>OX596044.1:4800000-6000000 GCA_951394065.1 Venusia cambrica | reverse complement strand
AATAGCATACCTCCTTGGCGATGGTGTCGAGTACGTACTCGCTTCGTCGCCTCATGAAGAAATGCTGCGCTTGCTGAATGATCTGTTCCAGAAGAGACTGCTCTTTGCTCATGTCGAGGAGCTCGTAGCGATCCGCGGCCATCGGTCCTACGAAGAGGAATCATTCTGATATTTATGCATGCAAATAGTATTGCAAGTACCTACCTACATAATTAGGACATTTATTAATTAATATTATTAGTATGCCCGGTCAAAGGCATACACACCTCGGAACATGGCCGAGCAAACTATAAAAATACAAGAACTTTCTGTACATCTGTGTTTCGGACAAATAAAGTATTGTATTTATTTGTGATACACATCACAACACGGAGTGAAATTATGACCGGACAGAAGAGTAAATGGGTACCCAACCATACCGGGGACATACAGCAAGACCGCGTCGTTTGGAGGGTCCGAGGGGTGTACCTACCTACATACAAAAACGTTTAGTGAAATTGTTTGTGAATAAACAAATTGAAATGACAATAACCAGCGCGACAGCGTCGTTTGGAGGGTCCGAGGGGTGTACCTACCTACATACAAAAACGGTTAGTGAAATTGTTTGTGAATAAATAAATTGAAATGTAAACCAGCAAGACAGCGTCGTTTGGAGGGTCCGAGGGGTCCGGTGGCGGGGTGCGGGAAGGGGTGGTGGGTGTTCGCGTGGTGCACGGCGCGGAGCAGCTGGTGCAACGAGTGCTCCAACACGTGGTCGTGGTCCGCTTTACCGGCCGCGGATACCTCGGCCTGCGATATACATACACATTTTACTGTACTACAGGGTTGCGCTTCGCGTTCATCTCACCTGTATGTCAATCTCATAAATGTACATGTTATGATAGCTACATACACAGTTTACTACGTTGTAAGTACTACAGGGTTGCGCTTGGCGTTCATCTCACCTGAGGGCCTATTACCTAACTATGTTTCATTTGGGTTTCAATGGGTTTCAATTAAAATGTCTGCATTTCGTATTGAAACCCAATTTTTTTTTTTTTATATGTACAAAATGTTTACTTAACTAATAGAACACACCTATTAAACCTTTACAGGTTTGACCATGATGTAGGTACAATTCCTTGAAACTTAATGTTATAAGTCTTATAATTAGTGCCTCAAATAAACTTAAATAATTTGAATATATAAATGAAACAGAGTTACGTAATGGCATTGCGGGTTACATGTTATGATAGCTACATACAGTTTACTACGTTGTATAGTACTACAGGGTTGCGCTTGGCGTTCATCTCACGTGATTTTCAAGTTATGATAAAGCCGAAGATGGAAGCGCACTTCACTAGGAATGTAAACTGAGGTACTGTAAACGGAACACAACAATTTAGAATTGTTATGGCGACAGACTTAGGTAAGATGGTGGTAGCTAGCCAGGCGGACTTAAATAAAGTCCTACCACCAACCAAACCAAGTACAATGTACTCTCCTGGGGATCGCACCCTGGCCCTCTGGATTTGACACCGGTAGGCGAACCACTGGACCAGAGGCGGTTATAACGAACTGCTAAAAATACTTCTTTTTTTTGCGAATATATATAATAATCATGCAACACTATCTATACAAGTATTTCAGGATAAGTATTTTTAGCAGTTCGTTATAACCGCCTCTGGTCCAGTGGTTCGCCTACCGGTGTCAAATCCAGAGGGCCAGGGTGCGATCCCCAGGAGAGTACATTGTACTTGGTTTGGTTGGTGGTAGGACTTTATTTAAGTCCGCCTGGTTAGCTACCACCATCTTACATAATTCTGTCGTCATAATAACAATTCAAAAACATTGTTGAGTTTCGGCATTTAGAGGTAAGGCCAGTTTATCAGTATGTTGAGGATTCCGGGTGAATTGCGCCTCCACCTTCGTGGGCCTTATCATAAATTGTAACTGATGAAGGCAAACAAATCCCCGTCTTACAATAAAAAAAAACCCCAAACAAAAAATTAAAAATAACTAAAAGTTTGTACTAACCTTGGTGTTTTCTGTATTTGTATTGTCTTTTTGTCCGTTATTATGCCTCAGCCCTATGAGCAGCTGGATGCCTGGTAATACCTGAAAAAAAAACAAATATCAACGCGGGAAAAAATCCTGTATATTGTGATATAAAAATTGTATATAGGTTATATAAGAGTGATACAAAAATGGAATAAGTTATGAGTGGGAGTATAAGGTAGGAGTGACTTCTCACCGTGGCCATGATGTGGTTCCCGACCACCATGTGCGGTATGGAGGCGTCGAGCTGCACGGCCTCCGCCGCCAGCCTCGCGAACAGCTCCTTGCAGAACAGCACGTTCTGAGCCGCCTCCAGCTTCTGCTGCCAGTGCTGCTCCACACCCTCGCCCGGGATGCTGCCCGGGCAGTTCAGCGCTGACGAGTTCAGAGTCATCGAGACCACGTCTTCTTGCTCTATAATAATAATAATAGTAAAACATATATTTAAGCACAAAAACTCGTATAGGTTTAAATATAAACATTATTTAAAAACTACAAGAATAATTGCTGGGCAGGTGTCACTCACAACAACGCCTTGTATAAGGGCAGTCCTGGGAAATCCTTATTTAACCACAAGCAATATAATACAATTATGTAACACCCAAAATACAGTATAGACAAACCAAACCACATTGCAAACACATTTTATCCCAAACACAGGGAAACCTAGTTGGGAGTTGGTTCAGCCATGTTATAATTAGTGTACCTACGAGCCCATTTCCAAATTGTCAACATTGACCCAAGTTGTTATCTACCGACTGTTGTTTTAAATTATGTTAAGAGTATCACTAATTAATATGGTTAGTCTGTACTCATCTTCAACTAAATAAATGTTTATTTTTGATTTTTACTAAAGTCAATTATTATTATTTACTCATTTGTGCGACGGGGAAGCGCTTGGCTTTCATCTCATTAGACAAACCAAACCACAAATCACACTAATTTTTTTTTTGTACGACGGGAAAGCGTTTGGCCTTTATCTCAATAGACAAACCAAACCACATTTCACACATCATTTTTTTTCTTAATCTCACCTGGTTTTCAAGCTATGATAAAGCCGAAGGTTACACTTAACCTGGTAATCTCACACTCTCTTTTCATTTCTTTAATTGGCCAATTTTTCGATCCATACAAAACGACAGGTCTGATGACGGCCTGACTTCAAGGTAGTATAGTATATTTCAACCGCCCTCAACAAGTGGCTCAACCGACCAATTTCAGATCCAGAGGTCCCGGGTTCAATCCACAGAGGGAGTACAATATTGTGCTTGGTTAAGTTGTTGGTAGGACTTTGTTTAAATCCGCCTGGCTAGCCACCACCATCTTACCTAATTCTGTCGCCATAACAACAATTCTAAAAATTGTTGTGTTCCAGCATTTAGAGGTAAGATAGCCAGTTCCTTAGTTTGTCGAGGGTTCCGGGTGAAGTGAGCCTCCACCTTCGGCCTTATCAACTTGTGATCAGGTGAGATGAAGGCCAAGCGCTTCCCCCTCGTACAATAAAAAATAATGATTAAGAAAACCTTTCTGGCACAGTACTGAGATGAACGCTACCCCCTGTAGCTCAGGCGGGACGGTGACTCGCAGGGCTGAGGGCGCGGCCCCACCCCCGCTCGCACTCATAGCTTGCACTATCTGCTCTTCTGGGGCCTTTGACACCTGTTAACATACAAACAACTATCATACAAATCACATCTCATACAATAGTAGAGCATGTGAAAGGGCTTGTCTGGGGATGTACCACCATACCTATTTCAGCCGCCGAGCAGCATTGCTGTGTTCCGGTTTGGTCGCCGGTGAAATTACTGGCACGTGGGGCTAACCTTTATGCCAGAAGTTGACGGGCGCAATGCAGTACTGTGTAGGCTATGTTCTTTGTGGATGTGACCTACGCTTATACTTGTTATAGGCAAGAGATGCACTTAAAATAAGGTGGTGGGCTACTTGCTTGTTCCGTCTCCTAGTTGTATAAAAATAGATACTAACTACTGTAACATCTCATACATTATAATAAACTAGCCGATTCCATATACCATAAAAATTTTAAAAAGTCTGTGGTATGTTACTTTACAGATAATCTGTATCTGTGGAGCAGGGATAGGATATGGATTATCTGTATTAGATTGTTATTAGATAATCCCTATCCTATCCCTGCAACATTTCATTTGTATTGGATGTGCCATTTAGAAATGAACAACAAACAGAAGATCAGCTGTATGGGCTTCTTAAAAATAGACACATTTTTTTTTTATTCTACGACGGGGAAGCGCTTCGTCTTCTTCTCACCTGGTAACAAGTTGAGATAAGGCCGAAGGTGGAGGCGCACTTCACCCGGAATCCTCAACTAACTGAGGAACTGGCTATCTTACCTAAATGCCGGAACACAATAATTTTTGGAATTGTTTGTACAAGATGGGACAGATTTAAACAAAGTCCTACCACCAACCAAAAAACATAGAGGGCTTTGGCAAATAAAAAGTCAATTACCTCAAAAACTCCAGTCTGACTGAACTTAGACCCAGCTGTCCTATAGCTTAAATCTCCAACAATAGTGTTGGAGACTTTCTTCAGCCTCCAATTCTGCCGTAGTCTCAACAGATCAATGTGGAAGTCAGGCATGTTTCTGGTCATTCTCATGGTCTCACTCGCTCGAAGACGGTCCACACCAGCTTGTAGCACTGCAGCTGCTGCTCCTAGGGCCTTTTTCCTGCCATATACTTGGACCATGGAACGGCTTTCAACTTCACCAGGTTGAACCGGGTCTAATACCTGTAATGAGTGTATGTTGTATGATCACCTATAGAATGGACGCATCAAATATGGTTTCTAAAAATAAAAAATAGACTCATGACTTAACTGACCAGAGGTGAGTTCCTATGGGGATCACCTACTAGAGGGTCCAGTCGTGCACCGATGGACTTATCGGTTTTTCGGAGGTTTCGTTTTTTAGAGGGTAGTCAGAGGCACGTCCAATATTACGTTCAGCACATGCCCACGTTTCCAAGTAGCTAGTATTCAATACGTTGGCAGGTTGCAAGCCCATCACGTCTTAGCGGAATACTGTCAGTGACACATGTTATTCGGACTTTTCATCCTAGGGACATGCCGGTTTCCTCACGATGTGACCTTCACCTGCAGAGCGTGGGCATGTGTCAAATGCGCACATAAACTTGAGAAAAACCGAACCATAAGTGCACGACTGGAATTGAACTTCTAGAAATTAGAATGGGATTTTAACCGCCGGCTTGGAAGACGAGCCCAATACCCACTTGGCCTATTATTGTAAATATACAATATGTGTATACATGGTACACTAATAATAATAATTTATTTTTAATTTATTTATTTGTACCCAACAACTATTCATATGAAATTCTATTTTACATTTAAACAAACATGCATGCGTGTGCATGCAAATCTAGCATTATCTTAGGAGGTATCATATAGTATGTATGTATTTACTTTATTTAAGTATTCTATCACTAATCTAGTTCCCATATTACACACTATGCTTAGTTAGCTAGATGGCGCTGTGTAAAATTTATGTCCTTTAATATTTATTTATTTAATGGGCTAGGGCTTTGCCCACTAATAACACTAATGTCTAGTAATTATAGTAAAATACACATAAAGTTTAAAAGTCTCACCAAAACAATATATTTTATATATTTATCTATTTAACCAATCTAGACTTACCCGCAAAAGCAACTTAAATGAAGTGATGATTAGATTGGTAGAATGCTTTTGGTTTAAAAGTAATACACAATACTTACCATATATCTTTTTTCCTTAGCTATACTCAGTACATCAGCTAAAACACTGACTTCTGTCAAGGTATTCCTTAGTTTATTCCTTACTGAGTCCCAGGGCCATAGGCTCGACTGATATCCAGGTTCTTTGTCATCTTCTGACTTGCTATCGGAGCTACTTTCTCCCTCCTTTTTGATATTACAAAACTCATCATCAGACTTTGAGAAATCTATCTTTTGTGCAAGACGGGTGAGATTTTCAGACATAGACAGCGGCCTGGAAAATGACAGTCAAAAAAATGTAAATGTTAGAAACAGTAATATTCAGACCTACTTGCAAACAGAAACCAATCCCAAATTCATCTAGACTTCTGTACTAATATTATAAAGAGAAAAGATTTTTAAAAAATCTTCCTGGAATTCCTGGATGGATTTGAAACGAAATAAATAAAAAGTTTACATCCTAAACTGTAGTAGTAAAGTGCATTATGAAACATTTGTTTTTATATTTACAATATCTTTTGAAAGGAATGGCCGGTGTCAAAATTAATTCAAAAAGTAATTCACAGGTACTAAAGCAGCCAGATAAGGATTTATTTATACCAAGGTACAACATGTGGTGAAGTTTCTGCTGGTATTTGATTAACATTTTAAATATTATTGTATCACTGATTTTTTTGTATGTATTGATGTGTTCTCTAAAACTGTAAAACATATCTTTGTTCTATCATTAAGTTTACGCAGCGCAAGCAATGTAAGGAATTTTGTGTCAGTTTCCTTCACCTTGGGTTACATTATTGATGTTTTTGTAAGGATACCTAATAAACTGATAAAAATATAGCCTAGTAGTGTAGTTTTTTTTTTATTCTTCTAATTAATAGATAAGTATGCTATTTCAGAAGGAAGGTTGTGTTGCTTGGTATTGCAAAAAAACTTTTATTCAGATTTTCGGGTTACCATGGATCTAAGCAGTTTAATATACAACTGTGGTTTTCTGGGTTTCATAGGTTTCAACTAAATGTTTTGGTCAGCTAAAATTGTTTTTACAGGGTTTAAAGGTGCATTTAAAAAGCTTTTTTAAATATGTGTTGATTGGTTCCTGTTTGCGTTCAACAAATGTAATTGAGAATAATCAGTATTTTGATGGTAATAGGTACTTACGCCTGATAAATCTCCTGTCCATCGTAAGTTATTTCTTGAATTTGATTTTCTATAGGAGCTTCAATAGATATGTTCACGGAATTAGACATTTCAGAGATTTTTCAGCACATTATTTAGAGCACCTGAAGTCCTGAAACTTTATTGAATATATTATTTTGAGCTCTTTTAGTTGTTTTTTAACCAAAACATTCCAGAAACTGTTACTTATTGACTGGACTGGATATACCTATAGAATGAGTACAACCAGGTTTATAGCTAATTCTCTACCCTGTGAGTAAGAGTATTCTATGTTCTCAACACTCTCATTCTCCTCACCTCACAAACCTCAAAAAGTGTAAAATGTAGGTAGTAGATATAACCTTTATTTTATAAACAAACCAATCTCAAAATCAAAATGATCACAAATCAAATCAATTAAATCATAATCAATCAATTTTATTTCGTTGTGACTGTTTTGAAGACATATGCACAAAATCAGCTGCTCTTGGTTTATTATCGTTATTCTGAAGACTTATCAGTAGGAGCCATACCATACAATTGCAGTATGTATGGAACACAGATCGGCGGAATTCCATCAATGCAAACTATCAGCAAATACACTTTTTTTTTCCACGTGTATGTAAAAGTAGCAATCATATTCTTTAGGGTAGCCATGAATTTTGTTGATCAATGTATTTTTTACAGTGTGGTGGTTAAGCCTACTCTGTCTGCCTGCCTATTCACTCACTTATACTTTAGTTCACTTTAGCTCACTCAGGGACTCTAGGTAAAAATGAAAGGCGCGATCACGGTATTCGGTGTATTAATAATAAATTGCCTCCTTATCAAGGATTATATATCAGTGCCGAGAGTTGCTTCTCACGCAGCACACGATTTGTCTACGCGGACAAATGAGAGGGACAACGCGTGCGAGCGCGACAGAGCTATGTATAAATATTTGCTTGCGTCGGCGGATTCCCTCAGTGACACCATTGAGCCGCCAGGCTGCGTGCTCTGCGGAGCTGAGGGTCACACCGCGAATTATCGCGGTTGCCCCAAGGCGCCCAAGGCAAGCAGAAAGGCGACCCAATGGACCCCTCGCACCCCCCAATATACAAAGTCCACCCCTAAGGTGGATTTAGTCCCGCCCCAGGCTCCCACCACCTCCAAGTGGTCCCAGCCTCTGCCCTACTCAAGCTTAGCTCCTAAAGCTAATGCTGCTCCGTCTAAACCGCAGGAGGCTCCTAAAGCCCCCCTGTACAAGGCTCCCCGCCCCCAACCCCAACCAAAGGCTACCCCATACGTAGCTCCTCGCCCTCCTCCGGCTACGGCCCCTACCCGTGGTATGCCTGACTCGCTTCTACTTGATGTAGACGATCTGTTTGCTCTCACCGAAGAGCTCCATGCGGCTTCAACTGCCATGGACCGCCTCACGGTCCTCTCCAACCACCGTAACACGGTGCGTTATCTAAACTCCAGCGACCCTCACTTTCTCTCTAAATTATGGTAGGACAAAAAGTAAGAACCAAACCAAAGTCCCTCGCAATCGCGTTCTTCAACGCCCGCGGTCTATCTAGGCAAAAAACCCTAATTCAAGACTATATGTCCAAGCATAAAGTCGATATTATGCTAGTGCAGGAAACCAACTTGAAACCTAGCCATCGCGTTCCTCGGATCGCGAACTATCACTTGGTCAGGAATGACAGAACGCACGCCGAACGTGGCGGTACTGTCATTTATTTCAAGCGGTCCCTGCACTGCATGCCTATCGACACTCCCCCTCTAACAACCCTAGAAGCTTCTGTCTGTAGAATAGGGATCACCGGTCACGATTCTATCTTCATAGCATCTTGCTACCAACCGAGTGGCAAAGACATTCTCAAGAGCGATCTTCAAGCTCTTTTCAGTATTGGCAGCTCTGTCATACTGGCTGGAGATTTCAACTCCAAGCACGTTGACTGGAACTGTCAAGTTACCAATCCGAATGGTATCAAACTTAATAACATAATGGCCGAAATCGATTTCGACATTATTCCCCCCTTACGCCACACCCACTATCCGGACATAGTGGGTCATACCATCGATACCCTAGACATGGCACTTCTTAAGAATGTTTCCCTCCGGTTACATTCGATAGATGTCCATGATGAACTCATGTCAGATCATCTCCCGGTCCTTATGAGATTAGGTCCCCCTCCCGACTCAGCCCCTTCTACCAAAACGGTTATAGAGTGGCACAAACTCAAGAAATCTCTTGAGTCAATCCACTCTACCGAATTGGATCAAATCCCTGACGATATCAGGTCCCTTCAGGACGTGACTATCGCAGCATCCTCTCTTACTAACCACGTCACTACTGTTGTTGATGGTCTATCGAAACAGGTATCGGCCGAGGCATACCCTCGACCGCCCCTGCCAGATGACCTGAGACGGTTGATGACAAGGTTCCGCGCAGCAAAGCGCGCCTATAACAATTCCCCTTGTGCGAATAACCGCGCCACTCTTCGCGCACTAGATAAACTAGTTTACAAGCGCACCAAAGAATTCAGGGATAGTGAATGGGAAAACCTACTCACTGACCTAAGCCCCAGCCACCTGGCCTACTGGAATCTTACCCGCTGTATGAAAACAGATACCCCCATCTCCATGCCCCCTCTAGTCCGCCCGGATAAGTCCGTTGCCTTCGATGACGAGGACAAAGCCAATTATTTGGCTGAATGTCTCGAATCCCAATGCTCCCCAAGTCTAGAACCAGTCGACCCTGTCCATCTTGCGAAGGTGAACAGCGAAGTCGATCGCCTGGTATCTCTGCCACCCACCTCCCCGCCTCTGGCCCTTATTAGAGCTTCTGAGATCGAACAGATCATCAAGGATCTGCATCCTAAAAAAGCCCCTGGCCCTGATGGCATCACCAACAGAGTGCTAAGAAACTTCCCCATTGTCCTTATTTATCTACTAGTCAGCATCTTCAATGCTGCTATGAATCAATGCTCTTTCCCAGATACTTGGAAGTGCGCCCATGTTATTGGGATTCACAAGCCAGGTAAGGACCCCAAAGTCCCCTCCAGTTACCGTCCAATCAGCCTTCTTAACTCGCTAGGTAAAATCTATGAGCGACTCCTTATGAATCGTCTCTGGTCCTTTGTCAATGATCTCAAGCTCCTTCCCAACGAGCAGTTTGGCTTTCGAGCTAGACACTCGTGCCCCCAACAAGTGCTCCGCATCACGGAACACATCCTAGAAAAGCGCAATGCGTGCTGGCCCGCTCATACGGGAGCCGTATTCCTTGATGTAGCGAAAGCGTTCGACAAAGTCTGGCACAATGGCTTGATCTACAAGTTATTTGAGTTTGGACTACCAGACAGACTCGTACTCATTATACGAGACTACCTCCACAATCGAAGCTTTCGCTATCGAGTCGAAGGATCGCTCTCTGCCCCCAGACCAATCCGAGCCGGAGTCCCCCAGGGCTCCGTTCTCGGGCCCCTTCTATTCACGCTGTACACCAGCGATATCCCCCGTACCAATCTGGTAGAACTAGCCCTCTTTGCGGATGACACAGCCTTGTATACTTCCGATCGGAATACCGATCGGATCTGTATAAGACTGAACTCAGCCCTCACCACCCTAGGAGAGTGGTTCCGAAAGTGGAGAATTGAGGTTAATCCTACGAAAAGCGCAGCCGTGCTCTTTTCAAAGAATTATCTCAATAAACCCGACCCTGTCCAACTCTTTAGTAAACCCATACCCTGGGTCTCTTCCGCCCGCTATCTGGGCGTCGAACTTGACAGCCGTCTAAACTTTAAAGCCCACATTAGGACGGTGCGTAACCGTGCCTTTTACATCCTAGGCAGACTAGGCCCCATGATCAACGCAAAAAGTAAAATGTCCCTTAGAAATAAGGTGACACTTTACAAAGCCTGCGTCCGCCCCATAATGACATACGCCTCTGTAGCGTTTGCTCACAGTTCAAATATCCCACGCCTCCAAATTGTCCAAAATCGTTTCCTTCGCAAAGCCACTGGCGCGCCATGGTACATGCGTAACAACGATCTCCACCGAGACCTTGATCTCGAGTCCATCGCCTGCTTTATGAAGCGCGCTTCCCAGCGGCATTATAAAGTAGCTGCCAATCATCCGAATCCTCTGATACGAGTGATCCCTACCTACCCAACCGATCCGCCGTCGGACCGGTCCCTCCGTAGGCCAAGACACGTTCTTGGAGACCCGGATGACCCACTCACCACCGCAAACCCGGAGGTGACGGCATCCATTCATTAACTATCTCGTCACTCAGAGAAAACACTATACAGATACACCGACTCCGCCGGCGGAGTCGATGAACCTTTCCGCCTCAAAGCGTTACCCTCGGTATCGCCTTCGGCCATTCCTATCCTCCCCCATCAAATGGCAACAGCCCAAGCCGAGGTCCGTACCTAAGTGGTGCCCTTGCGCTTGTTGCCTCAAAAATCAATTATTGGGCTCGCGCCTTCAGCGCCAGCCAGGTCCGCGCAAAGCTGCCGCCCAGGTTCAGAACCAGGCCAGCGTATTGTCCTTTCATAAAAAAAAAAAAAAAGGATTCCCTCAGTATCACGGCGCGCGCGCGCTGCTATGCTCGTAGCTGTGTGTGCGCGTCCGCTTCAATGTTGTGTTCCCACAGTACCCCCCATCAAGCGAAGCGTACGGTTTTCTTGACGGTCCGGCCATATCTAGTTACGTAGGGCTGCTTATTTGCTGTTTTGGTGATGGATGGCTGTATCTCCTTTGATGGCGAATAATCCTCTTCGTTCCAAATGTATGCTGGTTTAAGTCTATCTAATGAAACAACAGTAACTCTCCTTGGCAGCTGAATCTTGAAATACTTTTCATGTTTCTCTAAAACTTGATAAGGCCCGTCGTACGGCGGTGTGAGAGGTGCTCGAACGGTGTCGTTCCTTATGAAGACATGCGTGCAGGTAGCAAGGTCCTTGTGAACAAACGGCCGCGTAGAAGCCGAAGGAATGCGTTGCATCGGTGATAACGCTGCCATAGCGTTTGTAAGGCGTTGCACGAACTCAGTTTCTTCGATGTTTGAGTTTGTAGGTACGAAGAAATCTGACGGAATGCGTAGAGTCGTGCCGAATGTCAGTATAGCTGGGCTTAAGTTGGTATCTTCACGCAGTGCTGTTCGTAGACCAAGTAAGACAGTAGGTAGGTCGTCGCTCCACTGCGTAGCTGTGTGTGCGCGTCCGCTTCAATGTTGTGTTCCCACAACAGTATCGACTGTGATACTGTACTACTGAGAAGGTAGGTCTTAAATTGGAGATGTACCGACCACGGTCAGAGTGTACAGAAGGGGTTGTTGCTATATTTATTGTATTGTATATTTCCGAAGAATGAAAACCAGAGAAGTTAAAGTGAGAAAATGCAGTCCCTGAAAAAATATCAAAGTCGTCTGTTGTTTGCAGTGCCCATTTTATATGTGACCACTTAATTCCTGGTTATTCTATGAAAATGCTGAAACCTGATGCTGTTCCGTCAATATTTCCTGAGGTAAGAATAAATCATTTGAGTGTGTCCGTGCATTAACCTAATAAACTTGAGGATTCAAATCGTACAATGCCTTTTTCACATAGTTCTACTGAACCGATTTCCATTAAATGTCGCACTCGTGTTAAAATCACGTGTGCTGGTCGCGATTCCAAACAGGTGGCAGATTTGCCGTTTCAAAGTGATCCTAAAACATCTAACTTAATAAAAATATTTGACTTTTTTTCGCCCACAATATTGCAGCACGTTAATTTGATCTTATTTGGGGAATATTTGACAAACATACCTAGCTTTTTTGTAACAACTCTTTAAGGAGCGAAAGTTTTGTTAGGTTGTTGTCAAATTAACGGTAGGTCAGGTGATACCTATTTTACAGGGAGGAAAAAAAAGTACTTTTAAAGTACTTACCCTTAACCTACGTGCAGGGTAAGGTGATTACAATTAAAATATACACACGATGTTTTGGTTATTTTTTTACTTAGGTACAATAATCTGTGGGTCAAACACACCAATAGCTCACTGGACACCTTACGCATCCAATACAATAATATATTTAGGGTGATGTTGAGACTGCCTCGTTTTTGCAGTGCATCAGGGATGTTTGCGGATCACCATACATATGGATTTAGTGCTGTCATCCGCTAAAAAACCGCGTCCCTGATCCGCAGAATATCTACGGGACAGTCGCAACACTTATCGTGAACAGTGTGAAGAGATATAAAGCCCAGACGCCACCGCCACCCAACAATGTAAAATTATGTTGTAAAATGTTACACTTTGGTCTATTAGCTTTATCACATTCCTAAAAAACATTACATTACCAAGCACAAGCTGGTACACATCCACTGCTCAAAAGGATCTTCATGAAACACTATGGTTTCCCATAATCGTCACATCTGGCATAAAAGGCTAATAATTTAATAGGTATGCTCTGGAAGTAGCTATTATTTACCAACATTCACGGCATGACCATATTGATATTGGGGTAGCCGAGGGTACATAACTGACATCAACACAAAGATCACCGGTCGTTTTCTTTATTATATTGTGAAAAAGAATAAAGTATTTAAATATGTTATTTTCTCTGTAACAAAGACAGAGGATTCTGATTGTGTACGATGTACTGAGAGTTTTTACCAATATAATATTTATTCACTTTGCAATGTTGTGATTATTTAATGTAATTGTATTATCCAGTTATAGCTGCAGATTGATAATTATAATATATACGTAGGTGCTGCAGTAGGTATCAATATTTGCAAGGGTTAGCAATTAGTAATACGATCTCTGTACGTGGTAATGTGCGGACGAAGTTCCCGTTTTCTTGTTTCCTGCAGGTTACAGGGCTTTTAATAGGCACTCCAACCACTGCTCGAATTTTCTGATTGGATGATCTTCCAATGGATTACGGTTATGGCAACACCCTGAATACTGACGGAAACATCAGGCATAGCTACTGGGCACTTAGTTATGTACCTACTTTATGATATAATTAGGATTTAAAGCTGTTTGTATTTGTCGTAGGTTACGAATTATTCTTTGCTCCTACGTTACACGGACGCAGACGCGTTACCGCTGTTTGTTTGTTTTTCCTTTCTTCTTCTTCTTGGTTCTCTACGACCACGAACCGTTCCGTTTGTAGTCAATGTGCGCGGTTTCGATTCGACGATCATAAGTACGCGGAACGGGTTAATCGTGGCGTCGTCGTCGGTCGTTGTCGTCGTCGTCATGTTATGGGTTATGGGTTTTGTGGTCGAGTAACGGAACGCACCCGTCTGTACCACAGAGACTTATTTAAACATGGGTGCTCAACCTAGTCTATGCTATGACATCAGTCAGGAGGATTAGTGTTCTGTGCTCATCACAGAACACTAATCCAGTGTCACTTATATCAATTCAACCTTATTTGCCATAAAACAAAGAAGTTGAAGTTAACTGAACTGTCGATCGACGACGCCCCAACTAATGGTTTGTCATGAAATTTGTACATCGACTTTTAGTGAAATAGAAATAGTAGTGTACATTACATTTCTTAGAACTTGATATGGAGATCGCTATTTGCTATAACAATGGCTTAGTAAATACATAGTGGTTAGTAATTGCAGTTGGTAGTCTTACAACTATGTCGGACCGTTCCATAGCCGTGAGTATCTCGACTACAATTCTATTGTTTCGAAAATCAGGAGGGAAACTCGATGAGATTTTATTATCTCATTATCGAGTCTTCTTTGAATCTTTATTCAAACCAAATAATTCTGTAGACATAATTTGTACCTACCTTGCATACTTATACACCAACTAGCAATCTCATGTAGGACGCAAACCGGTAAAACCTGCCGGTTAAACCTATCTACTGCTTAAAAGTAGGACCATATTCAGAATGAAGTAGGCTGGTTAGGACCTATAGGTCCTAACCAGCAGGTCCTTTAAAGAATGTAAGTACCTACGTGCTTACATTCTTTATATGTATAGGTTCCTATACTTACATAGCATACCTGCCCATTCAGTAAAGCTATTGTTTTAAGACTGTAAAAATAAACTAATAAATAACTTGCTAGGTAGGTTGTACCTAGTAACATGTCCTATCTAACCAAATTTTCAAAAACCAATCAAACTAAGTTTGTTTCTCTTAAATTTTAGCTGAAAACTTAAATTTATTTATTTACATCCAGTCACTACACAGAATAGTATTTTTACACCTCGAGCCTCTGCTCAGAGGCCAGGGAGTTAATTGAATGTTTCATCCATTCCAGTCACGGCCAAGCTTAGAGCAGGTGATGGCTATAGTGGACTTCATGGAGAGCCATCCAACACTTGGCCTCGGGCAACTGAGAGGCTTAGAAGGTCGCGATGAGAGCAAGAAACTCTGGTTCAAGCTAACAAGGATCGTGAACAGTTTGAGTGGACCAACCCGGCCTATGAAATCATGGATTAAAGTAATCACTTCTGCTTCTAATATGTAAAAATTACCCTCCTACCTAATACCAAAAGTGCTGTGATGTGGTCAGCTAAATAATGTCCTGTCCTGTATATAAATATATTACTGACAGAAACTATCCTAGTAAGTCACTGGTACTGGTATGTCTATGTTCCTTCAACATAGACCGATCTTCTTCCTGTCCTTATCCTGCTCTAGGCAGAGTTTGTACAATATTTTCATCTCTTTCACCACTTCTATCAGCTGATAGCTCATCATCCACTCATAAATTGATTGATATATTAATTTATTAACATCAATTTGCCAGCCGTTCTTGAACCGAATGGTCTGTTACGTGATGATGGTAAGCGGCCCGACGTTATGACTCTTGTCCCTTGGGAAATGGGTAGGCCTTTGGTGTGGGACGCTACCTGCGTCGACACCCTAGCGCCATCTCATCTGCCTAGGACATCAGTTAGGGCTGGTGCGGCGGCTGATTCGGCCGAGGATCACAAAAGGCGCCAATATAGTGGTCTCTACAGAGCTTACCTATTTGAGCCTTTTGGGGTGGAGACCTTGGGTCCGTGGGGAGCCGGTGCCCTCCGGGTTTTCAAAAATCTTGCGGGGCTTTTGATTGAGGCGACACGTGACCCCAAGGGCTGGCTCTTATTTAGGCCAGCGAATTAGCATAGCTATTCAGCGTGGCAATGCAGCCAGTGTCTTGGGCACGCTTCCGTCTGGTACTGGTCTGGAACAGTTGAGTTACCTATAGGCTGTTTGTAACGGTCCTTAGGTAATCTGACTGATTCCTTTGTACATAGTTAGTTTAATTGTACATTTTGTTGAATCCTCCACCTCATTAACATTAATATTTTCTTAATTTATTTTCTTATCCAAACAGGTCGGACAACCAACTTGTAGATTTTAACAAGCCTCATAGCTCAGTTAGTAGTAACTCTGCCTTCTGCGCTGTAGGTTGTGGGTTCAATTCCCAGCCAGGACAAACATTTGTGTGATGAATATAGATGTTTGTTCTGTGTTTGGGTGTTGTATTGTAAGTATTGATAAGTTTGTATATAAAAAAAAAAGGCATTTAAGTATTCTAGCCGTAATCTAGTTCCCATATTACAAGCTATGCTTAGTTTGGGTCTAGGTGGCACTGTGTGAAATTAATGTCCTGTATAATTTTAATTCGAGAAACGGGTATTTATCGCGTATTTTACCTATATTTATCCCGACGTTTCGGCGGGGTTGCACCAGCCGTGGTCGCGGGCAGACTGGAACTTTGGAGCCACCATCGAGAAGTGAAGGCGTTTTTAACAACTACCCTCAGCTTAGTCTTGATTATTAGAATAGGCCACATTCACACTAGCACGACAAACAACACTGACAGTATCAACACAATTTTTCTTAGGATCACACCTGTGTAGATATATATGTGCATTAAGAATTTGTTGCAGTATTGGGCAGACAAGAAATCAACAGTGAGATCAAAAGTGGTGTCCAATGGTATGGAGCCTGATAATCTGTGCTCTAACATAGAAAAGAAGATATGGGATCTATTTTTAGCCAATGATGCAAGTGAGTTACAATTATATACCTAGGTACCTACTAATTGCTATTAGCAAAAAAAAAAAAAACAACATTGTGAACATGATTTTGCTGTTGTTTGGTTTAGATAGGAAAGGAAGATTCATACTTGCCCATAATGGTCCATTTCATAAATTCATCCTGTAAATGCTAAGCTAATTGTACAATAATGTCTTCAGTAATGCATTCCTTGAAATTGAATTCAAGCCTGTCCGAGGAAAATTTTGCCTCTTAACGGGCTATAGTACCTCAGATTAGCAACACAACGCAACTTCACTCTAGTTTAGAACAAAGATATAGTTATAATAAAGGTGACATTGCTGTGTGCTCAAGCACGGCGCTTATGACCACGAGATGACAGAAATTCGTGCGAATTACAACATTTATTTTTACAGTATTTATGTTTACAGTTTTTTACAGTAAAACAAACATGAAATGAAAGTGAAAAAACAAGAATGAAACTCTAAAACACAGTATCTGCTGTATACTGTGTTTAATTGCTGCACAAAGTGTCAATACCTAATAGGGCGTATTTATTGAATGGCGAACATTTTTGGTACAAATTAGTCAACTTTTTTTTTTCAATCGAAAAAAAATTATGTAACCGTGTTTTCGAAACAAGCGTTCTAGCATCAATCCTGAGCATCAATCCATATATTAATTTCAAAGTAAATGCTACAGTATTGTGGAAGATATGATCGCTGAAGCTAAGCCATTTCACATATCATAGGCTCTTAAAAGTTCTGGTTTGGCCTGAATCAGCCCAGTGCAATGTAGCCCCAAACTAAGAAAATCTTGTACTGAAAACTTGTTTTCAGTATGTAGAATACTTTTTTTTGTAAAATACTGATATATTTTAGATACAAGTATGTTGGTACCTATGTATTATGTAACTTGACTTGTAACTTGACACCAGGTGTGATGATGATTAAGTGCTTCCCCGTCGTTTCCATATTCTGTTTCTTATATAAAAAAATAGGAATGATTTCTTACATCAAAATATATTATAAAAAAAATAGGAATTAATATATATTTGCTTATGATACATTACAACACTCAAAAACAGAACAAACATCTATATTCTTCGCAGAAATGTTTGATCGAAATCGAACCTTCCTCTTACAGCGCAGAAAGTAGAGATTCTCTTGTCAGATTTATCCAGGGACCATTGGCCAGCCTTCCTTACACTAAAGTAGGGAAGTCATTTCTTTACATAATAATTCTTATGTAATGTGCCACTGCCTGAACTCCGAAATAGGTGGACTGTGTGTGATTGACGAAATTTTATACGTGTCACAATTGTACAGCAGGTGGCGCTGCGATAGGGAACAAAATCCCGTGTGTTAACTAGTAACTAGTTATTAACATTTAGTTTGTATTTCTTTTATGATCCATACTGTTTCTAGAACGTGGCGGTTCGGTAAAACAAGAAACGCACTACTCTGAAGAGAATTTCTTCAACGAAGACAGTATGGACCAGAATCACGTGGAGGAAGACGAAGTTGTGGCTTTCAAAGATACATTCGCGGACAGTGGGGAAACTTTGCAGTTGGATGCTGATGAACGACAGACCGCTATTATGGAGAAACTGGTAAGCAGACATAGTTCATCATCATCAATTTAAGAGTTTGACTCTTGTCGGCACAACTGATGAATCTTTCTCCATGTTGATCTTTCCAGGGCAGCCTCCGTGACCTCCTTATACAACAAGACTTTCTCTTTCACTTGGTTTTTATACCTAGTTTATTCTCGGTATCCACTTCTACCTCTTTTAACCGCCTCTGATCCAGATTTCATTTTTCCCGATTTCAGATCCAGAGGTCCCGGGCTCGATCCCCATGGGGAGTACAATATATTGTATTAATTTGATGTACCTACAGACATAGTTAACCGACTAATTATATTATTCTTATAAACAGACAAGGTGAATGAATGAATTAACATTCTTTATTGTAGGGCAAGTAATACGAGAAATGTTCATAACTATGATAGTTTCAAAAGTTTTTTCTATCTTATTTGGTTTAGGGACCGCAATATCGACTTTGTCAGTCCCATAGGTTTTTTTTATTTTTTTTATTGTCCGCTTGGGAAGCGCTTGGCCTTCATCTCACCTGGTAACAAGTTAAAATAAGGCCGGAGGTGGAGGCGCACTACACCCGGAATCCTTAACAAACTGAGGAACTTGCTACCACCATCTGGTAGCTAGCCAGGCGGACTTCAACAATGGCCTACCACCAACCAAACCAAGCACAATATATTGTACTCCCCGTGGTGATCGAACCCGGGACCTCTGGATCTGAAATCGGTGGGTTGAACCACTAGACCACAGAGGCGGTCACAAGGTCTCACATACCATCACTCGTTCACCCTTGATTACAATAACTGCCGACTTGTAGAGTGCAATAGCGCGGCAGAAGTTATATGGTACAAGAAATGGTTAAATGAAAATAGAAAAATATTTAGAGTAATTGAGTTACTTGTGCAAGGGCTCGTCCGGGGAGTACTACCACCATACCATTTTTTGCCGGTAAAATTACGGGCACATGGGGCGCAACAACTTGATGCCTCAAGTTTGACGGGCGCAATGCAGTGCAGCTTAAGTCATGTCCTTCGTGTTGTATTTTTCGTCAATTTTTTTTATTTTTTATTTACCCAATTTCATGTGTGCACTTTATGAAGACTTACACTGTGTTAATAATAGTAGTTTATGCAACTGTCATATAAGAAGGGGTATTAAAACACGAGAGTCTGTTTATCATCATCAGGTTGACTCGAGTGTTTTAATACCTAAGTTATATGCAGTTTCATACACTACTTTATCATCACTCATAGGAAAAAAATAAATTAAACAAAGTAGGTAGGTTACAAGGAAGTAATTTTCAATCTATAAATTCTTGGTACATTTTGTCGTAATTTTTTTTTTATTTTTCTGGCAGGAGACTTTCAGTTAACGCCAAGCCGCCTCTAGAATATCTGGCGGAGTGAAAATCTCGCCGTCACTACTCTCTTCTCCAATCATATTTTAATCACTTACAGGATTTTAGTAAACTTTTTTGGAATCCCGAATACAAAAACACGATCGGCAAAAAAAAATATGGGAAGCGCGGGAAATTAAGTTCAAACTACGCATGCGTGCGCCATTTTTTTCACAGTTCGAACTGCGCATGCGTGCGCTTTTTTTTCATATTCAGCCTAAAACCATAGACTACTTTAATGAAATAATAAAAAAAAAGATAGCGGTACTATAATGAGTTTTATGATACAGTTGGCGGTACTATAATGAGTTTCATTCTTAATTTGATGTATATGCGTTTATAAAGTGCGTCTGTATAGAACCGTCTTTGAATTCGTAATTCGAATTTTTCGATTTGAGTGTATATAAAATATTTTAGGTGAAAGTGATGAGTCAGCAAGCGTCGGCCGTTTCCGAGTTGGCGCGCTCGTCGATGATCAACGCGCAGGCCATGGAGAGGCTGGCTGAGGCGTCCCATATACAGGTACCTGAGCAATATCCTCTGTGGTCTAGTGGTTCAATCCACCGGTTTCAGATCTAGAGGTCCCGGGCTCGATCCCCAGGGGGGTACAATACTGTAACAAGCCTCATAGCTCAGTTGGTAGTAGCTCTGCCTTCTGCGCTGTAGGCTGTGGGTTCGATTCCTACCCAGGACAAACATTTGTGTGATGAATGTTTGTTCTGTGTTTGGGTGTTGAATCATATAGTACGTATGTATAATTAATAAAAGTATTCTATCCGTAATCTAGTTCCCATATTACAAGCTATGCTTAGTTTGGGGCTAGATGGCGCTGTGTAAAATTAATGATCTGTAATATTTGTACTCGGTTTGGTTGTTGGTAGGACTTTAAGTCTGCCTGGCTAGCTACCACCATCTTACCTAATTCTGTCGCCATAATAACAATTCTAAAATTGCTGTGTTCCGGCATTTAGAGGTAAGGAGCCAGTTCCTCAGTTTGTTGAGGATTTCGGAAGAAGTGCGCCAGGTGAGATGAAGGCCAAGGGCTATAAGCAATATATAAATAACAACGTAGAACATAGTTCACTAGTTATTTATGTGAACGTTTCACATAGTTTAATGAATATCTGCTAGATGGCGTCAATCAGCGCTTACGCTGAGTTGGGCATAACAATTTTGAAAAAGCGACACATTTTGCTTAATTGGTTAGAGCGGGTGAATTTTTGTGTCATAATAACATTTGCTAATATACAAATATTCTAATATGCAATGGATGTAAATATAAAGTAATGCATGCATGTAATAATGGATTCTAATGTAACGCTCGCCACTTCGTTTCCGTCATCCTGTGGCGATCGCAGCGCTACCTGTTGGATCCAACTGTGCATATAAACCATCAGAGGATCCACACAAATAAATTCAAAATTCATAAAATTCTGTTCAGCAGACGTACACGTACGAAATTATTATTATGTAACTAACTGACTCGTTTCGTCATTTTCCCGAAAAAATATAGATCTATAGATAGAAGAGCCCCGTCCTTGTTGCTTTTTTGGAAACCTTAGCACGCTATTATTGCTCATGGTATTGTGTAGTATCCATCTGTAACGTGTATTACGTTTTCTTTTGAAACTACAACTTGAACAATCGAACACCTCAGTTGGCTCTGCCTTCTGCGCTGTAGTTTGTGGGTTCGATTCCCACCCAGGACAAACATTTGTGTGATGATAGATGTTTGCTCTGTGATTGGGTGTTTGTAATTGTATGACACATATGTATTACAAAAAAAAAAACTAAGTGATATATTCGTAATCTAGTCCATATTACAAG
Organism: Venusia cambrica; assembly: GCA_951394065.1. Lineage (NCBI taxonomy): Eukaryota > Metazoa > Arthropoda > Insecta > Lepidoptera > Geometridae > Venusia > Venusia cambrica. The sequence continues at coordinate 5,978,236 of OX596044.1, read as the reverse complement.
CTTTGCTTCGTTTGGGACTAGATGGCGCTGTGTGAAATGAATGTCCTGTAACAGCCCCCCGTCTTTCTTGCCTGGTGTGCAACTCAACATACCTGTAGCTAGTCTGCTACTACTGGTGAAACTACAGGTTGAAGTGAAACCACCATGTTACCTAAATCTGTCGCCATAAAAACAATTCAACATAGTTGTGTTCCGGCATATATAGAGCCAGTTCCTCAGTTGGTTGAGGATTCCGGGTGAAGTGCGCCTCCACCTTCGGCCTTATCATTACTTGAAAATCAGGTGACATGAAGGTCAAGCAAATCCTCGTCGCCCTATAAATTGTATAAAGGTAGTCTAATAGAATGGTAGAATAATAATAAAGATTGTTTTAAGATGTGGGACGGTCACCTCAGTTTACTTTTTTTTTGTAATGTTTTTTATTGCTCGACGCGGAAGCGGAAGAGAGATAAGGCCGAAGGTGGAGGCGCACTTCACCCGGAATCCTCAACAAGCTGAGAAACTGGCAACTTTACCTCTGAATACTTGTGTACTTTTGAAAATTTGTCTTCCAAATTGTTTGGGGGTTCTCTTCCTAAGATATACCAATATAAAAAATAATAAGAAAATTATATGATATTTTCAGGCGCGAGCTATCGAGCGGCTAGCAAACACATTCGATACGATCGGCCGCGCGAGTCACGACGTACGTAACGCGTTAGTCGACATCGATGGGACTATGAAAAGGTACTACAGTACGTCGCCTACCTAGCGCAGGTACTTGTGATGCAGCTTTCGTATCGTTTCGGTAAAATAAAGGAGTGGGGGTGTCTTCCAATGAAGTACATTTGGAAAAAACAGGGCTGAAACTGAATTGTTTGCTCTTTGTTCTTAAATATAAGATGGCTGTGACCTTAAATCCCACAGCGAAATGTATGACTCAAAAGCTGACCACTTGAAGACTAATAATGTTGTTGAATGCTGCATCTATCCACCAGTAGTATTGTCTATGATACAGCTTTGAAGATCGAAACATAAAGTCATCTTTCGATAAGGATATTATTGAAAATGGCTTAAATAGGACCATTACTGAACCACTAATTATACATTTTCATTAGTTGTAGAAATTGGCGCCTCCACTCGAGTAAATTTTGATCCATGTCGGCTTTTACAGGTACTATAAGGTTATTGAAAATGTCTTAAATAGGAACATTAGAGAACCACTATAACAAATGAAAGAATGAAAATACTTTATTGCACATCTTAAAAATAGAACTAGATAACTATTTTTTTTTATTTACGATGGACGGTCTTATCGCTATGAAGCGATTTCTTCCAGACAACCTTTGGATTGAGATGATTCAACAAATAGAGGATTTAACAAATCTACATTATTTATAGAAAGTGGCGCCCCCACTCAAATTCATTTTGATCCATGTCGGCTTTTATTGAATCTATAATGACAGTCGTCTTAGATGTAGTATTAACAGAGACGACGCTATAGGAAAAAAACATCGATACATGTACTATAAGGATCTTATTGAAAATGTCTTAAATATGAACATTACAAAACCACTAGCATATAATTTCATTAATAATAGAAAGAGCCCCACTCGAGTTCATTTTTATCCATGTTTTTATTAGAGGTATAATGACAGAAGGTGTCGTATATGAAGTATTAACAGAGACGACGCTATGGGAAAGACAGAGATACATATAGTAACATAAGGTACATCAGAGCAATCTCGCGGGCGAAAAGGTTCATAAATTGCGTGGGCAAAAAACGAACTAACTAATACCACGGCAGTGATCGTCTCTTGTAGTCTGGCGAAGGCTCTAATGACTTCGCTCTCGTTTGTTATTATCAATGTATAATTATCATGTATTTTTTTCATAATCATTATTAAGTTTTTTTTTATTGTATAATGGAGAAGCGTTGAACAATGAAATGTCTATTTGTTATGAATGACATGAAAAGTGAAAACACGAATGTAACATATACAAATGTTATTGTGACCAAGCTCAATCACTTAAAATACAAAATTTTGATTAAAAAATGAATGAAACAGTCTTAATAACTACAACAAGTATAGAAATGCAGTAAATTAAGCAAACAAAAACCTAATTATTATTGTAAAGGTATATTGTAATTTGTAAGATATGGTTCCTCGAGAACTGGAGGAATGCAGCTCAGAATAGGACAGTCTGGACGGAGTGGGGGAGGCTTTTGCCCAGCAGTGGGACACTTATGGCTAGTAATAAATATATTGGATGACATTGATGTGTCATGGCTACGCTTCCGTCTGTCACTGGTCTGGATCAGCTGGTGACCTATAGACCGTTTGTAACGGTCCTTAGGTTACCTGACTGCCCTTGTACATAGTTAGGTAATTATGCATATTGTTTTAATAAATTATATCTTATTTTGATGAACAATTAAATAATTAAATTATAAAACACTGCGTTTTAGCAGTCGATAACTATATTGAATACAATATATTCTATGTAAATACAATGAAATACAATTATATTTATTTACCACTCACGTTACATACAACTGTATACAACACAAATAAAACGATATGTGTTATAAGTATAGCTTAGATGTTTTTGTTAGGTATGTTTTTAGGTGTATATATTATTTTGAATTAACTGACCTGTTGAATTAAATCAACAGCAATCATTTCAACATCACCCGTATTGTGTGTGCGTAATTTTATAATTGCATTAATGACATTTTACAATTCGTAGTGAAATATATGCTTATTTTTATACAATACGGTACTTTTGTATTACACTTAACAAGTACTTAATAACTAGTAAGCCTAAAAATCTAAAATAAACTGCCTCAGGTCCATCGAGTAAGTCTGCTTAGAAAAAACCCTTAGATTTGTGATGTAGACCTGTGCTCGTATCATACAAGCGCCATGAAATCCTTTGGCAATAATTATGTTAGTTTTCTTATTGGCGACGAGGGCTCTCATTTCGAATGGATTCTACCAACACCTTACCATAAAGTTGTAACAAAGTTACAGGTTCTCATAGTTCCCTTACAATACAGTTGTAACAATGTCACTAATTATCATAGTTCCCTTACCATATAGTTGTAACAATGACACTAGGTCTCATAGGTCCCTTACTATACAGGTTTAACAATGTCTCTATTGTCATAGTTCCCTTACCATACAGTTGTAACAATGTCACTATTGTCATAGTTCCCTTACCATACAGTTGTAACAATGTCACTAGTTCTCATAGTTCCCTTACCATACAGTTGTAACAAAGTCACTAGTTCTCATAGATCTCTTACCATACAGTTGTAATAAGGTCACTAGATCTCATAGTTCCCTTACCATACAGTTGAAACACTGTCACTAATTTTCATAGTTATCTTTACATACATTTGTAACAATGTCCCTAATTATCATAGTTCTCTTACCATACAGTTCTAAAAAAGTCACTAGTTCTCTTAGTTCTCACTATAATGGTATTTACAGCAGTTTCCGTATATCATCTCAGTGTGATGAGGAGTTTGGTCAGGCTTGTCGTGGTGACGTTGCTCGGCTGCCGTTTCATCGCTTTCATCCCTTCAAGCCCCTTTCCGTACTCCGGCTTCGCGTTTGTGGTTAGGTAAAAGTTTCCTTGAGCTCTGGCGTGAGAAATTAACTATGAATTAATAAACGTAATATGCAAGTAATCGCCCTATAAGATATACTTTTTTTATTTTTATTAGTCAAGCGTTTGACCACCAGCTTACATGTAAAACAAGTAGTCTGGCCTAAGATGGAGCACGCTTGCCTAAAAGGAACCTATTTACTCTGGACTTGAAGACTCCAAGATTGTACTCGTGCGGAAAAACAGACGAAGGCAAGGAGTTCCATTCCTTACCAGTATTAATGATAAAGGTAGAGGCGAAACGATGTGTTCGGCACAATGGAACATTTACAAGGTACGGGCTGTAGCCAGCCGTACGTCTGTTAGTCCGGTGGTGGAAAGGGGATGGAGGGATTAGGTCAATACCTAATGGTAAAGGTTAAAGAAGAGAGCAGGTGAATGATAAGATAGAATACTAAATACAGGAGAAAGAAGAGAAATTGTGTCGATCCCACTTTATGTGGGATAAGGGGCAGGAAGATACCTCTGAATGCCGGAATACAACAATTATAGAATTGTTATTATGGCGACAGAATTAGGTAAGATGGTGGTAGCTAGCCAGGCGGACTCAAACAAAGTCCTACCACCAACCAAACCAAGCACAATATATTGTACTTCCCATGGGGATCGCACCCGGGACCTCAGGATCTGAAATCGGTGGCTTGAACCACTAGACCACAGAGGTGGTTAAAAATAATGTAAGTACTCCCCTCCCTGTATGTACAGTATCTCATAAAATATATCAATATTTCATATCAACAGCCCATTAGTGTCCACTGCTGAACAGATCACCTCCAAAGCTGATCTTTGCCATAATCACCTTGGAAGGGGGATTGGTGATCGCAGTAAAGGTATAAATAATAGAAAGACTGCCTTTGTGGTGAGAATCTCAATAATTGGCTAATTGATTCAGGCGTTATTTTGCGAAGATCCATATTTAAAAATAAAATCTGAAAACAGAAAAAATATTTAGTAATAAATCCGCCAAATCTCTCTGAAAAAATTAAATCGACACGTGTTTCGCCTCTACACGAGGCATCAGGAAATGCTGCTAACTCGTGACTGAGGGCTCGTCAGTAAGCAGCAAGACTATATTTCCTGAGGATGCCTCGTGTAGAGGCGAAACACGTGTCGATTTGATTTTTTCAGAGAGATTTGGCGGATTTATTACTAAATATTTTTTCTGTTTTAGATTTTATTCTGATCTCAATATTACATAAAATGAGGATTTTTTTTGTGCAGGTAAGTTCTTGATGTCGAAACTTGCACAGGTAAGAAGGATGAGGTCTACAATGGAGCGAGCCTCCACGGAAAGCCTATTAAATATCTAATTGAAAAAGAGATTTCGTCTTGAAGAAAATAATTCTTCTTGAAGAAGAAAATTCTTCATGAAGAGGGGAATTAATTTATAGTTCAGTTCAATGTGATTCAATTCAATCCCATCGAAGGAGAAATTACAAGAGATAGTCTTAATACGGGTAATATCGCAATACTTTATGGGCTGTTCATGGAGTATAAGACTTTTATGCGGTCGTTTCTTTCAATGTGGGCTATATTACAAAACGATATTTGGGAGTAGGTGTGATCTACCTCCTAGTGGCCTACCCCGGGAAACGGAATTACTGACTTATGCCAGGTCAAAGGTCAGGTCGGGTCACGCTAGAGTTAAACCATAATTTATAAAAAAAATGCAATTATACGGATGACAAGCGAACGTTTAGCTTTTCATGTAAAACATACTTAGTATTGGTGAGATCGCCCAAGTAGATGCTGGTTTTGACCGCCCCGTTACTAGCTACCCAGCTGTCGTAGTCTGTTGCCGCGCTTGCAGGAAAGGCTGTTGGTAAAGATATGGCCTCAACGTAGTACCGCCATGCTCTGTCGTGGCTACAAAGATCTAAAAACAGAATGTAAATGTTTATTATTTTTAATGTACGACGGGGAAGCGCTTGGCCTTCATCTCATCTGGTGTTAATTCTCAATAGACATAAACTGGTTATCTCAGTTAAAAATGCAGGAGCACAACAATTATAGCTGTTATTTTGGCGTCAAGCTTAGTTTAGATGGGAATAAATAGATATAATATATTGTTTTTTTTTAACAACGGATCACTAACAGCTTAGAGCTTCTGTACACTAGTGGTTCTGTAAGAATAGTACCTAGACCTCGCAAGCCCTTTTAAGATTGCAATAACCGATGCTAAAATGTCTAAAAGGAAAAGTGAAAGAGGAACTTTCACTTTTCCTTTTCACTAAGAGATATTGAATAATTTGTGCGTAACAATCATGTGAAGACAATATTTTATTGTTTCATAATTTTTAGAGCGTGATTTATAGCGAGTTATACTTTTTGAACTTCTATTCATCGATCGATTCGATCTATTTATCACCATACCTTAAATTATATTTAGTAAATCTACTTAATTGTCAAAAGTGGGCAAATATGGACGGTTTCACGGTACTTTTAGTTATGTAACGTGTTTTAGTTAAAAGGGAAATAAAGCTATTTTTATCACCCGACTGATCTATTTCATTATAACGCTTTGTAGGTAGGTCTTGATTGATTTTGATATGTGAGGTATCATTTGGTTCCTCTAAATCATTGGAGTGTCGTAGGCTATAGCTATACATTTTAATATGGAAGTGCGAATAAAAAAATGTGAGGGGAAGAATACACTTTTAAATGTTTTAAGTAATTAAACAAAACGGATGTTATATAATAACATGCCAATTCTGCATGTACCTACTTATATAATATGTAATACCGTTCGGCCGCGTTCTCGTAAAATCATGAAGTTTGAAATTTAGACAGTTTTTAGTTTTTCAACTTTCAACTTGTTTGCAATCACTAAGCTATAACAAAAGTCTTGACAATTAAACAAACGCAAAGTATACAACGACAAGACAAGACAGACAACGAAAACTAACCTTCAAAAACTAAACTAAACTTCATCCCTAGCCCATATGGACCACTGAACGTCATTAGAAGAAGAAGAAGAAGCATCACTAGTCACAACACAACAAACCTTCCCAAACGTATACCTACCTATTATAAATACTATAGGTACCTACTACCTACGTCTCAGATTACAAATATGTACCTGATAATATGATTGTTAGACAAAATAACGAGACTGACGACATTTTGTCCTTTGAGGCTTCACCTCGGACACTCAGAACGTGGATCTCATGAGGACCACCTACTACGGGGTAGTCGGAGGCACTTCCAAACTTACGTTAGGCACATGCTCACGGTTGTGAGTAGGTACGTGGCAGGTGGCAAGCCCATCCCCGCCGTTCAGCGGAATAGGTACTATATAGCCAGTGACACATGCTGCTATGATTTTTGGTCCAATCGAAATACCGACTGGTTTCCTCGCAATGCGACCTTCACCGCAGAGCATATGTGGCACATTCATTTAAAAAATCAATTGGTCTAATCGAAATGCGGGTCCATACCCATTTGGTAAAACAGCTCTCTTTTTAATCTACTTAAAAAAAAGGAGGTTCACAATTCGTCGGAATCTTTATTTTTTATTTTAATGTAGATATGTTCCCCGATTACTCGAAGACGCCTAGACCGATATGGATAATTCTTGTTTTGTTTGAAAGGGTTTTCACAGGTGGTCCCATCGTCATCAGGTCAGGATTTGATGATGGAATCCAGGAGAAATCGAGGGAGCTCTTCAAATGTTATAGGCACACTTGAAGCGATTTGGGTATTTTTAGGGTGTATTAGCTCAAAGGTAAGGAAAAGACAGACCCATGCCATCAGGTCAGGATCTGATAATGAGATCCTGGAGAATTCGAGGGAGCTCTTCAAATGTTATAGGCACTCTTGAAGCGATTTGGGTATTTTTAGAGTGTATTACGTACAAATGTTATGAATTATGTTACAAATGTTATGTAAGATGAAGGCTTCTAATAAGCAGGTATTCTTATTTAAGGACTTTGCACAAACCACAAACATTAACGCAAGCATCTGGTGCGTAAAATTGAGGTGCTGATTCACAAACTTACTGAGCATGAATATATTTTTTGATTATCGAATTATCGATGGTTGTAATGTTGTTGATCCGTCATCAACATCCGGGTGTATCTCTGAAAAGATATTATGAAAATGCCTCAAAACAATGGTCAGCTATTAAATGGAAATTTTATGGGGTTCCGAAAGGAAGACCGTTCGTTACCCTTACCTATAAGATCGCTTTAAATGTCTGTCACGCACGCACTTACTGGGCCCTTATTCGCACCTATGTTACGATATCTGCTGCGATGATTCCACGCAGATATCATAACGCGGGCGCGACACACGGGACACGATTGGTCATAGTGATTATGGGCCCTGCTTAATTTACGAGATTTAAAATGGTGTAAGGTCCTGTGAGTCGATATTTAATATGGTCGATATTTAATTATTCAAAATGATAAGTCATTTCAATTTTGGAAGTTTTTTTTTCGATCTACCTACACCTTTTCAACCCGAACGGGGAGGAAACGTAGACTTAGTGTTTTTAAAGATCAAAATTTTAAATATCTAGGTACCTTTGTCCTCGCTAACCGCCTCTTTGGTCATTGAATTCAAGAAATATGAGCGTATAAAGTTCTCTTGTCACCATAAAAACTTTTTAAAGGCCGAAAATTCGGGACGAATATGGCATAAATTCATAAATATAATTCGAAGCTACTACGGCAGAGTAGGTACCTGCCTACGTCAGTAAGTTGTTACGTTTTGTGCACCCAGACACACCTTGTTTTTTTAATTCACTTTGATTGCTGATGACATTTTAAAACTGAACAAAACCTCTCTAATTAGGTGACTTTTAAAACGATGGCCTTTCAATTTATGATCAAGTTTTAGTAAGATTACTTACAAAAAATTAAGAAGCTGCTTAGTTCCCAGCTATTCTACTTACTGGCCTAAATTCTGCAAACGGAAAAGGAACCTTGACTTTATAATGTTCTCGCGAGTAGATAGGTAGCTAATGTTCTTGATTCCGATAAGATAATATAAAACACACGAGTAACCTTATTAGAAATGCTTACCTTCTAATTATAATCCTCACCTGACCTACGATGGTATTCTTTATCTTTACGACTTACTTATAAACCTTTACGGCTTATAAGTTGTAGATATACATTATAAAAGTAGGTATGTATTTATATTATATAATCTTAAGTAGATAGGTACTCCGCCGTAAGCTCGAATTATATGCTTAACATTTTGTTAGATTTTTCTTAATGACCTAATAGGAATAACAAAAAAAAAACAAGTACTTACCAGTTGCCATGGTAAAATGGCAGATATTACGCGAGCACTGGGCAACGTTACGGAATTTTTGAGATCTCAAGCAGAGATGTTTGTAACTCGAATTAGCTCGAATATCATAGCAGTTTCGCAGTACCTCTCCTAACGTACCTATAAGTACAGGAATTTTCCAAACACCATCTAACATAGGCGCTGAATGTCCAAAAAACTTACTCATATCATCTCACATAACCGAAAAAATCTAGACAAGAACGGCATAATAAAGTATTAACTAAGTAGGTAGGTATACGATGATCTTCGATACGCCAAAAAATTGTTTTACGTAGCTACTGAATTGAGTAAGTAAAGCAAAAATGGTTTAGTACACATTTTTGTACAGTCACGAATTAGATTAGCAAAAAAAAAAACATTAAACAGACAAGTGCAAACGCGCATACCGAGAGTTCCGATCCGACATGACTCCCATTTCAAGGCAAAATATAGATTTTTTGCATTTCGTACTGACTCACGCTTGGTTGATTTTTTGTATTTCTTGACCTATGTCAAGAAATACCTACTAAAAATCCAGTGATACAGTTACATAGTCAAGGTAAACCTTGATGTAGGTACCTACATAGAGGTAAATCAAGAAGAACAATTTATCACTCGATTTATATTACCTACTCCAAGTTTTAATTATTTAAGCATTAGGTACTGCTTTTATGATCGAGCAAAAATAATTAAAAAGAATGAAATAGAATAAGAATAAGAATAGTTAAAAAAACGCGTTTCCTGTGTGAGATTTTTGTTAATATAATTAAAAATAAATAATAACTAAATATTACAGGACATTAATTTTATACAGCGCCACCTAGCCCCGAACTAAGCATAGCTTGTACTATGGGAACTAGATTACGGATAGAATACTTAAATACTTTTTGTAAATACCTACGTACTAATATGATACAACACTCAAACACAGAACAAACATCTATATTCATCATACAAATGTTTGCCCTGGGTGGGAGTCGAACCCACAGCCTACAGCGCTGAAGAGTTACAACCAACTATGAGGCTTGTTAAAAAACTTTTGTTATTTGTTGTTATAGCGGCAATAGTCGCTAAGAATTTCAACTGTAACCCATTACGGCTCTTGAGATACAACCCGCTGACATAAATAAGGTTGGACGAGCTGAGGAGGCCGAGTACACGTTAGCACCAATTGAGTACAGAACCCAAACAAGTATGGAATACAAAAACGTATTGTCTGAGATCCTTGTGTTGACATGCGGAAAAATATGGCGAATTTCATCCATGATTTGATTTGGTCAGTCACGGCCGGCTGAGAACAAACCATGACTTTCCTACAGCGCACCAATGAATGCTGTGAGGACATAGAAGAAAAAATGATTTACTTCAGTAGTCTTGGCATTGTGGCTATTGTCTTTTCTAATGTAAGTATTTATTTTGTTTGGTTACGCACAGAGAACAGTTTTTTGTTTCGTCTTCGCTCGTCTCGGTAATTTCATCTTTTTTTATCGGATGTCTTTTTATAATAGTTGCCTAGTGGTTCTGTAAGAACAGTAGACCTCGCGAGCCCTTATAACTACTCGTATGCCATAACCGATGCTTTCCTCTTTCACTTTTCCTTTTAGACTTTCGAGCAAACAGGGGTATAAGCTTTAGCAATTACTCGCGTTCTCTTGGTCAGAGGAGATCAAACCTGGTGTTTACGGATTTGTCTTGCAAAAAAAAACATAATTTGAAATCCTACAGCAAACTTCTCCCATTTCCTCCCTTCACTCCCCCTTTTTTTTTCACAACATCTTATGTAGAATTAAATCTTGTGTCTTTCTAATTTATTAGAAATCCGTTGATAAATAATGCTACAGAAAACATCCCCAGTTTTGCCCCCGATCAAAAATCGAGATCGACTAAAAAATTTTAGTAAATCAAGGAACATTTGTGCCAGTTTTCATGAAAATCGGTTGAAAAATGTGACCTGTAGGCGAGAACAAACCGACCACATCGGACAGAAGCATTTTTGGCCAATCTCTAAACTGACACGATTCGCTCGCTCTATATACCTTGATACTTACTTACATTTATAATAATTATTTTATTTTATCTCTCGGCATCAAGCTTCCTACTTTTAAGTTACACCTTGCGTGTCTGCTCTTTGGCATGATCAAGCATGCCACTCCTATGTACTTGTATGAGAAGCTAACGTGGGTTGCTAAATCCAGATCTCTGCGTAAATGCTCGAAGCAGCTATCGACACAGCATCACCGCTCGGCGGCCTTTAGAGGCAGTTTCGATACGCTGCTTCAAAATGCTGGAATAACATTCCACCGCCTATTAGAGATCTCCAGGGCATTGGCAGTTTCAGGTTTAGAATTAAGAAGTTTCTGATTGACAATCAGAATGCTTGTGAAGACCTTAGAAGCGAGGTATCTCTCCTGTAAAGATTATACCTCTACCATCTCCTAGTTTAATTGTCACTTAGTACTTTTAGCATTGTGTTACCATTATGTTACATATTATTATTTTTTTTTGTGTCTCCATGTATTTTCTTTACCTTGTAAAGGTTACAAGTTTTTTTTTTATAATTTTTTTTTTGGTTATCTTTATTTTGCTTGTTTTTAATCATGTTGTGTAGTTACCTATTTATCTATCTAGTTAATTGTTAGTAATATGTTGTGTTATTTGTTTGTATTATTTTAATGTAAGTAAGTGTGTTCTCGTTCGCGATGTATCCAACTGGTTTCGATGGAAGACCAGCGTTGTGTTATAATTTATATTATAACACAGCATATTGCTGTCTTACAAGTTCGTGAGTCGAACGCCAATTTGATGCATTTCTATGCCTCAAATAAATGAATTTTCTTTCTTTCTAAGCGTGGATTTTATGTTCAAAAGTCAAAAAGTAAAGTCTAAATTTCTTTTAAGAAATCACCATTGAATTACAGGACGTGAAGTCGAAATGGCGGGTGAAATCGGAGCTTAAGAAAATCTAGTGTTTTCAACTAACTGGACCTGTGCCTGTAAAGATCCAACAAACTGCAGAAGAATGAAAAAACACATTATTATCTCACGATTCTTGTAGAATTATCGATTTTCTCAATGCAATAGTTGGTGAACAGAAAAAAACTTCCTTCTTCAAACGAGTATACGAATGTACCTACTTACTATTTCTAGAAACGAAGCAATAACGTGACGCAAAGGCCAGCGAATCAGCATCGCTATGTGGTGTGCGAACCTTTATACCACATAAGCGGTAATCATGCTAAAATCAGTATAAGTAAACTTTACATAATTTAAATGCAGTGCAATAGTTAAGGCTACATACCTTCGACAGTGAAAGTATCGTAGTCCCCACTCGGACAACCTGGCTGCGGCGTCTCCGAGCCGTAGTTAGGCCAGATGTCCACTGTACCGGTGGACTTAGAAGTACCGTAGCCACCAGGGTCGCTGTGGATGATATCCACGAACCTGGCGCAAGTCCTGTCCAGGCCGCTTGTCACTGCCAATGTGCCTTCGAATAACGCTCGAGCTGGATCCAAGCCCGTGATTCTGAGAAGATAATTGTTTCTACAGCCTAGAGCAAGCCCCCTAGTTGGGACAATCTATGCCTAGCTTGACCCATTCTAAAAAAGACTATCATTTTGACGTGCTTACCTTGGCATGACACGTCCCATCTCTCTGGTCCTCTTGCCCGCAAAGCCCATGATATGCGCTCCTAAGGAATGTCCTATTAGGTGAACGCTTTCCATGCTCATCCCAGCCTTGTGTAGCCTCATCAACGCCTCTCCCATTTCTTTGCCAATCTGATATACCAATTATTTCATTAATTGCATACCTACGCCTGTTTCCCAGGGGAAGCGCTTGGCCTACATCTCATCTGGTTTTCAAGTTATGGTAAGGCCGAAGGTGGCAGCGCACTTCACCTGAGGAACTGGAATCTTATCTCTAAATGCCGGAACACAACAATTTTAGAATTGTTGTTATGGTGACAGAATAAGGTTAGATCAAACAATTAATGCACAATATTGTTTTCCCAGTGGGGATCGAACCTGGGACCTCTGTGTGGACATCGGTGGGCGAACCACTAGACCACAGACGCTGTTAAATAGGCGGGTAAGGCAGATTCATCGGATTTTTATTGTCCACGCTCCTTGAACAGGTGTGCAAGAAGCATAGTAAGTGGAAGAATGTGATGAGACTTCAAAGGATTCCAAGAGGTCTTTTACTGCATTGAATCTCATCACATTCTTCTTAGATTCTCGTCGGTTTCGGGTAAGTCTGTGCCTTTCTCGTGAAATTTTTCGAATTGATTTGAAAACGTTCGCCAAACTCGTATTTGCAGCTGTATTCCATTCACACTCGTCATAACTGTTCCATTCGGCCTTATCTCAACTTGTAGCCAGATGTAATGAAGGCCAAACGCTTCCCGCCGTACAAAAAATACACTATACGTGCTTCTTCAAAATCATTCTTTCATTCAATTATTCTTCAACTCATCGGTACAGTGGTCATACGCCCAAACCATCATAGCATTGAGTAATTTATTGTTGTCAAAATGAGGGCCCAATGTTTTCACTTATTCATAAGATGGCCTGATTGCCTAAATGCATATAGTTCGCTGTTGGTAAATAACGCAATTGACAGATTAATTGAATTATCGGCGACCTTGTTTCGAGTTTAAACGCATTATTTATACGCAAATTGGTTTTATTATTTCATTATCAGAAGCAATAGTACTATAGGTGAGGCCAAAACAATCAATTTGAATCTTAAACTATGACTTTATGACTCTACCTTCGCGTTACAATGAACGGTATAACAACTTACTAGCGTAGAGAAAGTACCGTGTTTATAGGTAGATACATGAATCAATTGTCTCTATAGGGTGAAATTATGATCTAATTCGAGCGAACCGTAATGTAGGAATTAGAACTTAATTGAGTTAGTTTTGGTGGTAGGACGTCCGCCTGGCTAGCTACCGCTATCTTACCTAATTCTGTCGCCATAACAACAATTACTAAATTGTTGTGTTCCGGCATTTGGAGATACGATAACCAGTTCCTCAGACTGTTGAGGATTCCGGGTGAAGTGCGCTTTCATCTTCCGCTTTATCGTAACGTGTTATCTATCCATTTTATTGCAACTTCTCTATATGATCAAGGGTTTGCTGTTAGAAAACTCTACAAGGGTTAAGCTTGTCTGTACATAGTTTTTCAGTTTTTTTTTTATTTAATATGTGTTTGTGTGTACAATAAAGAATAATGAGAAAGAGTGAAAATAGGTGCGATGAAGGCAAAGCGCGTCCCCGTCGTACAATAAAAAACAAAAAAAAAACTTGTGAAAGGGTTCGTCCGAGGACGGACCTATTTCGGTCGCCAAGCAGCATTGCTATGGGGTATGGTTGTCGGTGAAATTACGGGCACACAGAGCTTTACACCTTTATGCCTCAATTTTATGGGCGCAATGCAGTGCAGCGTAGTTCTGCAGTATGTTCTTCGTGGATATTATGACTGGCATCCTCAACAAACTGAGGAAATGGCTATTCTACCTCTAAGTGCCGGAACACAACAATTTTAGAATTGTTGTTACGGCGACAGAATTAGGAAGATAATATAATAAATATAAATATAAATATTACAGGACATTAATTTTACACAGCGCCATCTAGCCCATAACTAAGCATAGCTTGTAATATGGGAGCTAGATTACGGATAGAATACTTCAATACTTTTTGTAAATACATACATACCATATGATACAACACCCAAACACAGAACAAACATCTATATTCATCACACAAATGTTTGTCCTGGGTGGGAATCGAACCCACAGCCTACAGCGCAGGAAGCAGAGCTACTACCAACTGAGCTATGGGCTTGTTGGATGGAGATGGAGAGATGGTGGCAAATAGCCAGGCGGACAAAGTCCTACCACCAACCAAACCAAGCATAATAATGTACCCCCATAGGATCGAACCCGGGCTGGATCTGAAATCGGTGGCTTGAAGCACTAGACCACAGAGGCGGTTAAATAATCCCGTAAAAAACAACTTGATAATAACTTTAAAACCATGACCCTTTTCACTATAGATTATGTGGTTTATCTCATTGGTAGGTAGGTACTCCTGATCAGCTCCACCGATCTCTACATAGTTACCAAACACCCTGTATAATATCTTTGACACGTTGAGTACAAGCTTACCTTTTTAGCATTAGGTAAGGCATAGATCGCGTAACCCAGAGGTATTCCCAGAACACCACTCTTTGCCTCTTCTTCCCAATCCAGTAGAATAACATTTCTCTTCTTCTTCTTTATATGGGCTGAGAGCACCGCTTTCGTGGCCGGGCCGTTGCATCTGCCTCGGTATCCAAAGGTGTAGACCACGGTTGGCAAGGCAGGGTCCACGCATGACGTGAAGAATTTAGGCAGGGGCTGGTTTAGTGGTGTTACTATATAGTTTTCCAGTGATCTGCAAACGTAAGAGAGAATAAGCTAAAATAGGATAATTCCAATTATAAAATCCCCACTGACCCATCCCCATCAATGGGGATTATGGAAAATGAAACAACCTAACCCCATATTTTTTACATGACCTACCCTTGTCTTATTGTGCGATGGGGAAGCGTTAATATCTATCTATTTATCTTATCTTACATTTAAGGCCTTTCAGCCTTTAAGATAAGGTAAACAGTATATAATGACAATGACATCACAGAAAAAAACGATTTATAGGCTCGTAATATTTTCTTAGTATTAAAAATTTTATAACACTAATAAAATCAGTCATAAAAATAATAACGAAATGAAAAATACCTATTATTATTAAACCTACAAATAAAAATAATGAAATAAATGTACCTAATCGTACCTATGTGTGTATAAAATAAGAACTCCTAGATTATGTATAAATCCACTTGGTCACTGATGTAGTAGATAGATAGTTAGATGTCGGCGACTAGTTCCTAATTCATAATTGACGTTTTCCACGTGTGAAATTTTGCAAATGGTGTGCTAAATTATGTACCTTCTTAATAATATGGTATGGAGGTCTTGGCCTGTTTTGCCTGGGCAAGGTCATGAGGTCTACAATGCCTTCCCAGAAAGTGCCCATTAAATTATCTCGGGTCGTAGGTTATAGTGGAAAACGGACGTTGACAGCTAATTTGCAGTGCGCATTGATAGCGCTTAGTCCGTATAAAAACCATGTTAAGTAGCTGCTCGTGGAAAGTTTCCGATACGAATGTAACATTTTGTTTAAAAAATATGGTCTTTTTAAAGATCACAAAAAGTACACAAAGGGTGCAACGATACCCTATTACTAAGCCTCCGTTGTCTGTCAGCGGCCTGTACTTGTATCTCATAATCCTCAGACTGTTGAGGAATCCGTGAGAAGTGCTTTAACATAACTTGAAGCCATGTGATATGAAGGCCAACAGTGCTTCTCCATCTTGGAATAAAAAGAAACCGTTATAGGTTTAAATTCAGTTGCAATTTTCACATTGTGTATTTCTATTGCCACTATAGCAACTTATAAAAAGTTACGAACGAAATCTAAAATTAAAGGAGGCTTTATCTTGTATACCAACACCCTTGTATATACAAGATCCATTTTATAAAAACGGTAATGCCTAAATAGTTATAACTTCGTGCGATAAAAGCCTACCTTATTCAGAAATAGTATTATGATACATCTATGTTTTCCCGAGAAATGTGGGTCGGAACCCGCGGTGTGTATGTCTGACTCGCACTTGGCTGGTTTATTTTAATACTACACTAAGTTGCTAATCAAAATACGTTCCACCTGATGGTAGGCAAGTGGATAGGCTGCTGTAGCTTACCTATAGACTTATAACACCAAAAGCATCAATTATGTGTTGCCGATTATTTACGAACTAGCTTTTGCCCGCGGCTTCGCTCGCGTTAAGAAGTATTATTATTAATTAGGTATAGTTTTTGCCGCTTTACTTTTGTTTAGCGTGTGTAAAAAATTAGGGCCTACAAAACTTAAAAACGACAGTACATTCTTCAACTTCTCCATTATCGTTCAGATTTTCTTTAGCCATTTTAAAAAAGTCTAATCGACAAAACCTATACTTAAACCAAACGAAAACAAAACAAATGCCAAATACAAAGCAGAGTCTATAACCAAAACTACTAAACCGAAACAAAACAAATGCAAAATCCCAAAATCCTTTCTTAGGGGATGCCTACGTCATAGTAGCTTTATGCATGCAAAGTCTCAGCCCGATCGGTTTAAAATTGACAAAGTTTCATACAAACTGTCATCCCCTATTTAGTAGAATTAATCAAAATCCTTTCTTAGCGGATGCCTACGTCATAACATCTACCTGCATGCCAAATTTCAGCCCGATCCGTCCAGTGGTTTGTGCGTTGATAGATCACTATGTCAGTCGGTCAGTCACCTTTGAGTTATATATATATTTAGAAGAAGAAGAAGATATTTAAAAGACCCATATTTTAGTCTCATATTCACATGAATTTATTGTATTCCATAAGTACATAAGATGTTAGTGGTGGCTTTGGCAGGGAGACTATTCAACATCTTTCTGCGGATTTCTTTCGAACGGCTCTAAGGAAATCTGTGCCTTGTCGGTCTTGCAACAGAACCAATTAAATTTCTATTCTAACCTTCCGTTGAAGTGCAATATCCAGGTATGAAAGGAAGGATGTGTTGTCCTCTTATCGTGTTCATTAGTCCGTGCATAATGCCCGTAGAGCAGCCATGCCCGCCAAAGTAGAATAGTTTCACCATTTTCACCCACGATGTCGTACAACGCGACAATATCGAACAGGCAGTTCGTCTCGGATCTTGTTAACCAAGTAATGGTCAATCCTTCCATTGGCGCTACTAGTTCGATTAACAAAGGCGCTGAAGCTCCTTCAAAGGAACAGGTTTCAACTAGTGAGTAATACAGCGTTTTGAAAGAATGAATGAATTATTGAACGAAAATTAATTATTGTTTTCTAAAAAACTCTTGGACAATAATTGTCAATAAATAAAACTGAAAGTCGAATGAACAGTCTTATCACTCAAGAGCTATCTCCTCCAGACAACCTAATTTTCAACCCGAACCCGTCTAATAAACGATGAGATGATGGCAAAGCCAGGCTTCTGAGCCTCCTACCTGGATCCTCCATGGAGGATGCTCATGTTCGTATGTGGTAAAATAGGTAGATACCTATACAGGGTGATATAGGAAGTTTTCGTACCGCCTCTGTGGTCTAGTGGTTTGCCTTCCGGTGTCAGATCCAGAGGTCCCGGGTTGTGAGTACAATATTATGCTTGGTTTGGTTGGTGGTAGGACTTTGTTTAAGTCCACCTGCGGTCCACCTACCACCATGTTACCTAATTCTGCCAGAATAAAAATTCTAAAATTGTTGTGTTCCGGTATTTAGAGGTAAGATAGGCAGTTCCTCAGTTTGTTGAGGATTCCGGATGAATGCGCCGCTACCTTCGGCCTTATCTTAACTTGAAAATCAGGTGAGATGAAGGCCAAGCGCTTCTCCGTTGTACGTACAATAAAAACGTATAAAAAAAGTGGAATAGTGTTACATCCTTATATTTTTCGAAATTTAAAGAACAGTAATATTTTGTTTATCTTCGGACTGCTTTACTTTAATAGTTACACATTTTTTGAACGCGTGTAATAACTTCCTCTACTAAATTTAAATTAATTTGTAAGTATTATTCATTTTTTAACGAAATCCACTTGCTTCTATAATTATATGTTGATACTGGCTGACCCCCCCGCACCGCAGTGGCCTGTGAACTCTGAACGTTCTGAACGTAAGGTTCTAAGTTCATCAAAATTATTTCTGCTAAAAGTTGAAAAAACATTTTCTTGGAAGGATCGTTCCATTGTAGACCTCACTCTTGCCCAGACAAGTCTCGAGGTCCAAGGCTGACCTTACGTATTTAAAAAAAAATAGGCCTCGCCAGTGATCACCCATCTTTATCCATCAATTTCAGTAACTTATTAGTATCTAATTGAATTGTATGTATGGATTGGAAAGTGCATCCCAGCTAAGACACATTGGCGCGCGTAATTTTTTTGTAAAGGGAGCTCATTTTAGGCTGTTTTTTAGAGGGTGTGTTCTTTTAAAGCCTTGATAATAAATAAAAAAACTATTCCAATATTGAATATAACTTATCCTGCTTTTAATCTATTTTGGGGAAGCGCTGGGCTGCGGTATGGCATCGTGATTTTTAGGATTCGCTAGGTATCGCAAAAAACCACCGTTTTGTTTATTTGGTTGGTGTTGGTGCAAGTTATTCGATGTTTTAGTTTTGTATATTTGGTCAGAAAGAAAAATCTGCTGTGGTCGCTAAATATCTGTCAAAGTGCCATGACGTGACCTTGTTTAATTGCTTAGAGGCAAGATGGCGGGCTTTTTGTTGATCAGCTGACTTCAGATGTCGAAGTCACCTGTCGAAGTAAGATCCTAACCCCCCGCAGATACGAAAAGTGTAAGTAGTTGATCAGCGTACGTAAGTACTCGTAAAATTTTTGACATATGTAGGTAGATACCTAATTATTATATGAACTCAACAATAAAGACACAAAATCCGGATTTAACTCGTTTGGTATACTGATCATTAGCTGGTCTAAGAACACACAGTGAGTTAGATAAAGCTGAGTTGGAAAAAAAAACGGAATCTGCGCCGTGACCCTCGTTGATCAATTGATTAGAGCGTGTCCGGCTCGAGGAAAAGATGCGGTTTCGAGTCTCATCGCGGGTTGAGATTTTTTGTGTCATTATAAAATTTGAAAACGTTGTGACACTTGGTCACAACACACTTGAAGTAAAAAATAATAGGTATAAAAACACCGTGAGTGATCTACAGCATCTACTACAAACCAACTTTAAGATAGGTATACGGTAGGTAACGTAGGTAGCAAAGAACACATGATTTTTTTTTAAAGGAATGAACACAGTAGGTAACATTATTAGGTAAATAACAAACAAACGAAGAAAAAAATGCAGATCGCAAACAAAAAAAGGAAGTACCTACCTCATTCCTTTTTCAAATAAAAAAGATTGGAGAAAGTGCTAAGGCCTTTGTGTTTTAGAAGATCTTAAAGGATCTTCTAAACAAGGCCAAGAGTGTAGAGTGTATTCTGAGCTTAACAAAGCAATGTTAATGAGTGAGAAATGTTTATCATTAGTTGAGAGATGGCTAAGCATTGTAAGCGATACAACTTTTATTAGTTAGACTGTACCTAAATCAATAAATAAATAGTACCTAAATGGTCGGTTGCCGATACAAAACAAATGCTGACTCAGTACAAACAATGCAAAGGCACTTGGTATGCATCGGCCGAAACCACTTGATAGGCAAAAATGCAAAACAGGCGGCGTTTATTCCGAAGACACTTGAATATTATTTTAATTTGACTACGCTTTAATAACAAAGGTACAGGCAGCCAAGAAACAGGTGGTCCGCCATCTTGACGGTAGTTATAGATGGCATTTATAAGTAAAACTATCATAAAAGTCAGGCGACAAATAGCTTGCCGTGTTCCATTGTTGGTGCGCAGCAGTGTGTGATTATACCTCAGTTGCGGCCATACTCGTTTTATGTGCTTTTCGGATAGATAACTTACCAAAAATTTCCGTTTTTAATGTTTTAGAGAAATTTAGAAAATCGAAAAAACGTCATAGGAACCATAGAAATACATATTCTACTTTGCTGGTATATTATGCACTGGCTCTGGCCATGCCTTCTGGGAAAGCTGGATCCATAGTAAACCTCATCTTTGCCCAGTTTTTAACCAACATTAAAAAAAAACGGCAATGGCTGATTCCCAGATTGAGTACCTACCTACGAAATATTTCAATAAAGGTATAAAATAGGTAGGTATAGTATAGTATTGTAGTAATTGGGTGGTAAATCTACACAGCGAAAGAAGGGTTTACAATTCTAGAGGTGGTCCCGTCATCTTGCCGTTCACAAGCCCTTCATAGAAAGCATAGCGCGGATTATCATGTCAAAAATGATCCGCGAAACGATCACGCATTGATGTAACTTTATGTTCAAATATGACAAATTTGTAACTTACTGCGTGGGTAATTTACAAGTTTGTATTTTTTGTTATTTTTGTGCATAGAATTGTCGCTTCATGTCACTAGAACAAGGCAAGTCTAACATATTATTATTCAAGACGCTGCGCAATGCCAAGACGCCACCTTGATGTATGGCGTTTGTTCCATTATTTGTATCTAATTTCCTCAGGCATTATGGATACAAAGCGCGGGATTCACGTAAGTATTGGTGAAGGCATCGACTCGCACCAACTCTCTGTTTCGGTTCTACGGATGGTTCCACGATCAATCAATGTTTATAAATGTAGGTACAGCTAGAATCGTACCTACTCACGCAAGTTTCTAACGCATTACGGATATATTTGTTTTGAGTTCTATGTAACTTTTAACTTGATGATAAAAGTAGGTAACTACTTATTTAGGGTAGATTAAGTAGATAGGCGCTCAAGCTAAGTAGATAGGGTATGTATATTCTCGGAAATTTCCGCGACTAAACCCTATTTCAAACGCACAGTGGATTTAGAGATGTGAATATCGCCAATACATTTGATCGTAGGCACAAAGGAAATCTCATAATTGAATTTCAGAAATATAGTCGTTACAAATTATATTGTAGCCTTTTAGCAGGTACGTAGATAGTTCTTAGCGAGTTCTACAAGCCAATACCTACACACCATGAGTTAAATAAAACTGACCAACTTTTTAAGGCAAAAAATCGCGTTTCCCTATTTGATTTTGTGACCCCATCATCTTACTGCCCTGCACAACATGACAATGTTTTCTTTAAGGCCATGTTCTTCGAGTTTTGGCTGAAATTGTAAGACCGGCCGCCTGCCTAACGTCAGCCCTCCTTGGAAATACTCGGTTGTATGGGAAGATGGGACAAGGACAGTCAATTTAGAAGATGTGATGATATTAGTATACAATAAATAATAATAAAAAAAAACATTTCAAGACACTAATTTCACACAGCGCCATCTAGCCCCAAACTAAGCAACGCTTGTAATATGGGAACTAGATTACGGATAAAATGCACTTTTTTTTTTTTGCAAATACATAATTATCATACTTTCAAGACCCAAACACAGAACACACATCTATATTCATCACACAAATGTTTGTTCCGGGTGGGAATCGAACCCACAACCTCATCGCAGAAGGTAGGGCTACCAACTGAGCATGATTATGGGGATCTAAATGTCACCGAAGACTGGTGAGAGTGACAGAGCTTTGGCGAAAATTCCAAACCGACTTAAGATTTATCAATGAAGCGATTACGTGTTGGGATTATACAACAGTCATCGCCCTGGTTAGTTTGTGCCGACCTTGTGCTGCATGCCGGGCCTTGGACGATATGTGATCGTACACAATTGATGAAATCAGGATGATGAGGAAACATCTACTTGAAGACAGGCCTAGAGACACGAGTTCGTGATGAAATTAATTAGGATATTAAACATCAGTGTCACTCTTAATAGGGTATAATGGTATATGAATGAATGAATTAACACTTTATTGTACAAAGATATATTACTTTTAAACAACACAAACATTTTGGACGGCCTTAACGTTAAAAGCGATTTCTTCCAGGCAACCTTGTAAGGAGAAATGTAAACAGTAAAATATAACAGAGGTAGTGCACAACAATATGAAGAAATCACAACAGATATACTAGTTACATAAACAAATAAATATATAATTACAGGACATTAATTCCACACAACGCCACCTAACCCCCAAACTAAGCATAGCTTGTAATATGGGTACTAGGCTACGGAGATAATACTTAAATACTTATTTTTTTGTAAATACATTCTTATTATACAATACAACACCCAATTACAGAACAAACATCTATATTACATCTATGTACCTATAGACTAATACATACAACAACAGTAAAGTAAAATAATAAATCAACTAATCATATAAATGTATATATCAATGTAAGGTAGTTGGACAGGGTCAGATTTAAATAGACGCAAGGTAGTGATTTTTCAGACTCAATTTAAAAGTATACACTGACAGAGACAGTCTTATTTCGGTGGACAAGCTGTTACAAAGACGGACCGCCTGAACACTGAAAGAGTTACCATAGAAAGAAAGGTTATAGGGGGAAATTTTATAAATAAGTTTCCTGATGATCTAAGACCATGTGAGTGTAGTAAGCAGATGATACAGGGGAAAAAAGTAGAGAATATAGAAGAGAAAGGATATAATATCCCGGCAAGGTTTTGAAGGTTGTGTAAGGTACTGTTCCTCTTCGGCTTAAATGGTTCCTCGAAGTTATAATAAATAAATATTACAGGAAGTTAATTTCACAAAGGGCCATTAAGCTCCAAACTTAGCATAGCTTGTAATATGGGGACTAGATTACGGATAGATATTCAAGTAAATAATAAATATTTCTCGTTTTTTTTTTCAAGAGATGTATATTTAATTGTAATTACTTAATGTGTTTTTTTATAGTTTAATATGTTGGGTAGTGTGCTATTTTGGGTTAATAAACGTTTTTCTAATCTATTTTATAATATATATTCTAATACTTTTTTGTTGTAAATACATACGTACCTACTATATGATACAACAACACCCAAACATCTAAGTATATTCATCACACATTTTTTTGTCCTGGGTGGGAATCGAACCCACAACCTACAGCGCAGCAGGCAGAGTTACTATCCATTGAGCTATGAGGATTCTGAAATTTAGAGGTAAGACAGCCAATTCCTCAGGCGTTGAGGATTCCGGG
Source organism: Venusia cambrica (assembly GCA_951394065.1). Lineage (NCBI taxonomy): Eukaryota > Metazoa > Arthropoda > Insecta > Lepidoptera > Geometridae > Venusia > Venusia cambrica. Next base: position 5,954,514 of record OX596044.1, on the reverse strand, counting down.
TAAAGTGCGCCTTGCGCTCTCAGTCTTATCACAACTTGAAACCAGGTTAAATAAAGTCCATGCGTTTTGCCGTCGCAAAATAGCATATAAACAATAAACTCACCTCTAGGTACATACAGGCTACATGTAAGTCATAACAACCATATAATTGAAATTCAGTGATAAGATTTTCCATACTAGTAACTGACTGAATCTACCTACGAGTGATGTTTGCTCAGTAGGGAACCAATATAGAAAATATAACATTAATAAATTTTTAACCCACTTCAAAAACAGGAGGAGGTTATCAATTCGTCGGAATCTATTTTTTTGTTTTTTTTTTGTATGTTCCCTGATTACTCCAAGACACCTGGATCGATTTGTTTTTTTTTGTTTGGAAGGTTTATACTTCACAGGTACTACCATCGTCATCAGATCATAATCTAATCATGAGATCCAGGAGAAATGGAGGGAACTCTTTAAATATTATAGGCACACTTGAAACGTTTTGGGTACTTATTTTTAGGGTCTATTACCTCAAAAGTAAGGAAAAAATGAACCCCTTATAGGATCACGCGTCCGTCTGTCTGTCCGTCCATCTTTCATCAAAATATAAAAAAAAATACGTCATCCGGTAAACGAAATTGAATATTTTTCATTGAAATCGTTTTAGTTTTCTTTTTAGTTTTTAAAACGTAATAGTGATGAATTTAATATTTTTGAATCCACAACGTGTTAAAAAGCTAAAACTGTCAAAAACTGTAGGTACCTATAACACGTACCGACCTAAAGCTGAGGCTCAACAAGATCAAGGATGTACCATCCTTGATCTTGTTGATCCTTAATTCTATGTTAATCCCTGATACCCTGATTTCACACAGCGCCAACTAGATTACGGATAGAATACTTATGTTACGTAGGTATACTATTTTTGGAAATACATATCTATTTATCATACAATACAACACCCAAATACAGAACAGACATCAGTATTCATTACACAAAAGTTTGTCCCGAGTTTGTCCTACGGCGCTGAACTGTGAGAATTGCTTACCGCCATCAACAATTTCAAAATGCAATTTACTCCTACTCATTATTTAGGTACGTATCTACCTAGTGCTCAATTTGAAAAACACTTACCCTTTGTAGCAGCGTAACCAAGCACCTTCAGCACGACAAAATAAACCTGTAAAAATAAATCACTACTAATGTAAATCACTGAATAAAAACTCTTCGCGCGAAATTACGACTTTATCTATAGGCTTGTAGTTCAGGGCAGTTTTCTTCTGCAGTGTAGTGGAAAGGGGTTTTGAAAGTTTCACAACGAAAGAGTGCCGGAGATTACGGTTCCGATGTAATTATACGCTGATAACAATTTCAAATCAAAATAGTAAGAATTACAAAACAAATACGCAGAGATACTGACATATCAAAGCATTCCAAAATCCAAGGAGGTGTAATCTTGCAATCCGCATGATTATTTTTTGGAGAATTGTCACAAATGAAAAAAAAATACTAGCTTATTTAAAAAAATACTGCACTTTCTTCTGGTTTGCCCAATCAATTATTAAAAATTCGTTATTTATGTTTGGGCTTTTTAAATTATTTTTTTTATAACTTATTGCTTTATAGGTACTTAATTATTTTCGTAAGTAATTATGTCAATATTGTGTGAAGACCGTGCTCGTTCAATGTTGACGGCAACACTGCCTTGCCGGTAGCGCCGCGGCAAGCGGCAATGACTCGATAACGCACTTCTTTCATAACTACGTGAAGTAATTACCTACCTATTATTGATTAATGTGCAGGCAAAAACCTCTGTGCAATTGACACTATAGTGAAACCAAATCGTTATAAATAGTAAGTACCTAGGACACACAAATAATAATTATGGTCTCAAAATATATTCTAAACATACTTATAGGTAGGTACTTAGTACTTATACATTGGTATGTAATCTACAAGTTAGGAGAGGACAAATAATTAGTTAAGTACATAGATTTAGAGGGTTTAGAGACACGATAATTGTCTTTGTCACAGAAAACTGGTAGTGTGACTAGTATTATAACTAAGTAGTAGCATTAGGTATATCACCAAGTTCAAGGGGTCACAGTTTTGAACGCAGATCTAAATCTAAACATTTGAATATCGCATACATCTAGAATGAGGTATGCTATTAGTGTCAAATGTTATGTTAAGTATACACCTATATTTATTATTGAAACTATCTACTAGTTTAAATATAAATTTAGGTAACTAATATTGATTCACTAATGGAGAAAAAAAAAACAAAAATCGTTTTGTACGAAGGAGAGGTCTCCCTTATTTTATATAATTATCTCAAAATTTCAACAAGGGTTATAAATAGTGGGATGGGACAAAAATAGGCTATAGAATAAGGGTCCTTTATTTTTTTTGTTTTTGATCAAACTAACTATTTATTTGTTTCTATGGAAGTAGAAAGAGGCGACACCATCCACCACAGTACCTACTTTCACACTATTTATCTGATAGGTACATTCTCTCTTACAACATAGGTTCAACGATCACCACACCTACATGCCAAGCGTGGCGAGTATGGCAAAACTCCCTTTGTGATGACGATGATGACAGCGCCTGAATTTAAATAAAATGTTTCCCAGTTCAAAGGTGCAAAGATCCCAAACGTACTGGAAGGCGTCGACAAACCTCAAGAAAAATTAATGTTCATTGTGGTTACAAAATTGAAAGTTTAATCATGCAGGCGTTTTCACTGACTAAGGCTTCCTCCACGAGCGAGAGTATCGCCGTAGATATTTATATATATAGATACCTATTTACTCTCAGATAATGTGCCTTCACACGGCGGCGATACCATCGCGACAATAGTTTGATGCAAACGTTGCTGGGATACACTCGCTCTTGAAGGCGACGCCTTAAGTTTGTGCGGCTGACACTTTATTGGTTGCTATTTGTGAATGAAACGGCATGTATTGTTATTGATTTTTATACATGTTGGAGACGGATAAGCATGCAGCCATGAGCCTACCTGATGTTAAGTGCATCTCTTGTATATATATACAAAGCCTTACTGTGTAGGATACTTCCATAAAGAACATGACCTACGCGGCACTACCTTGCGCCCGTTACCATGAGGCATTAATTTCTCCGACAACCATACCCTTCCTACCAGAACATAGCAATTCTGCTTGGCGGTCGAAATAGGTATGAGAAATAGCTCTACCACTCTCAAAATTAAATTAAATTAAATTAAATATTTATTTGGAATCAAAAAATATCTAACATTATTAATTAATGTTACAAATTGTATGGCCTAATTTTTACAAGTTTGTTGACATGCAGTGTCTACACTATTCAGTTTAAATTTCATGTAAATCGGATAATCTGCTCGAGAGTTGTGCCGCCGTCACAAACATTGCCACATACATACAAACAGTGCTGGATTTCCCAATTATCTTTGTCATGGCATGGCATTTGTCTTTAAAAATCAAACACTTTAACCGAATCTCCCTCGATATTTGTTTTGTCTCATAAGCTTGACACTTTCAATACATCACTTATCACTGGCAGAATCGGTGAAACGGTTGCAAGCCAAAATAAAGAAGTTGAAGTGGAAGTTCACTCTGTAGGTACAATACAACCTCCAATTTAGTCTGTCGTCTGTCTATGGGTGGTCATCTTGAAAAAAAAAAAATCTTAAATAATTTATTTGGTATTAATAATTAAGCGCTACATATTGATTTATCTTCTATCTGAGTGTATAGTTTTAAGCTATTGTCTCCTACCTACAAAGTATAAATATCAATTTTTCAATGTCTCATTAATATCGGATATTTTCGATGGCCATTATTTGGTTCACATCCCTAGACAAGTTGATCTAATAGCTGTCAAAGTGTATTTCTTAGGTTTGATGGACTGTATGTTAAAACTTGTGTCGCAAACACCGCATTACCCTCAAGATGTTATAATTTAGTCATTTAAAAAAATCATACCATCCAATTTAAATTTCCACTCTACTATAAATAAAATCTCTAAATTTAATAAAACCTATGAAATCTAATTATATTATAATAAACATTTTCATCAGTATCTTCTCATTAATTTAATAATATAACAAGAGCATAACAATAACTATTAATATTCTCAATCAAGTCCACAAATTTCATTTTTTTATCTTTTTTTATTGTACGACGGGAAAGCGTGACCTTCATCTCACCTGATTACAAGTTGAGATAAGGCCGAAGGTGGAGGCGCACTTCACCCGGAATCCTCAACAAGCTGAGGAACTGTCTATCTTACATCTAAATGCCGGAACACAACAATTTTAGAATTGTTGTTATGGCGACTGATTTAGGTAAGATGGTGGTAGCTAGCCAGGCGGACTTAATTAAAGTCCTATCACCAACCATTATAACATATAAAAATGGTCTAATTAAAACTTAACAATACCTATATAAATTAATTACATATATTATGAATGTTTGTGAATGTACTCAAAGAACTACTATAAGTAGTTGCTCGGTCTCCATATAGGTGAGGGCTTGTAGCGACTCCTATAGAGCTCGTCTGCACTCCACCAGATCCAATACAGCCCCATTTGCTCCGTTGTACAAAAACGGTCTCAGAAATGAGCGATGCCGTTGAGCAAATACAGTTTTGCCAGAAGCTTTTCTGATATCCTACATACGACCATAGCACATCTGTGGGGGCTCTGGGGCAATGTTGCCATCAATCAAAGGTCCTGCTCCGCTACTTTGCAGTGTTGGGCTGGCTGGTGTCAGGTTAGTTCAACTGGGGGCAATGCACAATGCACAATACCCTAAAGCGGGACGTCAGTGCAGATCACTTCTCCCGGACCCTCTAAATTAGAATAAAAAATAACACATTGTTATCGTCAACGTAGCTGTTGGTTATTTTTTTTATAGTACAGGACATTAATTTTACACAGCGCCATCTAGCCCCAAACTAAGCATATAGCTTGTAATATGGGAGCAAGATTATACGGATATAATACTTAAATACTTCATTTTTGGACATACGGGAATTTCCACGAACCTTATTATTGATGTAAAACACCAACGTTTCGTCCTTGACCGAAGGACATCATCAGGGTGAGTACGGTTCACGACGCACGCGTTCCGCGTCCTTACTTAAATACTTTTGTAAATACATACGTATATGATACAACACCCAAACACAGAACAAACATCTATATTCATCACACAAATGTTTGTCCTGGTGGGAATTAAACCCACAGAGAGAAGGCAGACTTACTATCAACTGAGCTATGAGGCGTGCTATTTGGTTGATAGACGGCAGAATTATGTAAGATGGTGGTAGCTAGCCAGGCGGACCTACACAAAGTCCAACCAACCAAACTAGGCACAATATTGTACTCCCCTTGGGAATCGAACGCGGGACCTCTGGATCTGAAATCGGTGGGTTGAACCACTTGAGGTTGAGTCCACAGAGGCGGTTAAATTATTTTGCAGTTCGAATAGATGACTTGTAAAGATCCATTGTAATTCTAATTACAAATGGAGGGAAATATGTTCTGCACTGACGTTCTGCACTGGGGTGTATTGTGTATTGCCCCCCCTGCTGTCCTGAAACCATTTATCCTAACTCCTCAAAGTAACGGGCCCTGGGATGCTGACAGCATTGCTCCAGAGTACTTGAGGTTGATGCCACTTGTTTTTTAGCAGGTGGGATGAGTAGCTTTTGTAGACCAGACTTTAGTTCCAATATAGAAGGAAAACCGTTGATTCGCAGGATAATTTGTATCCATCATCTTAATTATTTTGATATGGCGGGGATCCAGTAGTGTTCATGTAGTAGTTACCAATTGCTCTGCAAAAATAAGACTAAGTTCATAAATATATCAGGACATTCATTTCACACAGCGCCATCTACTCCCAAACTAAGCAATGAACAAACATATTATATTCATGACACAATTTTTTGTCCTGGGAATCGAATCCACAACCTACGATACAACATCGTAACTAAGTATGTTTACGAAAATAAGTATTTAAATATTCTATCCATAGTTTAGTTCCCATATTCCAAGCTTGCTTAGTTTGGGGCTAGATTAATCTGTGTGAAATTAAAGTTAAGAAATATCGCTTTATTTAACATCATATAAACAAGCAAAAGATTTATTGTATCATTGGATATTAAAAAAAAATGGATGTTGTTCCTCCTTCGCGCTAAAACTGCATGGACTGAGCTGAAAGTTTGCACACATATTGCTCTAGACCGGATATGAGGTATAAAAAAACTTTTCATCCCATAAATCAGTTCCCGTGGGATGGGAATGGTATGTCAAACTTCTTGATGCTAAAACTACTGAACGGATTGAGTTGAAATTTTGCACATAATATTGCTCCCAATCAAGGAAAAGCACATTTAAATAATAAAATAGTTATTTATTCAGACATTGAGGTAGTCCATAAGTACACAACACAAATACACAATTACACCAATATTATCTTAAATTAAATTATATTAAATAAAAAATATAAAAAAGTTTGGCACAATCTACTTTTGTTTCCGTGTGAATAAGTTGTCATACAAAACTGATTCGTTCTTTGTTGCTCCTTCACGAAAGAACTGAATTGATTAAGCTCAAATCCAAATTAACGATAAAACTACAGATTAAATTGAACTGAAAGCTTACTTTGCACATTAGGATGCTATGGACTGGGAATCAATTTTGGCAACTTTTTTTTTATTGTACGACGGGGAAGCGCTAGGACTTCATATATTCTGGTTACAAGGCGATAAGGCCGAAGGACACTTCACCTCTCAATGCCGGAACACAACAATTTTATAATTATTGTTATAGCGACAGAATTAGGTAAGATGATAACCAAACCAAGCACTATATTGCACTCCCCCTGAGGATTGAATCCGGGAACTTACGTGCATCACATGCCCACGGTTTGCAAGTAGCTAGTACCTACTCGATACGTGGCAGGTTGCAAGCCCATCGCCGCTCCAGTGACATATGTCATTCGGATTGTTAGTCTTAGGGACTTGCCGGTTTCCTCACGATGTGACCTTCACCGTCAGAGCATGTCCATGCGCTCATAACCTTCCGAAAAACGAAAAGTCCATTGGTGCACGACTGGATTCGAATCCACAACCTCCGGATCGGAAGGTGGGCCCATACACACTTAGCCATACAGCTCTTTAGCAGCTAATGTACGGCAAATGTACTAAATTAAGAATTGAAGCTAACTTTTTATCCGTATCGTCTCCTAGGACCACAGTATCAGCTGTAATTCCTTGCTGGGCATTTTGATCCCAAGTCTTATAGTCTTGACCTTTGCTGGCTTCAAGGGTGGTCCCTGCCCATGTCTGTATCCAGAGCTCTAAGCAGCGGTTGTGGCTGCACAGATCTGCAACAAGAGAAATTTCTTAAACATCTTTCTTATCCACAGTAAACAAAAAAATATAGTTAACTTTAATTGAATGGCGGAATGAAAATATTGTACCTTTAAAAAAATAGTACCTACAACTTAAAAATAGCGGCGCGGCGTAAAAAATATATTAGACAACCTTTGGATTGAGTGGATTTTATGGCTGAAGAAGTAAGTAAATTATAAATAAATAAATAGTATAATAATAATAGTTCATTAGTTTGTAACGGTCCTTAGGTAATCTGACTGATTTCTTTGTACATAGTTAGTTTAACTGTAATTTTTATTGAATAAATGTATTCTTATAAATAAATAAATATTACAGGACATTAATTTTACACAGTGCCATCTAGCCCCAAACTAAGCATAGCTTGTAATATGGGAACTAGATTACGGATAGAATACTTAAATACTTTTTGTAAATACATACGTACCTACTATTATGATACAACACCCAAACACAGAACAAACATCTATATTCATCACACAAATGTTTGTCCTGTGAAAAGTGTGTGGAAGACAAATGATTCCCAAGAATGGTCATGAATCTGAATGAAAATTATGCGGGATAAATAAGCGGTTGCTTCAGCATGGGATTCAGCATCCTCCTATACGCGCTTGAAAGTGAATCTGGTTTATTATTAGGGTTCCATACCCAAAGTGTGCCAACGGGACCCTATTACTAAGCCTCAATTGTCCCGCGATCCGTCTCTCTGTCAGTTGGCTGTATTTCTGTTTATTAACCTCACAACTCAGTTGGTATTGGTGGTAGCCCTGCCTCACAATTTACTTGGTCCAATTCACACCATCGGGACAAGCATTTGGGTTGCCACCAGCTACTACTTACCAACTTCATTTGGCTTTCAACCGGTTTCAATAAAAATGGCTTTTCTTTGACTTGAATTTATGTAACCGAAAAATTGTTCAGAAGAGAAGCCATTTTGATTGAAACCAAAATGATACAGACTTAGGTAATAGGCCAGCAGTGTTGTGATCACTGAGCCCTGATGATAAAAGCCAGCGAATCTGTTGCCCGGGATAGACCACTAGTACGCTTATCACACCTACTTTTTACCTTTACCCACGTTTTTTTAATTTTGAACTGAACGACAAACTTTGTTGTAAGGAAGAGCGGTATTACTGGACTTTCTTACTTACATATAATACCTTTTTTTTATTGTACGAGGGGATGTGCTTGGCCTTCATCTCACCTGATTTTCAAGTTATGATATGGCCGAAGGAAGCGCACTTCACCCCGAAATCGTCAACAAACTGAGGAACTGGCTATCCTACCTCTAAATGCCAACATTTGGCAGCAGCTTCTTTTCGTGTATTAACTCCGCCTTTATTGGGATCATCAATACGCCAGTCAAGCGTGGTGATAATCACCACGCTTGACTCCTGACTTCTTCTCTTTGGAGGAGGCTCTGTCCAGCAGTGGACACTAAGTCATCTTTTTACGATCTTATTTATTTCCGTTAATCAAAGTAATCGCCCATTCAGTCGACGCATCTTTGCCAGCTGAGTGCCAATTTATCGATGCCCTTCTTGAAAAAGTCTGCTGGACGGGAGGCGACAAACTCTTCGAAGGATTTTTGTACTGCCTCCCGGGTATGATTTTTTTTCCCGTTAAGAAGTTTTCCAAATTCTGGAAAAAGTAGAAGTCGGTAGGCGCAAGGTCTGGTAAGTACGGCGGATGACGGAGAGCTTCCAGCCCCAGCTCTTGTAGCGTGGAGACAGTCTGTTGTGCGGTGTGAGGTCGCGGCAGTAACGGGGATGATCGATTCACCAAAGCTGGTTGGCGTTGTGCGAGTTACTCCATCATTGTGTTTAGTTCTTCACAGTACATATCTGCAGTAATGCTCGTCCCGTTTGGTAAGAAGCTGTGATGAATCATACCGGTGCCCAAACCAAACAGTGACCATCACTTTTTTAGGTGTAATTTTTTGTTTAGAATTTTTTAGGTGCTGTACCAGGATGTAACCAACTCGATGAGCGCTTACGATTGTCGAAAAGAATCCATTTTTCATCGCAGGTAATAATGCGATTCAAAATTCCTTGGTTTCTGTGCCTGTTGAGCAGCGCAAGGCAGGCCTCAACGTGCACCTCGCACTGGCGTTCATTTAGTTCGTGGGGCACCCATTTGTCAAGCTTTTTTACCTTGCCAATTTGACTCAAATGGATCAAGATTGTTTTGATGCTAACTTCGAAAGCTGCTGCTAATTCGACAGTAGACTGAGTATCATATCAGCTTCCACAATCGCCTTGAATTCGTCATTGTCGACCATAGTTTCCGGACGACCACGGGGTGCATTTTTCAGGTCAAAATTTCCAGCACGAAAGCGGGTAAACCAATAACGAGTTGTGCGTTCGTTTGTAGTGTTCTCTCCGTATACGTCGTTAATGTTGCGTGCCGTTTGTGCCGCGTTGCTACCCTGTCGGTACTCATATTCCATAATTACTTGAATTTTTAACGTATCCATGATAAAATAGTAGATTTTTTTTTTAAAATTTTTATTTATACATTTATTCAATAAATTAAACTAACTAAGTACAAAGGAATCAGTCAGATTACCTAAGGACCGTTACAAACGGCCTATAGGTTACTCAACTGTTCCAGACCAGTACCAGACGGAAGCGTGCCCAAGACACTGGCTGCATTGCCACGCTGAATAGCTATGCTAATTCGCTGGCCTAAATAAGAGCCAGCCCTTGGGTATAAAATAAAAATAACTAAAATAGTAGATTGTTTTGCAAGGGACTAAACCAGTGTAACGAGTGTAGCGAGGGAGGATGACAAGACCGAGTTATAATGGGTGGTTTTGGCCCGATTCAAACACTCTACTTTTCACTTCGATGGCGAGAAAATAAAACAATTCAAAATTAAATAAATTTCAGTAATTTTATTAAAAATTAAATGTGCAGTTAGAGCAATTTTGTTTTTCCCGGAAAATTTTTTTTTGGTTCTCTGTGATTGGGATGTGATAATATTTTGAGTTGATTGTTGTGGAGTAAAAGTTGGAGATACTCGACTCATAGTCCAGGGTCGATAATTTTTAAAACCAAAAAAAATCATAGTAGGATGAAACCCATTAGAAAAGGAGGGAATTATTATAAAAATGAAAGGAAAAATAATTTACGGGCGATCTGAGGTCGGGAAGGGGATTGGGGTGAGTTTTTAAGGGTAAAAAACGGTTTTTCCCGATTTCCGTCAAAACTAAAAGTCCTATCGAAAAAAGTCAAATGGCAAAGTTGTAGATAATGAAAAGATCTAAAACTTTTCTATTGACACTTTTTTCACATAACCTCAAAATTTATGTGAAAAATTCAAAAAACCAAGTTTTTGGTTTTTTATTTTTATCTTTTACAAAAAATCTTTTTTCTTAACGAAATTTTGTGAAAACTTACCTTTTTATGTCCCAAATACGCTGTAATTTATTTGATTAAAAATATTTATTTTTTCACCTTATTTTGAATTAATATCGAAAAAACACCCTAATTTTCAATCGAAAATTCACCCGTCAAAATATCAGCTTTTTTCAAAAAGTTGGTATGGTTTCTGTTCGTTGAAATCTCTACTTTTTGATGGTGAAAAAAAATATATATGTTACTATGGTAAATCTTCTCAGAAAATGCAAAAATTCAAAAAAAACTTGAATTCGAAAAATTCCCTTTTAAAAAAAATTCCCGTCCCTTTTAATTAAATGACACTCGATATCGTTTTGAAAATGCTCTTTCAATTTATTTTTAATAGTTGTGTAGTCTGGAAGATCTCCTGAAAATCCCTCTTTTATTTCATTTACAGAAAATTGACATTCTGTTTCGTTGTCAACGATATAATTAATAAGATAATTAAAAAATTATTAGTGTTTTCACATGCTGAGCGACCCCTTTTTCTTTCTGTTCTTTTTTTATAAAAATTAGCCATACAAGCAGTGTGATAATGCGCTTTTACTGCGACTAAATCAGGCACATTTTGCAAACGAGCTGAAATCTTTTTATCAAAATCATTTAATGTGTTCTGTTTTTGAATATACTGTAATATATTATCTCTTATATCGTTGCTTTGAACACATGAAATTTTTTCTTTTGAGATATTACCGAAAAATCCACCACAGATAAAGCAATGAGATTCAAAATTAAATCCAAGAGCATCTTTAATTACTTCTTTTCCTTCCGTTGCTTTTTTTTGTCTTAAACTACAAAATGTAGCTATTGCGGTCTCGTCATTATATTGACTTTGACAACTTCGATGAATAAAATCTGATGTTAAAGTCTCAAATTTTTTGTATTTATTGTCGATTCTTTTCTTGCTGGATACCACTAAACGATTCAAAGCTGCTTTTTTTATTGCATACACTTGCTTATCATCTGCCTTATTGCAAATGATACAAACAGATTCATCCATACTGATAATCTGAAAAGACAAAATCGAATTAATAATGTCTTCCCTATTTAATCGTGAATAAACTCTCATGAAAAAAAAAATATTAAAGAAATAAATGTCAAAATGTATGAATAATATATTATAAATCTATAAAAAATGTATCTGTATAAATGTATGTAAAAAATGTAACTTTCTCCAAATATTGTAGATGTCTTATTAAATATTAATTTAATTAACTTATTTGTTTCTTGATTATAGTAGTATATTTTTATTTGCAATTTTTTTGCTATCAACGTCACATGAAATCTAACGTTTTTCGAGTAATTAAAGTGTAAATTTGAATAAATAGCTCAAAATTATTTATAATAATTAAAAAAAAATTCTGATTCTGAGAAGATTTACCATAGTAACATATATATTTTTTTTCACCATCAAAAAGTAGAGATTTCAACGAACAGAAACGATACCAACTTTTTGAAAAAAGCTGATATTTTGACGGGTGAATTTTCGATTGAAAATTAGGGTGTTTTTTCGATATTAATTCAAAATAAGGTGAAAAAATAAATATTTTTAATCAAATAAATTACAGCGTATTTGGGACATAAAAAGGTAAGTTTTCACAAAATTTCGTTAAGAAAAAAGATTTTTTGTAAAAGATAAAAATAAAAAACCAAAAACTTGGTTTTTTGAATTTTTCACATAAATTTTGAGGTTATGTGAAAAAAGTGTCAATAGAAAAGTTTTAGATCTTTTCATTATCTACAACTTTGCCATTTGACTTTTTTCGATAGGACTTTTAGTTTTGACGGAAATCGGGAAAAACCGTTTTTTACCCTTAAAAACTCACCCCCATCCCCTTCCCGACCTCAGATCGCCCGTAAATTATTTTTCCTTTCATTTTTATAACAATTCCCTCCTTTTCTAATGGGTTTCATCCTACTATAATTTTCTTTCACTTTTCATTATTTTTAAAGGCTTCTACCCTGGTCTATTAGGCATGTTACCAAATTTATTTTTGCCTATGACTTGCCTTGTGCATTTACCATTTTGATAATTTAGAAACAATCTTCTCGTTGAAACATTAGTGGGACGTAACTCCTGATAGGCTTTAACTATATTAAGGTATTCTCCACTGATGACAAATTTACGCTCTTTGTTTGTTTTCGTGTTCGGCAGACTGTAGGTTTGTATCCGTTTCTACGTCTTCTAGCGTTATATTAGCAAGCTCTATTCTTCTGCATGCACCGCTGATTCCATAAATTAAAGCAACCTGTTAAACAAAAAAATAAGTGTGTTAATAATCGTAATAACCTAGGTACCTATTTTAGGTATGTAGGTAGGTATCAATTTATTTAGTTTGAGTAGAGTAGATAAGTAGGTTACCTTTGTTGCCAAGTATTGTTTATTTGGAGCGTTATTTAAAAATATTTCTTGTGTCGTCAAGACACAAGAAATCGAAAATGTTGTTTTGCCTTGTATTCAGTGGACAATTTCTTCAGTAAAGCCGTCAAATTTACATTTTTTTTAATATTGACGTCGTGTCTCGTTTGTTATTTCATTCTTAACATTGAATATGTGCTCCAAAGAGTCGACGATTTGAATTTTTTCGATAATTCATCAAAATAAGTGAGAAAAACCCCTTCAGTAAAAGAATCCACACGTTTCTCATCTCTCCATTTTATAAAATTTTCGTAACTCTTTAAATTTATTCCACGTGATTTTGTCGGCAACAGATTCATAATTATTTATTTGCCCTTTTCTTCCATTTGCATATTAGCATCTTCACTATCTTATACTTGATGACATTTTTCACGTTCACAATTTGGAAGTAAAAGTCAGGAAGTTATACGTAAAAGTTTGTGATTTGGAATGAAGAAAATTCTAGAGATTTAGCACCAATTCCATCTTTTTTTTTAAATTTCTATCTAACCCGCAACGAAACAGTTCGCATTCTACCGTGAAGGGAAGAATCAACCTTCATAAAACATCACCAAGAAGGTTCTATTTAAAAAAAAAAGATTGACGGAGCACCAAGAAGTCGAGTTTTTATGTAAGAGACCGTATGCTTTGTACGGGCTGATGATTTTAGACAAAAATTAAAAGAAAAAATACTTTTTAGCCCTTGGTATTAAACTCGAGTTTTACTAGCTACCCTATTATGATACACTTTTTGAGCAAGAGAAGTGAAAAAAGTATTTAAGTATTCTATCCGTAATCTAGTTCCCGTATTACAAGCTATGCTTAGTTTGGGGCTAGATGGCTCTGTGTAAAATTAATGTCCTATAATATTTATTGTAGCGGTTGCGGGAAGTCGATGGATGGAGGATGGAGGTTCAGCTTGGGAAGTGTGTGGGCTGAAATGATGATGATAATGTTACAAGGTTGAAAACCACACCGTTCTGTGTAAACATATCGTAGTCACCGACAGGACAGCCTGGCTGCACCTGCTCCTTCTGAGGGCCGAAGATAAAGTTCCCGAAGTTGGCCCAAATGTCCACATGAGATACCGAAGAGTTCATGGCATAGCCTCCCGGGTCTGTGTGGGTTGTGTCCACGAAGTCAGCGCAGTTCTTGTCTAGAGGGGGCGCTAGATGGGCATACTGGTCGAAAAATGCGCCTGCTGGGTCACATCCACTGATCCTGCGAATTGTATGAATTGCTTCAGTTATGGTTACCAGTTCTAACCGCCTCTGTGGTCTAGTCGTTCAACCCACCGATTTCAGATCCAGAGGTCCCGGGTTCGATCCCCATGGGGAGTACAATATATTGTGCTTGGTTTGGTTGGTGGTAGGACTTTGTTTAAGTCCGCCTGGCTAGCTACCACCATGTTACCTAATTCTGTCGCCATAATAACAATTCTAAAATTGTTGTGTTCCGGCATTTAGTGGTAAGATAGCCAGTTCCTCAGTTTGTTGAGGATTCCGGGTGAAGTGCGTCTTCACCTTCGGCCTTATCTCAACTTGTAACCAGGTGAGATGAAGGCCAAGTGCTTACCCGTCGTACTATAAAAAAATAATGTTTTAACCGCTAATGTTATATAGTGGTTTGCCCCCTGGTTTGTATGACGGGGAAACCCTTGGCCTTCATCTTACGTAGTTTCAAGTTATGATAAGGCCGAAGGTAGCGCACATCACCCGGAATCCTGAACCGTTTGAGGGCTATATTACCTCTACTCTAAATGCCGGATCACAACAATTTGGAATTGCTGTTACAGGCTTAAGTAAGATGGTTATAGGTAGCCAGCGGACTTAAACAAAGTCCTACAACCAACCGAACCGAACACAATATTCTACTCCTCTGGGGATCGAACCCGGGATCTCTGGATCTGTAACCGGCGAGGGAAACACTAGACCACAGAATGAACTGTAATCGGTATTCGGTAGACAGTTGAAATTTTCTCAGTGTCCATTTCTATTGCATATTATATTAATTATAACAACAAATAATCAAATAAAAAAAGAGGTAATTAACTCTATATAAATATACATATAAGGGTTATATCCAAAAAACTTTTTTTTTTTTTTTAAATGTTTGTTATAGCTCTATCGTTTAAACTGGTCAACTTGGTGTGATAATAGTCCTTAAATTGATGTACCTATAACAAAAAGTCGGCCAAGACGAAAGAAGAGAGTCGGACCCACACGAATTCTCCAGAACGAAATGCAAAAAACCGGCATGTTTCACCAAATGAAATTTTGAAATGTGAGTCGGAACACTCGAAGTCCGTGTCTGACCCGCACTTGGCCGGTTTAATCAGGTTTTTTAAAAATATTACCTGCTTATGTTCATCCCGACACTAACGAGGTACCGCCCAGCATTGCCCAAAAGATGTGCGCCCAAAGAGTGGCCCATTGCGTGGGTTTCATTCAACTTGAAGCCTTTGTTCGACATGCGTTGTAGTGCTAATCCCAGTTGATAACCAACCTGAAATAGCAAAATAAGTTATTTACCTTAAGGCACTGTCAACAGACGTTTTCTCATTTTCTTTCTCTTTTCCTCCTTTCAATCAGTACCTCTGTGACCGCTGTCGACGTTTGACATGTGCTTGTCGTCGTCACAGCGGTCAGACAACCCAATAAATATTAGGACGTATATAAATTAGTTATTTGTTCTAACGTGATCCCAGAATAAGAATTATCAAAAGGTATCTACGATACGCATGCGCCACCTACAGCTTGCCCTTGTCAACACTCGTAATCGTTTCAGCCGCGATTTTAGAGCGCCTTGAATAACGTTGGCCGTTGCCTAGCAGATTTTAAACATTATTCACGAAATGATGTTTTGTGAAAGGTAATAAATATGGCAAAGTACAAAAATCTATCATTTCATTTCATCATAGATTTTTGTACTTTGCCATACATACACGGATTATCAGATGTTTTTGTTGTAAATAATGTCCTTTTTACGTTGACGGAGAAGTGCTTGGCCTTCACCTCATCTGATTTTCAAGTTAAAAAAAAGGCCGAAAGTGGAAGCGCACTTCACCAGGAATCCTCCTCAAACTGAGGAACTGGCTATCTTACCTCTAAATGCCGGAACACAACATTTTTTTTAGAACTGTTGTTATGGCGACCGAATTAGGTAAGATGGTGGTAGCTAGCCAGGACCAAACTGAGTACAATATTGTACTCCCCGTGGGGATCGAACCCGGGACCTCTGGATCTGAAGTCGGTGGGCGAACCACTACACAACAGAGGCGTCGATTCTATTACTTAATTCAGTAATCAACCTCACCACCTGCCAGGTGTATCGAGCTAACTAAACTAAGCAAACATTTTCTTTGGAGTAACAATTTAGTGAATTAATTGAATGTATATATACCTACGCTACTTACCAGTTTACTTTGCGGAAGTCCACTGAAAGCATATGAGACCTTGTAGCCGTTATCACCAGCATTTGTTACACTTCTCGCTTCTTTCTCCCAATTGACAAGAAACACGTTTCTATCAGCCAATGAGATCAGAGCGGTTAGGACTTTCACTGTAAAGTTGCCATGCTCTTTGCCATTATACCCGAAAGCGTAAATAAAGCTGGGGAGGTCGCTCTTGTAGTTGTCAGAGTTCAACAGGCTTTCAGCATCTGCTAGTGACGCCTTGTCAAATTGGTCTAGTGATCTGTAAATTTACAAGTAGCTTTTTTCCCTGGTACTCTCATTTATTACGTAAAAACGGCTGTCATTTAAACGGTCAGCTAATTAAAGAGGTTTACGTCAGTCAGCTCTCAATGCATTTTGTCATAAACTGATACGAAGTTCGTATCAGTTGTATGAACTCACCTGTACTCACATCACTCACTCGTATTATGAACATCACTATTAATATGTAATAAATAACTACTTAAACTACTTAAAATATTATAAAGTGTCAGTTTGTATATAACAATTTCACTAGAAAATATTTTCTTGTTACGAGATTTATCTGTAATTGGATTATAGTTTTGAACTTATATTACTTTTTATAAAAAATATTTTGGGGTGATTATGTATGTATTTTGGGAAGGTTTGGAGAATAAATATGATAGAATCACTTGGACTTTTGATGGAATGATTCCCAAGTACCGGGTCCATGCAAGCAAATCCGCGCGCTTACGCTATCAATATCAGTTTTCTCGAGGGAGCTATGAGGCCAAAATCTAAACGGCTACCTAAAGCACAGAATAACGAATAGTACTAGCGCCCTATAGTTATGGAAAAATATATTTTGGAGTTACGCTTTTGGCTAAAAAATATTTTTTAAATACCACACATATCTTTTAATTTTGAATAAATTGATTATTAAAGAAAATAAATGTTTGTTGCATAATGTGACCCCTCTTCCTGTAAACAAACAAATACTGTAAAATAACACTTGCAAAAAAACTTTTTTTTAGTTCCGGACTTTATGTCCCCTAGAGGGCGCCATATTGATGTGACGTCACAAATAACCAGAAGACAATCAAGACGCTTCCAAAAATACCTCACCTCTACACAATCATGATAAGAAGTTTAGAAGTTACGAGGGAACAGATGAACATACATACATACACACATACATATATTTTTGCTTCGCCGTACCCGGTTATATAGCAAGGTGTTTCTGGTCAAGTACAAAAAAAACCTAACGATATACTGACGTACCTACTCCGCCACAATTTCCAATAATATGCTGTCATAATAACTTTTTAGCAGACTTGTCTTGCTGACCAAATGTTAAAAAAATACTTCTTGCCATATAAAACCAACATAGTACCAATAATAGCAATAAGCCAAACCAACAACGTTTTAATCAAGCTTTAAGGCTTTATGTAGCAATACACTTACTCTCCGTAGCACTGCAAAAAGGCACTCGATGCTAACTGTAACGTAGCTGAAACATTGTTTTGTTGAGTAATTAAAGTTAGAAAACAAAACAATGTAAAGTGTAAAGTAAGTGTTCAATAAAATCTTACAAAAAAATCTTACACAAAGGATTCCGCGCCATCCGCCCGAATGTGTCTTACCTACCTAAAACTCCACCTAAATGCACAGGATCAGCAGTTTTAATTATCAGTCAAGGTCGTAACGAATAGCAGCTTACTTCTTGGCAGAACTGGCCTTACTCCGCGCGCGCGTCAAAAAAAGTGGGAGTGGAAGGGAAGAAGAAGAAGAAGAAGAAGAAGAAGAAGAAAGAAGAAAGAAGCTTCCACTCCCACTTATGGCGCTGTCAGTTCTGCCCTACCGAGACCCAATGCATGTGGTGGAGTTAGGCCCTATTTTCTTCAGAGAGTTGCTAGTTGTTTGAAAATGTATTTATTATAATTTATTTATTTAAAAACAATTACAAAAACAATAACAAAAACAGTAAGTAATTATATATATATGTTGCTATATTTTACTAGCATCGCATGACAAAATATGCCACTATTTCCACAGTGAAGTAAGGCGTGCGATATCCTTTTTTTATCTAAGAATAAAACTTTTCAAATAATCTTAAAGTTCTATTGTCCTTTTTTTGATGTACGACAGGGAAACGCCTTCATTTCACCTTTTCAAGGTTTTCAAGTTATGAAGGAGTTATGTGAGGAACTGGTTCCATCCAAATGACAAACTTATGTACCTAAGATGTGGTAGCCAGGTGGACTTAATCAAAGATCTTCCACCAAAAAACCAAGCACAATATTGTTACGAAATGGGTTACAAGTTTCTTTTTTACTTTCGCGGAACTTTGTAAAGATCCGTTTTGATTATAGATCTTTCTGCAGTGGCGTAACAATATTGTACCCCCTGGGGATTCAACGCCGGACCTCTGGATTCAGATCCGCTGGGTTTAAAATGTGAGCACTACTCACAACACACGATAGTCACCATAACGAAAGTTAGAGGTCAATAGCAATACAAGCAAGGGAGCATGGAGGGAACGGTTAATACTACGTACCTATTGCAGGAAAGAATCATTGATTATTTCTTTCCACATCCATTGATGGATAAAAGTGGAATAAAAAAAATTAACTGATCCATTGGTGGATTTGTTTAGTGGATTAGAGTGGAATAGAGCCTTTTTTTGCGGACATCCAACGAAAAAAAAACACATGATCATCCTTGCATATAATCGGGAGATTTAGTTGAATAGATTTCACTTACCCAAAAGAACCATCGATCCTACGAGATGCCGCAGCACGTTTTTGGGAAGCATATTATACTTTAGCAACTCTCGTAACAACCGAGCCGTATTATCAAACGATAATAATATTACAAGTGTTTACAACGAATTTACATCCTCAAATGGAAACAGTGTGTATATAAGATCACAGTATAGTACCTACTACTGTATGTTTGTACTTTTTATTCTGTACGCCAGAGGCGCTGTACACGTTTTCATTTCTCTCTGTCCTCGCTAGCGAATGTACTTGGTTTAACCCAGTGGTAGCCACACTAACGTGTAGGTATAGTAGGAAGGTACGTCTAGATAAGTGTTCGGTAGGTATTTGGGACGATGACATGTGGGTCTTTTTTCATGATTTATTGCCAACTAGCTTCTGTAAGCGGCTTCGCCTCCGTAATCTATACATATAATAAAACTGTAAAACGTCAAAATCTGTACATTAAATATATAAAAATATATATATATATATATGGCAAACCGCTATATGGGTTATGGGCTATGTTGGGTATCTCACTTCTGGATCATGACACAGAACTTAGGGACAAATTAACCAGCCCGAGTTTTTTGCCTTTCTCCTTGTGTGCTGGTCGCGATTCCGAACAGGCGGTAGATTTGACGTTTCAAAATGATCCTAAAAATCCTAATGAATAAAGAAATGTTGACTTTGACTACCAAAATAACGGACTTAGCCTTTTTAATAGCCAAAAGGAAATAGAAGTGAACTGGCCGCATATGCCGAATATTCCGAAGACCTGACGAAGGATATGGTAACGGGTTCTTGAGTGGAGACTTGAGGTCGCAAAAATGTGCGCAGACAACGTACAACATGGACCGATGATCTGGTCACGGGGACCAAATAATTGTAGAGGGCACAAGATCGAGAATTAAGGATGGCGTGCTTTGGAAGAGACCTTTACTCAGTATGGGTGGTTATAGGTTGAAGAAGAGAGTTTAAGAGAATACTTTTCAACAGTGGACACGTACCTACGAGCGAGTGCTTATGTAATGTGATTTAGTTAATTGATAAAGCTAATAGACTAAAGTGTAACATTGATTTTGCAACATTCGTTGGGGATGGCGAATGGACTTCACACTGTTAATAGCTCATCGGTTTTGTATCGACGCGCTGTATTCAATTATGATTACATTCAATTATTTTCCCAATTGTAGAAAACATTTGCCATAACCCCACACTGATCTGGGCATTATGATAGTGATTAACTTTGAGAAACTTTGCGCAAGTGCAATTGCGTGGGCTCAGCTAGTACTATAACCTCTATAAAGTAGCCTATACACATAATTGAATCTCGGCTTAGAGCAATGTATGGAAGAGATGTTATCGCTTTCAAGCGATAAGACCGCCCATCGCATTGTACTTTACTTTAGTTTTAAAATTGTCAATTGCTCTATGTTTTTGGTATACCTACATTTTTTTTTTCAATGTACTTTTTATGTTTATTTTTTGTTTTTTTAAATGCTAAACGAAAAATCTCCAAGGGATACAAATTTGGGCTTGGTTTGGTTGATGGTAGGACTTTATGTCCGCTTGGCTGGCTACCATCTTAATGAAGTCGTGAAGTTTTTAACCGCCTCTGTGGCTAGTGGTTCAACCCACCGATTTCAGATCCAGAGGTCCGGGTTCGATCCCAAGGGGAACAATATTGTGCTTGGTTTGGTTGGTAGCATAGTGGTAGTATTTTGTTTAAGTCAGCCTGGCTAGCTACCACCATCTTACCAAATTCTGTCGCCATAATAAAAATTCCAAATTGTTGTGTTCCGGCATTTAGAGGTAAGATAGCCAGTTCCTCAGTCTGTTGAGGATTCCGCGTGAAGTGCGCTTCCATCTTCGTCCTTATCTTGATATTAGGCGAGATGAAGGCCAAGCGCTTCCCCGTCGTATATTAAAAAACACAATCAATTAAGCGGTTTCAGCGTGAAGGAGCAATAAAAATCTAACCTAACAGGCCAACAAACATTCGCATTTATTTGTAAAATTATTAATAGGATTGTTACGCCCATTGAAACAAAATTCCGCCGTGCATTTACATATACCTAATACAATTTTCAGAAGCACAGCTCTCATCCATATTTGTTTGCCATTCCACTATCAGAATTATCTGGGAAGACTTAATCATCATTTGACCAGGCAAGGCGCTGGGAAAAGATATTTTTTTTATAATTACCCATTGATTGTACGACGGGGAAGCGCTTGGCCTTAATCTTACCTGTTTACAAGTAGTAGGTACCCGGTTTTTTTTGTTATCTAACCTCTACTTAAATGCCAGAACACAATAATGATGTATACAACAAGTTAAGTAGGTATGTGTTATTCTGGTTGATTTGACATATTACTTATTATGAAAATAATACAAAATGTGAAAGATTAAATGCTTATATTATTATGCTGTCAGGTCGCCTAGCGATGCTGAGAGTGGATGAAAGGTCAAAGATCAGGAACACAGTGAACTGAAATAGGTCGATGATGATGATAACGATGATATTATCTTGATTTTCGGTCGGAATTTCCATTTTCATTTCCAATTCATGCGTATAATCCATCTGGGCCTTTACCAAATAGTGATTGTGAATTCGTAACTAGAAAAAAGTTTCCTCGCGCGCTGAAATAAACAAACAATGTTATAACTCTATCTATATATCTAACAAGCCTCATAGCTCAGTTGGTAGTAACTCTGCCTTCTGCGCTGTAGGCTGTGCACCCAGGACAAACATTTGTGCGATGAATATAGATGTATAGATGTTTGTTGTGTTTGAGTGTTGTATTATATGGTACGTATGTAGGTATGTAGTATTTAAGTATTATATCCGTAATCTAGTTCCCGAATTACAAGCTACCTATGCTTAGTTTGGGGCTAGATGGCGCTGTGTCTTAATGTCCTACAATATTTATTTATATTTATAGCATTTATCGATATATGTCTATGTCAGGTATCTGTAACTTTTTCGTGAATTTGTTCAATTCTTTCAATTCAATTCTTTCAAATTCTTTCAATAACAACTGAGCAATTCACCAAACCGGACTAATGTTACTTATGGTTGTAGTTTAGTTGTTGGGACAATATTTTCCACGATTTTCTAAACTTGAACGAGCTGAAAACAAGCTTCACTGGGAAATTTTCCCCGCTTGGGATTTGAACCCAGGAACTCCTGATTATCCATCGATTGGGGGGTTTCCCACACTTTGATTTACGTGAACGTGTCATACGAGAACTTTACTCCACAGTGGTTATCGGTTCTGCGAGCTACCTGCCCATATAACGCGCACTGCCTCTTGGTACTTGGTACTTGGAAGGTTTTTTTTATTTTTATCGTAGCTATTTGTTGCCCTGACCATTTTCCGCAAATGGGTCTCTTAAGGGCCCCTTCGACCAAGCCTTGACGGCTTTAAGCCCAGCGACGGCTGATTTAATATCATTTGGATCCCAACATTGACGATGAGTAATCCTTTTTTATTGCGTGGCATTTTTGTAGCATTTGCAAACAAAATGCAAGAAACTTAAAGTTTCTTCAACTCGGGTCTAAATCGTACATAGCATTTACCCCGTACGGTTTTGACCCATTGCTAATGTTTGTCAACACCTAGCTCACACTTTTACGTTATTTATGTGCAACTTCAACTCGGGTCAAAATCGTACATAGCCGGATTTACCCCGTACGGTTTTGACCCATTGCTAATATTTGTCAACACTTAGCTCACACTTTTACATATGCAAGGTAAATTCACTGCTACGAGTTTCTTAAATTACATGTAAATACACCACCTTTAACATAAAAGATGAGCGACTTCCTAGCAGTACACCTAAACTCTACAACAATTGCTTGAATTTTCAAAGAAATTTCATCAAGACCACCAAAAAAACAATAAAATCCAAGATTTTCGTAACGCACGCCCTTGCTGCGCCAAGTGTTTGTTGACAAAACGCTATGATTGGTCGACTCCAGTGAGCGGCTTTGGCGCGAGAAATTTGAATGTTTGACGAGAATAGACCACCTGTGCGGTTTTACCCTGGTATACGGTTTTGTACAGGTCTCCCCTAATTATAATAAATATTACAGTACATTAATTTTACACAGAGCCAAACTAAGCATGGCTGATATGATAAGATATTTGTAAATACATATTATAGATATTTTAACCGCCTCTGTGGTCTAGTGGTTCAAGCCACCGATTTCAGATCCAGAGATCCCGGGTTCGATCCCCATGGGGAGTACAATATATTGTGCTTGGTTTGGTTGGTGGTAGGACTTTGTTTAGTCCGCCTGGCTAGCTACCACCATCTTACCTAATTCTGTCGCCATAATAACAATTCTAAAATTGTTGTGTTCCGGCATTCAGAGGTAAGATAGCCAGTTCCTCAGTTTGTTGAGGATTCCGGGTGAAGTGCGCCTCCACCTTCGGCCTTATCTCAACTTGTTACCAGATGAGATGAAGGCCAAGTGCTTACCCGTCGTACAAAAAAAAAACATACGTACTTATGATACAACACCCAAACAGAACAAACATCTAGGCAGAGTTACTACCAACTGAACTATGAGGCTTGTTGAAGATATGTCATCACTACACACTGATTGCAAACTCTAGATTGACTTGTGATTGATTCTGAATACATACGATCTATCAATATTAGGTCCTAGGTAGATGACAGTCGTTGAATTGCGTGCCGTCCAAGCGTTGTAGTTAGAAGCTGGTCCACTTGCTTGCAGAGAGTTGTACAGTCGCGCTTCTACATCGAGCATCCAGCTGCGGTTGTGGCTGCAGAGGCCTGGTGGAAAATACACTAATATAATGACACGAATGGAAAAGCACGGTCAAAGACCTTTCACTCTGTCTCTTCTCGTATAGCTTCTACTTCTCCAACAGCACATTAATGTAATGGACAGAGGCTTCTCCATGATTGGAGGGTTTGAATTTTTTTATTGTACGAAGCGGAAGCGTCTGGCCATCATCTCACATGGTCTCTCATCATTTCACGTTATGATAAGGCTGATTTGTTTCGCAACCACATTCTTACAACATCAGATGCCTCAGTGGTCTAGTGGTTAGCCCACCGGTATCGAATCTATATAAAGTATATGAAGTATTTTTTCCTTCAGGGGTAATTTGTTTTTATTTTGGTTGTAGGAGCTTGTTTCAAGTTTACCTGGCTAGCGACCACCTTGAGTAAGTATGTCCATATTAACAATTCTTAGTGTTGTGGCATTTAAAGGATGAAAACCGATAGCCAGATAAAATTTTGTTGAGGATTCCAGCTTCGGCCTTATCATAATTTCTGACCTGTCATACTAATATTATCATCAAGACTTCAGATCAGATAAATGTCAGAAGCTTCCCCATCGTGTAATAAAACAAATATGCAGTCATTGGGACTGCAGATTGAAGTGACTTTGGAAAAACTGTGTTTTAATTCTTAATTTTTAAAACAATTATAGAATTTAAATAGTAATTAACAGTAGTTTGGTTTTCACATATATTGGCACTTCATTTATATACATTTTCATATAATTTATTTATGAATATATACCGATGGGCCCAGTATACAATATTAATAAACGACAATAACAATACGATGCTATTATACCAGTTGACAGCTAAATGGTGATTTTTCAATGTTAACAAACTACCCATTAGGCAGATAGGTGATAAATATAAATATAATAATTAAGATAGTATTCAGTATTTAGGTTTATGATGAGACTAAGAATATAATTTAAAACTGTATGTTTAATGTTGAATGGATCTTCAAAAAATTAACCAGCCCGAGTTTCTTGCCTTTCTCCTTACGTGCTGCTCGCGATTCCGAACAGGCGGTAGATTTGACTTTTTTAAATGATCCTAAAAAATCTTAGTGAATAAAGAAATTTTGACTTTGACTTTGACTTTACTACATCACTAGAAATCTGTTTTACCACGCCGGCCAACGCCGCCCGACAAGTCACTAGGAAGTCGGTGAAGCGAACCCATAATATCTCAACGCTGTTAGAGAAGTCTCCACTTCAAAAACCATAATTCTCGTATAAATATTGGATCAAACACCAACCAATAGCGCTAAAAAGAGGATAGGTGCCAGTCAAGCACCCTGGCTGCACTCGCTGATCTTTACTGCTTCCACTGTAACAGGCCATGTTCAGCCAAATGTCCAACGTTGCCAGAGACTCGTTCAACCCATAGTTGCCAGGGTCAGAGTGGACTACGTCTACGAAGGTAGCACAATTTTTATCTAGGGCTGGCAATGTTGCAAAGATTGGACCTGCTGAATCGAGGCCCGTGATCCTGAAAAAAGGTTCAATCAATTATTATAAACTTATATTTTTTTAGTAATTTAATTTATTCATTTTATATTCTGATTTTATTAGACTTTCATTAAAACGAGTTTATGCCTCTAGCATTTGTGGACTACGAGAAAGCCTTCAATTCAGTCGAAACCTGGGCAGTGCTACAGTCTCTTCAAGAAGTGGCAGTGGACAGGCCATATAGTTCGCAGAACCGATGTATTGTGAGTGATTTAATTTAGATCGTGGTGTAGTTTCTACATGTGATATAACTGCGTAGAGATGCATTATAGTAGGTTGCAGGCAGATGGAGTGAGATGAAGCTTATTCAATAAGAATAGTTCGAAAAGGACAAAATACCGCTTCAAATCACTTCGTATTCAAGGCTGTTTCAGTACCTTTATCATTATTTTTCCAGTACTTTATCTAAAATTCAAACGAATTCATCTTTTGAATTTTTGATAAAGTGAATTTAAAATATTATTACAAAAAAAAACAAGGCACTTGGTAAAGGGTTTCTTCAAAATGTTTGCAGTGTTGTTACAGCTAACCTAAGATTCAGCGGCCGAGATACGAAAACATTATTTTTTTAATTGGAAATGGGCGAGCTCTAGAACTGGGTATAACATTCTCCATAAAATCACACTTAGTAGAACTCTGAAAAACCTTGCAAAAAGTATATCTGCGCTGGTATAGCTAGTATTTAATTTTTTGTTGTGTTCTTTATTTCAATTAAGTTTGACTTACCTATCCACAATTTTCCCATTTCCATTCGCTTTAATATACCTGCCAGTGTTTCCAAACAGATGAGCCCCAATAGAATGTGCTACCATATGGGTCCTATTCAGGAAAAAGTTATGATTTGACATGGACAGCATCGCTTGACCAAGTTGTATTGATACCTGAAAATATAAAAACCCTAATTGAAATCAAACTAACTATGTACAAGGGAAGCAGTCAGCCAATCAGCCCTAACTGATGTCCTAGGCAGATGGCGCATGGGTGTCGACGCAGGTAGCCTTCCACATCAAAAGGCCTACCTATTTCCCAAAGGCCAAGAGAAATCCCGTCGGGCCCTGAATCTAAGACAAGTGGCAATGCGGAAAGTTATACGGGATCCATCAGAGTACCGGTATTATAAGGTGGATGTCTTTGCAGTGAAGCCAAATACTTGATTCCTATTTTGAAACCTCCATGAGACGAGCATGATCTGTGGAGGTTCTGCACGTATGTAAAAGATAGTTCCGTGTCAACTCGCACAGAGTCCCGTCCCACTGCCGTTGGGCCGAAAGGTGTTTTTAAGGGATCGGTATTAGGATTTTAGCTTCTCGATGTTATGGTCGGCGAGACCCCTACAAATCCCTTGAGTTTAATAAATAGGTAAGTATATAAAAGTCTGGTTATTTTGACAAATTATATTGGTTTGATTCACTTAGCACTAACACTCTAATTATTACTGCTAAATGAATGGTTATGAGCCGCTCTAGTTGATGGTAAGACGCGAACTGATTTAGATTTACTTGATTCGCAGCAAACTGCCATTGTGAACGCTTACAATGCACTATGCGTTTTGCTGCGTGTTCAAATATCTTGAACAACAAGCACTATGCGTTTCAAGCCTCGTCAAGGTAAGAAATTTGGAGCGTATTCCCAGGAACAGCCGAAATATATGCTGTCAGAAATTTCTCAACCAAAAAATGTTTAGTACACATAAAAGCTGGAAGACAAGAACGCTGGCAAAGCAACACTAGATATTTTGCATATAACATAAGCCGCCCAATCGAACAGGCAAAGAGGCGCTGCGACCATGGTCTGGCATCCAACTGAATATTCAACACTGTTAAACATGTTGTCTGAGCATTCCACCTCACTGTGTTTCCACAGTTGACAAGTAAATATTGTGACTATAATATTAAAAGCCATATGAGGCCTGTAAGTACAATAAGTGCCTACCTACCTATCGCCTAGTGAAAATGAAATAACCATGATCTTAGTCATGCCATAGTACAAGAAGTATCCGTGGCAGTGCTCTCAATTATTATTAAATAGTTTAATCAGATTACTTAGATCCATATGTTAGTAGTTCACAATTTCAATAGGTTATTATAATACAAATATAAATTGAGTAGGTACCTAATTAAACATTTACAAATTAAAATAAATTAAATAACTGAACATTTACAAATAAAAATAAAAATAAGTACGTAAAGATTAAGTTGATTATGAAGTCTTTCCCTCTAGTTCAAATTCAATAGTCCTAATAGGACGAAGGATGGTGTTGGTGCTGCCTCGCAGTCTGCTGAGAATCGATTCTGTTTTTTTGCGCATGATGGCATGAAATCCATGAACCCGCGTTTCCGTGGACATAGTGGATGCACTGCAGAAGCGTGGCAGACCCATCAGCATCCTAAACCCTTTATTGTATTGTATACGAATTAGATCATTGAGCGACCTTTAGTTTGGCTGACCCACAGGCTACTCGTGTAGAATGTTTGGCAGTAGGCATTGAATAGGGTAATTTTCGCTTGCTTACTGAAGCCCTACTCTAATTCACCGAAGTACGAAATTTCGGGTTACGTTGCGTGCCATTGATACTCTAATCAAACGAGGCCCGAAATTTCGGCGCGAAGTTCCCAATTTGACAGCTTGAGCGTTGCGTACCCTACTCTAATACACGAAATGTACGACCGAACTTTTGGATTTGACAGACTTTGTTTCGTGAGTTTTTGTCAATTCGCACGATAGCATATGAGCTGCCTTTAAGGTATAAGCTGCATTTTCGCAAGCTTTTTTTTTACTTATCAGTTCGGTTCTGTATATTAATTTCAGATAATAGAACGTTCTATGATAGACTAATTCAAGTAAGTGGTATAACACGTGATGTTCACACATAACCTTTTAAAAAGTTTGATAGTTTATTACCTTCATGATAGCTATGTATCTTGTGTTACTACTTAGTCATTATGTTGAACTTAGTCATGTTGTTTTTCTTTTATATTACTAATTGTCTGATCAGCTGAACGACTAACTACACAATGATCTAGCCACCTTGTACATCCATGCACGTCACTTATAAATGTATAGCTAGCTAAAGTACTATCTAATCGGTGAGTGTCCACACATATCCACTGTTGATCAGCAGGTACACAGTCTATCTAACTCGTTTCCAAACAGTTCTCCAGTGTACGCGTTATAATCTCCTAATATATAGATAGCTTCAATAGAACTGTTCTCGACGATAGCACATACCTCAGCAAAACACTGCGTAAAGTTGGCATATACACTACAGGTTCGACGGGTTCATCATCAACGCAGCATATCATTATAAGCTTGAATCAGCTCAAGCGCATTTAGGTTTTCATGTCAATCGCATAAGGTAGACCTTAAGTAGGTGTTGCATTAAAGAATGAGAGTCCCCCCGCGTGTGTCTGTGCGTCTGTGACTACATGGCATAACATAACATGACTTAGCATAACTTTACATGACTTTACATGACTTTACATGACTTGAAATAATTCGACATGACTAAGCTTACATGACATGATTGTCATTCATTCGTGATTGTCGCGGTGGATCATCATAAGCACAAAAGTATTGTACTCTGATAAGGTATAATGATTGATGGGTTCACTCTAGACATAGTGGCTTGTCTAGATCCTTGCATTCAAAATGGTCAAAGTAGATCCTCTGGCCAAGAGCAAGGATGAGGTTTACGATGATGTGATGAGCAACGAAGTTTCAGATAAATCGAAGTTTGTTGGGGCGGTGGCGAGCCGGATGGATCTGTACTGTACATCTGTACATCCAGTGGTGGATGTTATGAGCGGATATGTCTTCTATATCTGCGTTGCTCTGTTTCAGCTTTTCTATGGCGCTTCCTAAACTGGCCATTGATATGCTATTTATTTTTTCTGCCATAACCAGACTTTTATATACTTACCTATTTATTAAACTCAAGGGATTTGTAGGGGTCTCGCCGACCATAACATCGAGAAGCTAAAATCCTTTTCATATATATATATGTAATTATTGTACGACGGGTAAGCACTTGGCCTTCATCTTACCTGGTTACAAATTCAGATTAGGCCGAAGGTGGAGGCGCACTTCACCCGGAATTCTCAACAAACTGAGGATCTGGCTATCTTACCTCTAAATGCCGGAACACAACAACTTTAGAATTGTTATTATGGCGACAGATTTAGGTATGATGGTAGCTATACAGGCGGACTTAAATAATGTCCTACCACCAACCAAACCAAGCACAATATATTGTACTCCCCATGGGGATCGAACCCGGGCCCTCTGGACCTGAAATCGGTGTGTTGAACCACTAGACCACCGAGGCGGTTAATATGATTACTTCACACAAAGATAGGAGGATATACCTCTAGATCACACCTATCACACCTATCTCGCTTGATTCAATTGTAACTGTTCTTACCGAATAGGCGTTGGGTACGGTAACAAGCGCATATGTAGCCATGATTTGAGCATCTCCAAACGAACTTCCAATGCTCGCTTCCTTCGACCAGTCGAAGAAAAATACATTTCTATTTCCCAAAGCCATCATGGAGTCTAAGCATGCCTTTGAAGCGTTCCCGTAGTACGATCCATTTGTCCCATGTGCGTAGAAGTAGTTATCTAAATCGTCGTGGTAGAAGGACGAGCTCAGAAGTGTAGATGCGTCTGTTAGCTGCACTTCATCGTATTGGTCTCGCGATCTAGAAGAAGTGCGAATGAGGTTTTCCAGTTTTATCATTAGATATTTGTTCGTAAGAGTAGTAGCCCCTTGTGAAAGGGCTCGTCCGGGGAAGTACTACCAAGGTTACTTGCTTGTTGCGTCTCCTAGTTGTGTATAAAAAAATAGCGAAACGTTTAACCCATATGCTTATCCATGCTTTAGTAAATATGATACGATTTGCACCGGTCTTGACATTAGCATGAGCCAATAATGAGGAATTAATCATTAAAAAAAATCTCATCTTGTAACAAAAAAATGTGGTAAGTTGTTGTTTTGAAACACATTATCATCTTCCTGTCCGTTAGTCATGGTGTAAGGCCATGTTTGGGCTGGTATTTTAAGACAGGACGCCTGCCTTACGTCAACCCCCCTTGGGAATACTCGGTTACGTGGGATGAAATATAATTATGATTATAAGGATTAAGTGGATAAGGAGGGTCCGAGGCTGCGTACCAGTAATGGTTCCGGCCTGATATCTGGAGAATAGCCACCTGGACTTTGAAACACGTCGTAACAGCATGAGCAAACTTTGCTTGAACATCGAAGCGTCGCATTTTCATTAAATTATTGTTATTAGCTACGCGTGGCGTATACACATTTCGTGTGGCTTACAAAATCTGTAAAACGCATACAAATAGCTTGCAAAGTATCTTAAAAAGGCATCAGGCGTGCAGGCTACCGCCTATATAAATGACTAGCTTTTGCTCGCGGCTTCGCTCGCGTTAAGAAGTACCTATTATTATTAATTAGGTATAGTTTTTGGGGCTTTACTTTTGTTTAGCGTGTGTAAAAAATTAGGGCCTACAAAACTTAAAAACGACAGTACATTCTTCAACTTCTCCATTAACGTTCAGATTTTCTTTAGCCATTTTAAAAAAGTCAGTAACCGACAAAACCTATACTTTCTTAGCGGATGCCTACGTCATAACATCTAGGTACTTGCATGCCAAATTTCATCCGATCCGTCCAGTGGTTTGGGCTGTGCGTTGATAGATTACTATGTCAGTAAGTCACCTTTGAGTTATATATATTTAGATAAACTTACGCTCCCAAACAGTACAAAGATGCTGCACCGGTCTGTGATATAATTCCTGAAAATTAATCCTAGTTTAAATTCGTTTATTAGAAATAAGTCAATGAAAGTAGGTCTCACCCCAAATAAATTGCACATCAGCAAAAATTGGAATCACAATTAGGTAAATGTTATTTTTTAAGTGAGAAAATCAACAAGTAATATCAGGTATTATCAGTATTAGTATTAACAGCATATTTAATTCGAAATAATGGCGTACATCACGAGGTGCTACCCACAGAAACACTTTGTTTTTATAATCCACTTTGTTTGCATACAAGATACAATTCATGACTAAATCAGAACATGACGAAAGCAGTATAGAATTAGCAATATATATCTATTTATTTTTTAGTGTACGACGGGTAAGCTCTTGGCCTTCATCTCACCTGGTAACAAGTTGAGATAAGGCCGATGGTACAAGACACAACAATTTTTAGAATTGTTATTATGGCGACAGAATTAGGTAAGATGGTGGTAGCTAGCCAGGCGGACTTAAACAAAGTCCTACCACCAACCAAACCAAGCACAATATATTGTACTCCCCATGGGAATCGAACTCGGGACCTCTGGATCTGAAATCGGTGGGTTGAACCACTAGACCACAGAGGCGGTTAAAGAATATGACTAGAGCAGAACATGACTAAAACCGAACATGATAACCATCTTATTACCCCATTTAAATGCGCTGTGTAAAATTAATGTCCTGTAATATTTATATTATAATATTTATATTTATATTTAAGAGTTGACCAAAACTTCATAATTACGCGATAGTTTAAATTATAGCCTATTTTTATCCTATTGAGTGTTGTGTATATAAAATGATTCAATTTCTCAGGTTCACCATCTACAAAACTTAAATTTGTTACTAACAAATGAATATCATTTGATAAATAAAAGATAATATTCACACTGTGTCACCGTGAAGCGCTCTTCATCCGAAACGTTCGATCCCCAGGGAGAGTACAATATTGTGCTTGGTTTGGCTGGTGGTAGGACTTTGTTTAAGTCCGCCTGTCTAGCTTCCACCTTCTTGCTCAAGTCTGTCGCCATAATAACAATTCCAAATTGTTGTGTTCTGGCATTTAGAGGTAAGATAGCCAGTTCCTCAGTTTATTGAGGATTCCGGTTGAAGTGCGCTTCAACCTACGGCCTTATCATAACATGAAAATTTGGTGAGATGAAGGCCAAGCTCCTTCCTGTCGTACCAAAAAAGTGATACCCTGTACTGTAGACAAAATCACTTAAATTAAAATGATTTAGCCGATTTTTGTATAATCTGCGCCATTAAACATGTAATAATATACGGATAGTGGGTGAGAGTATTGGTATCTATCTATGCAATAAAGTTATCTCACTTACCTTGCAGAACAATAGTGATATAAACTATTTCATAATACATTTTACTAGTAGATTACCGACACGTCTTGATTTATATATTAGATACACGACTCAGATATAAATGCGTCACAACCAACCATTTGTACCTAAAGTTGACTTTGGTTTTCATTCAAGTAATCTTTATTTAATAACTAGCTGTACCCCCGCGGCCTTGCTCATGTTTTTTTTGCATTAAAAAAATACAGGTTATGTCGTAAAGACATACGATAGAAGTCAAGCTTTTGTATTACAGGGGACATTTCCGTTTTCGTCACACATAAATATTGCGGATCAGAATTTCAAAACACTCCCATGTTTCACTACATGAATCACACAAACATTTTTGGTGACTTATCATTTCGGATCTGACTACAATACAATGCGGTAGCAGCAAATGCTTGATGACTCATTATTACAACTTTGCATAAATAAATGATATAAAACTATGGAGTAGGTTTATCTCTTTTGGAAAAACTGTAATATCAACAGAGCTCGAACATGTATGAAAACATTTACTTAATACTGGCCAAGCGTGAGTCAGATTTGCACTAAGGCTCCAGAACTAACCGCATAGTTTTTTGATCGAGTGAGCGAAGCGAACGAGATCTCTCAGTTAAGTTGGGAAATCCGGCACTGTACGAGTATGTATGTATCTATGTGGCAATGTTTGTGACGGCATTACTCTCGAGCGGATTATTCGATTTTCATAAAATTTAAACTGAACAGAGAAAACCTAAATAGAATTTGACTGTCGCGGGGGATTTTTGATGAATGGGGTAGTTTTTGAGATATTGGGGGTAAAAAGAAATACAAATTTTCGCCCATATCTTTTGAATGGTTGATTCGATCAATTCAAAATTTTGAACATGCAGAGATTATATTAATACTCATCAATCGGTTTGAGGATTCTTTTGACACGATTAACACGGTAGTTTTTGAGAAATAGGGGTGTTAAGTGAAACGAGATGATTTTTGGTTTGTGGGGTGTCATTTGAAGGAGTATCGGCTGCACATTTATAAAATATATATTTTACTTTTTATTGGGGGTGGTTTTTGTAACAAAAGGGCGCATTAAGGGGTTAAAACGCTTGATATGTCTTGTAGGATAGACTGTTAAAAGGCGTTGACTTCACAATTAACTTTCTTTTGATGTGCTGAAACCAACCCTGTATTTACATTAAGGGTTGCAAAAGAGGTAAATAAAATTGAAGTCTTGAAAATGTGTTAAAACATGAAATAGGGATTGAGAATTATTTCAAAATAAGTTTATTTTGCCCTTATTTGGGGTGGTTATTAAGATGAAGAGGGCAAGGGATGATCATCAGGTCCTGTAAGATAAGAAAGAGTATTCGAGATTTCAAAACTGGTCTATTTCATTCATTGTTATTCACTCAATACAGGACGTTACGGCCATTATAGCCACCACGCTTAGCAGACAGATCACACGAAAAGTTTTGTTTACACAAAGAAAAAAGCTGCTGCCTTTTTGGTTGTCTTTACAACATCCGTGGGCTGGAGGGGTAGATTTTTAAAACATAACTACTAAGGTAACAGTTTTGAGAGCACTTTTCAAAATGCCTTTCCTGTGTTTCATGTTAGTAAGGATACATTACGTTAGCAACAAGAGAGAGCCTCGAACACTCGAAGAATAAAGAGAGTTCGAGATAAATGTGCTTAAGTAAGGCGGGAAAGGTGTAATGAAAGCACATTTTTATCGTTTGTTAATTACGTTCTATTTGAAAATGATCTCCGTCACAAACCAGACATCACGAGATCTCAGTTCGGGGCGAACTACTAGTAAAGAAGGATACAAAAAGGTCAGTAACATAGTAATTTTAGCTAAACCTACTATGTTACTGACCTTTTTGTATGAGAAAATAAATAAATATTTGATAATAAGTATTTATTTATTCAATAAAAAGTACAATTAAACTAACTACTTATGTACAAAGGAATCAGTCAAATTACCTAAGGACCTTTACAAACGGCCTATAGGTAATAGAAGGTAATGTACAAATTATGATAACTGTTGCGGGCCTGGTACACTTGCGCGAAAAACACATGCGCGAAACACACTTACGCGACACTTGCGAGAAAAATCATGAAATTCCTAATATCTCTGGAAATAAAGGTCGTATAGAGATGCTGATTTCACCATTGTGTTGAAAAGTTTTTCTTCTTAATTTAAGTCATTTTTCCTCACCCCTCCTTATATTTCCTCTCATTTAAAGAAATATATTTTGTCGTAGAGCATACTACGTTGCTCCAGCATACATAAGAATTTAACGCGCACCCACTTTTGTAAACAAATTAAATTCCTAATATATCTCTCCTAATAAAGGTCGTAGAGATGCTGATTTCAGCACTGTGTAGGTGAGTTTTTTTCTTTCATTCAATATAACTTTCCTATTCCCAATTTTCGCTATTCTTTCTCCATGTCAATAAATCTCTTTTGTCGTTAAGATTCGTAGAGTGTGCGATGGACCCGCATAGCACATATAATATTTAATTCTTTTGAGTAAAATTAATTCTGTTGAGGTTGTTTTCTAAAAGAGCTTCTTCTTTATTAGTATGGGAATTTTCCACGGCGGTTTTTACTCTGAGTATTCTATTAAAAAATGTAGTAAGTAAACCCTTTCTGGGAAAGTTGTAGCAAGTATTTTATTTGATTTTAGAATTTTACGAAAACTAACAGCTGATTAAACAATAGATATTTTTTTTGTGATCTGTTCGGATCATGCAGCTTTTGTGTTATCTTGCTGGAAGTCCTGATGTGTCGTTACCAAAAATTAAATTAATAATACGGAACCACAAAATTAATAGTTAAAAGTAAAGGGCTTCTGCGCGACCATTAAAGCGGTGCTTACTCTCGAAGGGTTATCCGATTTTAATGATTTTTTATTGATCAAGTGAGCGAAATAAACGCGATCTCCGATTTAAGTTGGAAAATTCAGCATTACATATATGTTTGTATGCATGTATGTACTTGTGGCAATGTTTGTTAAGGCATAACCATCAAACGGGTTATTCTTTAAAAACAATATTAAACACTAAAGAGAAACCATCAATGAAAATAAAATTCTAATTAATAACATTGATTACCGCATGGGTTTTTTGATTAATCGGGTAGTTTTTCAGATATAGAGGTATGAGGTAAAATACATGGTGGATGGATGGTGTAGGGACCCGGATTTCACACAATTCCGACACAGTATGGATGTATGTGTTTATTTGAAGTACCATCCGAGGTCCGTTGTCGCATAATAATAATTTGGTGTATTGTGTTAATATCGTTCAATATTTCTACTACCTGTACTCTCGGAGCTCTTTTAGAGAACAACTTAAACATAATTAATTTTACTCAAGAGAATGAAATATTCTATATGCTACGCGAGTCTAACGTGGAATCGTAGCAACTATACGAAGCTTAACGACATCAGATAATGTATGAATATGGAGAAAGAATAACGAAAATTTGGAGTATGAAAGTGACATTGAATGAAAGAAGAAAAACTCACATACAAAATGGTGAAATCAGCATCTCTCTACGGCCTTTTTGCTCAGAGATATTAGGAATTTAATTCGTTGTAGAAAAGTGGGTGCGCGTTGAATTCTTATGTATGCTACGCGGGTCCGACGTTGAAACGTAGTATGCTCTACGAAGCTCTACGACAAAATATATTTATTTTTATGGGGGGGAAAGGAGGAGGGGTGGAGAAAAGTCAGATATATGTAAAGAAAGATGGAAAACTCATCTACACAATGAAGAAATTCGCATCTCTCTGCGACCTTTATTGCCAGAGATATTTGGAAATTTGAGATTTTTTCGTGCAAGTGTCTCTTCGCAAAAATGTCCTTCGCGCAAGTGTCTTTCGCGCCATGGCATTTTATTACACAATTATCTTTTTTTATTTTTAAATAATGATTATATTATTAAATAATGAGATGAAAAGAAATTATTTATAATGATATTGGCTAAGGGTTGCAAAAGGGGTAAATCAAATTGAAATCTTGAAAAATGTCATGACATTTCAAAATGAATTTATTTTTGCCTTTAATACATCATCCAAATAAAGGGCTGCAAATAATGCCCATGTCTTGCAAGATAGTGACGTGCAGTATTTGGCTTTTTTAAAACTGGTCTATTTATTTTTTGTTTTATACTCAATTGGGTGGCCAAGCTAGAGGAGAAGATATTTTGCCACCCTAATTTTCTAAATTCCCTTATTTATTTAACTTAAAATGGGTCAGCTCTACCTCTAGGCTTGCCTAGGTTGGCTTGCCTAGTCAAGGATGACATGGAGCGAGCTTTCCCAGAAGGCACCGGCTCTCCCGCCCACCGATGGAACACGGCGAACCGTTTGGCACCGGACTTCGGCAGAAAGGTGGTGGCTAGCCACCACCTTCCTGCCGAAGGGTAGGGTCCTACCACTAGTAGTCCTTTCTTAGTGCTTTCTTCCTTACGCTACAAAAGTAAGCTTCCCAGAAACATTTAAGTCTCTAGGCATCCTTTGGTTTGAGATGTGCGTTGATTGTCAGTTAGTCATCAAGACGACTTTATATATCAGTCCGTTACGAAAGTCTATTATATGTGAACGGGCTTTGCTAACCCTGAAAATTTATTTTTATTTTTATTTTACGGGGAAGCGCTTGGCCTTCATCTGGTTACAAGTTAAGGCCAAAGGTGCGCACTTCACTGGCTATCTTACCTCTAAATGCCGAAACACAATAATATAAGAATTGTTTTTATGGCGACAGAATTAGGTAAGATGGTGGAAGCTAGCCAGGCGGACTTAAACAAAGTCCTACCACCAACCAAAAAAGTTCATTCTAATAAATTATTGTCAGAATATTTGAAATCGGATGAGTAGATTCAATGATCAACTCCTACATAAAAACTTCACCTCTTGCCAAGCGAGTCCCATGTCATGCGTTGGTACTTTTTTGAGCTATGATTATGACACGAAAACCTAAAAATGACACCAGAACAAAAATTGTTCATACTATCTCTAGTACCTACGTTTACGTATCGTAGTGGCAATGTCTGTCGTTCTGTTCAGAGCAAGGCCACTGAATGATCTAGTCAAAAAAATTGTTTTACATGCCTTTGCCCACAGCATCAGTAGCACCACCTATAAGGCAAACGCGATACAGAAGTAATAAAATGAGATGGGATAGTGGCAGAAGTATGGTATGCCATGATATATGTCGTATAAGGCGATCAGGAGATGAGGAGTAGTATATATCTAGGAACTTAACGAAATCAGTACGACTAAACCCGAAAAACCACCGGCCTGCCCAGAATGGTGATTATAAGCAACTTTTTGCGGTTACGATGTGATATGGGCAGGAGAATAACAGTTGATGGTGATAATTATGATGATAAACTAACATTTATGGACTGCAAAGGTAAAAACTACCTTTTGAAAAATGTATCGTGATGTTCCGTAGCCAAGCGTATACACAGCAATACATAGTAACTCTGAACTTTTAATGTTCGATATTACACCTACCTTTTACGATTTTGCGTACCTTTTACAACTACAAATAATAAGTTCTTAGTTAAAATTTTAATCTCCAAAATATTTAACTCATCGTCATCGTCGTTTCGCTTATGTAAGTTAAAAGTGTGTTTACATTACACGCGTCACGCCGAAGACGTCTCTTTGACCACGCTAATCTCCGAAAGTACTAAACCGATTTCAATTAAGTTTTCAATGAGAGATTATGTAATATTTGGGTTAACTAATTCGTTTAATTTATCAAAATCCAATAATAAATAAAAAAATTATACATGCGTTAAAACAAAATGCTATAAAATGTTTCAAAAGTCAACACAACTTTTTTATATATATATTTTGAAAAAATCTATCGTCAGATCCTACCCTGAACCATAAACAACACAACATCGAAAACCTCATCCAAATCGGATAAGGCATTCCGGAAATACGCGTGCTCAAACAAACAGACAAACAGACAAAAAATCTAAAAACTGTATTTTTATGCTCAGCTGCGTGTTTTAAGTAGGTAGCATCAATTTTTTTTTTTTAATATTAAATGTACAGACACAGCTTTTCTTCCATTTTATTATAAGTATAGATGACACAAAACAAAAAATAATAAATAAGCACCTGTATTTGCGGAATTTTTCTGCAAATACAGGTGCTATTCGCAATCTGATCCATTACCACAGGTAATTTACTATTCATAACAAGTAAATTACCTGTATTAAATTATATGAATGTAATTAAATGAAAATATTTTATCGCCTTTATTGGTTGTGTTGCTGCTTTAACAGCATATAATGCGTATGTAGCCTCGATACTTAGATATAGAGTAATATTCTGAGGGAATGGTACCTATAGAGAGAAGGGTTTTCATTGCAACAAAAACGTTGTATTCGTTCGATAGCCAGACTCAAACCATTGGATTCATGCAAACCCGGTTTTATTAAATATAAAATACTAACTTTTCCATCTGTTCACATATTAGAATCTATTTGTTAGGAAAAATATTGAACATTTTGGTATTCTTCTGAGTCAGCATGTGCATAAAGTTTGTATGACATCTCATAAGACAGCCCGGCTCGACAAAAGTATATTGCATGGGACCAAGGTAATACAATAAATTACCGAATGCTATTAAAGAAGTGGACAATTTAAACTTATTTAAGAATAAATTAACCCAATTATTGTTAAACAAAGCTTATTATAAAATTCAGGAATATCTGACACACGAATTGTAAAATGAATTGACTGGTGGCGGTAGTGATAAGTAACATTTTTATTTTTATTTTAAAAAATCTGATACTTTTGCATGCAAATAGTATTAGCAAGTACCTACCTGCTTAATTGATTGTTCAGTTCGAGATTAAGTAATTAATATTTGTAAGCCTGGTCAAAGGCGGAACATGGCCGAGCAAACTAGAAAAATATAAGAACTTTCTGTACACCTGTGTTTTGGACAAATAAAGTATTTGTATTTGTATTTGATCTACAGCCACACCGCACTGGCACTGGTGAGAGGTGCAGCAGCTTACACCCAACCGAAAAACCAATATTATATTATTATAATAGTATTCTTCAAGTCCAGAGTAAATAGGTTCTTTTTTGGCAAGCGTGCTCCATCTTAGGCCGCATCTTCACTTATTTTACATGTAAGCTGGTGGTAAAACGCTTGACTACTCGTATCACCAATAATAATAATAAAAAAATATGATAGAAGTTTTTTCGGATCCGTCGACGTTTGGCTTTCATAGTAGGGTCTCTTACGCCACCTAAATCATCTTATTATAGATGGATGAAAGCCAATGACGATGAAGAGTAATTGAATTAAATTTAATTTTAAAAGATGTCGTTGAAAAGTGAAATCCATCATCATCATCAAGCTGCATAAAAAAGGTACTCGTTTGTCAAGGTATGTGTTAAAATCATAACCAAAACATTACAAATCAAACCGATTTTATTGACAATACAATTTACAAACACGATACGGTTATTTATAAAAATATTATCAGTTAATCTTAAAACAAGGCTCATTGGAAAAATAATAAGTATAAAACTAAGAAGCACTTCGTTATTTTCAATACTTACATTATTAACGCACTACGTTTATTCTAAAGATATGTAGCCGTTCGCCGGGCGTCACATCAAAATCGGACGATATATTTCAAACAATAATTTGATCAGTTAATTGATTCAGACTTTGCGGCGATTCATTTCAATATGGAAACAAAAAAACATTTGGTAACAAATCCGCGAAGTTTTTCAGAAAATATCAGATCGACAAATGCTTCGTTTTTAGATCATCAAAAAACTAACTAGCCGAAGTTCTTTCTAAGAGATCTCTCAGTTAAGTTGGAAAATCCGACACTGTATGTATGTATGTATGTATATAAGTGGCAATGTTTGTGACGGCATAACTGTCGGATCAAGATCAGGTCTTGATCCGGTCAAGATAATAAATATTCGGAATCTCAATAAAACTGCTCTAATTATTTTTCGTTATTAACTTAATAGGGTTGCCAAGCCTAGGGTGTCGATAAAAATTGACGCTCACAGTTAAAGTTTTGTTTACACACTGAAAAATTTTGCTGCCTTTTTGGTGATGCCCCTTGGTTGATTTAACGACATCCGAGCACATTTCACAAAATCATCAAAGGTGATGTCTTTCATGTTCATGTTAATAAGGGGTGACGTATTCACTTATTGTATTCTGCCCACCTACTATGACATACAGCCGGTGCATTGCTCTCATTCTGGCTTTGTATATAATAAGAGTTACAAACAAGAGAGAGCCTCGAACAACGTTATATACCTAAGACCATCACGAGATCTCAGTTCGGGGCGATCTACTAGTTTACTTAAGTTCACTTGCAACGAAGCGCCTTTGTTGCCTTGTTGTTGCTTGCCGTGGCGGTAGCGGCTCGAAAATCGACCCCTCTAACTCACAGCACATGGATGTCGTAAAAGCTGACTAAAGGATCCAGAAGCCAGCAAAAGAACAGCAGCTTCCTTCTGTTTTCTTTCTACCTTTACTGCGATCACCAATTCGCCTCCCAAGTGTGGTTTTTATGGCAACCCGGAAGGAGGAGGTTTTGTCCAGCAGTGAAAATAATGGGCTGGTGATGATGTAGCGCTCGGAGCGACAACACGACGGCCGGGGGCTCGTCAACTTAGCAGTAAGTCTTGTTTGTCTGTGTTTTGTTTAAGTTTGACTTTATTTTCCTGATGCTTTGTATCGAGACAAAGTAGTACGTGGCTTTACCCGTGATCCCACTATACGCGTCGGTTTGAACTTTTTCAAAGGAACTCAGTGAAATTGTAACTAAATGTTTTTCTGTTTTTCATAATAGTTTAGTTTACGACCCAAAGATTTTTTTATTCGAAATGGTTAGGTACCAGTCTTTATTGGTCTATCTTTTATGGGACGACAGGGAATCTCGCCAAACTGTATTATAGGTACCTAATGTAAAAATATCTACAGTATATTAAGATAGGTACTGCCACATAGTCGATAGATGACTAATGTCTGGTCTCTGAAAATTATAATAGTTTGATAATAAAAACAGCATAAAGCAATATTTGAGTGATGAATATTAAATGTTTGTTCTGTGTTTGATCGTATGATTGTATCATAAGTAGATAATTATTCACAAAAAGTACTTATATTACTTTACATATTGTCCGTAATCCAGTTTCCATACTTTAATATTAGTTTGGAGCTAGATGGCGCTGTGTAAAATTGAATGTCCCGTATTTTTATAGAATCTGGTTCTGTATGTGTTTTACTTTTAGCATATATATTCATAATAACAGTTAGTTATATATAGTGGTACTTTCGATTTTGTGTAATGTGAAGTTCTTGGTTGGTGGTAGGACATTAAGTCCGCCTGGCTACCACCGGTATTAAAATGTTGTGTTTCGGCATTTACAGGTGAGTTAGCCAGTTCCTCAGTAAGTTGAGGATTCCGGGTGAAGTGCGCCTTCACCTTCGGCCTTATGTCAACTTGTAACCAGGTGAGATAAAGGCTTCCCCGTCAAAAGCGTGTTCAGTTGGCACCGCCCTCCTGTCAAAGTTCCGCACCACTGGATTTCCTGTGTTCCATTTGTGCATATAGAACTAAATGCTTTCAGGGAAGCTCTCATGATAGACGCAGATCTCTTGATAGTTATGAGCTAGACAGCCTTTCGGCAGATAAACCATCATTAATACAAGTTAATAAAAAGACTTCGTGCCCGATAGAGCCGAAAAAGCTTCTAGGGACATAACGTCTTTTGACGAGAGTGGAATAGTCGCAAGTTGTGAGCTGTGGAGCGACATCCTCCCTCTCCACATTTCACTACTCCAGCTGAACACCTGCCCCCTGGATACCATCTGCAATGACCGATTTGGAAATCA
Organism: Venusia cambrica; assembly: GCA_951394065.1. Taxonomy (NCBI): domain Eukaryota; kingdom Metazoa; phylum Arthropoda; class Insecta; order Lepidoptera; family Geometridae; genus Venusia; species Venusia cambrica. Next base: position 5,911,721 of record OX596044.1, on the reverse strand, counting down.
CTTAACCGACTACGGACTCAAGTTTGCCGCTTTAGAACATTTTTTTCCTACAGCGGCCGACTTAATAATTGTTGTTATGGCGACAGAATTAGGTAAGATGGTGGTAGCTAGCCAGGCGGACTTAAATTAAGTCCTACCACCAACCAACTTTTTTATTCTTCTTTTTTAGGAATAAAAAAGAACAAAGAAAATATTATTTAGAACGTTTTGGTGTGATGGTAAATTAAATCATGAGAATCTTTTTTATCGACTTTAAGTCCATCAATCGACTGGTGGCAGTTATCTCTACTTGGAAGTTTAGGTCCATTGGAATCATGATGATTTTGTTGCACACCTTATCCTAATTATGGTCTTAGTAAAATACTTTATAGCTATTTTGTTATTAATCTCTCTGTTGTTACTATTTCTGATATGTTGAGATCATTGTATTTAAAGCTTTGAACTATTTACAGTGGCACTGTCAGTGTTGATTAAGGTAACGGTAATGGTCCAGTTAAACAAAAATCCTTGATCAAAAAACAAAGGATATCGCACACCTTACTGTCACTGAGAAAATAGTGGCATTTATTTGTCATGCGATGCTAGTAAAAGATAGCAACATATAATTCCTGCATTTCAAACAAATAGTAACTTTAATCGAAGAGATTCGGGCCTAAATTGCAAAGAGCGCTACTGTTTGTTACGACCTTGACAGACAACAAGTAACTGAATGAAAACTGCTGCTTTGGTGCTTTTTGGTGGAGTTTTAGGTAGGGTTTTCATTTCGAGTCATTCGGGCATGTTTATGCTTTGTTTTTTTTATCTAATCCATAGTAACTAATATTAAAGTAACCTGTCTGTGCTGTTCAACAGACAGGTACAACTAAGTGACTAGATTCAGTAAATAAACTTCGCTACAATAATCAAAGATGTTCTAAAATTGGAAGATCCATTACACTCACTTATCTATCATTTTACTATACATCAATCCTCGATAAGTCTGTTGTTTCGTTTGAACATTGTTTTTGCAACACACTGCAATAAACCTCGCAGCTTATAAATATCGCCCTCCTTTTGAGGCAGTCGTAAAAATATTGAAGGCACATGAGCCCATGATCAAACATCCAGTCCAAAGTTGATACAAAACAGCTTCACAGTTCAGGTCGCTGCAACGTTGTTCGGTACCAGCTCTAGTTCCTCATCAGCTGTCTCCGCCTCGCTTTCCTTGGAGCTGGACTCTTCGGGCTCATCTCTCATGAGAGCTCGGTACTTCTTGGCTATCAGCTCCCAGTCCACGACATTTTCGATCTTCGTTGCGTTGTTGATGCTTAGTTGAGAGCCGATCGGGCTTAGATGTACGACGGATAAGCGAGTCGAATCTGTTGAAGTGTACGGCAGATAAGTAACCATAACCTTTAACCATACACCTTACACGTCAAAATCAAACAAGCCGTTTTAGGCTTCAGAGCATGCCAATATAGAAATATTACATACATAGGTACTTCTGAAACACATAGTCCTCCTTCAAAGGTAATCGGGTAAAAAGGGGGAGGCTCGTTATTTGATGCGCTTATATCCTGATTAAAGAGCCAAGGGAAAGCAGTTGTTTAGTTGCTGATTCTGGTTTAAGGGTATTTTTAGTTTAATGCATGCAACACTAATGTATTTTTTGTTTTGTATTCACATATTTGTCTACAATCTAGATCCGAACAAGATGTCATAAGTTATTATTAAGTCTATTTCGATTGTAAACTGTTTTGTGAATGCTTAGTAAATAAATAAGCACTAGCCAATCTAAAAAGTAAAATTTCAGAACCGCAAAATTTCATGGTTTTACGAAAATGTTTATTACAATCTATAATCATATTTATAGTCGGCATGTTTTATTAAATACCTAACCATATTGTAATTCTAATTTCTCATTCGGACATCATATAGCCTTTGACACTTCCACAATTTAGAGGACCACAATGTCAAAATCCATCAAGCCGTTTGGTATGCAGAGTTACTTTGAAATATATATACAATGTATGTTTGTCTAACAAGCCTCATAGCTCAGTTGGTAGTAACTCTGCCTTCTGCACTGTAGGTTGTGGGTTCCCACCCAGGACAAACATTTGTGTGATGTATATAGATGTTTGTTCTGTGTTTGGGTGTTGTATTGTATGATAAGTATGTATTTACAAACAAAAAGTACTATATCCTTAATCTAGTTCCCATATTACAAGCTTTGCTTAGTTTGGGGCTAGATGGCGCTGTGTGAAATTAATGTCCTGTAATGTCAAGTCCTTTAATATATGTATATTTCATTGATATTGAATATATTACCCTCCATCTGAGGCAGCCGGGCTAAAACAATGATTTTACCTTTAGGAACAACCTGCCCTCTCTTGACCTTCGATAGCCACTTGGCTCCAGCCTTCGACCTGGCACTCATCTGGTCTTGTCTCTGGAGGCCGATCATGTGCACTAGGCTTGGACGCTTCTTCGTAGTCATACGATTCTGGTAAAACAATTGTTTGTTAAATGAAATACGAAACAATTATGAAGTAGTATTCCTAAATGTACTGAAAATACCACGTAAAAATCCCAATTTCAAATAGTTGACTCATCTGCATCATACAAACACGTAATGTAAATACTGATGTCTATTCAAAAATATAAGAAGGTACACAGAAAAACACATTACCAAGAGATACAGACAACGGTACCCGTACTAGAAAAGCCTAGTGTCGCAACATATAATAAATTATAAAATAATAAATTAGATATGGACCTATAGGCCGTTTGTTACGGTCCGACTGCTTCCTTTGTACATAGTTAGTATAACTTGTACATATTATTTTTAATGTTTGTAAATAATTGGGGTATAATTCGAGTTTAAGCTGAGCTATTGTACATACAAAACGAGAGAGGGAACTAAGAGTATGAAATAAATTTATATACCTACTTATGTACCCTAACTAACTATGAAAATAACTGAGATGGAGTAGGTAAGAAATATCAAAAACAACACATAGGTACTTAATTATAGGTTATGTAACGATTGCCGTACAATTAGAGGAGTGCTCAATGAATAAGGAGAAAGATTATGCAGTATATTTTAGGAATTGACGTCTTGATAGTAGGTAATAGAGAGGCTAGTTAAAGGTACTTTAAGAGTAATAGAGTTCCTTGTGACGGGGCTCGACCGTGGTAGTACTACCACCATACCTATTTCGGCCGCCAAGCAGCATTGCTGTGTTGTTGAAATTACGGGCACACGGGGCTTAAAACCTTTATGCCCCAATTTGGTGGGCGCTATGCAGTCAGCGTAGGTCATGTTCTTTGTGGATATGAACTACGCAGTAAGGTTTTATTATAGACAAGAGTTTCACTTAACATCAGCAGGCCTATTACCTAACTCTGTTTCATTTGGGTTTCAATGGGTTTCAATTAAAATGGCTGCATTTCTGATTGAGCAGGTGAGCTTGCATATTCCGTTTCCATGTTTTATTGAAAAATAGACTTACCCTACACTTTTCGATGATCCACATCAGCCAGGTGGTAACCAAGTTGAGTGGCGAAGGTGCCGTGGTGGTTCTGTGCATATTGCGGATCAACTTGGACAGTCCGTATTTCCACTCTATGTCTGATTGCGCCTGCGAATACGACAAGGAATCAGTCGAACTTAAGTATCTATCTAATATATATAATCAGCGTGGCAATGCAGCCAGTGTCTTGGGCACGCTTCCTTCTGGTACTGGTCTGGAACAGTTGAGTTACCTATAGGCCGTTTGTAACGGTCCTTAGGTAATCTGACTGATTCCTTTGTACATAGTTAGTTTAATTGTACTTTTTATTGAATAAATAAATTCTATGATTATGACTAAAAAATATATATGGAAAATGGGTTTTTGATTGAACAAATCAAGCAAGTAGCATCAGCTCAAAAGTTATTTGAACAGCTTATAATTCGAACGTTTTATTTGCACGCAGGAACACCTTGTTTTCATTATTAACTTTTTTTGCTGACAAAATACATTTTGGTTTTACCAAAAAAAATTGCCGATGGTTTAATTAAATGATAGCCAATTTTAATCTTATAGAGTGATGTGTACACAAAAAGATTCAATTTCTCGATACCTCATACTAACGTTAGTACTAACAAACGAATATCATTTGATTGTAGAGACTGGACAGAGAAATATAATTTTAAAATGATGTTCAATCATCTTGTGCCTAAGCGTCATCAAAATTGTCATGTCGAGCTAAAAGAAAATAAGGTAAGAGGGGGAAGCCTTTGGCCTTCATTTCACCTGGTGTCAAGTTATTATAAGGCCGAAGGTGGAAGCGCACTCCGCCCAGAATACTCAACAGACTAAGGAACTATCTTATTTGCCGCAGCACAACGATTATATTTATGCAAGAAGCCCTACCACCAACCAATTGTTGTCTATCTTGACACGCTTACCGTGTATCCAAAACATGACGTCACGTATGTTACCTGTATCCTTTGGTAGGTGTCCGACATCATAGCGATGAGTAAGTTGATAAGCACCACCACAGACACCAACATGTATATCCCGAAGACTATTTTGAAGAGGTAGTTGGTCCACCCAGGCTGTATGTTACTATCGTTCCGGTGCACCCTCGTCTGTTCGGTGGTGGTCTGACCGAACACGGCGAAGAACAGCAGCTCAAACGAATATATCGGGTTCATGGTCACTGCGAACAAAAGGTACGCTGTGGACACGTAGTTACCTGTATGCGTTGGTAAGTGTCCGACATCATCGCAATCAGTAGTGACATGAGCACCACGACCGACATCAGCAAGTAGGCACCGAACACGAACTTGAACGGGTTTTGGGTCCAAAGAGGCCGCACGCTCGACACGTAGTTCAGGTCCGACAACGTGATCTGGCCGAAAAGGGCGAAGAACAATTTCTCGAACGCTTCGATCGGTGACAACGTCGCTAGAAGACAACACTCAAATGGACCATCTTTCTGCTATCTCCAAGGTGTCATACAGAAGAGTAAACTGATACTTTTAACTGGTCAAGGAATAGCTTTAAAAAGGGTTTTCAAAACTCTTGCGGGAGCTTTTGATTGAGGTGACACGTGAGCCAATAACTGGCTCTTATTTAGGGCAGCGAAGTGGCATAGTTATTCAGCGTGGTAATGCTACCAGTTTCTTGGTCACGTACCGTCTAGTACTGGTTTGGAACAATTGAGTTACAGGCCGTTTTTAGTGGTCTTTAGATAACCCAACTACTTCCTTTGTACAAAGTTAGTTTAATTGTAAGTAGGTACTTATTATTTTGTTATTATTTGTGAATTCAATGCTTAGTTTCTTTTTACGCAGAAGTACAATCTTGGAATCTTCAAGTGTAGACTAAAAATGTACTTTATAGGCAAGCATGCTCTGCTCCATCTTAGGCCTAATCTTTACTTATTTTTGTAGTGAGCGGATATCAAACCGATAAAAAAATAAAAAAGTATCAGTTTACTCACCTTTCTTCTTTCTAACATCAATCTAAGACGACTAATAACACTCAAAAACTAAAGATCTGATTGATAAACTAAGTACACTCAATAAGAAAATGTAGCTAACAGATCATGAATACAATCATGTCGGAAATGTAGTTTTTAAGCGACTACATTTCGGTTTGAGTAGTCAATTCATAGGAAACGACAATTGTGGTTTATCAATCGGACCTTTCTATGCGAGGCGTGAGTCTGCACACCAACAGCGTGGACGCACCAGGCGCCACATCGAAGACAAACAGCCAAACGACATCCAAAACACAAAACAATACCTGAAGACCGGCGTGAGCGTCAGCCCTCGGACAACCAAGCCGCGCATGCGCAAATCATATCTGGCTCCACTGAATGCGGTGAGTCGGCCACTCATTCCACTAAACTAGGTAGAAGTGACGCGCAACGCAACCCCTGCAACCACACCCCGCGTTAAGCCACTGCACTGCGGGTGCAGAAAATGCATTGTGCGTTTCTTAAAATCTAACCTATCATAAAAAAATCGGCGTGAAGTTTGTATGGTACAGAGCCCACATTCCTCATTCGGTGTTAACGTTTATCTAAATGTTGATACTGTCAACGATGATAACATTCTCGATGTACGGCAACGGCAACATTCAAGCCTGCAAGCGGATGCATGGTTCGTTGAAACTAAAATAAACAAACTAAACAAGCACATCGAGATATAACGCGATCATCGTAAAGTGGCAATTGTGTGAACATTGAAACTCCCTTCTCACAACTCCGACTTACGCCCCGAAGGCCCCTGTTTCCTCCTGTATGATTCGCCAGAAAGTGTGTTATTAAGCCATTGGGAATCGACCGTACTCTGTCGCTTTGTTCGAAGATTTTCTATGTTGTGATAAGGGTCATATTAGAACTTTGTATAATTTCCACACATTAATTCATCTAGACTAACAATAACATGAAACTAAATAATCGATGATGAATTAGTATGGCATGATGAAAGTGTGGTAATAAAAAATATAAAATCAGAGTCACACTCACCGTCTGAGAAAAGTTTCCGCCTAGCCGTCCTTGCATATTTATTGTCTTCTGCCTTGTTAATATTTCTGAAAGGCTGGTTCAAGGCTACTATGTGCATGGAGAACCCAAACACAAATATAGCTAACACGGCTAGGAACCTGCCGAGATCTTTCATCAGATCTCCGATGATGATAGCCCACGGGCCGAATAGATGATGGAAAGATAGAAAATCTAATATCTGTACACACGCTAACAAAAAAGCCAGCGCGAAGCACTGATTTCTACAATACATGAGAGTGGGCCAATACTTCGGCAAGACGAATATCCAGCCGACGATATGCGTGGCCACTCCGATCATACCAAATAATAGTACTGCTATTTTAATCCACCCCAACCCTGACTTATCGCTAGGGTTCGTTAACTCGAACAGAAGGAGCCCGCTCAGAAAGATGAGCAGCATCCACTCGTACCACCGGGGCACGAGGCTTTCTCTAAATATAGAATTATAAATAGGGGTTATGGCTACTAAAGATAACAATACCATGAGGTAAATGTGAGAGGTCAGATACGACATAAACTTAATTATTGGAACCTTATTATATTTATGGCCTAATGGAAGAGAGAACACCATCCAAACTGGTGGACAAAAAATGAAAGCGACGAAGAGGAACATTATTTTGATGCCACTCCAGTTGAGACTCCCTCTCCAGAGTTCCTGCAAAGAATTGTCGCAATTACGAACAAGATATAGGTAGAGCTTCAGAATAAAGTGTTGTGGGAAAGTTACCTATTTTTTACCTGAAGATATCTTTGTACAACTGTGTGGGATATGACTTCTTTTTGTTCATTTTCTATAAGTACGTCGAGAAACTCAATGTTTCTGTTATCTGTGGCGGTGAGGATGTGCCCGGCGGAGTCTGCGCCGGCGGCCAGCGCCAGCAGCTCCGTGGCCATCGCCTCGCATTGTTTCCCCGCTGCTATAAGGTCTTTGGCACGCTCCTTTTCCTGTTTAAGACGACAATGCATCGTAAATTTGAATGTCACCATTTTCAGTAGTGTCGATGCGTACGATTCAATGGAAATAAGGTACCTTAGTGGATAGATTGATGTAAATGTTCGACAACTTAGCAGCGGTATCGACTGGCGCGGGAGACACCAGCACAAACTCCTCGATCGGTATGTTATTGTGGTTTTTGGAACAAACCATGAGATTGTACACGAATCTTTTATCGTCCATAAGCGATTGTGTGTCGTGTTCTTTGTGCAGTAAATACTCAAGAACATCGTTATGGTTTTCGGAAGCGGCGAACCATATCGGTGCACAGTTCAGATTCGTTTCACTTCTGGGAGAGGCTCCAGATTCACATAATAGCTTTACAACGTTGAGATGTCCCGCTTTCGCTGCACAATGTAGAGGAGTCCATCCGTTTTTATCTGTTGCGTTGATTTCAGCCCCTTGGCCGAGAAGTACTTCAACCATTTGGTAGTGACCATATGTGGCAGCGATGTGAAGACCGGTTTTTCCGTGCCTGTCTGTACTCTGGAGTAATTCTGCTGATCTGCTTAGAAGAAGACCGACTATGGACATGTGACCGCCGAAACATGCTAGATGAAGAGGATTGAAGCCCTGAAACAGAGTGCGAGTTAAGTGGTGTACAATTTCGTTATATTTATATCTCCTTCTTCCACATTTCAAGCCCCTACATTTTCAGTAGTGGCAGCATCAGCCTGTACGCCCGCAGAGTTCAACAGTAATCGGACAACGTTTTCGTTGCCATTGTACGCCGCCAAATGTAGAGGTGTCAGACCAGACTCTGCACCCAGAACTGGTACTAGAGATACCCCAGTAGGTGCTTCGGATTTTACGGTTCCTGGTACTTGCGAAAGCAATTCCCTTACGGTTTCTGGAAGTAAATAAATGCATAACAATATCTTGGCCAATTGGTCATTAATTTTTTTGATAATTTTGTGATTTTACCTGCTTGACCATAATAGGCAGCGATATGTAATGGCGTTAATCCTAACTTTTTACTCGATATCCTCAGAGTGTTCGTTGACCTCATCACGTCTAGTACGTTTGTATGACCGTGTTCCGCTGCTAGATGCACTGCGGTTAGGCCTGCCCTATTTTCTTCAGAACACGAAGCACCAGCCCTCACTAAAGTTCTCACAACATCCGCATGCCCCCCTTCAGCAGCCAACTGTAACGGTGTAGACTCGTTCAACTTATTCCGCGCGGAAATCACTCCGGTCCGATCAAACTTCATCAATTCTTCGATCACTTTCACTGAACCCTGAATAGCGGCTATGTGCGCGCACGTGTTGCCGTCCTTCGTCGTCGCCATCACCAGGTTTGGATGCTGCTGGAGAAACAACTGAACTACTTCCGAGTAGTTGTTCTGTGCCGCTGCATGTATCGGTTTTTGACCCAACTCATCCGTTGCATCGATATTGGCTCCTAGTTCTAGTAGCAACTTGCAGACTTCCATCTGTCCACTCGCCGCAGCCAGGTGCAAAGGGGTCTGTTTCTTTAGAGTGAGTACATCGATCATCGCATTGTGGTCTCGTATCAAGAACTTCACTAAATGCGCGTATCCATTCATCGCAGCTAAATGTAGAGCTGTTCTGCCGTTCCTGGCCTTGGAGTTGATGAATGCTTTATTGGTCAGCAACGCATCGCATACTTGCAGGTAGCCGTGCTCGGCTGCTAGATGTAGCGCGGATCGGCCTTCGACATCGAATACGTCTACTCTTGCGTGGTTCGCGAGTAGAGTACTGATCAATTCCATGTGTCCTCTGTAGCAGGCGATGAGTAAAGGTGTCCATCCTATAGAGTTCTGCCTGTTGAGGGCTTTGCTGACGTCAGCGGCGGATATATGGGTAATCATTTCCCCCATCACATCGTTGTTTCCGGCAACGGCACAGAAGTGGAAGGCAGTTTCGTGGCTCTTGTTGGTTTGAAGGGTGACGTCCGCTCCGTTCTCTATGAGGAGTTTGACAACCTGTCTGTCGGCAGAGGGGATCTTGACCTCCTCCTTGGTGATCTTGCAAGCGAAGTGCAGCGCGCTGGCACCGTCCTCATCGACCGAGTCGATGTAGTTCCGGGAGAGAGTTTCGTTGTTGTGTTCTTTCACGAACTCTATGAGATGCCGCACGATGTCCGGCTGACAGCTTCGACACGCCATGTGGAGAGGGGTTTCTCCACTCTGTCAACATGAAATAGACCAATTATTATCTGTGAATATGTAGTAGTACTTAGTTAGACACAGATAGTTTAATTACAGTGAATAATACTATCGTCGGGTTACTAGCGCCGCGCCTGTCTGTATATTTATCAAAGGATTTCTGTTAGGTAATTGCCTGTGAATTACCAGATTTGTTGATTGACCAGAGCCAAAAGGTTAACGTTTTTGCCCCAAACATGTAACATACGTAGGTTACTCCTTTCTCTTTATTTATGTAATTTAGGAATGGCATGTGTTTACCTTAGTTTTCCTCAGAGGATCGCCACCGTCTTCTAACAGTAGGATCAGAGTCTCCTGGTTGCCGTATTTAGCAGCAACATGAACCGGCGTCATCCCATTCTCCGTCGCCTTGTTTGGACCGGCTCCGGATTTCAACAGCATTATGGCACATTTGTCACCTGTTCACAAATCCGCTATTACTTGCAGCTCACGATTTTGTTTACAGAACTTGCTATGCAATTTTTGTCTTCACTTTGTGGTGGGTGTGAACTACCCGGGCAACGGAATAATGTCCAGGGTCCACCTGGCTAGTGACCTGCCGAAATCCAGCGCCAAAAGGTTTGCCGTGTTTCGTCGTGGGTGCGCGGGACAGCTAGCCTTCCAGGCCTTCTAAAGCTTACTCCATCGCAGACCTCATCCTTGCTCTGGCCTGGAGCTGGGTATACGTAAAAGTCAAGAGCTAACCCATCAGTTATGATAAAAAAATACCTTCTAAACCTACTATATAACATTTCTGTATCACTGGCTTGTCTTGCTCAATGTTTCCTAGATTTTTCACCATCCATGGTATATAGCTGAATAAGAAAGGGGTCCCTTTTGCCATTTATATATTTTCGAGTAGACTGTAAGCCTTGATGAATTTTTAGGGCGCCATTTGCATTTTGCCTTAGTCTAAAACCCGTAGTTTAAAAATCTACCTCTCCAGCCCACGGATGTTGTAAAGTCAACCAAAAAGGCAGCAGCTTTTTTCTTTGTGTAAACATAACTTTTCATGTGATCTGTCTGCTAAGCGTGGTGGCTATAATGGCCGTAACGTCCCGTATTGAGTTAATAACAATGGATGAAATAGACCAGTTTTGAAATTTCGAATACCCTCTCTTATCTTACAAGACCTGACGATCATCCTTTGCCCTCTTCATCTTAAAAACCACCCCTAATAAGGGCAAAATAAACATATTTTGAAATCAGTCTCAACCCCTATTTCATGATTTTACACATTTTAAGACTTCAATTTTATTTACCTCTTTTGCAACCCTTAATGTAAATACAGGGGTGGTTTCAGCAAATCAAAAGAAAGTTAATTGTGAAGTCAACACCTTTTAACAGTCTATCCTACAAGACATATCAAGCGTTTTAACCCCTTAATACACCCCTTTGTTGCAAAAACCACCCTAATAAAAAGTAAAATATATATTTTATGAATGTGCAGCCGATACTCTTTCAAATGACACCCCACAAGCCAAAAATCATCTCGTCTCACTTAACACCCCTATTTCTCAAAAACTACCCTGTGTGCGTGTGTCAAAAAAAATCTCAAACCGATTGATGAGTATTAATATAGTCTCTGCATGTTCAAAATTTTGAATTGATCGAATCAACTATTTAAAAGATATGGGCGAAAATTTGTATTTCTTTTTACCACAATATCTCGAAAACCACCTCATTTATCAAAAATCCCCCGCGACAATCAAATTCTATTTACGTTATCTCTTTACAGTTTAAATTTCATGAAAATCGAATAATCCGTTCGAGAGTTATGCCGTCACAAACATTGCCACATACATACATATATACATACATACATACAGTGCCGCATTTCCCAACTTAACTGAGAGATCTCGTTCGCTTCGCTCACTCGATCCAAGTCAGTGAGACCTTAGACTCACCTTCAGGTATCCTGGCTGCTATGTGTAGCGCCGTCTCTTTCTGCTTGCCTCCTCTCACGTGCACATCTGCTCCATATCCCAGCAAGGTTTCCACCACAGCAGGTTTGCACGATTCTACTGCTATGTGGAGTGCTGTGTAGTTATCCTGTAAAGAATATGAAAATCTCGATACAGATGAATAAATCGGCCAAGTGCGAATCGGGCACGCACACCGAGGACTTTGACCCACATTTCAGGTGCTGGTTTCCTGGATTTCGCTTTGGATAATATCCGTGGGTCCGACTCACAATTGGCCGATATTCTGTATATACTATCAAGATATTATCAAGTATAAAACTAAGTTTGAGCTATAAAGGCATTTTCTTTTAGAGAGCAGAGCTAACAAAATCTTTTAAAGACATTTTTTGTGTCAGACCTGCTGCTTTCACTTGCAGCGCATAACTTGGAGCGACAACACGTTGACCGGGGGCTCGACAACTTTACAACAAGACAAAATTTCCTGAGGGTGCCTCGTGCAGAGACGAAGCACGTACCCATTAGATTTTTCAAAGAATTTGTTTCTTAGTAACATTTGTGTTCACATTTATTTCATATTTTTTTATTATGGGCCGGATCTTATTCTCCAACCCCGAGTATGCAAGAAAGGTTTGTGCAGTGCGCATAATAAACATTTTTGAATGCGCTCAGTCCTCATGAGTTGAATATCAACTCAGTGGGGGTGATACATATTTGTGCGTCTAAAATTCCTATTAAAGAACAGCGAAGGCGGGATACGGTCGTGAAGCTCTTTGGTACACTCATCGAAGTAATTCTGTAAATACACCGACAAACACGCCACCTTGCGACGATGGCTCAGGCTTGAGCTTTGATTTGGCAAGGTACTCTTCACCTATGAGCCTCTTGGCCCTGCGCTCTACCAAGTCAAGCGTGGCAAGTTGATATTTACTCCATATACAAGATCAAAATTGAGCTTGACCTTAAACTATCCGCCAATTTATATTCATTTTTTTGACTTACAAAAAAAAAGAGGACGGTTATCAATTCCGAAGAATCGACAACCGTCAATTCGTCGGAATCTTTTTTTTTTTACATAGATAAAAATTCCCCGATTACTCGAAGACGCTTGGACCGATTTGGAAAATTCTTTTTTATTTGAAAGGGTGACTTCACAGGTGGTCCCATTGACATCAGGTCAGGATCTGATGATGGGATCCTGGAGAAATCGAAAGAACTCCTCAAATATTATAGGCACACTTGAAGTGATTTGGGTATTTTATGGTGTATTACCTCAAAAGTGACCCCTGTCATCAGGTCTGATGATGAGTTCCTGGAGAAATCGAGGGAAATCTTCAAATATAATAGGAACACTTCAAGCGATTTGGGTATTTTTAGGGTGTTATACATCAAAAGTAAAGAAAAAACGGTCCCCTTATATGTATTCAATCATCATCAGGATCACGCGTCTGTATGTCTGTCCGTCCATCTTTCATCATTATAATTGGAAAAAATCACAAAACGTCATTCAGGTAAACGAAATTGTATCATATTCTTCATTGAAGTCGGTTTTCTTTTTAGTTCTTAAAACGTTATTTATATGTGTTGTTATTTCCCATTTGTTTATTCTCGTGGCTTGGTGTATTTACACTAAAGAGTCTATATATGTATCTAGTAATTTAGAATGAGAATGTCTCACGTTTGTAGTGACGTCGACGCTCTCTCCCTTCTGCAGCAACGTGTTGATGATGCCCACATGGCCGTACCGCGCCGCCGTGTGTATACTCCGGGCTCCATCCTGAAATGACACGATTGCCAATACCAGTTTAGAAAAGGTAGATCTAACGTTTTCATTCTTCAATTGTCTTACAGACAGCTGTGGCCGTGGGTTTGCTCATGTGTAACTCATATTGTGACTGTATCAGTAAATTAAAACGAACAATACAATTTATACTTAGTAGGTACCTACGTACAATTGTATTTGTAGGATATTTATTAAAACAATACCTGTGTACCTACTATGAGAGGGAAAGCGCGATGTTAGTCCGCGCGAAAATGATCCGTTTTTTAAATTAGGTACACGAAAATTAGACCAAGCAAAGAAAAAACAATAAAACAGATTTTAGGTCGTCTTTCTTATAGATTACCTTAAAATATGATAATGTTCCAAGCATCAATAAGATCATATCTATAAGTAAGTCATTAACTTTTTCATTTCAGAATTTTAAGAGAGCTGTTATCTCACGAACCTTACCTATAGGTTAACACTTTTACAGAGTGTGTATGACAGTAAAATAATATTCAAATTAAAGGGGTTACCTACAAGGAACGTGTTTTTTGCCATGAAATGTGGGTCGGAACCGTCGGTATGCGTGTCAGCATTTGGCCTGTTTAATTGTTTGCTGCAAATAATGACTTTGATTAGTTCGATATTTTTACTTTCACAGTAGCCAGTTTGTCGCTAATTTGTTAAATAAGGCTAAGGTCTTACGGTTTCATTGGGCACCGTATGCACTGTTTAATAAAACCAAATCACGCAATCGTATAAAATGTTTCCGTGCAGAAGCCTAGTGTAGAGTGCTTGATGTAAACCAAGGCAGCATTTGTTATGATTTACATAATTATTTTATGGCAGTGTCTATTTAAAAATAAACCGGCTAAGTGCAGACACGCACACCGAGGGTTCCGATCCATATTTCAAGGCAAAAAAAAAACGTGAAAACTTATAACTTGAGAAAATTACAACTGTCTACCGATGACGGTTCATGAGATGCAGCCCGCGGTTAGACTGACGAACGAACAGATGGATGGACAGTGGAGGATGATTAATAGGGTCCCGTTAGCAAGTTTTGGGTACGAATCCCTAAAAATAATATTGTAATTTCATGAACAAGGTGCAATGCGTCTTTTCACTGCAAATACGTAAGCTTATAAAGGTAGCCTTCCAAATACGGTAACAACGTCATATTAATGTCAGACCTCACAGCTCAGTCTGTCTTCTACGCTGTTGGTTGTGGGTTCGATTCCCACCTAGGACAAACATTTTTGTATTGCGTATAGATGTTTATTCTGTTTTTAAGTGTTATTTAGAATCTAAGTATGTAATTAAGTTATTTTACAACAGGCGTGTATTCAAATGAATTACTAACAAAAAAAGTCACAACGCCATCTAGCCCCAAACTAAGAAAAGGTTGTATGTATTATGGGACCTAGATTACGGAAATATTGTTCCATACTTGAACAACAAAAAATGGGTTGTCTGGAGTGAACCGCTTTAGTGCGCCTTTCGATTTATTCATTTATAAAAAAATATTTGCATATTTGTCTATATTTATTATATTTTTTATTTAGTTTAAGGTACATTTGCACCTATATATATGTAGTGGTATACATGCTAATCATAAGTATATACATTATTTACATATACTTAACACACTCCAAATCGTATATTATAATGACTAGTCTCGTAGGGTCTAGTGATCCTCGTCAAGGTTTCGGTAGAATACCAGAGCCTATCTACTCCCCAGTAGTAAGGCATTCATGCGAGTCGATGCCTTTTTTGCTGTTGTGGCACACAATTTTAGTACCTACTGCTTATGTATTTTCCTGTTTATTCATTTTTGTTTATTTTAATGGTTTCTTTTTACGATTTTATGTTTAAATGTTCCAAGTTTTTTTTTATGTAGGTATATTTCGTATGTTTTAGTTTTTTTTTATAAACCTACTGACGTACTCCGCCGTAAGCTCGGATTCTGCCACAATAACTTTTTAACATATTTTTCTTGCTGACCGTATATTAAAGAAATACCATTAAATTACCAGCGTAAATACCTAATACTTTTAAGGAAGTGGAATCCTACCGTAAAGATGACACTAATGTAAATTTAGAAGAGCAATAATATTACTTGAAGTGCCTTTGAAAGCGCCACCAACTTGCTCTTCCGCGTATTTTAGGCGCTCAGGGCACGCGATTCTAAATGTGCTATGATATACGAGTATGTGATGTAAGACAGCGGTGTGCTCTGAAGTTTCATATTTAGTTGTATAAGAGTTTCATAATCAAATTAAAATGAACCCTAATGAAGCAAGTATTTTTTTTAGTTTATAATGTGATCAAGAAAAATCATCTAAAAAGTTGTTTTGACACAAGACGTAAAATAGTCAACACGTAACGATGACACGTTACGTGTTGATTATTTTACGAAGGGAAACCCTTTCATCTCACATCTTTGCTAGTTATAAGGCCAAAGGAGACGCACTTCACACGGAATCCTCAGAAGTTTAAGGAACTGGCTATCTCACTAAATGCCAGAACGCAGCAATTTAGAATTGTTGTTATTGCAACAGACTTATGTAAGACAGTGACAGCTAGCCACATGGACTTAACAAAGTCCTACCTCCAACCAACCAGAGTACAATATTGTACTGCCCTGGGGATCGAACCTTCTTTTCGATCTGATACCGGTGGGTGAACCACTAAATCACAAAGGTGTCTACGAATCTTATGGCGAAGTACTTCAGAAGGTTTAAAGGTTTCTTTTTAATGCACCCAGCCTAGAAACACTAACTTTTTGGCTTCAAATTATTGGGTCTAACGTTATTGTTTGTATAATTAACTTTTTTTGCGGACAAAATACATTTTGGAGCTGTCCAATAACATTGATAGCCTGAATCATATTTGTATTCATCATTGATGTTACTAGACATTTTACACGCCATCTAGCCCCAAACTATGCAAAGCTTGTAATATGGGAACTAAATTACTGGTACTGGTCTGGAACAGTTGAGTTACCTATAGGCCGTTTGTTACGGTCCTTAGGTAATCTGACTGATTCCTTTGTACATAGTTAGTTTAATTGTACTTTTTATTGAATAAATTATATGCTAGTTTAATTACAAATAATATGATTATGTACATTAAATCTTTTTTTTTGAATATCACACAAATGTGGTTGTCTCGGAAGGGAATCGTACCCACGGAATACAGCGCTACCAAATGAGCTTTGAGGCCAGTTATAGATAAATGGTTTGATTATTTTTACTCATTGCTAAAGTAACCCCATAGTTATTTTTCATCTAATTATGCTATACTAAATTGATACGGAAAGCGTGGTAATTATCGCGTGTTTTACCAATTTTTTCACCATGTTGCCGACGTCTCGACAACTTGCGAGCGACCGTCGATATACGAAGGCGTTTTTACTAAGACGACACACAATATAGACATATTGTAATTTGTCATAGAGACACAGCTAGTGTACCTGGCTACCACACTGGCTACCATTGGATTCCAAGAGGCAGAGAGTCCGAAGCCGTTTTTACGTTTAAAATTAATACGTTTTAATGTCAGTCGTTTTCCTTCTTAAAATGCTTGGCTTTTTTTTGTACGACGAGAAGCGCTTAGCCTTCATCTCACCTGATAACAAGTTAAGATAAGGCTGAAGTTGGAGGCGCACTTCACCCGGAATCCTCAACAAACTGAGGAACTGGCTATCTTACCTCTGCTTTACCTCTGAATGCCGGAACACAACATTTTAATACTTGTTATTATGGCGAGAGAATTAGGTAAGATGGTGGTAGCTAGCCAGGCGGACTTCAACAAAGTCCTACCACCAACCAAACTGCTCGTCTGTACCAAATTAAAGCTTCTCTTTGAAGGGTTTAGAAAAGGTGCTGTCACATATGCTCACCTTATTTGGCATGTGAAGATATACGCCCTTTTTGAACAGCATCATGGCGCAGTCAGCATGGCCGTTCAGGGAGGCTATGTGCATAAGAGTGCTGCCATCCTTCGTTCGTTCGAAAATTGATGCTTTGAACTTGTCTGCTAGGAGTTCTATGATAGCTGCGTGTCCGTTTTCTGCAGCAAGGTGCATCGGTGTTCGATCTGGAATGTTTAAATGTATAATCGTAATCGGGATCCAATAATAAAGATTTTGAGGTTAGGTTTCATTCATCAAGAGCAAGCAACGCTCGGGATTTCCTTTATCGACCGAGTGCGTAATCCAGGAATCCGTCGTAGATGACCGTATTAACCAACTCAAATGGAGCTGAGCAGGTCTCAAATGGGCGGGTTAAAAAGTGCTGGCACAGAGGATTTAGTAGACATTGAGCAGGGTAAAATCCGGATGCAAAGGGCCCATAACAGGTTAGAGTAGCGTTTGGTTACCTGAAAGCGGTTTACTGGGTTCCCGGAAATATGTAAGCCCTTATTTGATTTGATTTCAAGGTTTTTGAAATAGGCTCGTCACCCTTCATAAGACATTCCACACGATCGGTAGCAGTGCCTCGAAATTCTCGGTCACCTCATAATTCGCTGAATTCCTACTTTACATAATGTAAATTAGCATTGGTAATTTCGGGTCTAAGTGCTGGTATAAACTTCCGTTCGCCGAAGGGGTAGCCCTATTTACCGAAATAGGATGTCTTCCTGACCCACAAAGTGAAATAGTGTAATATAGTATATAATAAAGTAAATAAATTATGATGATCATATGGATGGATGGATTGTGAGTGAAGATATGCTTGTGGGAGGCAAGGATGCTGAGTTGACGGGTAACGGGGAGAGGGGAAGAGAAGAACGTGCTGTGACGACCCCGCAAGTCCCCTGGGAGGGGATAAAAATTATGTCCTGTGTTTTATCCACCATCATTTCATACCATGGATAAAAACAGAGGTCAAAAATTTTATCCCCGCCCCGTGCTGAAGGGGCTGAGTGTGAGATAAGGACAGGAAGAAGACTGCATTTACGAGAACAAAGAATTGTTTCAACAACTATCGTAACTAACAAGAACGTATCGGCAAGCTTAATTGAATGTATATTATACTTTTTTGTGTCCTATAAGCCTGAAAAAGTCTACTACAGTATAGGACATGAGCCTCTAATATGCAATCGGGAACACATAATACCATACGAGTAGGGTATAAAAATATTACAAAAGTTCTTTATGTCTGCTCTACCAGTGGTCGCGTCTACTCTTACATGTATTGCAATGGCTTTCTTATGCCAGTTCTCCAAGAACTATATCCCAAAACACTACTTAACATACCATTGTTCCAAGTTATGAGGATGTCTCTCACCTTCATTGTCAGCAATGGCAGCGTTCGCTCTGACTCCATAAAAGTACTTGACCAGGGGCTCGTCTCCCTCCGCAGCTGCTATATGTAGAGACGTTTGACCAGCTCCATTGACAGCATCGACCACAGCTCCGTAGTCCACGAGTATCCTGGCCATGTCGACGTCTCGTCTTCTTGCAGCCAGGTGGAGGGCCGTGTCTCCGGCGGGGGTAGACGCCTGTGGAACACACACGGCCTGACCACAGAACACTGTTTAAGATGAATCTTCTGGTAAAGGAACACACGAATTTTGGTAAATTACAACTTCAAAACATGTAGGTACTACGGGCTACATGTAACCGATAACCACAATATGCCTGGTGTTCATTGGTTATATTCTTAGTGTTTTTTTTTATTGTACGACGGGTAAGCACTTGGGCTTCATCTCACCTGGTGACAAGTTGAGATAAGGCCGAAGGTAGAGACGCACTTCACCCGGAACTGGCTATCTTACCTCTAAATGCCGGAAGACAATTTTTTTTTTGAATTGTAATTATAGCGACAGAGTTAGGTAAGATGGTGGTAGCTAGCCAGGTGGACTTAAATAAAGTCCTACCACCAACCTGTTTAGAAGCTAAAATTTACCAGAAACAATCTCGTGCGTATTTAACCCAGATGATTTCTTTGATGTAAGCACGGTCCTTAGTTCCTTATTCTAGCCAGCTCCAAACATTCATCACCATCTGCTGATCGTGTGTCTCTTTGTTACCTCATTTTAGAGCTATAGACTGTGTACTTTACTTGCATTTATATGTAATTGATTTATTTATTGGATATATGATTTTTTTATTTTTTAAACATTTAAGTAAAAAAATAAAGAAAATAAGGACACGTGTTTAAAATTCGACCAAGATTTTTACCCAACTTACTCCCATAGCACTAAAATGTTATTTTGGACTACTTTTATGCCAACGAAAGTGATTTAACTGGCGATGAAGAAAGATACTGTAAATTATTTTCTATATACCTACATGTACCTATGATTTGATACAGCTGTAACGGGGTTTCAAATTAGCATATCGGTGTATTTTTATTGAATGGAAAAAGCTTAGGTTTAGCCTGTTTATATTAAGTGCACTAAAGTTACTCTAAGTTTTAATTTCCATGAATAAAAAAACCAGCATGCCAGATTTATGAACGGTAATATGATACCAGTGCCGTGGAATGTGAAACGGTATACGTTTTTATTCAAATAAAGACATCATGCCTAGAATACTGACGGAAAAAAGTGTAATATGCAATAAAAATTGCGTGAGTATTTGAAAGCGACCAGATAATGGGTACCATACTCGGCAAAGTTTCCAAGCTTGGAATATTAAGATTAAGTTGCGATAATCATGCGGTGTGTACCTTCAACTGTTCCGCAGTCTGCGCGCTGAGCAGCTCGCGGACCATGGACTGGTTGCCAGCCTCCACCGCCAAG
The DNA here is from genome assembly GCA_951394065.1 of Venusia cambrica. Classification (NCBI taxonomy): domain Eukaryota; kingdom Metazoa; phylum Arthropoda; class Insecta; order Lepidoptera; family Geometridae; genus Venusia; species Venusia cambrica. Next base: position 5,891,574 of record OX596044.1, on the reverse strand, counting down.
AGTAGCGGGATCTTCCCCCTCTGCAATATCGCAATTTCGCGAATTAGCTTTTTCCATTCCTTCTGCCGGGCGCGCTCTTTGTTCAGCTCTATATAGCTGAAGTCGAGTTTGTCTAGGTCTTTGAGCGGCAGGTTCGCGGGAGGACTGCGGCCACCGCACGAGCGGGATTGCGACGTGGCGCTCTTCGGGGGCTCCCGGGCTCCTTCGGCCATCGTGGTTGTGGGCGGCTCTACCAGGCACGAGTTCGTGCAATCCGCTCCATGCCACTGCACAACTGCCCTGACACCACAGACGATATCCAACTATGTGCAATCCGAATGTACTATTGATCGGATGCCGTGCCACACCGTATTTCCGATACAAACTTACAACGACTCTTAGTCTTTAAAGTCTAGAACGTCGCTGCGGAAGATTTCAATACGTACTTGATCCTCCATCGATATTAATTTATAGACACGAGTCGGCGGGAGGCCATGGCAGTACCGCCTTCCTCTAGGCGCGCCGAAGGACCGACTGAGACTTACAGTATTAAAATTAGTAATTTTGAATTTCAGCGCTGACGCTATAACTTTAACTAATATTCAGCGATGTGATTTGCATTGTAAATTTGTGGTGACGTTTACTCGGCGGCTAAAGCTCGCGGATAATTAGCTAGTTTCTATTCGTATGGGGTGGCTTGGGGTTTGTGACTCGTGCAGCCATCGGAATCCCCTAAAACGCTTCGGTATGTTCGTTACAGGAAATGATGAATTTGAAAGTAATTAGGGACTGTCAGAGTAAGGTGCGTTGCGTCGGCTGATGACTCACCTCATTACAAAGTTTGGGCGTGTGAAATTCTTTCAGAGCTCGGTGTGAACTGCGGGTATTGTTTTCAGTTGGAATTGGGGGGATGGAGGGAGATAGTTCCTGAATCGCGGGCGGCGGATGGTGGTGCCAGGTGACAGGTTGCACGCGAGCTTGCATCCACTACTAACTCACCAATCGAACCTCTATGACAGTATGCCATAAAGCTTACTATTTACTGTGCAATTTTATGATTTGATGTCGCACATTGATGTTTTATTTTCAATTTAAAATTTTGCATAAGTATCTGCTGTGTACCGAATAGAGGTTGGTAGAGGTACCGTGCAGTCCACGTTTTAAGCGTAACCTTCGTTGTAATGATGTTATTAACCTTTGTCCATGATGGCACGAAGACGCCACAGTAAGTCACTGAGTCTACATAAACTAAATCATGTATTTATCATCATCATCATTTCAACCCACATGCGTTCACTGCTGTACATAGTTTTGCACGACAGTGCTAAAATGAAAACATAAATAGGACTCAAATAAGTACAATGAGTGGACTTTTGTAGAGTATTGCAATAAAACTGAACAAGATGCCCTTTAGCTGGCTTGGCTTACTTGCTCATTTTGCATACTCTTAATTATCTTAATTATTCAGTGCCTGCTAATGTTGTAATAGCTATTTTATGTGCGCACTACTTAATTTTTGTTTTATGTTTCATAGTAATCCAATGAAGCTTATAGAAACGCAAAAAAAATAAACAAATCATTATTCTGGCCCTCTCGCACTTGATCAGTCTCAGACAATAGTGATGGGGTGGATTAGAACAGCGTTGGTAGGCCAAGTGCACGCACATCAAGGGTTCCGACCCACATTTTATGGCAAAACTCTCACACTATGAAAACTTCAATTATAAAAGAGATAGGACGATTGTGCCTTGTCGAACTCTGTTCTCCGCACTAGGTCTCTATTGAGCCTGTTTAGCAGAGTCACAGGATCTCGCGACGGATTCACTGTCGATCGTGCCTTATTCTTTAAAATATTACAAGAGTTTAAAAACAAATTAAAACAGACATCAATTTAGATGCAGAGCATTACATTACATCAAATGGAGAAAAGTTCACTTATTGAGGAGTGCTAGGTTGGCATGGTATGGGCATGTAATGAGGAGGGATAATAGTCATTTGACCAAAAGGGTTATGAATTTGAGCGTGGATGGACATGTGAGCAAGGGAAGGCCGAAAAAGAGATGGATGGATTGTGTGAAAGAGGACATGGGTATGAAAGGTGTAGATGCAGAGTTGACGTTTGATAGGAGTGAGTGGAAGAAGAGAACATGTTGTGCCGACCCCACCTAGCGTGGGATAAGGGCAGGAGAATGATGATGGAGAAAAGTTCACTTATCGGTTGCATAGGAGCTACAACAAACAGTTTGGTGATGCAGACATCTTCCACACCTGTAAACTGGGCTTCAAGCGGGAGGTTCTCCAAATCATCAATGATGATAATAATAATAATAACATTTATTGATTACATAAAGGTTTACAGAAGTAGGTACAATTTATTAACTTATCTATTACGTAGGTACATTGTAACCTTTGAAAAACCTTTCTCGAATCAGAGCATTGGTTCCTGTTCTAACTAAGTAAATAAATACTTGTGGATAGACACAGGCTCTCAGTCTCAAATCAAAGAAAGATTGGATTTTGTTGCTATCACTATTTAATATTTTTGAGATTTTTAAGTTATTTGGATCTAAATGGATATTTAAAGGTAGTTAAGTCAAATAGGTAGACAAGTGAGTTTGTGGATGTGGGTAGAATTTTTAGCAAATGTTGACATTTAGTTTGTAGATAATAAGAGGAAAGCATTAATTGTGTAGTAACTTACTATTAGTGTTAGTATTAGAGATGGTTAGTGATATGGTTAATAAAACTTGGTTTAAATTTTAGATAGTAGTATGAAAAAGGAAAATGAGAGGGAACGGTCTGCTTGTAACGGTCTCTGTGTTTTTGATTTTGTGGGCAAAGGTACAATCACGACTTCATGACGGTTATGGCAACAGTAGCGCCCTAAGAGGCTGTGTGCAGCAGCGGACTCAACAATAACCTAATCTAATCTATGAGGGGGAGATGTCAAATCTACCTAGTACACATATATTTTAACATTTAATATTTACATATTATATTTTATATTATTTATGCAAAATTCTTCTTTTCAATTGGTGTTCAATAAGTTTCTTCTTTGTTATATTGTGTTTATAATTATTTCTGCTTTTTTATATTTGTTTGTAAATCTCTTAGATTGAGTGATTTTTATATTGATGTACGTTCTTGTTTAGTGACTGTCGTGATTTAACTTTTATAAGATATAAATCTGTAAAATGTAAATCCCTAATTGGCTATCAGTTTTGTTGTAAGTTTTACCCTGTTTAGTTTTTGAGAGCTGTGGATTTTGTTAAATATATAAATAAATAGCTAATTTGTAAAATATAAGTTTTACGATTAAATGTCCTAGTGTCGTCTCATATAGAAAAAAGGTAGGTATTGGAATGTGTATAGATGTGTGAGTATTGTGTGTAGATGAGTGAGTGTTGTGTATAGATGAGTGAGTGTTGTGACTGAGTAGTACGAGAAAGGAGTTTAATTGTCTAGTCATTATGTTTTCTGAGATATAGTTTGCTGTCAGCCAGACGGACGGTCGGACAGCGGAGGCTAAGATATAGGGCAACTTTATCGTGGTGCCTGCAGGACAAGTGTAGGGTCCTCCATCTTCAGGATTCTTACCATGCATGTAGAGGATTTCTATAAATATCTATTTCAGACTGAGTAGCCAAAATATGCTGATTCCAGGAATCATAAACAGTTGTCACTTACTCCATCAGCTGTCTAGATGAGTGTGTCAATGCAATATCGTTCTTCGTCTTAAGGATATTACCATGGAGAGGATTTTCTGTAGATATCTATTCCAGACTGAGTCGCCAAAATATGCAGATCCCAGGAATCATAATCATTTGTCACTTACTCCATCAGCTCTCTAGATGAGTGTGCCGATGCAATATGGTTCTTCGTCTTAAGGATATTACCATGGAGAAGATTTTCTGTAGATATCTATTCCAGACTGAGTCGCCAAAATATGCAGATCCCAGGAATGATAAACATTTGTCACTTACTCCGTCATCATTCTAGATGAGTGTGCCAATGCAATAGGGTTCTTCGTTTTAAGGATATTACCATGGAGAAGATTTTCTGTAGATATTTATTCCAGACTGAGTCGCCAAAATATGCAGATCCCAGGAATCATAAACATTTGTCACTTACTCCGTCATCATTCTAGATGAGTGTGCCAATGCAATAGGGTTCTTCGTTTTAAGGATATTACCATGGAGACGATTTTCTGTAGATATTTATTCCAGACTGAGTCGCCAAAATATGCAGATCCCAGGAATCATAAACATTTGTCACTTACTCCGTCATCATTCTAGATGAGTGTGCCAATGCAATAGGGTTCTTCGTTTTAAGGATATTACCATGGAGAGGATTTTCTGTAGATATCTATTCCAGACTGAGTCGCCAAAATATACAGATCCAAGGAATAATAAATACGGACACTTACTCCATCAGTTCGTAAACGGATGTCCTTCCCAGCAGCCGCCAGGAGAGCTCGCAGTATACTGGTCGCTGTGCCAGTCTGTCTGCTGGCCACCACGTGGACTGCCGTTTGTTGTCGACTCTGATAAACAAACATAGGTACAAATTACAATAATTACAAATTATTATAAGAGTAGCAGAAGCCCCTAGTGAAAGGGCTCGTCCGGAGAATTACTACCACCATACTTATTTCAGCCGCCAAGCAGCGTTGCTGTGTTTTGGTTTGAAGTGTATGGTTGCTGGTGAAATTACGGGTACGTGAGGCTTAACACCTTTATGCCTCAAGTTGACGGGCGCAATGCAGTGCCGTGTAGGCTATGTTCCTTGTGGATGTGACCTATGCAGTAAGGCTTTGTCATAGGCAAGAGTCCACTTAACAACAGGTGCGCTACTAGCTTGTCCCGTCTCCTAATAAAAAGCACAACAAGTAAATATTTTTTTTTTATTGCTACATCATTAGGTTCCTAATAAACGTATGTACATAATCTGCAGTTTAAAAATGAACCAAAAGGTCTTTCGAAATTTGTTTTTTATCTATTTATCCTACTAAAGAAGATGAGGAATTTGATAAATAAGTAGGTTGAATCTATTGAAATTAAAAACTTTTTGAATAAAATCGTTGCGAAGATTTTCTTCAGCGTCATCTAACGGATGGAAAATTGTACGTAGAATATGAAAGCCGGTTTTGGCTCGGCGAATAGTGTATAGTAGTTGAAAATGAAAATTCAACTAACACATTTTGTAAGTTACATTTTGTTAATACATAAATAAACAAATATTACAGGACATTGATTTCACACGCCATCTAGCCCCAAACTAAGCATAGCTTAATAATATGGGAACTAGATTACTAGTAGAATACATTTTTTTTTTAAATAGGTACCTACATAACTTATCATGCAATACAACACCCAAACACCGAACAAACATATGTATGTATATTAATATGTTTATAAGAACAACATATTTCTTACTTATAGTGTACACTTTGGTCTACAATACTATTTAGATACTTTTTTTTATTGTTCGGGGAAGCGCTTGGCGTTCACCTCAACTGGTTTCAATTTAAATAAGGCCGGAAGTGGAAGCTCTTTAATCCGAAATCCTCAAAAGACTGAGAAACGATTTGGTAAAACCTCTTTTTTATTTATATTTTTTATCTTTTTTTATTTCTTTTTTATTTTTTATTATTTTTATATAGCCAAGCGTTTCACCACCAGCTTACTTGAGAAACATGAAAACCACAGTTATTCAGTACAGATGAATGAACTGAATTGAAATGAATAGGTACCTATTGCTTTTACTCACCCCTCCTGTAGCAAATGGGTCCACACCGCGTTTCGATAGAAGGAGTTTGACGATGTCCTCTCGCGAGTACATCGCCGATATGTGAAGCACATTATAGTTGTCCTGCAAAAGAAAAGCTTTGTTAGTGGGTTTACTTGCCGAACGATTTGCACTTTGTTGTTGGCCTGTGATTGTAATCACCACAGCCCAACAAAGTCCTGCAAAACATGGTCAAAGAGTACATGGGGGAAATTTAGGCATAATGAAATACTTAACACAATTCAAACAAAATTCATGTTTTTTTTGTATTATTCGACGTTTTCAAGCCATGATAAGGCCGAAGTTAGAAGCGTACTTCACCTGAAATCCTCAACCGACTGAGGAACTGGCTATCTTACCTCTGAATGCCGGAGCACAACAATTTTAGAATTGTTGTTATGGCGACAGAATTAGGTAAGATGGTGGTAGCTAGCCAGGCGGACTTGAACAAAGTCCTACCACCATGCAAACTAATCACAATATTTTATTCCGTCTGGGGATCGGGACTGCTGGATCTGACACCGGTAGGCAAACCACTAGACCATAGAGGGGGTTAAGTCGGTTCTTCTGCAAAAGATGTTTTATTTTTTTAGAATATGTCAGCTCGTGTCCTCGCAACTTGTTTAGGAAAGAAATTTATGTCTTTTCTACATATTTTTTTTTTGTTTTTTATACTCGCACACACTAAATCTAGTAGTGGACATAGTTGATATATTCCACGATCCTCTGAGTAATTGGTAAGGGTAATATGTTACATGTTATGTTATTATGATTAGTTGTTTGTCTTTATTTGTAATTCTAATTGATTGTTAATCTAATTAAGTAATCGACTTTGAAATGTTAGTATTATTATTATTTTCAGTGTGTGATTTCATTGAGTCTACTCTATTGTATTAGGATAATCATGTAAAAATAGGTGTAAGAGAGAGATATATGAATAAATATCGTAATAGTGTGCTATTTGGAGTGAATTAATGTTGCCATGTCTGGTGAAACAGTTGCCTTTCACCTCAGTCGCCTCTTCCTACATTATTAAATTGTCTTTTAACAGTTTAAACAATCATTGTTAAGCCTATATCAGATATCAATTATCATTATAATAAAGTGCTCGCGTTTTCTTAAAAATAAATAAAAAAAAACATATGAATAGCGCCCCAAACGGAGTAAACTGGCCTCAAAGCTCAGTTGGTAGCTCTGCCTTCTGCGTTGTGGGTTCGATTCCCACCTGGGCATAACATTTGTGTTATTAATATAAATGTTTGTTCTGTAATGTGTGCCATATTGGATATTATATATTATATTGTGTGTACTCAAAAAAGTATTCTATGCGTAGCCAAGTTTACATATTACAAGTTAAGCTTCGTTTAGCGCTAGATGGCGCTGTCTAAAAAAACCTCGTGTTATGGCCCTAACGGCATGGAATTTAAAGAAAGTGTTATGTGATTTTCCCGTGTTGACGGGACTGAAGTTTTACAATCAACGCAATCATTATAATCCTATTAGATCTAGGAGTAGGTACTTCTCGATCTAATAGGATTATAATGATTGCCAACCCCTTAGCTTTTGCACGAAGATTAATGGGTAAGGAAAATAACATATGAATCGGCGGAAAAAAAGAAATAAATAATTTTTTTTTTTTGTTTAAATTTTCAATATTGGTTCCCAAACTGAGGGAACTTTGCTCGTAAAGATTTAGTCAGTTACGTATTACGTATAAGGAAAACTAAAACTAAAACTCTAAACAATAAATATCCATCAAAAATATTAATTTTAATAAAATATATTATTATAATGTAGTATGTATGTAGTGGTGAATTCAACTTTTTAAAATGTATCGCGTACCCAGAGGCTCCACCGCAACCATGGATTTTAAAATCGGCAGTGTTTTACCATGTGATTGGAGTTCGCTACGCATTTCTCAGGCGTACAGCATATAAATATTATCTTACTGCACTTTCGTCGTAAATACTGCCGGAATAAACAAGTCTATTGCAGCCTTATAATCTGTGTGCATGCCTCCGAGAACTTAAAAATAGTCTTTTAATACTATAGCTATGAACCAGAGCTGTATTAAGAACGGATTGAACATTGTCCTCTTACAAGAAACGCGCGTTTTAAACGATTTTTGTTTTTGCAAAACGGAACCTTTTTTTTTATTATAGTATAACGGGGAAGCGGTTGGCCTTTATCTCATCGGGTTTCAAGATATGATAAGGCCGAAGCGCACTTCACCCGAAATACTCAACAGTCTGATGAATTGGCTGTTTAACCTCTTAATGTCAGAACACAACTTCGGAAAGATAGTGATACTAGAAACCAACATCTTATCTATTGTCTATATGATAAATGTTTAAACCTACAATTATAAATTTGGAGTGATTTCATGTTCTGGCTTTAAAGTGTAACAAAAGATATTACAAAAACTGACTAATCATATGTTGGACATTCACTAAGACTCCATTACGAGGTGCAAAGACGCGCAACCTCGCTCTTGACCGGTTTATATCATAATAATATCTTCTCAATACTGGACGGTAGTATATCATACCTATTATAAAAGATAAAGTACGTTATTTAATAAATATAATACACATAATTTTTAATATTTTATTTTAGTTTTGATCAAATTTAAATTTCATAACTTGATAAGTTATGTGATATAGTACAGTTAATTTCAGTACTTTCATTACAGTACATTAATTTCACACAGCGCCATCTGAATACTTTTTTCGCTTTTTTTGTAAATACCTACTTATCATACAATACAACACCCAAACACAGAACAAACATTTACATTCATCACACAAATGTTTGTCCTGGCAGGGAATCGAACCCACAACCTACAGCGCGGAAAGCAGAGCTACTTATCAACTGAGGTATGAGGCTTTATAGTTATAATATTATTGTGTTACTTTTTATTTTACGTTAGTATAATTAATGTAATTGGTGTAAGCCGTTTTAATTAAACTTATATAAATAAAATCTTATATAGGATGTTGTATTTGCCCCCGGGGCAACTTTGCCACGACTCTGCTCACGTATGTTAGCACGGACGGCTCGCGTGCCCCTTTCTAGCGTCTCCGACATTATTGCGAGCCACGTTCATTACTCTACCTTTGCAAGAAATTACTGTTCTAATACTTTTAGTAATGTACTTTACATGGCCGTTTTTGCAATGAAAATAATTATTAATAAAATGCCATAATCCATCAAAAAATGCTAGAGAGTGAGGATTTAGAAAAAAAAAAAAAATTTACGAATGTGAAATACTTTATTTTACACCTGAAATATTGTTGAGATAAGGCCGAAGGTGGAGGCGCACTTCACCCGGAATTCTCAACAAACTGAGGAACTGGCTATCTTACCTCTAAATGCCAGAACACAACATTTTAGTCATTTGGTTATGTTTGTTCTATGTTTGGGTGCTGTATGTATATTAGTATTATTTCTGTAATATAGTTACCATATTACAAACTTTGCTTAGTTTGGGAATAGATGGCGCTGTGGGAAATTAACATCCTGTTAATGTCCTGTGATATTTTTTTATAATTAATAAGCTTGGTAATTTATTTCATACTTAACGAAAGTTAGAGGTTAGGTGTTCATTAGATCCACGCTCTACTAAGTAGCGATCAGAGGTGGATTCTTGAAGGGGAAACAGTCGTAAGTCAGTAGTTTTTATTTTGTTTGTCAAAAACTTGGCAATCTAATATACTATCACTACAGGTCCTACTAGATATTCAGGTTATTTACTTTAAAGTTATTTCAGAGTGTATTTGGCTTTAAAAACTACCCTTTGAGGGTGTGGGCACGATCATCTATCATACAGGGTAAAAATATCCTATTTTTGTAGCAGTAACACTAAAACTTATGTGTAATTACTTATCTTAAGCTTCTGTGTGCATTTTGTCATTTTGATGTATTTGTATAGTAAATAGGTACATAGTGTATAATATGTAGGTATTTATTTTGTTTATGTATTGTGTATATTTGTAGCATAGCTTAACATAATGTGCTATAATATAGTCAATTTAGCTAGACCCCTATTAATATTTGCACCACCAACCACCTCTTTAGCCGTAAAATCCTCTCCATCCAAAGGTTGTCTGGAAGAAATAGCTCGTAAGCGATAAGACCGCCCTTTGTATACACATTTTTTTTTTAAGTAATCCAGTTTTCTAGAATGTGTCCAATGGCACGTTTCTTACAGTTTATATTTCAGGGGAGAAACTTTTTTGATGTGTTTTTGTAGTAGCACTATCACTAACACTAACTGTGACTGAAAATACTAAACAAGTTAATGTAGTGTCAGTACACTACATTAACTTGTTTAGTATTTTCAGTCTTCTCACTGTATTGGAACTGAGAAATATGATAATATGATTTGTAAAAAGATGCCAATCAATCTACATATAGATATCTATATCTATTTCTATTCAGTCACAATTTTGGTCACCTATCACAGAAGTAGTCAAAATAAACACATTTTTCATAAACACAGTTAGACATTTTTTTCCCCGTTATATTATTTATGTACAATTAAACTAAATATAATACAAGGGAAGCATTCGGGTATAACCTAATCTAGTGTACCTTCCGTCTAAGTTATTATTAATTTTATATGAAAACCTATGTGAGAGAAAATAAATAATCATTTTTTTATAATTGACCGAGCGAGCGAAACGAGCGAAGCGTTTATTATTCGAGACTGACCAAAAATGCTTTTGTCCGCTGTCTGTCGGTTTGTTCACTTCTACAGGTCGCATTGTTCAACACACATGTTCCTTGATTTATTACATTTTTTTAATCGATTGCGATTTTTGATCGAGTGAGAAATAGGGGGGAAAAGGGGGAAGTTTGCTAACACACAGACACACTAAGGATTTATTTCTACACAAGATGTTGTGAAAAAAAAGGGGTAGAGAAGGTTTTTTTTTCTTTCCCGGAAAATGTATACCTACGTATACCGATCAGATTACGCAGTCCTCTCCGCCTTTGCGTGCGAGACGAACTCGAAGACAGATTTGATCTCCTAGGATCAGGGGAACACGAGTAATCACTAAAGCTAATACCTCTTTTTGCTCAAAAGTCTAAAGTGAAACTACGTAGCTCAAATGTTCTATACCAGTACCAGACGGAAGCGTGCCCATGACACTGGCTGCATTGCGACACTGAATAGCTATGCTAATTATATTCTTCTATAAGCCTTCAATCCCTTGGGTCACGTGTCGCCTCAATCAAAAGCCCCCGCAAGTTTTTTTTTATTGTGAATAAATAAGAATACTATGTACAAGGGACAAGGTAACACTTAAACAGTTTAAGTTTTCCGGATCTCGCTTGGTAAGGAAGGGTCGAGGGTGAAAGGAGCAATTATTGAAAGTGTCGGTCAATTTAAATGTAAGCCTGCACGCAAGCTTCAAACGGTTTGCCTTTTTAAAATCACAGCCTAGTTTTGTTGCACGGCTTGTTAAATTAGTAGAGCCTTAGCGGTCCATTTTAATGATATGGTTTTCAAATCAAATCAAATCAAATTCATTTATTGCCAATAAGTTTAAATTAATTATACAATTACTAGAGGACCCCACACTAGGGCTAGCCTGTGCCGCGGGAGTCTATTTAAAGAATTACCAAAAGACTTGTGCTACTAACAGTTTTTGGTAAATTGAAGCTTCAAATCACATTTTACCTATAAGTTTTTGAAGGCACTTGTAATAAACTTAAAAAGGAGAAGATCCTAAAGGCCCTAAACTAGTCTAGGCTAGTTACCCTACTCATTTAATATGGATCCAATATACACTGTTACACTGTTTTTGTGTCAAATTAATGATTTATTATTAATATTATTAGATTGTGGATTTAAAAACGTGAATTTTGCGTTTTAAATCCACTTACTTAAACTTAAATACAGGCTACATGGATTCAATAACATCAATATTTTTGTTATTCAACGTTTGGATTTTCCATATTGATTCCCAAGCTGACTGAATCTGTACAAGCAAAGTTTGTTCAGCTATGGAACCATTATGGGGAATGAAATTTCAAAAATATTGTTTTTACTGTATCTGTAGCTTGCATGTAATGGCGAGTATCACGTTTTTGAGTGTTTTGAGTACTAGAGCCCCTTGTGAAAGGGCTCGTCCGTGGAAGTACTACCACCATACCTATTTCAGCCGCCAAACAGCATTGCTGTGTTCCGGTTTGAAGGGTATGGTTGCCGGTGAAATGTGGATTTGACCTACGCAGTAAGGCATTGTTATAGGCAAGAGATGCACTTAACATCAGGTGGGCTACTTGCTTGTTCAGTTTCCTAGTTGTATAAAAAAACAAACTTAGTGCATCTTTACCTACATTAAATTTAACAAGCTCTTGACCTCAAAGGCTTTTCTTACTTAAGCCGGAGCAAGGTTCTAATCCTCTCACATAAATACGTTGTTAATACAACTTGGGTGCTTTGTTGGGGATGAGCAAATAATAATCATGTTTTTCTTTCCTTTTCATACGACATGGAGACCTACGTGGCACTGCATAACGTTCTTAAGCCCCAGGTACCCGTAGCCGGTATCCTTACCCTTCAAACCGAAACACAGCAATGCTGTTTGGCATTGCACTCTTCAACTAATATGCAAAAACTGAAACCAGATCCAAGATTCCGACTTTTCATTCGATTTCCTTGGATTTAATGAAATGGGACGCGTAATTCGTGCGTTGCGTGTTTGTGAAAGGTCTGCTCATGAGCTAATGGCGACGATTGACTCGTTGATTCAATTCTGAATGAGGTGAATGTTTCAACGTTATTTGCACCGCCTATGGTCTAGTGGTTTGCCCACCGGTAGCTGTAGGCCTGGGTTCCATCGCCAGGGGGATATTCCTTCCTCTATATATGCGCGCTATGTAGATATCTACAAGATATACAATGTTTTTCTTGACTGTCAAAGTCTGAAACCAAAATGGCGTGTAAAATCAGAACTTAGATAATTTTGAAATTTTTTGAACTTATTGTAGGTACAAGCTTGTATTGTTATTTTTCAATATTATGAAATATTTATTTATTCAAAAAAGAATCAACATAATTTGTAGATATAGGTACTCATTATTCGTTCAAAAACTAGATTTTCTGAACTATGCGGTTCGCAAAACTGCAGAAATAAAATAGTATATTCTAACATCTGTTTTCGATTACCCTAAAATAATAATATACTTATTAAAAAAGTTTTCGGTCTACGAGCCATTACAAGTTATGAGCATAAATTGCAACCGAAGGCAGCTATCGGCCAACACATCTGTGAAGTACCTAGCCACTTCAAAAACTTGATGACCACTGCAAGTCTGACTCATAGTTTGGATTCAAAATTGTGGTTTTCAATTGTAGTTTTTTTTGTATTAATGTACGACGGGGTTTTGTTTGACCTCCATCTTAACAGATTTTTCAAGTTATGATAAGGCGCACTTCACCCGGAATCCTCAACAAACTGAGGAACTGGCTATCTCGCGTCTGAAATGTCGGAACACAAAAATTTGAGAATTGTTATTATGGCGACAGACGTATAGATGGCTGGACTTAAACAAAGTCCACCAACCAAAATGTAATTTCCATCTTTCAACCAATGTGCCATACTTATCTGAAACAGGCCACATGGCAGAGCTACTGCCATGTGGCCTGTTTCAGATATGATATGCTTTCTCCGCTGTTGGTAGTTGGTTCGATTCCCAACCAGTGTAACATTTGTGTAATGTATATGGATGTTTGTTCTGTATTTCGGTGTTTTAAGTAAGAATGATTATATTATATTTACAAAAAAAGAAGATAGGTACATAAGTGTGATCCATAATCTAGTTACCATATCGGGTTTGATATAGATTGGGGCTTGATGGCATTTTAAAAATTAATTATAATTCAGGTGAAGAGCGCTTTCACCTTAGGCCTTATAACCTGACTCCACAGTGAGATGAAGGCCAAGCGTCTCGCCGCCGTACAGTAAAAACAAGAAGTAATGTTACACTGGTAGTGGATGCCGGGCTTTACATTATGGAACCTAGCTTCCGTCTCAAGAAAATTGCCCTTCGTTCTAGTTTGCTTATGTGATTATACTCGTGTTCTACTTATACTGGTAGTAAGTTTAATCTACACTAATAATAATATCATATACTAGTAGTACGCCCCGAACTAAGACCTCGTGATGTCTGGTAAGTTTAATGTACACTAATAATGTCATAATACTAGTAGTTCGCCCAGAACTGAGATTTCGTTATGTCTGGTTTCTGTTTGGTACGATACGAGCGTCTATGCACACTTTTAATCAACTTCTTTTTATTTATCTGAGTGTGTGTTCGAGGCTCTCATTCTATGCCAAGATAGAATGAGTAAAAGGTAAATTAATTTTACTAATCGTCGAGGAATTTAATGTACAATTAAAATGACTGACTGATTGACAAATACTGCACGGCCCAAACAAGAGGTTCAAGAGACTTGACATTTTATGGGCATCAATATCATTCCATCAAGGATCAATTTAATCAGGAACATTACTTCTTGTTTAGTTAATTGTCGAACAGTTTGTGATTAAATAAAATTTCATTTCATTTCACGTGGTTGGTCTTAGAAATTAAGAGAAATTAATAAATAATATTAAGAAATTCCCAATGAGTAAAAGGTAAATTAATTTTACTAATCGTCGAGGAATTTAATGTACAATCAAAATGACTGACTGATTGACAAATACTGCACGTCCCAAACAAGAGGTTCAAGAGACTTGACATTTTATGGGCATCAATATCATTCCATCAAGGATTAATTTAATCAGGAACATTACTTCTCGTGTAGTTAATTGTCGAACAGTAATGTTTGTGATTAAATAAAATTTCATTTCATTTTATGTGGTTGGTCTTAGAAATTAAGAGAAATTAATAAATAATCTTAAGAAGTTCCCACAATATGACGGGAACACGTGCGTAGGTAGGTACTTATAAATTACTATTGTAAGTTTTTTTACTTATTGTTCGACGGGTAGGTGCTTGGCCTTCATCTCACCTGATTTTTCAAGTTATGATAAGTCCGAAGGTAAGCGCACTTCACCCGGAATCCTCAACAAGGTGAGATGATGGCCAAGCGCGCCCTCGTCGTATAATTATAAAAATTCTCTCAAAAATCTTAGATCAATACATACAAAATGTAATACTTCTTGGACGCTGTTTCATGACAATAGTGAAACGACGTGTTCGTTAACTGCGCAACCAATAAAAAAATAAAGATATAAAAATAAAGATATTTTATGGAACAAACAGGATTAATTTTATTGAAGTTGATTTATCTGTGAAAAAATAAAAAATGTGGCAGTGTAAATTAAATGTTTTTACTTTATTAACATTAGTATACTGCCGTTTTTGTGATGGGTTGATGGAAACATATTTTGTTCTGTTCCATAAAGTATAATCAGTTAATCGCATGTGTTTATTAAACAATACAAAATGCGTGAAATATTTGAAACTTCATAATTAACAAAGTCGATTGTTATAAGAAATCGAATCGGTAACGCATTTAACGCATAAATAGTTGGAGATATAGTTATCTATTTGTTATATCTTTAGTTAACACATTTTTTGAATATACTTACTAAATTAAATAAAGTAGACAACCATTGAATCTGCGAATGATTTTTCACACGCGATAAGCATGTTCTTTATGGAAATGTCTATCGAATATCAAAAGCCTTTGAACCTGTATTTTGAATTCGATCGTTTACAAATTCGAGGCACTGAGCTTGAAGTTATTGACTCTGACAAATGATAAATATCCAAACTCCCGAGTCGAAGCCTTTGGTTCGTTTATTTGTGAATCGAACAGTTTATTCGATTCCAAATTTTGTGAAAATTCTAAGATAATTCTTGCGGAATGTACAGCACGGACCAAACGAACTGTGTGCAAGATATTATCTAAATAAATTAATAAATAAATATAACAGGACGTTAATTTTACACAGCGCCATCTAGCCCCAAACTAAGCATAGCTTGTAATATGGGAACTAGATTACGGATAGAATACTTAAATACTTTTGTAAATACATATTTACATACTATAAGGTACTACACCCAAACACAGAACAAACATCTATATTCATCACACAAATGTTTGTTCTGGGTGGGAATCGAACCCGCAGCCTACAGCGCAGAATGCAGGGTTACTACCAACTGAGCTGAGGATTGTTAAATATATAAAGAAGTGCAGAAGATTGTCAATACACGCACAGTCTAAACCAGAGGTACTAGAGACTTGAATTTTCACGGTGCACTAAGAAATAATTTCCACAAATTCCCACGGGAAGATGGGAACAAGGTCCTCGTCGATTCAATAGTTTGTATATAATGTGCATCAAGCTTTTATAATCAGATCTTATTTTCTTAAATTAAATATTACAGGACATTATTTTTTACACAGCGCCTTCTAGCCCCAAACTTACGGATATAATATTTAGATACTTTTAGTAAATACATACGTACTATATGATGCAACACCCAAACACAGAACAAACATCTATATTCATCAAACAAATGTTTGTCCTGGGTGGGAATCGAACCCACAGCCTACAGTGAGTTACTACCTATGGCTTGTTAATTGAATCAGCAATGTAATGTCTGTCACTTAATGTATGTTGTAAATCCATAACTTAGTTTGATGCACGTTCATCTCGCTCGCTCGTTGGTACACGTCTATGACATGGGGGTAGACGGTAACAATTCGTTTAAAGCTGTCAAACCTAGTGTTAAGACAAACCTTAATAGGCTTAACACAGTACTGATCAATGTTTTTTTTATTAAAGGTGTAATCTGTCTTATATCTTTCCGATATCTGGCAAGTCTATCTCCCCTTTATCCATACATCCTTATCCCTTCTTATCCAGTAAATTTACTAAATTAACTTATACCTCATCTCAAACCGAGTATTCGCAAGGAGGGTTGAAGTCCGGCTGGTGGCCGGTTAAAATTCCAGCCAAAGCGCTAATATGTTGATGGTGAGATTTTGTGCCGATCCCACCTAGTGGAGTATAACGGACAGGAAAATGATGAAATGCTTTAAATCTGTGTCTAGTGGTTCAACCCACCGATTTCAGATCCAGAGGTCCCGGGTTCGATCCCCAGGGGAGTACAATATTATGCTTGATTAGGTGGGTGGTAGGACTTTGTTTCAGTCCGCCTGGCTAGCTACCACCATCTTACCTAATTCTATCGCCATAATAACATTTCTGAAATTGTTGTGTTCCGGCATATAGAGGTAAGATAGCCAGTTCCTCAGTTCGTTGAGGATTCCGGGTGAAGTGCGCCTCCACCTTCGGCCTTATCTTATATATATGACGACCAAGCGCCCCGTAGTACAATAAAAAAAAGCAGGGGAAATCCTATAGATGGATACGTCTCTTTTTCGTTTCATTGAGTTTCAAATCACAACGGTGCTAAGGTATCACTTCAAAAATTTGTGACTAGTATAAAAGCAGGTCCCTTACTGCAACTAGTCTCTTTTTAGTGTCGCTTTTTCGTTTCATTGAGTTTCAAATCACAACGGTGCTAAGGTATCACTTCAAAAAGATGTGACTAGTATAAAAGCAGGTCGCTTACTGCAACTAGTCTTTTTTTAGTGTCGCTTTTTCGTTTCATTGAGTTTCAAATCACAACGGTGCTAAGGTATCACTTCAAAAAGATGTGACTAGTATAAAGGCAGGTCGTTTACTGCAACTAGTCTCTTTTTAGTGTCGCCTTTTCGTTTCATTGAGTTTCAAATCACAACCGTGGTAAGGGTATCACTTCAAAAAGTGGTGACTAGTATAAAAGCAGGTCGCTTACTGCAACTCACATTGTTCCTGGCACCGACGTCGGATCCCAGCTCGATGAGACGTTCCACAAACGACGTCCGGTTGTCCTTCACCGCGTACATCAGCGGAGTCATCCCCGTCGCCTGAAACAATCACAATGTCAAAAGTCAAACTCAAATATTTTTACTCAGTAACATTTTTTGGATAAGTTTTTTGTTGACCTGGTTACAAGTTGAGATAAGGTAGAAGGTGGAGGCGCACTTCACCCGGAATCCTCAACTAATTTAGGTAAGATGTTGCTAGTTAGCCAGGCGGACTTAGAGAAGAGTCCTACCACCAACCAAAACAAGCACAATATTGCTTGGTTTGGTTTCTCCTGAGGATCGAATCCGGGACCTTCGGATCTGATACGGTAGGCGAACAACTAGACCACAGAGACGGTTATTATCTTGTTGTCATCTTGGTGAAGATGAGGTGCCTTACGTAAATATAGCTGCCGTGTTTTTGTGCCGATGCCGTCAAGTCAACACCAAACAATGATGAACGTTTTTCAATGATAAGTAAAGGCTTACAGTTTTTGCGTGCAATTTTAACCAGTCAAAAAATAAGCGTAAAAAGGCATATAAGAAAACGAACTTTTTGTTATATGTACATATTGATGTAATCACATGAAATATCCAATTGCGTTTTCCTCGTATTTGGCGCTCCTATTTAGTTTATTTGCACTGGGCTTGCCGATGTAATGGTAGGTCATTAAGGGCAACCTGTATTACTCTCATTATTTTTAAAAGCCAAATTTATTAAGACATGTTTTGTGTAAGTTGGTATTCTGACGGTGAAGTCTTGGCCGATTTCGACCACAGCGAAGGTGTTATCGGGTCAATCATTTTAACTGTAAATTTAATTAACATATAATAAGTATGTATAGCTATATTTTAACTGAATTCAAAAAAGGATTCCATTCTAATATCCTTTATCGCCCTTTGATGTATAATCAATGTTCGGGCCGTATTTTTTTCGTATGTTTTAGAAAATAAAATAAATAGAAGCCTGCTTATTCCTAAATTAACAGAAGTTCTTTTTTTTAGATATTTTATTTACATGTAAATGTTTTTTTTCTATTATTATGGTGCGACGGGGAAGGCAGCCTGTATTTTACCTCGTTAGAAGTTGATATAAGGCCGAAGGTGGAAGCGCATTTCACCCTAAATCCTCAACAAACTGAGGAACTGGCTATCTTACCTCTAAATGCCAGAACACAATTTTTTTTAGAATTAGTGGTAGCTAGCCAGCCGGATTTAAACCTCCACCAAGTCCTACCACCAACCAAACCAAGCACAATATCACCCATGGGGGTTGAACCCGGGACTTATGGATCTGAAATCGGTGAACCACTACACCACAGGAGTTAAAATATATCTATATAATAATCTTTCCCCCTTTCAGGTAAAGGCCGCCTCCAGCTCTTTCCATTAGTCGCAGTCTTCTGCCATCTCTATCCAATTTGTGTTGTGTTGGTCCCTTCTTTATCTCGTCCGACAAACGAGCAATCGGTCTTCCTACTCTTCTAGTTCCTGTTGGTCCGCTTCAGTTCGTAACATAGAGTCATAATTAGCCCATCTTTCCATTCCCATTCGTGATGGGTGTCCCGCCTTCCACTATACATTCAGGGCACATTCTAGAGCGTCTATAAATCCTGTTTTACTTCGTATTTCTGTATGTTTTATTTGTATGTCTTACTCTTAGTAAGTATAAATAAATCAAATCAAAAAACGATAAAATACCACATAGTCATACAAGGAAGTATCCTTCTATAGTTATTTGGTATTTTATACGATATTTTTTGGATTTCTTTGGAGAACGTCTATTTCTTTGCTTCCATTTTTTGTTCATAAGAGGCAAAAATCTACACCGTTTTCTTTATTTTTAATGCAGTCCTATTAGTAGATTTTTCTGAAACCTGTTTTTTTCTGTGTTTTTTTTATTGTACGATTAGGAAGCGCTTGACTTTCATCTCATCTGGTTACAAGTTGAGATTGCTATTTGCCGGAACAAAACAATTTTAGAATTGTTGTTATGGCGACATAATTAGGTAAGATGGTGGTAGCTAGCCAGGCGGACCCAAACAAAGTACTACCACCGACCAAACCAAGCACAATATATTGCACTCCCTATGGGGGTCGAACCCGGGACAACTGGATCTGAAATCGGTCGGTTGAACCACTAGACCACAGAGGCTGTTAATTGTATTTTTGCACATATTCCACTTGTATGCCATTTATGAATACCATTTTCACGTCGTTGTTAGTTATTACTTGTAAGAAGGTTAATTTCTAATCCTGTTGTTGCTCTGGATTCATGTGTCGTTAGCTTGTACTGAAGATTTTGTGTGTTGTTTGCTGGTCAAATCATGTTGTCTGTAAATGCTAGCGAGTAAGGATTTGTCCATTTGGCATTTGGCATTGTTACGAAAGAGTTGAAGAAAGCGTGCCTTACTGTCCTACGCCTCCGCCGAATTGTTATGTTATATACAGATGAGTTTTTTTCCAGGGCCACTGAGGCCAAGTCTGAAACCGTGAGAGTTATCGAAAAGTCATGTTAGGATTTACGTGCTCAATTTCGAAAAAACTAAGTTCTGCATTAAAAAAAAACTATTTATTTTAACAGTTTTCCTGGTAAAGTGAGAAATTGAAAAAAAAAAAATAGAATATTTGAGTTCTTGATAATAAAAAAAAATTATGTATGATGACTTTTGACTTTAATTGACTTGCCATTAGGGTGTCCGTGCCTTGTCATCAGCTACGTTACCACGAAAAGCGAACGTTTTTTTTTAAACCGATGACGATTAAATTTAAGCTAATATTAAATTTAAATTGAATAGCTTAGCTTACGCATAGTCTGAACGTACAACCTTTACAAAATGCATAAAGTTGAATTTAAATATTTTATATTTTGAAAGTGTTCCAACAACTTTGGGCAGATAGTCATCATACATCATTTTTTTTACTATCAAACAAAGAACTCAAAAATGCAATTATTTTTTTCAAAAACTCACTTTTCCAGAAAAACTAAAAAAAAATAGATTTTCTTAAAAGCAGAACTTATTTTTTTTTTAAATCGAGCACGTAACTCTTAACATGTCTTTTCGATAACTCTCACGGTTTCAGACTTGGCCTCAGTGGCCCTGAAAAAAAAACTCACTCTGTATAATATACTACTTAAGTTAATTAAACAAAATCATTTTAAGTTTTAACTGTAGGTACTCTTGCAGTTGCGATACATATTTTTAATTCGTATTAGTACTGTTGACTTAAGCTTATTTTAGTGTTCTCCAGTGACAAAAGCTTTTTGGTAATCAATAAATGCAAGGTAGAGTGGTTTTCAAAATGTTGGTCTTTTTCATTTGTTTGCTCTACCTACTGTGTGAATGTGGTCTATCGTACAAGAACTGGATTCCTGCCTGCTCCGCGTCAACATTTGCAAAAATCTTAGGTATTATTCTCGCTTGTAGACCTTGAGAGAAGATTTTGTAAGATTTAAATAAGACTTATTGGACGGTAACTTTTAACGTCTTTGTCATGTAGTGTTTTATTATATAGCAATGTTTTCGGATATATAATTGCTTGCACCTTGCTTGTTCATTTTTAGGGATGCTATTGAGAATGTGTTGTTTTAGTTTAATGTAATTATTTTGTTAATTTTTCTCGTCATTTAGTGTGTATTTTGTTTTATATATATCAGGTAGAGATTTTTCTCGTTTTCAATATTACAAGTAGAGCCTTTTTTATTATTATTTTATTATTGTATAATATTCCTCTCTTACTTTTTATCTACATTAATTTTAGTGTTTTTATCACCATCTTACATAATCCTGTCTCCATAAAAAAATACCACTAAATAGTGGTAAGATAGCCTGTTCCTTAGTTTGTTGAGGATTCCTTGTGACGTGCGCTTCCCCCTTCGGCCTTATTAACTTGAAAATCAGATGAGATGAAGGCTAAGAACATAACCTTCGTACAATAAAAAAAAACCTATCTATATAATATTTTATATTCTCTAATATAAATCGTTCATAACTTGATATTGACCTGAGATTTCGCGTATATTATTATACCATATAGCATGTTATTGGATACACCAGGGGATGGCCAGCACTCATCGGAGTTTTTTAGACCGATATTGCCATCAGCAGCCCGCCTGCCAAGCGTGCTAATTATGGCTACTACTACTTCAGCTAGACAATACCTTTATCAAATTTGGAGGGTTTTCTTTTTGTCATGCTCGACGGAGAAGCGCTTGGCCAACGTCTCACGTGATGCCAAGTTATGGTCAGACCATGGGTGGAATCCCAATTCACCCCAAATCCTCAATGTACTAAGGAACTGGTTTAGATAGCCAGTTTTTTCCCAAAATGAATTTTAACATTAATAATAGCTTTAAAAAACTAATGAAGGTTTGCCTTAAAACTAGCTTATTTACAAAAATAGCTGCTAACAGCAAAACAGTATTCTTATTCTTATTCTGAGTGGGGGTGACCAAGGCCTGCACTGACGTCCCGGTGTGGGGTGTATTGTGCATTGTCCCCCGTGGTTTTAACTAACCCTACCCCAGTCAGCCCAGCTCCTTCAAATACCGAAGCAGGACTTTGGGTTGTTGGTGACACTTGTCGAGCGCCTGAGTTCGCAACAGCGACATTGAAAGTGACTCTGATGTTGTGGGCGATGATGATGCTTGCTCCAAGCCGGGGCCAAGCATTTTCCTAAGGCCCGTCTTCACCCTAGCTGATTCTGTAGCCAAGCAGTGTAGGATCACGTGCTCTAGTGTTTCCTCCTCCTATAGGCAGCCCCGGAACAGCGCGCTGTCCGTGACTCCAGTTTTGAACAGGTGATAATTCAGGTCGCAGTGTCCTGTGATGATGCCTACCATCAGTCGTAGATCGTTTCATTTTGATCAGAATGTTCGATATTTTCTTATTCGGACCTGGGAACATCTTGTTTTGCATTACCTGCATTCCTTCCTTTGGTCCCAAAACTTTTTTTATGGTCCATATCAGAGTATTGTTTCAGTCTTTTCTTTTTTTCATCGTTGATGGTCTTGCTAGGCTGAGGTCGCGGTCACTTGGTTTAAGATTTGCTCCCGCACTGGCTAACTTGTCTGATTTATTATTTCCTAGGCAAGTGCCGTGGCTTTTAGTCCATTGGATGGTGACCTTATGCTCCGCAGCGAGTTTCTGCAGCGACTGAATTGCCGACCTTGTGTCCGGTCTACGAAGTGCGTTCATGGCTGCAGCACTATCGGTTGTGAAAGTAAATTCTTAGCAAAACAGTATTTGTTCACATAATACAGGAGGATTACTACTTGCTACTTTTGATTTTATTTTATTGATGATAGTCAAGCGTTTGACCACTAACTCACTTGAAAAACAAGTAAAGAAGTGGCCTAAGATGGAGCACGCTTGTCTAAGAGGAACCTGTTCACTTTGGACTTGAAGACTCCAAGATTATATTGGTGCAGAAAAACAGACTTTAAATTATTATTATGATTTGTATATTAGATTATCGTTGTTTTTGCGACAAACTTAGATAAGATAGCCAGGTAGACTTAAATGAAGTCCAATCATCAACCAAACTAAGCACAATTTGTACCCGCTGGGGATTGAACCCGGGACCGATCGTAGTGGTCGAACTACTAGACCGCGGAATATTAAATACGACATAATCACCATGCTTGGCTGGCGTGAGTAGTGACTACCGAAAATCCCCGCGTTCAATGCGCACTATCCTGCAGGGAAATTTACCGTGCCTTAATGATGATGATTAAATAAGAGTTAAATTAATTAATACGTTATTAAGTTTTCTAAAAATGCAGGTCTTCCTAAAAAATAAATAAATGACGATTGTCTATGCAAGCGCCATCCCCAGGTACCTTTATAATCAATTTCAAATAATGGAAGTACAAACATGTATTTCACTTAATTAAAAACAGACCCAATTTATTATGTTTTCTTCGAAGCCAACGATTACTCATAATAATTTCCTTCCCTGCAATGCTTTAGCCCACTTCCTGCACCGAACTTCGCAATATCCGGAGGAGGCTTTTAGTCGATTATAACCTACATTAATACTCATCACTGATTGTGTGCTGCAGTGCAAGTCACGTCCATCTTGTTACGACCGGTAGTGGAATACGTTTCGTACAACCGTTAACCCCCTACCTAAATAGTAGGGTGTTACACATTTGAGGCCTAAGTATGTCTGACTATCCGTTTGTCTGTTTGTAGCCACGTAGCTCCGATACTTTAGCTCTTATGTCAATGTTTCAATCACAAAACTGTTGTGGCTGATTTATCAACTTAGTTTTTCAGCCTAACATGGCTGAATCCAATCTGCTCTGATTGGTGGCAATCAGAGCAAGTAAACACTTGCTTTTAAATATTGCAGTAAAGCAGAATAGCTCATTCGTATCTAACCCTGTACTTGTTGTGTTCCGGCATTTAAAGATACGATAGCCAGTTTTTCATACTGTTGAGGATTCCGGGAGTAGTGTGCTTCCATCCTCGGTCTTATCATAACTTGAGACCAGGTTAGTTGAAGGCCTAGAGCTTCCCCGTCGTATAATAATAAAAAGGTTTGGTTAATGCTAATTATGATGTAACTGTTTTCCAACAATGCCTGTTTTAATGTACACTCACTGTGCGTTTTGGTTTTTAAATGTGATTATATAAGTATAATATTTATAAATAACATACAGATATAATACTGTTGGTTACTCATAGTGGTTATAAATTAATCTTTATTTCAATCGAATTGTTACCTGTTACCACGAACGACCCCCACGCGGTGGCAGACAGTAACATTTATGGCTATCTGCCCCCACCGGGTCTTTCATTCAGATGTATTAATTCTTTATCATGTTTTTTTTTTTAAAATGTATGTATAAAATGTATGTATACATAATGTAGTGGTGAACCTTTCAGGGTCGGTGAAAACGTTGCTCTTTACCTCAGCAAGGTGCAACACAAAGCTTGATGAGTCTTTTTGTAACCTTTTTAACCGACTTTAAAAAAGGAGGAGGTGCCTATTCAAAATGTACTTTTTTTAAGTTTGTTACCTCAGAAATCCGTCATTTCTCAACCGTATTGAATTTTTTTTTTTAATGAACTAACCCTTAGAGATATTTTTAAGTTTGTTATGGTGAAGTTTTTGAAAAAAAAATGTTACTGAACATTTTTTTTTTTAAATAACTTATTTGTGTTAAGAGAGTGCCTCAAACTCTCAGGTGAATAATGACAGATTGAGAGAAAGTGCTCTTAGAGAAAGGTGCACACTGTTATCGTAGTTTTAAAAGCTTTCTCTTGTTACTTGTATTGAAAAATAAGAATACCTTTATATGACTCACATAAAATAGCATAATAGGAGTAATAGTGAGAAAACTTTCAATTGCAGCGCAGATCTGGGAGCGGTAACACGTCCACAGAGAGCTCTTCAGCTTAGCATCAAGACTATTTTTTCCTGAGGATGCCTCGTGTAGAGGCGAAACACGTGTCGATTTGATTTTATCACAGAGATTTGGCGGATTTGTTACTAAATATTTTTTCTGTTTACAGATTTTATTTTGATTCATACATTTTACACCAAAATAAAATAATACAATTTTTTTAAATAAAAAAAAAAGATACATGACGTAGGTACCTACCAAGTTCCTCCTACCCCTACACACTTTCAGAGTGCTATCTGCACCCATCTTTGAAAGATGTCTGTCTGGATTAGTCTTTCAGACAGACTTGTTTTATGCTGTTTATATACATCTTTTATTTATTGACTAAAGCAAAGGTTCTCGTAACTGCCCTGCCCTTCATGCCACAATGTATTTATGTGAATAGAAAACATTTCCATTTAGAAGCATGTTGCACTCACGGACTCAGATCTATAAAAAATAGTCTGATCATATCTGTAGACTTTTTGAAAATGGAAAGAAAAATCATAAAAATCGTAGGTCTATGGTGGAGTAATGCTACGCCACCGTAGGCTTGCTACGAAGCGTAGAGCTGCTACGCTGTATACGCTGCTACGTACGCATAATATCATTGGTAGGCTTTTGTAATTTTGCCACATCACAAGTTTGAGAGTGGGCGAAGCTAACTGCCACGTCGATCTATGACTGAGAGTGACTAAACTTAATTACTGACCAGTGAGTAATACCAGACCGGTACAGTTGGTATAATAAAGTCAATATAAATAAATGCTTTACTTTCTATAAGCTTCGTGGGAAAATGTTGTAACACATGATTCAGTCGGTATCATGATATTTGGGCCTTGTAAATTTGACTTCTTGGATTGATTGTTAGTCTGTTATATCAAAATTAAACAACTCAAAATCTCAGGTAAGCTTCAAAAGCTTACGCATTTCAAGAGCACAATTTTGTTTCAATTGGCGTCAACGTTGCAACGTTGCTCCGCAACGACGGGGAAGCGCTTGGCCTTCATCTCACTTGGTGTCAAGCTATGATAAGACGAAGGAGGAAGCGCACTCGACTCAAAATTCGCTACAGCCTGAGTAGCACGCAATTTTACCTCATAATGCCTTATTTTTTTTTATGGTGACAGACTTAGGTACGATGCTGATGTCGATGATGGTAAGGTGTGAAGTTTAAATATTTGACGTACCTACACATGTGACAATTTGGTTTTCACGGGCTTTGGTGCACAAGGTCTGCCGGCAGGATTTCGCGCCACACAAGGCTTAATGAAATTATTATTAGTAAAGGTCCTTAGGTAATCTGACTGACTCCTTTGTACATAGTTTAATTGTTGTACTTTTTATTAAATAAACAAATATGTATAAAAAAAAACTGATGACTAGCCAGTAAGATGTTACCTAGTTTATATCTCATATTATGACTAATTATAAGTTTTTTATGAGAAATAAACTCTATAATCCGAAGATGGTGGTTGCTAACCAGGTTGACTAACACAACAACCAAACCAACTACAAATTTAAACCTTATCGGGATTGAACCTGGAACCTCTGGGTCTGATACCGATTGGTCAACCACTAGACCACAGTCGCGGTATTTATAACTCTTTTATTTTTTTTACGAAAGCAACAGCTTCATGCTGACCGTACAAAGTACGTGCTTGCTCTACTTAAGGTCACGCTTCGCGTGTGTTTTTCGGCTGAATGACGGACTTCTATTGACCGAAAACTCAAGTAAATTGCATCATTATTTTTTTGGGGCTTCGTCATCACTTCAGCATTCATGGGCCAGCTACACGGTGACATCACCTCCCACACATCACTCATCATCATCTTTATGTTCGTATTTTTTTTATTGTACTACTTGGATGCCCTTGGCCTTCATCTCATCTGGTTACAAATTGAGATAAGGCCGAAGGTGGAGGCGCCAGTATTATGTAAGATGGTGGTAGATATCTAGGCGGACTTAAACAAAGCCCTACCACCAACATAACTAAGCACAGTATTGTACTCCCCTGAGGATCGAACCCGGGACATCTGGATCTGAAATCGGTGGGTTGAACCAATAGACCACAGATGTGGTTAAAAGGGCGGTATTCCGCTCCAGACAGTATCAGTATCAGTACAACATGTTCTCTTCCATTCACTTCTATCAACCGTCAGCTCATCATCCACTCCTTTCACACTCATGTCCTCTTTTACGTAATCTTTTTCGGACTTTCTCTACTCCTATAGCCTTCCACATTCATATATATAATAAATAAATAAATATTACAGGACGCTAACTTCGCACAGCGCCATCTAGCCCCAAACTAAGCATAGCTTGTAATATGGGAACTAGATTACGGATAGAATACTGAAATACTTTTTGTAAAATACATACATACATACATACTATATGATACAGCACCCAAACACAGAACAAACATCTATATTCACCACACAAATGTTTGTCTTGGGTGGGAATCGAACCCACAACCTACAGCGCAGAAGGCAGAGTTACTACCAACTGAGCTATGAGGCTTGTTAAGTTCATACATGTTCATACTCGACATTTTCGTTGCAGCGTGACTTTCGTCCCTCCGCATAACGTGTCCATACCACGCTAGCCTGATACACCTTATCTATTCAGCACTGGCGCTTAACTTTTTAACTTTTAACTTACACTCTACATATAATCTATTAATTCCATTCTTGTCACACCACACATTCATCTCGACATTCGCATTTCAATATAACAATATGTATTTCAGACATTTTGAAACTCCCACCATCGTCAGGGATATTGTGATTCCCGGAAGAGATTACGAGCTCTGCTTGTACAGTCTTCCCGTTTGACGTAAACACAATCGACAAAACATAGTGGGGCCGTCATCTATACACGTGAGTTCAACCTCGTTTTTTTACGCAAGTATTGAAAATGAAAGAGATATGAAGCTCGGTTGACATGGCGCGTAGGCCTATGATAGGACGAGCCACTTATCCCATACAAAAGACATCAACGATATAGTTTTTCATGTGGAGCCTGTATGAAATGTTTATTGGTCCAGTTTATTTTACTTGGAATATTTAACCGCCTCCGTGGTCTAGTGGTTCGATCCCACCAGAAGTACAGTATTGTGCTTGGTTTGGTTGGTGGTAGGACTTTGTATAAGTCCGCCTGGCTAAGCTACCACCGTCTTACCTAAATCTGTCGTCATAGCAACCATTCTTAAATTGTTGTGTTCCGGCAGGTGTGTTTCAGAGGCAAGATAGTCAGTTCTTCAGTTTGTTGAGGATTCCTGGTGAAGTGCGCTTCCACCTTCGCCATCAGGTAAGAGGTCAAACACCTCCTCGTCGTACAATAAAAAAAAAAAAAAAACTGTGCTTACTAATTTTAGGTGCCAAATTTATTTTCTGTTTTTTTATATACTACAGGAGATTTTGTTGATATCTCAGACATACCTTGCTTTTTTTTACAAATAACTAGGTGACGGAATAAGCAAGTAGCCCACCTGATGTTAAGTGCACCCTTGCTTATAACAATGCCTTACTGCGTAGGTCAAATCCACAAGGAACATAGCCTACACGGCACTGCATTGAGCTCGTCAACTTGAGGCATGAAGGTGTTAAGCCTCTTAATTATCTTTCCCCTCAAAATTCCTACTGGGTCAGCTATATATCTATTTAGGGTTCTGTACCCAAGAGGTGCGGGTTCAGCGGACTGCATCTCATGAATCTCAATAGGTAAATACTTGAAATTGTCACAGGGTATATTCATTGCCGTTATAACAACAAATAATAAAAATAATATGAAGTTATGAATCGTGATTTTATTTGTCTTGAAATGTGGGTCGGAACCTTCGATGTGCGTGTCCGCACTTAACCGGTGTTACCATAACGTCTACGGCATGTAAGTTATTAGTGTTCATGGTAAGCTTATTACTAAATAAACTGCATTTTAGAAGCTAATCTTGGCGATATGCCAACCTGCATCATAGATCTTTTACAAAAACAGCCTTCGAGCTTGTCAGTTTTAAAAATCGAATAAAAAAGCTTATATGCGCAAAATGGAGGTAAAGCAATAAATGGTGCCCTCTGAGACGCTTCTCTGAGTTTTAAGCCTTTATGACCTGTGCGTTGTCGTCAGCTACATCACGGTTTTATATGTTTAGATTGGGGATTAGCACAATTTCCAGGAATAAGTAAGTAAGGTTCTACTCATTTGGTGCTTTTGGTTGGTGGTAGGATTTTGTTTAAGTCCGCCTGGGTAGCTACCACCATCTTAAATAATTTGCCATCATAACAATACTTAAACTGTGTTCCGGCATTTAGAGGTAAGATAGCTAGTTCTTCAATTCAGTGGAGGATTCCGGGAGAAGTGCGCTTAAGCCTTATCATAACTTGAAAACCGGTTTATAAAGGCCAATTTTTAAGTGCTACGGGGACGCCCCCGTAGTACTTTTAAAAAAAATACACGTGTCATTTAAATGTAAATTGCTTGTGAATAAATGAAATGATAAATTGCAAGCTTTGCTTAATTTGGAGCTAGATGGTGCTGGGTGAAATCAATTTCTTGTTTTACCCAACTGCTTTGACTTTTACTCAGAAGGAGGTTATGTTTTTCGCGAGTATGTTTGTATGGGATTTCTAACGTCCACTCTGCAGCTTCAACGGCTTGATGAAATTTGGCTTGTCATGTTTCATTTGATTTGTCTGAATTGTGAGAGTGACATAGGCTATATTATTTTTATCTGGGGGATGGGAATCAAAAGTTATAGGGTGGACACAAAAATGATCATGTTCAATATTGTGTTCATCAATATGGGTATCAAATGAAAGCTAGTATGCGAATTCTAAATATATATATTAAACCACTTTTATGCTAGCACGTGGTCACGGATTAAGTTTAAAGTATGTCACTCGTACATTGAATCTATTGTTAAAATTAACGTCTGTGTAAGCTGGTGCCATATAATATATACATAATTATTGAACGCCTGGTTACATAGAAATGTAAATGACATACGTATCTACTGAACATTTAACTAAACGAAGTGTTACACACTTATAATTATGTATACTTATTTCAATTATAAACTAGACCTAACCTGTCGCCACAGGAAAAAATAGCACGCGTTATTAAATTGTAAAAAATATTCAATTTTTTTTTGTGTTCTAGTTTTTTTCAACTTTCGACTTGTTATTTATTTAACATAAAATTCTTAATCCTTATCAGAATACTAGGAGCTAAATCCTACTAACCCCACCAAAAAAAGTAAGGACTATATTTAAACTATAGACGGTAGTTTCTCTACCTTGTTATTTATTAATGGTTGTAAATTTAGGCATTCCATTGCTTTGACCAGCAAATGCCGTCTGTAAATCAAAATAATTTAAAACACTTAAATTTTGCCTGCAGTCTAGATATTAACACGCCAAATATCTCTAATTTTAAGGCGGTTATATGTACAGCATATCGTAGTGGAAAAACAACAGCTTATTATAGTTTCCTGTATTTTAATACATATTCATGAGAAAAGTTCTAGCGGTGTGCAATTATATGTCGTGACCGTTCTGCCGTTTCCACTAAGTGACTTTTACTCGCTTCTCGCTCCTCCTAGGCACCAAATATATAAATGGTAGCAGGTACTTCACTATGCCAGGATGTGTCGGTAGAATGGTGTATAACTTTAAGTCTAACCGCCTCTGTGGTCTTGTGGTTCAACCCACCGATCTCAGATCCAGAGGTCCCGGGTTCGATCCCTAGGGGGCAATATTGTGCTTGGTTTGGTCATCTTACCTAATTCTGTCACCATAGAAATATTGTGTTCCGGAATTTAGAGGTAAGATAGCCGTTCCTTAGTTTGTTGAGGATTCCGCTTCCACCTTCGGCCGTATCACAGCTTGTAGGAGGTGAGATGAAGGCCAAGAGCTTCTTTCTCGTCTTTTTTTGTCAATCAATCTCACTAAAAACCAGTATTTATCGTATCTATATGAAACTTTGTATGTATACGTATATTGGAAGACCAAACTAGAATTTGATATCTTGAAGCTGATCTGATCATGGAGCCAGGTGATGTATAGTGGAGTTCTTCAGTGACTACTAGTAAACTCCTTAAGTTTGGGCTTATAATTGCTTATATTATTTGTTTTGACGAGTCCAATAGACATTTTATTTTTATTCAAAAAACGGTTTAGATATTTTATTGTTAGACGCGATATTTTTATTCCGTTTCGTTCTGTTTTTCGAATCAAAATAAGGTGTTCTAATCGCGAAAGTTTAAAAAAGACAATTGACATTTATTTTGAGATTTGACATTTACCTAAGAGTGTAACAAAGCTCACGAAGCTTCGTCAAGTTACACGCTTGACGAAAGTCAACATTTACAAATGTCATACCAAACAAACGAAATGCTATGAAAAATGTAGCTTGTATTTTGGTTCATTTTAAATTAGGTACACATTTATGTAGACATCGGTGTCCTTATTTACATTTCGATAGATTGATTCATTGATGTATTACTTATTACTAGTACTAGTCTGGATCAGTAAAGTAACACATAGACAGTTTCCTTTGTAAATAGTTAGTTTAGTTTTACCGACATATTTTTTGTGCATCAATAAACATTTATATGTCGAAGGCAAAATAGCTATTCATCAGGATGTTAAGAGTCTATGATATGTGAAAATGCTTAGCTTCAGCGATCATATCTTCCACAATACTGTAGCATTTACTAAATAATATATGTTATAGTTCAGGATAGATGCTAGAATGCTTGTGTTCCGAAAACACGATTACATAAAATTTTCTCGATGAAAAAAAAACCAAAGATGACTCTAATTTGTACCAAAGATGTTCGCCATTCAATAAATACGCCCAATTAGGTATTGACTTTTTGTACAGTAAATAAACACGTAGATGGTGGTCATAAGCGCCGTGGTTGAGCGCACAGAAATGTCACCTTTATTATTACTACTCTCAGTTCGAAACTAGAATACAGTTGCGTTGAGTTGCTAATCTGAGGTACTATAGCCCGATAAGCAGAAAGTTGTGGGTTAATTACTTACTAGGATTTTTTAATGTATTTCAATTTATTTTATCTTAATTCTTATTTCGTTTAGGGGTAGTTTTTTTATAGTACAATGCGGAAGCGCTTGGCTTTCATCTCACCTGGTATCAAAATATAATAAGGCCGAAGATGGCTCGCGAAATCCTCAACATACTGAGGAACTGGCTATCTTACTTCTAAACACACAGACTACAGAGGGTTATAAAAGAGGCCTCATAAACTCAATAGAAAACAATGTAAATTTTATTACTTTGAAATAACTCAAAAGTATTGCTACGCCTAACAGAAGGCAAATAAATAAAGGTACGTGCTCCTGGAACCCCTTGCATGCATAATTATCGTGCCAAGTAGTGTCTTGAGTTATATCTACCCTCCGATCGTCTAGCCCTGTCGAGTAAATTGCAGTTTCTTTGCAATGTTTTCTTTTCAAAATTGGGTAATTAATACCTGTATCTGTGGTTAATAATGGGTTTCGATAGGCTATCAACGGATTGGCTTATTTACGAACTCATTTGATATTGAAATTTTAGTTCTGATATTCAAAAAACGATACTTTTAATTGCGTAGTTTCGAAAATGGAATGTACCAAAAGAAAATACAAGAGAGCAACGTTTGTTTTTGGTGCGAGTTTGAATTTCGAACAACCAAGTAATTCTCATTTGGAATCTTGAGCGTAGTGAGGGATTCAAAGGCATAAGCAACAAATTACATTATTGATCTTGTGTTACACATATAACGTTCCACCTCACTACCGTATAAACAAGACTAATGAAAAATAGCCTACTTAAACTTGGCCGACAAGAGTTGAATCACAGTAGGTACCTATTATTTTTTCTTGGGAGCGCAAAGCGTTCGAAAATTGAATATAAATCTCACTTAATAAACAATGTTTTACCTCATTTAACGATATTTTTAACAAATTCAGTTTTAGGAACACAATTTCATTAATAATTATTTTATTAAAAAAATAACATGATAAAAATCATGTTATTTCTTCTATTCAATTTTTCGCTCTTCTAAGTTTTATTCTTAGCCAGCGGATGAATAAGACGCTTCCAACGATACCTTATGTGTCAAATTATGATAAGTAGTTCAGAAGTTATGAGGGAACAGATGAACATACATACCCACATGCAAACATACCTATTAATTTATACATACATAAGTACCCGTCAAACACATAACCAACCTCTTTGCTTCGACGTAGTCGAGTAAATAAAGATTGCTTCACTGATTTTACACT
This sequence comes from Venusia cambrica, assembly GCA_951394065.1. NCBI lineage: Eukaryota > Metazoa > Arthropoda > Insecta > Lepidoptera > Geometridae > Venusia > Venusia cambrica. Next base: position 5,858,236 of record OX596044.1, on the reverse strand, counting down.
AAAAAGGCGGGCTTTTTGAACGTTTTAGTATGTTGATTTTTTTTTATTGAACCTCATTTGTGTTACATATTTGTTTTAACGCCTATATCGTTCAAACAAGTATATAAGCAAATTAAACCGCTCCGTGTTCGAGAAAGTAGTATTCATTCGGATTTCAAATACATTTGGTTTACGCCGAACAAAACAGTGCGGGTTCTACCTGAATCAGTAGGTGTAGTCTTTATTTTATCAAACCATACACATTATTCTGGTATTTTTTAGCACGGCAACACTGCGTATTGAAAGATATCAGTGCTTCACCCGAGTGATCTTTCACCAATCAGCTATTAGCATTGGCCTTGAGAACATTAGACAGGTCAGCAATTCTCAAGGATGGTGCCGTAAAGCCAAGGTCGGAAATCTCCCATCGATTACCGAGTAACAACCAGCCGAGCACGCAAAACTCCTTGCCTGTACCCTTGACACAGAAACGGTCAGTTCGCGGCTCATATTCGATTGAAACCCGAAATTATGTAGGCCGGAGGGAACTGACCGGAAATGGTAGCTAATTCTGTGGGAGTCACGGCCAGTGGCCAGTGGCCAGTGGACAGCCTGGTGTTTGTCTGTCAGGCAGATATTTATGTCGTTCGATAGCTATGGATATGACCTGCATGGCTGTATTTATATATTATATAGTTTCAGAGGGCCCACTGATTTTCGCGCTCCATTACAATCTTATTTTGTAATGGAGTTCATTGATGTTCATTTTAAAATGGCATGTGCGATTTAATTGTAATTTTGCATTTGCAATCTTGGTTGAATACAAGCAACTTGCAACCCGTGGGTATGTGCCAATGCCAAACGTAAGGACGTGCCTGTGACTGCCCCAGGTGATTCTCATAAGATCCACGCTCTTTGTAGTGAGTGATTAGAGGTAAATCTTCGAAGGGCAAATAGTCGTGAGTATAGTAATTAATTTAATTTTGTATCTGGTTTTGCACTGCTTTACTCTTTCTATGAATATAATGAGTTTACTTTAATTTCTTAATCTTATCTTCTAAAAATATATAACTCAAAGGAGACTGACTGCCTGACATAGTGATCTATCAACGCACAGCCCAAACCACTGGACGGATCGGGCTGAAATTTGGCATGCAGGTAGATGCTATGACATAGGCATCCGATAAGAAAGTATTGGTTTTGTCGGTTAGACTTTTTTAAAATGTCTAAAGAAAATCTGAATGTTAATGGAGAAGTTGAAGAATGTATTGTCGTTTTTAAGTTTTGTAGGCCCTAATTGTTTACACACGCTGAACAAAAGTAAAGCCGCAAAAACTATACCTAATTAATAATAATACTTAACGCGAGCGAAGCCGCGAGCAAAAGCTAGTGTATTATATATCTTAAATTAATTGAGTATGTTAACAATAAAATAAAAATGAATATGAATTACGAGTATACATGCAAAATAATGTTTGTAAGGGAAAGTAATTTTGCCTTTCTTTCGGTTTTGATTGTTTTTTCATAAAAAGTAAAACAATGCAAACCAAGGTTCCTTTTTCATTAAACCGACAAAATTTCATTTGAGTGGGGTAAGTCATTTCAAAATTAACGACAACCTATATTTATACGCTCCCATCGTTATTGCTGAGCCTTCTTAGGCTTTACTTTGATAATTCTTTGCCGTTTGGCGAGTTCTAATTATTGTGAATTCAACAGTTTTTCATACAATCTGTAGAATATACTCGTTTAAATATTTTCACTTGTTCATTTAAAATGTTAAAGGACCTATTTCTCTTCTATTTATTTGTATACCTAATGCTTCGTCCTGTACAGTAGTACCTGTGACTTGTAAACAGTATTGTATCTGACTTCCGCGACATAGACGAGTCCTAGTGCGGGGTCAATTACAGAACTTAATCCAAACCAAATGTTACACTATAACTAAAATTGGCAATGCAGCCAGTGTCTTGGGCACGCTACCGTCTGGTACTGGTCTGGAACAGTTGAGTTACCTATAGGCCGTTTGTAACGGTCCTTAGGTAATCTGACTGATTCCTTTGTGCATAGTTAGTTTAATTGTACTTTTTATTGAATAAATTTGTATTTTATTCATTAAAAAAAAAAACATGATTTGTTGTTTTTTGAGTTATCCGATATTTCGTTCGATATTTTCGATATGTTTATACCGTTAATGTAGTATTCATAACCATGATGATTCTAAAGAAACGTTACACTTTTTTTGGGAATAAAATATTTGTATTTGTATCATCCTGGCTTAGAAATATATACAAAAAAGCGTCTGTATCTATGCTGTAATGTCTGTTGGCTTTTCAGTTTTAAGTTCTAAAGACTTACTATATAAACATGAAAATGACATGGACGTTTTACAAGTCCCTTTCGATTTCAAGGTGACTTTCATTTCGAAATCTGCATAAATCTAACCTATATGTAATTACAGCAGCTATAAAAACATAACAGTTCTAGGCGGGGGCTAATTTCTGGTCAACCATCGACGTCAAGACTGGGAAATACATCAAAACGACCATAACACTTGTAGGTATGACCGTCTGACATACTTGGCTCACGCCATCACAAGCCGCAAGGGCCACCTGCTGAAGATTTATTTCTTTTAAGCCACTCATTTAGTACAGAGAGCTACATAATCCGATACCAAAACAGTCTCTATCGATCGTTACATCGTCGTGATTGTAACTGTCGCAGGTTTGTCAGAATTTTCAACCTCTATGTCCCTCGTACTCTCTACCTACGTAAGTAATTTTCTGTGTTGTGTGACCGCAGCTAGTTAATTACATTGACCAACTTACTTCACTGACTGTACATGACCTAGGTATGCGCAGACCAATAAGGTGGCCCAGCTAAAAATAGAATTTCTTGAATGGTGTTAGATTGAGGGTAGGTAGGAATTGGTAGAAAATATGTGTGATGGGAACCGCGTTCCGATTTTTTGGCAAAAATTATACTTTTTTTTCAACTACGGAGAAATGCTTTGCCTTCATTTCATGTAGTGTAAGTCCGGCGGAGGCGCACTTCTCCCGGAATACTCAACATACTCAGGAACTGGCCAATTCACCATTAAATACCGGAACACAACAATTTGAATTGTTGTGTTCCGGTACAATTTGAATTGTTGTTATGGGGTCAGATGTAGGGGAGGATGATTTTTCGAAAGCATGAAGAAATATATGCAGAGACAGAAAAATGTCGCCAAGAGAGGAGGCTTATGTCGAAAGACAGCCTCACCAATATGGTGAGGCCGTAGAATAGTTAATTTAAGTACTTGGGAAAAATAAGCTTAAAATAAAAGATTAGGTTAGAAATAACACGTGTAGGTAACCTACATTGTAGAGTATGTGCTCAGGAAATTAAGGCTATTGTAATTTATATATTTATGGGGTCAGTTTTATTTATTTATGGAATCAGACTTAGGATGGCAGACTTAAGGAGCAATGGAATTGTTGACCTATTGTCAATAGTTACGGCTGAATGATCATGTAATCTTAAATTATGTATGTATCGGAATCGATTTTGTATTATATTAACAGTATCTATATTTATTACAAAATGTAGTTTTTTGTACTATTCGGCTATTTTCTAAATAGTGAACAATTTTCACTTCTATTTAATCTTGGTCCTCTCGACATATGTTTGCTGAAAGAGCTGCTGTGTATATGTGTAGTAAACTATATATCAAATATATATCTGATTTTTTAAAATTTCTACCGTAGCTGGAATCAGTTCGTAATATCATGGACGAAATAATGGTAATATTCTTGTACAAAAGTGAGTGAAAACTTTTTTTAACTCAAAAATTACATCGAACAAAACAATAATTATGTGTATAAGGATCCGCCGTGATGTAGTGTATTGAATGTTTACAGAAGCGCATGATAAGAAAGCCTCGGAGTATCGCTGATTTTCGCTATCCAGTACGAACGTAGTTTGTATTTAAATTGGCATGACCGATTCAAAATAAACTTTGCCGATACAATCGGATAAAAATTATCTACATTTGTACCGCTCACGTTTTTCTAAAAATACAATAAAATAAAAATAAATGAACAATTGTGTTTGTTTTCGAATACTCTTTATTTCGATTTTAATAGTGATATTAAATCCGATTGATCCATTTAAATTTATTTGGAATCGGATTAGGATATGCCATTTCGAAATGTGCACATACTAGACTACGTTTGTATGAGAAGACAGATGGGAGAGATGATCAAAGAGTCAGTTTCCGTCCATTCTGTCATTAGATCCTCACGTGTTTAATTGCTGGTCTTAGGTGCTAAATAATTCGAGTTCTAAATCCAAAACATTTTAACCGCCTCTGTGGTCTTGTAGTTCGCCAATCGGTGTCAGATCCAGAGGTTTCCGGTTCTATCCCCAGGGGAGTCAAATATTGTGCTTGGATTGGTTGGTGGTGGGACTTTGTTTAAGTCTGCCTGGCTAGCTACCACCATCTTATTTAATCCTTTTGCCATAACAACAATCTTAAATTGTTGTGTTCCGGCATTTAGAGGTAAGATAGCCGATTCCTCAGTTCATTAAGGATTCCGGGTGAAGCGCGCTTCCACCTTTCTAATTATAACTTCAAATGAAAATCAAGTGAGTTGATTGATGTAATAGTCTTGTAATATGGGAACAAGATAACGGATAGAATACTTAAATACTTTGTTTTGTTGTTAATACATACACATACAATACAACACCCAAAAATAGAACAAACATTTAATAACTATATTCATCACACAAATCTTTGTCCTGGATTGGAATCGAACCCACAACCTACAGCGCAGAAGGCAGAGTTACTACCAACTGAGCTGTGAGGCTTGTTAAACCTCTTTAATTGAAGAGCTTGGATGCTAAATAATTCGTGTTCTAAATTCAAAAGATTGATTTCATTTACCACTATGAATCGAAGGATGTCTGTTGACAAAAAATGTAGTAAAGAAGGGAGTCGGACTGTATGTTCGATATCTTGGCATACCAACTGAGCTGTCAGGCTTGTTAAACCTCTTTAATTGCTGAGCTTGGGTGCTAAAATATTCGCGTTCCAAATTCAAAAGATTGATTTCATTTACCACTATGAATCGAAGGATGTCTGTTGACAAAAAATGTAGTAAAGAAGGGAGTCGGACTGTATGTTCGATAACTTGGCAACGATCGCGTGCGACGCTTCGTCTCATCTTTCCACGTTTTTACTGCTTGGGGGGGCTGGATCGATCATGCTACCCATGTATGATTTGTTTGCTATTTTTCCTGAGGTAAGTATAAAGTTCACTGGTAATATCACCGAGGAAACGGTTTCACATAACTTTTAGTAACTTGGTAGTACTGAAAGTGGCGAGCAAAATTAAATATTACAGGACATTACAGGACATTAATTTCACACAGCGCCATCTAGTCCCAAACTAAGCATAGCTTGTAATATGGGAACTAGATTACGGATAGAATACATAAATACTTTTTTTTTAAATACATACATGTCATACAATACAACACCCAAACACAGAACAAACATCTACATTCATCACATAAATGTTTGTCCTGGGTGGGAATCGAACCCACAACCTACAGCGCAGAAGGCAGAGCTACTACCAACTGAGCTGTGAGGCTTGTTAAAAAATGACGCCATAGTATTTTTTGTAATTATAAATTGAGAGTGAATAGTAGTCTTCTAGACCACACTTGCTACCTAGGCCACATCATCGTTTCCCATCAGGCTATATTAGAATTTAGAATTAGGATTTCTTTATTTGTGATAGAAATTTGCTTAGTAGTAATGCATCAAAACGCAAGCAATCCTAATTACTAACACAGATAACAATAATAATACAAACTGAAATATAAATTAATGGACTGATACACACCAACACAGTAAATAAATATAAATAATATCTATATATTTATAGATACATATGAGATATATATAATATATTATAGGTCAATCTTTTTATTAAAAAAAAACATTTACTTCACCCCTGGGCTTGTTATTACATCATGAATACATAACTATCTTCTAAATATATAACTCAAAGGTGACTGACTGACTGACATAGTGATCTATCAACGCACAGCCCAAACCACTGGACGGATCGGGCTGAAATTTGGCATGCAGGTAGATGTTACGACGTAGGCATCCGTTAAGAAAGGATTTTGATTAATTCTACCCCCAAGGGGATAAAATAGGGGATGAAAGTCTGTATGAAACTTTGTCAATTTTAAACCGATCGGGCTGAGATTTTGCATGCATAAAGCTTCTATGACGTTTTTTTGTGATTTTGCATTTGTTTTGTTTCGGTTTAGTATTTTGGTTATAGACTCTGCTTTGTATTTGGCATTTGTTTTGTTTTCGTTTGGTTTAAGTATAGGTTTTGTTGGTTAGACTTTTTTAAAATGGCTTAAGAAAATCTGAACCTTAATGGAGAAGTTGAAGTCGTTTTTTAGTTTTGTAGGCCCTAATTTTTTACACACGCTAAACAAAAGTACAGCCGCAAAAACTATACCTAATTAATAATAATAATACTTCTTAACGCGAGCGAAGCCGCGAGAAAAAGCTTGTTTACTATATACACAACAGAAAAATCGATATTATTTTTGTTATTTCTAGTACCGCCATCATTTCTGAGCAAATTTTTATTCCCTTGACCAATTCGACAACACGACACAAACACACGTTCGTTCTGCTTCAAAAGGTTGCAATATTAAATACATGTAGCTTTCTATAACTAAAATTGACGGGATATTTGCCATGATTTGTTGTTTTTTAGTATATTGAGTGTCGTTAGTCGCAGTAAAAGACTGAGGAAGAGGGTAGATCGTTTAGGCGATCATTAACTACCTCCAATGTATCCGTGATCACGGCGAATGCAACTGCGTCGAAATATCGGATAACTCAAAAAACAACAAATCATGGTAAAGATCCCGTTAATTTTAGTTATAGTGTTCATAACCATGATAGTTTCAAAAGTTACATGTAGGACTGTCAGACAGTTCCTACAAACTGACATTGATTCCACAGAGAACTAAGGCACCGAAGAGTAATTATCTTGGGCCTTCTTAAAAAATCAAGATTCAAAAAAAGAACGAATTGCACCTCGTTACACTATAGACAGTTCCAAGTCGGTGTCACAACGCTGCGCTATCAACACTGACTGTATGTTTGAGACTTGAGTGTGCCTAGTGTCGCCGTGTTTCGGCGTAAGTGTTTGTGGTAAATAGTCCTCAGGTAGATTGACAAGCCTCGCAGCTCAGTTGGTCATAGGTCTGCCTTCTGCCCTTAGGTTGTCAGTTCGATTACCATTGACAAACATTTGTGTTATGAATTTAGATGTTTGTTCTGTTTTTGAGTGTTGCATTGAACGAAATGTATGTATTTACAAAAATATGTATAATTTCCGTAATCTAAATACCGCCTCTGTGGTCTAGTGGTCCGCCCACCGGTGTCAAATCCAGAGGTCCCGGTTTCGATCCCCAAGAGGAGTACAATATTGTGCTTGGTTTGGTTTGTGGTAGTCTGGCTAGTTAACACCATCTTACCTAATTTTGTCGCCATAGCAACAATTCTTAAATTGTTGTGTTCCGGCATATAGAGGTAAGATAGCCAGTTCCTCATTTACTTGAGAATTCCGGGTGAAGTGCGCTTCCTTCGGCCTTATCCTAACTTGTAACCAGGTGAGATGAAGGCCTTACCGTCGTACAATAAAAAAAAAAGATGGAGCTGTGTATCCTGTTCTGTAATATTTATGTTATATATTTATTTACTGACACTCTTACAGCTAACACTTACTTGTCTTACCAGAGACTACAACTACAAAGTGTCATAGTCAAAGACCATTTTTTCAATCATTTTACCCGCTTTATTGCTGTAAACCTCTCGGTGACTATACATCCAAGTGGGGTGAATTTATTTTTTTGTAAATACATACGTACTTTATGATATAACATCCAAACACAGAACAAACATAGTGTGCTTATGTGTTTTGTAGTACATTATTTGTGCCTCTCTTTGGGGTTTTTTTGTTTTGCACGGTTACATTTGTGAGCATTTTTTTTGTTTTGACAAGCCTCATAGCTCGGTTGGTAGTAACTCTGCTTTTTGCGCTATAGGCTGTGGGATCGATTCCCACCCAGGACAAATATTTGTGTGATGCATATAGATGTTTGTTCTGTGTTTGGGCGGGTGTTGTTCTGTATGACATGTAAGTATTTACAAAAAAAGTATCTAAATATTCTATCAGAAATATAATATTCTATCTAGTTCCCATATTAAAAGCTATACTTAGTTTGCGGCTAGATGGCGCTGTATGAAATTAATGTCCTGTTATATTTATTATTATTACTTAGTCTAGTAGTATCAAATTAAATATTAAATAATAATATTTAAAGGAAGAGAGAGATATTCTAATACACTTATATTCTTAATAAAATAACAGATTAAAAAGATATAGAATATAAATTATACACCTAGATATTTTAAATAGTTGTTGCTTTTTGCTGATAAATAATGTAAAATACCTTAACCTTAACCTTTTCTTGTAAAATACTTTTTTTGATTATGTTTTGTTTACAGGTATTCGTAATCTTAGGTCATTTTCGTCTATTGAACTAATAAAAAAAATGTATACCATGCGGGCAGAGTTATACAGTTACCTCTGTTTTTTATGTACATTATCCATTATATTTGCGATCAATAAACTAAGTTTCTTTTTTTTTTTACTGAAAAACTCATTTCAATCTTGAACTCGAATATTAACAAATCGAATATGACATGTCAGGGGAAATGTTTGTAACAAATTTCAAGTCAATTGCTTTAGTTGGCAGTATTTTTTATTGTTCGGCAGGGAAGCGCTTGGCCTGTTTTTGCTGTACATGTGCGGACAGGCACACAGACCAACGGACGGACAACGAAATCACGCTTCAGGATTCATTTGATTCCTACGGAACCCTGAATACATAGTTGTCGCGAGTTTAGAATAACATGAACTTACTCTTTTTTAAACATTCGATTTAAAACCTTTGCATCAACTGACATCAAGTGAAACAATCAAGAAAAAAAAAAAAAAAAACACAATATCAGTCTTACTTAATCTAATTACCCAAAAACTTGACAAAGGTTTGATCCACAGGTGTCACGTAGAACCATATGTCTGAATGTTTAGATCATATTTTACTCTCATCTGTGTCTCATTTGTTAAATATTTACTTTGTCTTTTTCTTTCAAGGTTGCCTGGAAGAAAACGCCTTTAAGGCCAACCATTGAACAACTTTAAATACACTGTGTCACCAAATTGTTGCTTTCGATTACCTATCATCAAATCTATCTTCATATATACATAGTAAACACAGGCAGGCGTTTGGCGGTGCGGTTAATATTGTTCTTTAAGTCGACTCTAAAAACCGATCGCGTCTTCCGAATAATTGTTCCGATATATCGTTTATTGGTTTGTAGGGTAAGGGCCCAGACATCAAAATTATGATAAAAATATAACAAATAAACAGATTTTTAGTAACTCAACATTTTAGAAATTCGAATTAAACATTTTAAGATCCAACATGCTGCGAATTCAACTTTTTGCAATTTCAACATTTTACTAATTCATCTGTTCATATGACAGATCTCACCAAGTAAATTCGGATATCGATAACAATCAGTGTTCGCCAACAACACCGGTACTCACACCAGTCAATTAGCTTGTTTTTTTTATCTGTTGCATGTCCTCTTGCTATCTGTCTGTTATCTTTACTAGTAGGTACAAGTGACTTTTTGAGGTAGGTAGGATCTACCTCCCAGTGGTCTAGTGGTCTAATGTTGTTTTTATTGTAAGACGGGGAAGTGTTTGGCCTTCATTAAACAAACTGAGGAACTGGCTATGTCCCTCTAAATGCCGGAACACAACAATTTCATGTTGTTATGGCGACAGAAATAGGTAATGGTGGTGGCTATCCAGGCGAACTTCCTACCACCAACCAAAGCAAGGATAATATTGTGCTCCCTGTGATCGAACCCGGGTCCTCTGGATCTGAAATCGGTGGGTTGATCCTCTAGACCACAGAGGCGGTCTAGGTACGGCTGAATAATCTCAACTCTGGTGGTAGGACCTGCAAACTGTCCATCACTCCCCTGTCAGTGTTAATAGATAAAGATGAAGAACTATTGCTGGTACATATTTATACATTATATAGTAAAATCGTAATGAAGTTATCGTCCCCTACAATAGGACACTCATGTCCTCTTTTACGTAATTCATCATCTCTTTTTCGGACTTCCTCTACTCCTATAGCCTTCCACATTCATATATATATAATTAATAAATAAATATTACAGGACGCTAACTTCGCACAGCGCCATCTAGTCCCAAACTAAGCATAGCTTGTAATATGGGAACTAGATTACGGATGGAATACATAGATACTTTTTTTTTTTTTTTTTTATTTATTTACCATTTACACACAACAAAATACAATATAAAATTAAAAATAGCAACTAAAAAACCACAAAGGTTATAAATTGCGCTATTTTGAGTCACTTTGTCACAATAATTATCTAGGTAAAGCAATAAAAGCAATAAATACATACTTATCATACAATACAACACCCAAACACAGAACAAACATCTATATTCATCACATAAATGGTAATGTTTAAAAATAATTTCACTCAGTGAAACTTATTTCGTCTAGAAATGTTTCTGGAGCCTATGTTCTTCCTAGTTAAAAGATAATACAGAATCTAAAGAGAAAATTGTCTATTTCTTCATGTTTCAAAGTATATACAGGTTGAGTTTTTTCCCAGGGCCACTGAGGCCAAGTCAGAAACCGTGAGAGTTATCGAAAAGTCATGTTACGTGCTCGTGTTAAAAAAAAATAAGTTCTGCACTAATGAAATTCAATATTCTTTTATTGTTTTTCTGGAAAAGAGAATTTATGAAAAAAAAAAAATTTGCATTTATGATGACTATGTGCCCAAAGTTGTTGGAACGCTTTCAAAATTAAAAATTTAGAAATTCAATTTCATGCATTTAGTAAAGGTTGTAGGTACAGACTATGCGTAAGCTAAGCTATTAAATCCTCTTTTGCTCTATTTATTGTTCGTGATGATCTTAAATTAAATCGTCATCGGATTAAAAAACGTTCGCTTTTTCGTGGTAACGCAGTTAATGGCAAGGCACAGATACCCGAATGGCTGAACATTTTGAATATTGTCGTACCTACCGTACAGTTGCAGATAGAAAAAAATAAACATGTTTATTGTATGGCATCGCCATCAAGTTATATGAACTTACCCTTAGAGTTATTTTTAAGTTTTTAGTGGTGAAGTTGTTTCCATTATTTTTTTAAACTTATTTGTAGCCTTTTTCGTGGTAAAACCCCACGACATCTACGGTACCTTATTTGAGAGTCGTGTGAGGGTGCAATAATACGGGATTCTGGGAAATATGACTAAAATAAATGCAGATGACCTAAACAAATGTTAAGAATCGGTTCATACTATGGTAAAGTGCACCCCTCGTGCACTATGTCAGTATAATGATAACGATTTTTCGTTCTCATTATCCTGTTTTTTGATTTAAAAGCCAAACTACTGGATCGATTTTGATAAAATTTCTATGGGGCCAATCTGGAATCACATCCTTTTAAACAAAAAATATTTTTCAAATCGGTTGAAAAATGACGTTTTGAAGTATATAAAAAAAAAAATTTGAGAACCTCCTCCTGTTTTTGAAGTCGGTTAAAAAGTAGATTTGTTGCTAAATATTTTTCTAGTAGTACTAATTAAAACAGTTTTTTCAAAGGATAAGTTAAGGAAAATAACACAATGTAGCAAAGACAAACTCAATCGAAACATTCGAATACCACCGCTTAATTAAATGGAAAAGCGGACTACATCAGAACTTCCACGTTACAAAACTTAAACGTTTTGCTTAAACTTCTCCCTTCGTGCGCTCAAACTATGCAAGATCGCGTTTTACTCAAATAAAACACTTATATTCTACAGCTAAAAGTTCATTTCCCCATAATCCCTGTTGCTTGGTTTTAAGATAATAAACGCCTCAATTTCGTAAGCATTGAAAGTATGCGCGGCGGCGCGATAGGCGCGACACGCCAGCGCTGCTGCTGTCTAGCCACAACCCGCCACAACCCGCCACAACCCGCCACAACCCGCCACAACCCGCGGGCAACCTTCGAGCGAGAGGACACTCACCGGGTCGAGGATGCCGGCCATCGGCACGGACACAGCGTCTTCACCACCAGCCGCCACCAGCTTCTCCAAGACCTTGAGGGTCTGCTCCACAGCGGGCCATTCGCCCTTCTGCGCCAGCACGAGGATCCTTCCCGCGACTTCCCGGATGTTGACCCCAGCGCTCGGTGGCTTGACCAAGGCGGCGGCGACTTCTGCACCGTTGTTCTCCTTAACCTCCTTCTTGTCGCCGTTGGAGGATGTTTCATCTTTGTCCTCAGGCGCCTTCGCCGTCGGCGTCTTGTCATCTTCTGTGTTGGTGGTTTTCTTCGGCGGGCCTTTGCCGCCCTTCTTGCCGGCAGCCTGCGACATAGTCACATAGCAGTATCACGGTACAGCACTACTCGGTCGCGGTACATGGCTCGTGTAGTTCGTTGGGCGGGCGGACCATTACTGCGGCGCGTTGCGTAGCTAAGCTCCAGCCGACTTCTTGCATGATTCGGGTAAATAAACGCTCGAAGCCTGCTTGGATTTACAAACAAACTCGCGGGCGATGTCTCAACTTGTCCCTTGCATTCGAACCGTTTTCGTGGGGCTCGCCATCAACATGAGTTTTATCATGTTTCACATGCCTCTTTTTGATCTAGTTGATGTTTTTCGATGAATCGAAGAAAGTAAATGATTTATATTTTGAAATTGATACGAATAAAAGCTGGAGACTCCTGGTTACATAATAACTATACGCAATGTTGAAATTATTTTGATTTCATTTTCACTTTCTCTGGGGAACGATTTTGAAAACTTCTCTATATTTACAAATGTTATTATGACACAAAAAATCACAACCCATGACGGGACTCGAACCCGCATCTTTTCCTAAAGCCGTAACCTAACGAGAAATGGCGTTTTTGCTTTTTAATCAAATTTTTGTATTTCAAATGATTACACTTGGTCACAAGTCACAACATTTACAAACGTTATTATGACACAAAAAATCCAATTGTTAAAAAAAACAAACAATGGTTTGTATTTCACAAAAACTTCTCTACAGTAGGCTACTAAACAAATTGGACACCAAGGCCTGCATAAACATATTTTCGTAACATGGTAAGTAGATCATCATTATTTTTAATTAACCGAAGTAACGATATTCAATTCCGATATGGGTTTAATTACTTTGAATAGCAAGGTGAATCCGCATTTCTTTACACGTTTGTTTGTACTGACCACGTGGCTGCGACAAATGTTAGCGTAGCTCCATCGCTTCAATGGAAGGGTCTAATGAAAATTCATTACATTATTGATACTTGGCTTTGGCGAGGAATTCGGAGCTCGTAGCTCAGACTGAGAACTCCAATCGTAATAGGTAGTAAACGTTGCTTACAGCCATCGACATTCGTCGCCGAAACTATTATTGCCTTTGATAAACTCTACATTTGGCATACCTAGGTCATGTTCATGTCAAGTAGTTTTTTTATTGTACGTACGACAGGGAAGCGCTTGGCCTCATCTCATCTGGTTTCTAGTTTTGATAAGGCCGAAGATGGAAGCGCACTTCACCCGAAATCCTCAACAGACTGAGGAACTGGTTATCTTCCCTCTAAATGCCGGAACACAACAATTTAGAATGGTTGTAATGGCGACAGACTGCTAGAGCCATCTGATAGGTCAATATGTCACTCAAAATTTCCTATCTAGATCCAGCAGCGACTCTAGGAGTAGATACTCCCCTGTGATAAGGCATTCATACAGATTCGAGGCCTTTCTTGCTATATTGTCACACAATTACCTACTCAGTTAATTTGATTAGTTAATTTATGTATCCTTCTTTCTTTTTGACATTAAATTTTAAAACTAGGCATATTGACTAAAACATAAAATAATAAATAAAACAATATTGATTATTCTATAATTTATGTAGTTTCAAAATTTAATAAAAAAAAAGAAAAAAGGATAAACAAATTAAATAATCAAATTAACTGATTTGGTAATTTAATTTTCTTAGAAAGCAAGAAACATGCATTAAATATTCAAATTAACTGAGTAGGTAATTGTGTGACAAGATAGCAAGAAAGGCCTCGAATCTGCATGAATATGCTTTTTATTTGGTTAACATTTAGGTTTTTTTTTAGATTGTGTAACTGTTTTAGTCAATATAAGTTAGTTAAAAAAAAATGGAACCGACTTCACGGGATTTTTCGTTCCCATTATCCTATAAACCCAAGCTTCTGGACCGATTTAGATAAAATTTCAATGGGTCCAATTTGGACAAAAAAAAATTGCTTCAAATCGGTTGAGAAATGACGGAGTTCTGAGGTAACAAACATAAAAAAACAACTTAATGGAGAACCTCCTTTTTTTGAAGGCGTTTATAAAGCAAATGATCCTTATAGTAAGATGTATATTTGTTACGCTCAATTTGCGGTATGTGGTCTAAGTAAACACAGCAAAGAACTAACCTACAAAGCGTCCAAAAATATTAGCATAAGAAAATAGATTAATAGTTGTAGGTACTGCGACCCTTCACCCTGCGACCTTGTTTAGGAAGCACACATGGAACGCATTTCCACCCAGATCATATCGTGGCCAGCTCAAGTCAAGAGGTTGGGGGGAATTTGCATGGCTCGTCGCCAGGGGGTGTCGCGTGCGCTCCACACCACTTCCGGAGGGCAGGGGGCAGGGGCCGGGGGGCAGCCGCGGCCTCGATTCCACTGCCACCAAGATCAGATACTGAAAGAATATTATGCTTTGACCGTGGTCCGACGCTTGAAGGACTGTTTTGGGACGTGAACTGTCTTAGAAGCCTTGAGGTCTTGTGACGCAAAAGGAGCCATTGCACTCTTTGGAGGCCCATGTCCTGCTGTGGACAGGATGTGGCTAAAATTGGGACACGAATGGGAAGTAACTTCTCTTTATCGGGGTCGGCGTTCAATATTCTGGTGTCTTTTTTTATACAACTTGTAGACGGAACTATCAAGTAGCCCACCTTATGTTAAGTGCATCTCTTGCCTTACAAGCCCTTTTCTTTTTTTATTGTACGACGGGGAAGTGATTGATCTTCATTTCACCTGATTTTTATGATAAGGCCGAAGGTGGGAGTACACTTCACCCGAAATCCTCAACAAACTGACGGACGGACTGGTTATCTTACCTCTAAATGCCGGAAAAAAAAACACTTTTTTTAAAGAATTGTTATGATGGCGTCAGAATTGAATGAAGTGCATAGGCTACATCAACAAAGAACATATCCTACGCGGCACTGCATTGCGCCCGTCAACTTGAAGCATAACGGTGCTAAGCCTCGCATGCCCGTAATTTCACTGGCAACCATACCCTACAAACCGAAGCACAGCAATGCTGCTCGACGGCCAAAATAGGTATAGTGGTAGTAGTTACTTCCTCGGACGAGTCCTTTCTAAAGGAGCTCTACTACTCTAAATTAATTTGCTTATAGCTTGCAAGTTACAAATACATACCCAATTGCAGTTGCAGAAAGTGATTGCTTTAAAAGTGACCTCTAATCCCCTGTAACAGACGATTTTTTTTAAATCCAAGTCAAGATTGAACATTTTTTTTATTCTGTTAGTTTTTAATCCTTAAAAAACGTATCAGAATAAAAAAATGTTTTTTGAAATGTTTGGTGTTTTCAATGTTTTCAGACGGTTGATACGCCACCTGTTTGGAAACAAAAATATATTAATCGGATTATGTGTTGAATCATATAGTAGGTACGTATGTGTTTACAAATAAAAAAAAAGTATTTAAGTATTCTATCCGTAATCTAGTTCCCTTATTACAAGCTATGGTTAGTTTGGGGCTATGTAAAATTAATGTCTTGTAATATTTATTATTATTTACTTATTTTCTTAATTCTTTAGTTTTTTTCTTATTGTTTGATGACGCTTTTAGGTACCTTATTAAATAATCGTTACACTGCTTCACAGATCGAGTGATTTACTTTTGCGCAACGAAATTTTGTATATTCATTTTATTACATATTTCTACTTTAGGGACTTTGGACAAATATGACTTTCAACTCTATTTTAAAATACAATACATTTTTTACATGGGAAATAAATAAATAACACGTTATAAATAATTGAAATAACAATACTTTATAGAAGAGGTGTACTCCCAAAAAGGCCTCAACTCACCAGCAAGCTGTGCAGTCTGCGCTGATCTCCTCAGTTTGTTGAGGATTTCGGGTGAAGTGCGCCTCCGCCTTCGCCCCTAATCTCAACTTGTAGCCAGGTGAGATGAAGGCGGAGCGCTTCCCCGTCGTACAATAAAAAAAATAAAAAAATCTGTTTCAACGGCGTTTAGACGTGTTTACGTGTTTTCCCAATATATGGGATTGTTTCAACGCACCACGAATATAATGATAAAATTATTTTCGTGGTGTATATGTCACCAAGCCTCATAGCTCATAGTTACTCTGCCTTCTGCTCTGTAGGCTGTGGGTCCGATTTCCACCCAGGATAAACATTTGTGTGATGAATATAGATGTTTGTTCTGTGTTTGGGTGTTGTATCATATAGTACGTATTTATTTACAAAAAGTATTTAAGTATTCTAACCGTCATCTAGTTCCCATATTACAAGCTATGCTTAGTTTGGGGCTAGATGGCGCTGTGTAAAATTGATGTCCTGAATTATTTATTTATTTAGATGACGCTGTGTGAAATTTATGTCCTGATATATTTCATTTATTGATGTATTTAATAATAATAATAATAATCATTATTATTAATTATTTATTATAATTATTAAATAATTGTATAAACAAACATGTACGACCTTGGAAACGGCTTCTATCAATATCTTACACTAGCTTGATAACATTGCAGATAGGAGTTTATTAGGCCCATTTTAATTATTTATTAGATAAGAATTTGTCTTGATAAATCGACATCACAATTTGTACACTGCATGTTTTACTGGTCGAAGAAATTTCAATTGCATGGGGTGTGAACCTTGGTCATAGTTAGGGTTCCGTACCCAATGTCAATAAAAAAGAGTAGTAGAAGCCCCTAGTGAAAGGGCTCGTCCGGATAATTACTACCACCATACTTACTTCAGCCGCCAAGCAGCATTGCTGTCTTTCGGTTTAAAGGGTATGGTTGCCGGTGAAATTACGGGTACGTGAGGCTTACCACCTTTATGCCTCAAGTTGACGGGTGCAATGCAGTGCCGTGTAGGCTATGGTCTTTGTGAATGTGACGTATGCAGTAAGGCTTTGTCATAGGCAAGAGTACACTTAACACCAGGTGCGTTACTTGCTTGTCCCGTCTCCTAGTAGTATAAAAAAAAAGCGAAAGGTGTGAAATTTTTTGAAAATTTGTTTTTGCTAGCTAATCCATTAATAGGATACGCATTCTCTGAAAATATTCACCACCATCACATTTAACTATGGTTCTAATGACGGCTTACTAGTAGGAGTACTTTTATTTACTCTGTGGTAGAAGCAGCTTATGATTTGTCTTTATATAATACTAGCTGAAAGTACCCGTGTTTCGCTACGGTGAAATAATAAAAACACGGCCCGTCTCGGTAATTCTAAAATCTTATGTCCAGATCCTGATTATACTATTTGACATAAAATATAGAAGAAAGAGAACCTGGTGCTTATTTTGTTGGTAGTAATAAGTATCATTGAATTTCAAAAACACAGTAGAAAATAATCTTTGAAAATCTCGGCGCTTTAGAGACTCGCACCTGTCTAGGTCCGATACACGGGTGCGGCATTCCTTTATGAGGTTTGGTCGCCGGGCCGTTTCGTACGGACATTGCAGGCTACTATTTTTTTTTCTAAATACCCATTTTGAAAACACAACATGTTGTGTACAGAGCAAAATGGTTTTCGAAAAAATAGAAGGAATAATATGGCAATATATGATTTTTATGAGTATATCATGTGTCAAGTTGTCAAAAATTTTATATTTTATGTGGTATGTCCCAAGCTTTTGACTGCGTTGTACAATCCACCGTACAAAAAAAAAAATAGTACAGATACTAGTTCGGAAATAGTTCACATAATATGCATTTTATATATTTAAATCTAAACTGCTTTAACTGCTCAAAGAGCTCTTTTAAAAACGATGACTTTTAAACCGAGGCGGTACCCTACAGAACTGCTATATCAAGAGTGTCCTTAACGTTCGACAGCTGTTTATTAGGGCAGTAGTGGTAAAACAACACTCCCTCGTAGATGAAATAATTCTAGATAAGCTAAAAACTCAACGCAGGAAAGATAGAATTTTCACCACTACTAGCACCCATACAAAGACAAATTTCGGACGACAGTCTTTAGATACAATAGGACCATGGTTGTATAATAGAATCAGCAAAGATGAAACATTAGTGACTTATTTTGTTGGTAGTAGGCATAAGTATCATTGAATTTCAAAAACACAGTAGAAAATAATCTTTGGAAATCTCGGCGCTTTAGAGACTCGCACCTGTCTAGGTCCGATTCACGGGTGCGGCATTCCTTTATGAGGTTTGGTCGCCGGGCCGTTTCGTACGGACATTGCAGGCTACTACTGAGGTTTGGTCGTCAAAGAGCCATGTGTTTTGGATAACCAAGGCTGTTTTAACCACCCCTGTGGTCTAGTGGTCCGCCCACCGGTGTCAAATCCAGAGGTCCCGGGCTCGATCCCCAGGGGAGTACATATTGTGCTTTGTTTGGTTGGTGGTAGGACTTTGTTTAATTCCTGCACAATATTGCACTCTTCCTAGAGATAGAACCGAAGACCGATATCAAATAAAAAAAATCTCCGTACAAAACGATTTGCCCCGTGTCACCCTATCAGAGGCAAAATCTTAAAGTATTATTTTTATAATTAGCATTAAAATGTTATTCTACATGCATAATGTCAATCGAATGAAACTTAGGATGTTTAATTTCATGACTTGCCCCATTT
Organism: Venusia cambrica; assembly: GCA_951394065.1. NCBI lineage: Eukaryota > Metazoa > Arthropoda > Insecta > Lepidoptera > Geometridae > Venusia > Venusia cambrica. The sequence goes on along the minus strand of OX596044.1, from coordinate 5,839,130 downwards.
CAGCCTTTTAGAGGAATAGTAAAAAAACATGACACGTATCTCTTATAGTCTTTGAAACAGAAATCCATGCAATATTTTAACTAAATCCAATTATAAGATTTTGGATGCATGTTTTGCCCCATTTCACCCTTGAATAGTAAGTGTTATTTTTTATAAGCATTTAGTTATAATAAACACACGTAAACAGAATTTCCACTCAATCAGATCATATAAAAATATTTTTCCATTCAAAAAGTATTGCCCCATTTCACCTTCAAGAGGAAGTTTTTTATTATTTTTAGCAATTTCAAAGTAATTCTAAATACAATACATTCATTTTTTTTGCAAAGAAACTGTTTTGCCCCATTTTACCCATCAAAAGTAAGATTTTCTGAATATTTTTTCTAAATAAGCATTTAAATTACAACACACACAAGTTATAAAGATTTGAGATTCATTTTTGCACTATTTCACCATTTTAGAGGAAGAATCCCAAGGATTTTTTTCCATAATTAGCATTTTAAACTTATCACACATACTTTTTTTTTACTCAATCAGATCACAAATAAAGGTTAGCGTCAAACTTTTTTGCCCCAATTAACAATATTACACAACAAAACAATAAAAAATATAATATTTTTTTCTTAACCATCATGTAGATATATAGAAACACGTACAAAATTTCAACTCGATTAGATCAGATAAAAAGATTTGTTCACACAAAAAGTATTGCCCCATTTCACCCTTTAGAGGAAGACTCTACCAAGGTTTTTTTTATTATTAGCATTTCAAAGGTATCACAAATACATTTTACAATTTTTAAATAACTTGGATCATAAATATAGATTCTGCATAACAACTGTTTTGCTGTTTAACCCTTTAATAGTTAGATTTTTCTGAATATTTTTTTTTCGAATACGCATTTTAATCTATAATACATTAGACAAAATTTCAACCTGATCGGATCAAGTATAAAGTACACCTCCATACAAAAAGTTTTTCCCTGTTTCACCCTTTTAGAGGAAGAATCCCCAAGTTCTTTTTTAATAATTAGCATTAAAACGTTATTTGAAATACACATACAAAACAACTCATCGGATCATAAATAAAGATTTTGCATACATACAGTTTTGTCCCATTTTACCCCTTAATAGTAAGATTTTTCTGAATAGTTTTTTTAATACGCATTTTTATGCTATAATCAACCATTTACAAAATTTCAACTCGATCGGATCAAATATTAGTACATCTCCATACAAAAAGATTTTCCCCATTTCACCCTTTTATAAAAAGAATCTCTCAAATTTTTTTTTATAGGTAGCACGCTTCCGTCTGTTACTGGTCTGGAACAGTTAAGTTACCGATAGGCCGTTTGTAACGGTCCTTAGGTAATTTGGCTGATTCTTTTGTACAAAGTTAGCTAGTTTAATTGTACATTTTATTGAATAAATATATTTGAAAAATTAAAAGTTAGCATTTAAAAGTTATTAGAAATACACAAACAAATGTTCAACTTGATAGGATTATAAATACAGATTTTGTATACAAACTTTTTTGCCCCCTTCTACCCTTTTAGATTTTCAATTATTAAGATAAGATAAGATTTAATTATTTTTTTCTAAATACCCATTTTGAAAAACACAACATGTTGTGTACAGAGCAAAATGGTTTTCGGAAAAATAGAAGTAATAATATGGCAATATATGATTTTTATGAGTATATGTGATATGTCCCAAGTTTTTGAATGCGTTGTACAATCCGCCGTACAAAAAAAATAGTACAGATACTAGTTCGGAAATAGTTCACATACTATGCATTTTATATATTTCAATATAGGGCCCCGTAAGCACCGTTTACGTAAGCCTATGCGCTGGACTAGTCAAGTAAAATTTGCCGTTGGAAGTCACCTGCAAGAATGCTGTCGGTTGTCTTATGACAGGAAAACATGGCAAGAAATCGTGAGGCGAGCAGCTACCCCAAACAATACCACTTGATAGTGCTACAAAAAGACGAATAAGCAAAGTTTGGTTTCGAATAAAAACGTCATACATTTTAGTGATTCGTATTTTTATTTTTGTTAGCTAAATAATGACAATGTAAATTTATTACAACGGAACACCAGAGCGTAAAACAAACCGGTTGATAAGAATGTCCCAACATTATGTCTATAACTAGATAATATATACAGATACCTTGACAGTACGGTTCTAGTCGCAGCTGTAAGCCGACGCGACTGCACGAGTTCATAATCATGTGGAATAAAAGTGCACTGTTATACGTTCCGAGGTTAAATCTCAGGTTTGTGTGATGCTCTTGTCTAAACGCAAGGCTGGGTATATTGAATTCCACATGTTTTTTCCCTATAATTCTGTGTGATAATAGTTGTTTAATGATTAGCGTTTCAAAAGAATACAATAACAACATACGGCTGCGCTGATAAAACATTGCTTTTAATTGTTTTATTTTATTAATACAAACTAGCTAATGCCCGCAATTAAGTCTTAGAATTTAGAATTTGGTCCAGAGAGAAATTAAACATGTGTGAGTACCAAAACAAAACAATCGTTTAATAATTTATAAGCAAAACTGTAGCTTTGCTTGTAAGTGTTACGAAATTTAATGTGGTATGGAGAGTTTAGTGTCCGACCGAAACCGAAACCGAAATCGAATGTCGGCAACGGTCTCAGTTTCGGCCGAAACCAAAATTTCATTACAAGAATCATGTTTTGAGGGAACATTTTATCTTTAAATCACATAGCTATGCAGTGTTTTTTTTATACAACTAGGAGACGGAAACGACGAGTAGCCCTGACAGCACCTGATGTTAAGTGCACTCTTGCCTATAAAAATACGTTACTGCGTAGGTCACATTCACAAAGAACATAGCCTACATGGTACTGCATTGCGCCAGTCAACTTGAGTCATACATGTGTTAAGCCTCACGTACCCGTAATTCACCGGCAACCATACCCTTCAATGCTGCTTGGCGGCTGAAATATCATTTTTTCTATTATGAAAACGGTAATTCATCGAAACGAATAGTACAGGACATTACAGGACATTAATTTCACACAGCGCTGTCTAGTCCCAAACTAAGCAAAGCTTGTAATAATGGGATCTAGATTACGGGAATATTACTTATCCTTTTTTTGTAAATACTGGTAGAGCGTTTCCGCCTCAAAAGATATCGTACGATATCCTCGTGCTATACGAATGGCCATAGTACGCTGAAGGCTATTAAACAATAGCTTATAGAGCCTAACACCCGTCAGTCTCCCAGACCAAACGGTCGCTCCGTAGAGTGCCATCGATCGCACGACTCCACCGTAGAGACGGCGAATGCCCTCCCTAGGTCCCCCGAGATTTGGTAGCAGTCTGTGCAGAGCACCCACTATCTTCTGAATCCGGGGGACGGTGCGGCTGAAGTGCTCCCCGAAGTCCCAGCGACTGTCCAAGGTGAGGCCCAGGTATTTAAGGTACCGCCCCACCTGGACGTCGACGTCACCCACGTGAACCGACAAGCCGGGTGGTTCTCTTCCCCTCAGGAATTTGTGGAACCACAGTACCTCAGTCTTGTGAGGCGCTGTCCGCAGACCCAGCTCGTGGATCTTATCCACTACACAAGCCACCCAAAGCTCAGCGAGCCCCTTGGTCCTCTCGAAGTTGTCTCCGCCGGCTAACACTAAAGTGTCATCCGCATAGCAGACGACGTAGGGGGGGACCCCGTGAAAGACGAGGGCCTCCCTAATCGTCCTCCAAGGCAAGGAGTTGAACGCGTTGACGATGTCCAAAGACACCGCCAACAGCATCCCGCCTCGGGACACTAACTGGCTCGACAGCGAACGGACTCTAAGAATCGCGTCCACTGTCGAACGGGCCTGGCGGAAACCAAACTGGTCATCCGACAGGTCGGGGTCTACCCGGCAGAGATGCGCGCACAGACAACCGGCAATTATTCTTTCGAACATTTTGCCGGCCTCATCCAGCAAGCAAATGGGACGATACGCAGAGGGAGAATCCGCGGACCTTCCATCCTTATTCAATAGGAGCAATTTCGCTTCCTTCCACTCCTTGGGGAATACGCTATCACGGAGAAACAGCCGCCTCAGGCGGTCCCCAAGCTCAGAAGGCAAACCTACCCTAACTGAGCTATGAGACTTGTTACACGAGTCGTATTTTAGTAGGAAATTCTTGTAAGATTTATGTAAACGATTTTCCTCATCAGATGGTCTCGTCAGATTCAAACCAGTTACATAAAGAACCCTGGCTCGGAGCCGCTTACCATTGCTACACTAGGCGACGTCCTGGAGCAAACGGCTGACAGATACCCTGGGAGAGTGGCCGTCAAGTCCTTGCATGAAGGAGTCAGCATCACGTATGAGGAACTACTCAATCAGGTACGTACTGTCATCAATTTTATCCGCCTGTGTGGTCTAGTCGTTCGGAGTTGTCAGATCCAGACGTCCCATGTTTGATCAGGGGAGTACAATATTTTGCTTAGTTTGGTTGGTGGTAGGACTTGGTTTAAGTCCGCCTGGCTGGCTACCACCATCTTATCTAATTCTGTCGCCATAACAGCAATTCTTAAATTGTTGTGTTTCGGCATTTAGAGGTAAGATAGCCAACTTGAGGCATAAAGGTGTTAAGCCTCGCGTGCCCGTAATTTCACCGGCAACGATACCCTTCAAATCGGAACACAGTGATGTTGCTTGGCGGCTGAAATAGGTATGGTGGTAGTACTTCCCCGGACGAGCCCTTTCAAAAGCTCTACTACTCATATAGTTAGATCAAATGATTTAACTCAAGACCACATAAACATGTCTAGGGATATTTTGAACTTACTTGATGTTTAGAATTTTATTATATTTAATAATGAAAACAAAATAATTTATTAAAGCTAGTCGCCCTTCTCATTTTATATATACGGACTGTTTGTAGGTGTGCTTTTCGTGTTCCCTATCAATGGTGCAGATGTAACTAATTAGATGCATCTGCGATTGTGCAAGGTAATGGTGCATACGGTACGACGGGAAATAACCGACCTTTAGTAGGATTTTGTCAGTTTTTTTTTATTTGCAAAAGGCTCCAGTTCTTACTTATAATTACACCAATGGTACTTAATATGCGAAGAGCCAACAACGTCAAGTACGTACCAAGTACGAGTACATACTTATCAATAACCTGCTGTATTTATCTTTGCATATAATTATTGTAATCAGTTGTAATTTTAGGGCTACAATTATCCTTTTGAGCAGCCCGCTTCAATTATCTAGTTCTCGTTTATGGTAGAACGTTATTATCACCCAACACACATTTACATAACTGTATGGTAAATAGCGAAAGACGTTGATAAATATGTTTCTTAGACATTCTTCCACTGATTACATAGTAGTATATCGCCGGTTTAATCGCCTTTGTGGTCTAGTGGTTCAACCCACCGATTTCAGATCCAGAGGTGCCGGGTTTGATCCCCAGGGGGAGTACAATATTTTGCTTGGTTTAGTTGGTGGTAGTACTTTGTTTCAGTCCGCCGGCTAGCTACCACTATCTTATCTAATTCTGTCGCCATAACAACAATTCTTAAATTGTTGTGTTCCGGAATTTAGGGGTAAATTCAAATTCAAAATAAAATTTATTATTTGGGAAATGTCAAAAAAAACACAAATATTTTACCCACCTTTCTTTGTACCTACCTAGGTACAAAGACTTCTTGTAACCAGGTGAAATGAAGGCCAAGCGCTTCTGCGTCGTACAATATAAAAAAATATCAATTGCTCGGTAACATCCCAAAAAATAGTGCTGTGTTCATTGTACCAACTTATATTAGTTATATCTTTTATTAATCAGACAATTTGATTTTTATCATATACATTTCAGGCAGATTCCCTCGGCTGCGCGCTGCGGGCCCAGGGTCTGGTGAAAGGAGATCGGTTTGGGCTGTGGTCTCACAACAGCGTATCTTGGATAGTTGCCGTGGTAGCTGGGGCCAGGGCTGGTCTTATATCTGTACGTACATATTAGTTATCAATTAATAAAAAAATAATTAATTCCAAGTAAATCATCTGGAAAGCCAACATCACCTTTTAACAAGCCTCATATTTCAGTTGGTAGTAAAAAAAAAAACATAGGAAGGTACAGCTGGTACATAAAATCGTAAGGTTCTCGTAACCCTGCCTTATGCGCTATAGGTTTGATTCCCACCCAGAACAAACATATTTTGTGTATCTTATAGTATGAATGTATTTACAAAAGTATTTAAGAATTCTATCCGTAATCTAGTTCCCATGTTACAAGCTATGCTTAGGCTAGATGGCGCTGTGTAAAATTAATGTCCTCTAAATATTTATTTATTTTTACTTTGACAAAAAGATGGGATTTTTTTATTTAGCAATCTAAAGGAATGATCGATTTGACGATCGAGAAGTCTGGAAGGAGTGGAGAGAGGCTATTGACCACCTGGGGCACTGACGGCTTAAATAGTAATATCAAATTAATATTTTTCTTAATGTCTCACCGTGGGACATTACAAATGCGACATTCTCTATTCTTTGGATACTATTCTAAAACCTATTTTTAGGGTGTTTATTACCTCAAAAAACGGACCCCTTTATAATATCACGCGTCTTTCTGTCCATCCATCTGTCACCAAAAATATGTAATAAATCGTCATCCAGGAAATTTTATCATATCATTAATTAATGAAGTCGGTCTTCTTTTTAGATTTTAAAACGTTATTATAAGATAAACTAGGTAGGTAGCCACCTAATTTATCTTTGCTAGAATGAAGGCCAAGCGCTTCCCCATCGAAAAAAAATAAAAAAATATTGACGACATCATATTGTGTCTAATATTTGACTTGTAGTTTTTGTTGGAATAAGCTTCATTATTTTTGATAAGTTTTCAGGTACTTCTCAACCCTAGCTACGAGAAAAACGAAATAAGCTTCTGCATTAGAAAGACACAGATGAAAAGTTTGTTTATTGGAGAAAAGCTAAGCAATAGGAACTACTACAATATACTGGAACAGGTTATCCCGGAACTGCACGGATGTAAGCCGGGAGAACTAACTTCAAAAGAGTTCCCGGATCTAACGTCAGTGATATATTCTGGGAAGGATAAGTTAGAGTAAGTGGATTTTTATACCAGGCGAAGATTTTGGAGCTGAGTGCCGACTTTCGCACTTTGTCGACAGCCTGCGAAAATATACTAGACTTTATTTAATAGTCGTCAAAACGCTAATTGATTAAAAAAGTCGGCGATACGCGAAAGTCGACAATTAGCAATTAATTGCATAGAAATTTCCCGAACTCCGCTTTTACTTGTATTAAATACTGAAAAAGTCGGCATTCAGCTCCGAAATCCTCAAGTCGATAGAATCGACCTAAAACCTCCTTAACGGTGGTAATTATTGATATATCCGCCAAGTGATGTCCGATTTGCATGATTCTTTTATTAGGTGCCTACCTAAGAGAAATGATAGTTTCAACTTAAATTTAATAGTCGTGGGTTTGATTCGGGCCGGACATCAATCACTCTTTGATTGTAAATCGTGATTAGTACAAGTTTTATATAGTGTTTAAACTAAATCATTAATTGCTAAAAATGTGAAAGTACCTGTTGAATTATTTCCAAATTGATTGTGAAGCCGGGGTTAAACAGTCTGATGTTTTAAACAATTATTTATGACATATATAAGTATATATATACTAATGATTTTCGGCTGTCACAACACTCAACACGCAAACAAAGTAGGTAGCTACCTGTATATTTAAATTAGGTAATAGTTGTTACTAGACGCTATAAGAGTTTATATATCTATCTATATGAATCATCTGTTAAGAGATGGAACCTTGCTCATAATGATTCTGCATGGTTTAGCATTGACCAAACGATAATGTATTACTGTCACGCAAAGGAGTTGTAACCGTTTATCATACCTACGTATACTCGTAGAATCTAGAATCTGATCTAGAATATGTTCTAGAATCTTCGACTGCCTGGTCACTGGACTCCCAAGGTCAAGGGCTTACCCCTTAAGATAGTCAGTTCCTCGGACATACAGGATTCCGGTTGCACGGTGGTGCGCTTCCTATCATCGGTCTTATCTTAACTTAAAACCAGGCATCCTCGTCGAACAATAAAAAACAATCCTACTACTAACCAAATCAGGCACAAATTTGTACCCCCCGGGAATCGAACCTGGGATCTCCCTAGTTATGCCATTACTAACATCCGTTACACACAGCCGGATCATCTAACCTAATCCGGAAATCACGCTCGCTTTGCTCGCTCGAACAAAAAACCGTATCTAAACCAAATATAAACGTATGAGTATATTCAGGTACATTCAGTATTTGTACGTTTCTTATAATATTTGTATTAGTATATATTTATATTAGTAGTTGTTTTGTATATATATATATAAAGGTATTTATAATTTTTGTTAGATAGACTCTAAAATTTTTCTTATTTAATTAAGTTAGTACGCCATCGTTTTTGTAATGTTTTCTGCCAATTTGGCTAGCATTTAGAAAATGCCTTTGCGAATTAATACTGCTACGCCAGTCAGAAACGTCAAGAATATTCGCGAGTCTTCGCATAGTTCCGAGAAAATAAGACAATAACAACTTGTTTATCGGTAACACAAAATGATGATTTATGACCGCCGCGCCGTGCCAGATTACGCAACAGTTAGCGGCGCGACCATTCCCACGCTTACTAGAACTTTCGATAGAGTTGGATATAAATTGACGCACGATTCGGAAGCAAGTCAGCATTTCTTGGGCCCTCCAGGTTCCGAAACAGGCCAGCGTATTGTCCTTTCATAAAAAAAAAGCAAGTCTGTATTCGATTACGATACAGCGAGTTAATATCAAGTGATATTTGAGTGCGATAACAGTGTTTAGTTATTCGGTAGTATAACTAAGTAGTGTTGTACTGTGTTTAAGAGTAATTAGTTTGGTGCTGAATTTTGAGTAATAGCCGGCTGCTTTTAATTCTTACGAACCCCAGCTCGTAACAATACTAAGGATCGTAGGTACCATGTGGAAATCCGTTGCCTCTACCATCTCTCTAGGAAACAGACGTAAGATTTCTTGTATGTATGATGAACACATTTTTTTCAACGATAGGTTAGCTTGTCTTTACCTTTAAGCTTGTCTCTTAAGAAAGAGGTCCAGAGCGTCAGAAGCTGACGTCTACGAAGGAGCAAGTTTACCTAGAAGGCTCTGGCTTGCGCACTGACGTAACTCGGCAAACAGCATGGCGCCAGACTTCGGCTGCAGGGTGCTCACTAGCCAGAGTAGGTCATATGAAGGAATCATATCTACTGCCCATTAGTCGTCACTGTCAACGTCGGTTTTAACGACATCCATGGGCTGAGGTGGAGGGGTCGATTCTAAAGCCACGACCGCCACGGCAATGTGATGGAGTACTCGTATAAGGTTGATAGTTTTTCCACGATGTTTGTTGCAGCGGCACATTTGAATACAATACCCTGATCAAAGACTATCGGAATAGGAGTGAAATATCAAAATACGGCAGCGAGGTCCAGCCAGAGGAAGGATGCCTCATACATCTCACTTCTGGGTCTACTGGTGAGTTCAATGTGCATAGATGAAATATTATAGCTTACTACTGAATGCCCTTGGACTCGTCATTGACGTCATCACATATTTCCCAACATTTCTGTCATATTAGTATTAGTAAATAGATCTTATTGGATATACCTACTTATAATATTGCATATCCTATGTACGGAAGCTACTCTAAAAGAAATATAGTATTTCAATTTCATGGTTTTGTTTTGCGCTGAACCCTAATTATATTTTTTTTAAGTTGCCTGTTCATGTTACTCTTAATCACATCAGCTATCTGTCAGTGAATGTCTCGTCAAATTCGGTTCAGCCGAAAATTGTATATACGTACGTACTCGTAAATGTACGTAAATAAAGCTGTTAATTTGACATTACAAACAGGCTCTCCAATTTGATTTGTTTGTAAGATAAATGTTTCGTATAGTCAATTAAAAAGGGATTTTAGGAAATTTTCAAGGGCTGATGGGAATGTCCCAACGTCGAACGTCGGGCGTTATATGTTTTTTTTTGTACGACGATGAAGCACTTGGCCTTCATCTCACCTGGTTACAAGTTGAGATAAGGCCGAAGGTAGAGGCGCACTTCACCCGGAATTCTCAACTTACTGAGGAACTGGCTATCTTACCTCTGAATGCCCGAACACAACAATTCTAGAATTGTTATTAGGGCGACAGAATTAGGTAAGTTAGTGGTATATAGCCAGGCGGACTTAAAACTCTTCAACAATTTCTCAATATATCGTAATATTGCTACTTTTGATGATTTTTATTAAGTAGGAAGGCTTATTGCGGCGTGGTTGTCGCTGCTTAAGAATCGACCTCTCCAACTCAGCCCATAGTTGTCGTAAAAGCCGAAAAATTATCATCATAAATTATCTACACATTTACTGCGATCACAAATCCGTCTGCCAAGCGTGGTAATAATAAAAAACCCTCCAGCTTTGGAGGACACTCTGTTCAGCAGTGGACACGATCGGGCTGTGATTTACATACCAACTACGATACTAGCAAATACACTGTAGTTCGACCGCTTAGACAATGGAGAGACGCTTTCAGATCCATTCAAAAACTTATAATAATCCTGAATATTCTTCCAATTTCCAGGTAAGCCCAAAGCTGTTCTAGACTCACACATCGGAGTAGTAAACAACACATATTTCTGCGGCGTGCGGAATGATTTAAACCAAGGACACCAGAATGTTTGCATCCAGGTCAGCCCCGATCAACGATCTATTTAGCATTCAATAGCGCACAGTTCACTGATTTATGTTAATTCTAAATTGCTGTGTGACCAAGAGGGTATTGGCCCGCCTTCCGACCCGGAAGTTGTGGGCCCAAATCTAGCCTTAACAAAGTCTCCCAGCCACCACGGATCTTGTTCCCAGTATTATCTAATAAGAGAAAACTTCGGTGTTTTATTTGCTTATAGTGCACGTATATTGTATACGGTCGAATTTTCTACTTTATTTAATGTTCGACCATCTCACTAATATTGGGGTTTTCAATGGCCTCTAGTAAAAAATAATTAATGTATATCAGACCTGAGTCTATATATCTACAAATGAATACAATATATATATAATACTTAAGCACGAAAAAGAAAACATCAACATAATAAATAAAAATTTAAAAAGAGAGTAATTTGTAATAATATGATTTGTATAAAGAGTATACCAGAATTTGAGGACAATAAGCTATCAAAGAAGTACTTATGATTCTCATGATACAGTACCCCGAATACTGGGCTACAGCGGCTTGAGGCTGTGGGAGTATTGACTCTGCCTTCTGCGATAGGTTGTGGTTTCGATTCCTAACCTGGCCTCAAATATTTGAAAATTACATGCAGCCGTTTGACGCACTCAGGTGGATGCTGCGCCTCTCTTGGCTTAGGTAATCCTTTAGCTGTCTCTTTTAACTAGCCAATTAAACTCCTGGCAGACTACGTAGAGGGACCCTAAAATAGTATATTTTTCCTATGAACAATATTTTTTTGTGATGGGTGTTCTTGACCTCCTACCTAGGTAAGGATAAGGTCTAGAATAGACCCAGCTTGTACCAACGGAACACGGTCACTATTCAATGCTGCCAGGAGTGTTGGGATCATTCACCCGTAGCAGGTTATAATAATTCGGGGATTCCATTGCCCAAGGTATCCACTTCGACTTTCATACTTTCCTAGTTCAATGTATAATATGTCCAATATTTTTTACTTCCTCTTAAGGTGCCACTGTTCCACGCTCTAGGCTCTATCGTCACGTCTTTGGCTGCTCTGAGACACGGATCTAGTATCGTTCTGGCTGCACCGACATACAACATCAACGCGAATATTGATGCTCTCTTGTCTGAAAAGTAAGTCCTGCAAAACAGAATGTACCCCGAATGTTGTCTTTGTAATCTTAAACAGCATATGTTCGTACACCGTTGGCCTTCTAAAAAACTTTTTTTTTTTATTTACGATGGGTCGGCTCTTGACCACGAAACTTACACAGGTAAGAATGAGATCTACGATGGAGCGAGCCTACCCAGAAAGTGCCTATTAATTCTCTTCTTGAAGACATTAGGGTCGTAGCACAGCGGAAAAACAGACGCTGGGAGCTTATTCCAAGTTCTTGCAGAGCGCACAATAAAAGATTCTTGAAAGCGTTTAGTTCTTATGCGTGGGATATCAACCAGGTGAGGATGATAATAGGCTGTGCGTCTGAAATTTCTATTGAAAAACGGCGAAGGCGGCATAAGGTCGTGAAGCTCCTGAGCACACTCACCGAAGTACAATCTGTAAAACACCGACAAACACGCAAACTGCAGGATGTTTCGCTTAACAAGTGAGTTGGAGAAGGCAGCGTTGAAAATACACAAAGAAATTGCTGCTGCCCATTTTATCACATGATATTGGTTTAGACCTTACAAATTTAACTGGTACTTGCCCAGGCAAGCCTGAGATGTCTACAATGGAGCAAACTTACCAAGAGGGCTCTCCCGGGCACCGTAATGGACTTTGAAGGGGGTGGTAGCTGTTCATATATATATTTTCCAGGTGCTCGATAATCACAGGCACTCCAACCATGTACGTGGATATGCTGGCCCAGCTGAAGGCGCGCGGGGAAACCTTATCAGGGCTACAAGTCGCGCTGGCAGCAGGCGCGCCGTGCAGTCCACAGCTCATCAGAGACATCCAGAAGAACATGGATGTAGCTTCTGTCAGGGTACGTCGTATGTCTTAGAATAGCCCTGCTTAGCTATTTCAGGGGTTGGTGTGTCACAAGTGGTCTAAGCCGGGTAACGGAATCGTTGGCTTTATCTAAATGATCACAACCCTGGTGTTAGGATCTGAAAAGGTCCATCTAGCGACCACCCTCTTAGGTGCCAAACGACCTGCCGTGTTCCGCCGGTGTGCGGTAGAGCCAATGCCTTCTGGAAAAGCTCGCTCCATCGTAGACCTCTGGCCCAGAGTTTTTTTTTTATACTACTAGGAGACGGGACAAGCAGTAGCGCTGGTGTTAAGTGCATCTCTTGCCTATGACAAAGCCTTACTGCGTAGGTCTTATCCACAAAGAACATAGCGTACACGGCACTGCATTGCGTCCGTCAACTTGAGGCATAAAGGTGTTAAGCCTCACGTACCCGTAATTTCAACGGCAACCATACCCTTCAAACCAACACACAGCAATGCTGCTTGGCGGCTGAAATAAATATGGTGGTAGTAATTCTCCGGATGAGCCCTTTCACTAGGGGCTTCTACTACTACAAAAAGAGTTTAGTTTACAAGCCTAGATTTCAATATCTAACATATAATTTGTAAAAAATGTATCTTATGGAGGTTCATTCACGACAGGAAAGGTAACGAGCTGGTGATGAGTTTTACATGTAGTGTTATGAAAAATTGCAGGCTCTGTACGGTCTTTCGGAGACGACAGCCGCCGTGTTTCACTCTTTGCCCGGAGACAGCATAGACCTGGTTGCAGACACCGTGGGCTATCTCACAGATCATAACGAAGCCAAGGTTCGTGACGGTAAAAAAAAAATGTGTTTCTTACCCAAAGGCTGCCAACAGGATCCTATTACTATAAGCCTCCGCTTTCCGTCCGTCTGTTCGTCCTCTATCACCGGGCTGTATATCATCAACCGTAATAGGTAGACAGTTGAAATTTTCGTATTTTCATTTCTATTGCCGCTTTAGTATCTAACACGTAAATAAAAATACAATAAAACCGGACTATCAGACGTACGGCAAGCTACAACCCGTACCTTGTAAATGTTCCATTGTACCAATCCCATCAATTCGCCTCTGTATACCTTTATTATGAATACTGGCAAGGAATGGAATTCCTCGCCTTCGTCTGTACGAAAAAAAGTAAAAAAAAGATATTAAAAGTTGATGCTTATGGTATCGAAGGTGGTTGACGAGAATGGAAACCTGGTGCCTTTCGGCAGCCAAGGAGAGCTAATGACGCGTGGCTACAATAACATGATTGGCTACTGGGATGAGCCTGAGAAGACCAGACAGACCATCGACAAGGACGGATGGGTAAGCACTGGGTAAGAGCCTAAGAGAATAAATTATATAAAAAATGACGTTCATAATCTCTACTGGAATTAAAAGGCTTGTGAGAGTACATATTCAACTAGTGACTCGTCATTGTCTTCAAGACAAGGCTCGTTTAACCCGACTGCCTTAAATGGAGGGTGATGTTTTTCAAGAGATATATATGTATATTATACCTATGTCTATTTAATTGTAACATTCAATGGATTTTGACATGTCGTTTATTTACTCAAAATAGGTATCACCTCAAAGCCCTGGGGCCATTACATGAAGTCTTATTGCGTTTTAATTGACGACCTAAACTGAGCTGAATTGCTATTTCGTACCACGACGTCGCATAAGCGTGTCACTGTAGGTTCAGTTCTAAACGAAGCTGAGAGTTGAATCGCAAACAATGATCAAAAAATATTTAGGTAATCGCAACATTCCGAAAAAACTGCTGATTTAATTTCAGAACGTAGTTTTCAAAAACGTAAACAGATCAGAGACAAAATTTAGTTTATTCAACGCTTCAAACGCTAACCAGCTATATAGACGTCAATAGGTATCACTTCAAAGCCATACCATGAAGTCTTATTGCGATTTAATTGACGACCTAAACTGAGCTGAAGTACAATCTTGGCGTTTTCAAGTCCAGAGTGAACAGGTTCCTTTTAGACAAGCGCACTCCATCTTAGGCCACATCTTCACTTGTTTTTCAAGTAAGCTTGTGGACAAACTATAGCTATGACTATGGCTATCACCATAAAAAACACTCTGCAACCGACACGGCTTCACAGATTTTGTCATTTTTGTCATGTGAGGTACCGTTTGGTTTCTCTAATTTGTGGGAGTGTCGATTGTTATAAATAAATTATACCAAGTAAAAAATTACAATAAAATGTTTTATTATAACAATATGGGTATCTCTTAATTATAGTAATTTTATTTCTAGAGATAAATTCACGATAAGCGAAGACGGCTACGGTCGCGTAGTGGGCAGGATAAAAGACATCATCGTTAGGGGTGGCGAGAACATTGCCCCCAAAGAGATTGAAGACGTGATCAACACACATCCTGATGTAATCGAGAGCCAGGTAAACTTATTGAGGATCATCTTCGGCTTTTGTTTTGCATTTTAAGGTTATCGCTGAATTGTGGCTACAAAGTACATCGTGGATACAAAAACGTTTAATTCTCCACTAGATGTGGTACATACATGCAATTCAAAAATACAGCTTTTTGAACCCACGATGCAAAATCAAAAACAATAGAGCAAAATAGACCACATCGGAAGAAGATTATTTATGTGTATTATATTATTTAACACGTCATATTTACATCATATTGGCCGAAGTCTGCTAGCAAACTGTTTGCCGTGTTCCATCTGGGAAAGCATTGTCCATCTCTACGATGATATCTCATTCTTATTCTGGCTCTAGCTAGAGCTTGCCAAGTCCATAGGTCAAGAGCTTACCCATCATACAAATCATGAAAAAAAAAAACGCCTGATGTTTTGATTATGGCAAAATCCCAAAAAATTTGGAGATGGCTCAGTCCAGCAGCGGATATTTATGTATATGATGTTTGATAGGTTGTGGGAGTGTCAGACGAGCGACTTGGCGAGGAAGTTTGCGCGGTGCTCCGGGTGCGAGAGGGCGCCACTGTGACCCTGGCTGATGTCACCAGGCACTGTGCTGGACACATCGCACGATACAAGGTCCCCAGGATACTGAAGGTCACCGACAACTTCCCAAAGACCACCTCGGGGAAAGTACAAAAGTTTAAAGTTAAGGACCTGATCGAAGCAGGAAAATTGTAATTTTAATAAATCTTTGTAAAGGGTATTCATTCACAAAAAAAATAGACTAACTGTGTACAAGGGAATCAGTTGGGTTACCGAAGGACGGTAACAGACGGTCGGTATAGGTAATGTAACTGATTGATTTTTGTTTGTACAGTACAATAGAGCTTGTGGATGCTTTTGAGGCTGGCTCGTTTCTGTAGAGCGTCAGCAATGTTTTTTTTTATTGTACAACGGGGAGGTGCTTGGAAACGCATTTCACCCGGAATCCTCAACCAACTGAGGAACTGGCTATCTTACCTCTAAAGCCGGAACATATTTTTTTTAGAATTGTTATTATGGCGACAGTATTAGGTAAGATGGTGCTAGCCAGGCGGACTTAAACAAAGTCCTACCACCGACCAAACCAAGCACAATATTGTACTCCCTATAGGTATCGGAACCTCTGGATCTGAAATCGGTGGTTTGAACCACTAGGCCACAGAGACGGTTGTGTGCGCGGAATCTTGTATAGATGGGTTCCACGCTATTATGTCGAGCACACCGCAAATAGCCAACCCATTTGCGGAGACGCGGTCATCGGATCTACCCCGAAAATGGTTGATGGTCACACCACTGGTGGTAGCACCTGTCAAGGTCCACCTGGCTATCGACTATCCTCCTAGTCCAGTGACAAACGGGCATGTACCGTCGATGCGTGGAAGCCAGAGGCTCCTGGGAAAGCTCGCTCCATCGAAGACGTCATCCTTGCTCTGGCCTAGAACTAGACAAGCCTATGTAGAATCGAGTTCCCTCCTAGATGCCCCGGGTGAAGTAGAACAAATGGCTTCCTTGTCACTATTCGGGACAGGTTTGCTGTCCAGTAGTGCTGAATTTTAATGTTTAATGCTATCGAAGTATTATGTAGATTTGTTAGCTTTTTTATGATTTTGTATGTTTTTTTTTTAATAAATGAATATTATGAATACATATTATTTTGATGTTATGATTATATGCCTTGATTCTCAAATACCATCTTCCTTAACCTCTCCAATCCACCCAAGTTTACACAGGCGAAACATCGTATCGAGAGATAAATTTATATGTTTTAAAAATAATTAAAATAATTTAATATGTAAATTGAGATGACAGGTGCCATGGTATTAGCCTATATAGACACAGCACGTTTTACCGAATGTCAGTGTGAAAAATCTTAGGGAAAGTCACGCATCAAATAGTCTTTCCACCTTACTATCCCTTCTTGGATAATAGTAGAAAGTATGTTTTGTAAATGAAATAAAAAATAAATTTTGCGTTTGAAAATCATGCTTATACGTAGATACGTATAATGTTATCGATCTTGCTATACCATAGCAAGATCGATAAGGTAAGAGTAAACTTTTATGGCCATGCACCCTTCAGTTGTGAGTAAAAAAATAAAAAACAGTAAATTCTTATTTTTATACAGCCTCAAATCTAATGAGATGTAGTTGGTATCGGTAGATAGTTAATGTTTCTTTGGGTAGCTTAATAAACTACCTTACGTGGTGTGCAATTGTAAGCTGCAGCTTTCGTAAGTACCAAACTTTACAGTACTTAACTTGATTATCAAACTATTTTACAAAACCCACAATGTTCTGTGTAATTTATCTCGTAATTTTGTCATTGTAACTTACTTTATGATCCTCATTGTTACTGTAACTTTACAACACTAAATGCATAAGCAAGACTGATCAGGCAGTAACGACAAAATGATTTAAATTAGGTTGTTTGGTTTAAAATAAACCGATGGAGGACTTCACCGGCGGCGGCACCGAGATGTACGACATCGCGGAGCTGCCTGCTTCTTCACCCGGAATCCTCAACAGTCTGAGGAACTGGTTATCGTACCTCGAAATGCCGGAACACAATAATTTTGGATTGTTATTATGGTGACAGACTTAGGTAAGATAGTAAGGTGGTAGCTAGCCAGGCGGATTTCAACAAAGTCCTACCACCAACCAAACCAAGATTAAATCCGGGACCTCTAGATCTGAAACCGGTGGGCGAACCACTAGTCTATAGAGACGGTTAAACGGTGGTATAGAAAGAAGTAAGTTCAAATAAATACCAGTACCCTTATGAGTTTCTGACAGCTAACTGAAACTATTTTCGTTTTCGTATAGGGCGTTTATTTCCATACATTTGGTTAGCGGACATTGCAAGGAACTACAGTTGCTTTACTATTTCGCTTACCAAATGTATGGAAATAAACGCCCTATACGAAAACGAAAATAGTTTCAGTTAGCTGTCAGAAACTCATACTAAGGCCTCAGGTAATTACCGCCTTCGCCATCATCATTATCTTCCTAACCGTTATCCCACGCTCGGTGTGTTATAACGAGCAGGTAGATGATGATGATGATGAAAGCGGTAAGTACGCTATTTCGTTAGTTTTGACATCTGCTTGTTTGACAGTTTAAAATGCCTCAATATTTGTAAATTTTTGAGCTATTAACAAGAAGAAAATGTCAAATATCAAAACAATCGTCAATTGGTCTAGTCAAAACTTATCAGATGAGCCCGGACTCGAGGGGTTTACTAGTAGCCACTGAGGAGTTTCACTATCCATCTCCTGGCTCCATCATCAGATCAGCTCCATGATACCAAATTATATAATGTTTTGTCAAGTGTGTAAGATTTTATTACATAGTTTGTTTGCAAAAAGTGAATCTAATATAACAGCGTATAATAAAAGATTCAGATGTTCCTTTGTTTTTAATGTGGATTCAAAAAACAAAAGAGCAACATTTTAAGTTAATGTCATGCTACATCAGAAAATGATAAAAACATACAACTGAACCTAGAACGCTAATTATAAGCAGAAACCGACCAAACAAGCAAATAAATTATTTGCAACGATAATATTGACACATAGTATAAAATAATTGTGTGTACTTATCAGCTATTGTTTTATTTTAAACTAGTTAACACCCGAGGCTTCGTTCCTATCATACCGTGGGAATTTTCATAAAATATTCACAGTATACAAAATAATGCCTATACCAATTAGCTAGTACACAATTTATTACACCGTCTCTGTGGCCTATTGGTTCCACCACCGGAATCAGATCCAGAGGTACTGGGTTCGATCCCCAGGAGTACAATATTGTGCATGGATTGGTTGGTGGTAGAACTTTGTTTCAGTCCGCCTGGCTAGCTACCACCATCTTACCTAATTCTATCATAGCAACAATTCTAAGAAATGGTTGTGTTCCGGCATTTAGAGGTAAGATAGACAATTCCTCAGCTTGTTAATGATTCCGGGTGAAGTGCGCCTCCACCTTCGGCCTTATCTTAACTTGTAACCAGGTGAGATGAAAGACAAGCGCTTCCCCGCCGTACAGTAAAAAAAAAATGTGGCTAGTTGGTAAATTATTGCATAAAAACGGAAATTTTAGGCATAGGCCGCCGATGACCAGAGTAGGAGAAAAAGTTTCCGTGATCACCCTCCGCACAAGGCTCTTCCATAGCGGTGACGTATAGTGGTCCGCAGTGGTCATCAAGATGGTGTCGTGTCAAGCTTTTGCGCATCGTGGATACTAGCTACATCAGCACCCTAAGCGCATTGTCGTGTGGGATACGATCCCAAGAAATATTCGTAAGGCTACTCGTATAAAAACAATTTTGTCTGAAGTTCATCTTGATTTGGTTTGATTGGATCGTATTGAAAATGTTATTACCATGATTTGTTCAGTCAGACATGATCTGAAGAATTTCTTGATACTATCGAACTCATGTTCATCCTGTATCTGGGATGTCAAAGTGTATGTAATAAATAATATGGAGTAAAACTATCACAAAAGCGACTATCTCTCACGTAATAATGTCTTTCATTTGGAGACAAAACCAATTGCTGTCGCGTTTGAAATTTAACAGAAATGATAGACCTATATGTGATTGTATCCTTTTTACTCATTGTAATATGTTTGGGTTGTCGTTTTTCATATGGAGGGCGGCTAGTCCATAAGATCCCCGGGCCCTTGGCACTTCCCATTATTGGAAACACGATCGATCTGGTGATGCAGCCTGGTGAGGTTTTAAAAATCTTTATTAAAATATTTTTCAAAACGGCAGCAACAGTAAACTAATTCGATTGATGAATTCAAAAGAAAAAGATCCGTCTTTACAGGATTTGAGTCAAAAATTAACAGTCATTCATGCTCATTCAAGTAGATTTTTCATCATTTTGGAACGTTAGGTCACCTTTTCGGAGTCGCCATCAGCACATTAGGAAAAAAAGAGTCTAGGTTAATTAGTTTTTTGATTATCCATGCTATATATATATATATAATAATAATAATAATAATAATATAAGTTTATTTCAGGTAACGTAAGAATTGTACAGGATGTTTAAATACTAATTCTAAGATCCATATTAATATATACCTTAAAACTAAAATACATACAAAATAGAACTTAAACTAAGGCACACGTGATGTCGCCGACGTGTTTCGGTGCGGGGATCTCGCGACAGGCGACCCTTGAATCGCCGGAACTTCACCCCTTTCGGCCAGAAAATAGGGCTCAGGAAAGTCGAGAGGCGATCCGTAGGAACTCTCACCATAAATGAGCTGAAACTCACATTATGACATATGTTATGTTATGTGTATATATATATGTTATGTATATGTTACCGAGTACAAAATAATTTATAACATTCATAAGTCAATTATATACATAAACCCCTCTTTAATCTCTAAAATATCGATAACTGCCTATTGAGCAATTTGATTACATTGGCAAATCACCAGTTAGCTGCAAAGTGGTTCAAGTCACTTATTTTATAGTAGGTAGGTAGGTGTGTTTAATTTGACAATTCTTTACAGACATTATGATTTACGGGAAATAATAGTGGCGCTTTGAGAAAGGACATTGAATTGTACACCGTTTCCTATGAACTGAATTTGACTCAGGCATTATTTTCAAATAATCAAATGAATATCAAAAGCTCGATCGATCGGTCGAATGGTTCTTCCAACTGATTTTTGAACTAAATGTAGAGATGTAGGTGCGTTGGCTTTTACTAGTGGTTACGGCTGATTGATCAAAATACTGAAGGGTCCAGGTGGTCGCTAGCAGTAGTCGCAGGTACCTGCTGAAGTCTACAGCTATCGCCAAGCAGTTGGCTGTGTTCCGATGTTGCGCTGCAGTGCCTTCTATGGGCATAAGCTCGCAAATTGTAGATCTTATCCTTGCCAGTGCAACCGCAAATTTTGAGGTCAGGAGCTTACCCGTTCATGTAAAATGTAGTTCACTATGACATTTCTATGATAAAGGTAATGTTTATTAATAGCACCGAAAACACTTATATTCCGTTCTAGGCTATGATCATGAGCGACTAAGTCTATTAATTAATAATAATATAATATATATTAAGTGAGTTAACAAGCATGATTTGCAGATGCTTTGTTCAAATTCTTGAGAGGCTTGTACAGAGACTATGGACAGCTCAGCAGACTGCAAGCTTTCCACCTACGCTGCGTCAATGTCTATGATCCCGATGATATAGAGGTAGGTAACTAGCCTAGGTAGGTAGAGCCTAGAACATAGACTTAACTTATAACTTGAAACTAGGTGAGATGAACGCCAAGCGCTTCCCCGTCGTACAAAAAATAAAAAATAAAAAACGGCTTATTGACATGGGTAAGTTTTAAGTTCTATATTGCTATTATTACTATCAGCCGATCATCTGCATGCTCATCATCATCACATTTATAGAGTTCACCCGTGAACATTATAATTTCAGGTTATACTGTCTCAAGTAAAATACAACGAAAAGTGGCTTCCGTACAATTTCTTCAAGTCGTGGCTTGGCAAAGGATTACTCATAAATAATGGTAGGTGTGTTCCGAAGTGACATAATCATTAATATGCATGGATTACCTTCCAAGGTTGCTATGAATAAATTGCTTTGGCGATAAGGCCGCCCATTGTGATTATACTGTGTGACAAAATCTTTGTACTTCTCGATTTAATTTCCGTGTTCAATCATTCCTTTATTCATCGAACATTCATAGTATACTATTTTCAATTTGCATTGGAAAACATATAATATTTGAATAGGTGGTTCTTCGTTTTGCATGTTTGGTGAAGGCAAATATCTGAGAACTACATATCATGTGTATCATGTCATTGTGTAGTTCTCAGATATTTGGCAAAAGTTTTCTACCTCTCTATGTCAGTTAGTTTAAACTAGTTTTGTTTTAAAACACAAGCAAATCAAATTTGATTAATTATTTGTTTATGTTTATGATATCATTTGATAAAAACTTTAAGGTGAAAAATGGCACCATAGAAGGAAACTCCTAACTCCCGCATTTCACTTCAATATCCTAAAGAAGTTCTTCCGAACCTTCATCGAGCGGACTGAGGAGTTTGTAGCTCAGCTGTATACAGAGACAACGGTGGAGAAGACAGATCTCATGCCTCTGGTGTCGAAGCAAACTCTGCGTATTATGTGCGGTAAGTAGAATAATGATACTCGGAACGACTACCCCGTTCATAAATAAACTAATATTGCAGGACATTAAATTTACACAGCGCCATCGAGTCCTAAACTAAGCAAAGCTTGTAATATGGGATTTCGATTACGAATATAATACTTACTGATATATCTACTTATTTTTTTTAATAAAACTTGTAATGCAATACAGCACCCAAACACAGAACAAAAATAAATAGGTATTTTGTTAATTTTAAATGTAAAGTTATGAACGGGGTTTTGTAACAATTTTTATATATTTTTTTATTGTACGACGGGGACTTGGCCTTCATTCCACCTGATTTTTAATTTATTGTAAGGATGTGGGTGGTCATTTCACTTGGATTCCTCAACAAACTGAGGACTTATCTTACTATCTTACCTCTATAGATGCCGGAACACAACAATTTTAGAATTGTTGTTATGGCGACATAACTAGGTATGATGGTGGCAGCTTAAGCAAAGTCCTACCACCAACCAAACCAAGCACAATATTGTACTCCCCATGGGGATCGGGACCTCTGGATCTGAAATCGTTGGGTAGAACCACTAGACTACTGAGGCGGTTATAGTCATATCAGTAATCATTCAATTTTTTTTCAACTTTATGGGATAATATCGAATGGAGCTGTCATGAAAAACCTGTACCGCGGTAAATTGACTACTTCTCAAGTGGCCATTCTATTCTTAAGCTCCTTAATACCGATAAAGACTGTAGGTACCTTATTCATTTCAGAAACCTCCATGGGCAGCGCAATGGACGAGGATATAGTATCAGTCACGAACAAATACTTCCAAGGTCTGTTCGTGATTGGCCACTGCATCATTTACCGACTGATCAGGACCTGGCTATATCTGGACTTTGTGTATAACCGTACCAAAGCAGCGCATATCCAAAAAGTTGCTGTAAATGATCTACACAGGTACCTATGCATTTATAAGTGGTCAAAATTATAAGACCCAGAGGTCCCGGATTCGTTACCTAGGGGGTACTTTATGCTCGGTTTGGTCTGGCTAGCAACCACAAAGTATGACGCAATTACAGCAATTATAATTCTTGTACTCTGGCATTTAGAGGAAAAATAGCCAGCTCTTCAGTCTGTCAGCTTTCATAGCTTGACACTTTCTTAGGTGTCAAGTTATGACAAGGTTGTAAATGAGCCAGTATCACTCCTAATAGAGAATGAGCCAGTATCACTTTAGCTACGCTTATATTATGACAGTGATCTCAGTTACAACGTTTCTACTTTACAGTTAAAATGATAAAAATAAAGCCGTTGTAATGTTGGTGTTTTTAAACCCTTCTACAGGTTTACAACCAAGATAATTAAGGAGAGACGCGAGTATGTGCAGATGAATCAGATAGAGAACTGGAGAGATGATGACGAGGCTTACGGAAAGAAGAGCCGACTGGCCATGCTTGACCTGCTGCTAGACGAGGAGAGGAAGGGAAGAATCGATGAGGAGGGGATCAGAGAAGAAGTTGATACCTTCATGTTCGAGGTGATACTTACAGTCTTTTTGATATAGAGTATCATCTTTATGGACCTAAACTCTTAGTTTGGGACTAAGATGCTGCTGTGTGAAATTAATGTCCTGTCCTGTAATTCTGTATAAAAAAACCTGACAAATATCATCCCGCGACACGCGTCGAGAGCGATTTTGGCCGATGTTGACTGACATTGCCATACATTTTGTCAATAAATAACAAAATAACTTTAAATTACAAACTTTTACACGGAAAACAATTATCACCCATCGCTTTTCTAGACCCAGCCCTCAAAGCGTAAAGCTTCTAGGGGCGGTTCTAGATCTAGCTTTTGCCTTGAGAAGATCCTATGAAGCTCAGAAATACCATTGCCATGATAAAAATAGGGGGGGGGGGTTTGGGGAGAACACGTATGTCGGACTATTAGACTATTATAAGTCGTGGCTAACCAAAACTCTACCGTTTGTAACTTGCTTTAAATAATATTCCAGGGTCACGATACAACGTCAACAGCACTTTGTTTTATGATGATGAGAATCGCCAACGAGTCCCAAGCACAGGTACCTATCTATCAACATGACATTCAACGGTTTTCATTAAGCTTAATTCACCTTCCTTTCTAAATCAGCGATTCTTTATCAATTCAGGAGAAAATCTTCGAAGAGTTAAATCGCGTATTCGGCGATTCCGACCGCGCTCCAACCGTGGAAGACCTGGCTGAGATGAAGTACCTCGAGTGCTGCATTAAGGAAAGCCTACGGCTGTATCCCAGCGTACCTTTCATCGCCAGATACATCACCGAAGATGTGGTGCTGAGTAAGTACATCTTCCTATAAAAAATACAGTCATCAGTTACTTTGGTTCTCTGGCAGATATCCACGTTTCGAATGTTTTTACGTAAAACTTTAAGATTAGCTGGCTCTCTTTATAGCTTGCATCCAACTTTTAACTAATTCGGGAGCCTTATTATTTAACCCTTATTATTTAACGTAAAATGCTTTACAAAATATACAGCTGACGAATGTCATCGTTGGTCAGTAGCAATTTACTGAGAACCTGGCAAGTAGATGTAATTTTTTGTATTGTACTTTTCGTCCGGGTTAACTACACTAAACTACATATCAATTGTAGTGTGGACCTCATAGGTGTAAAAAATACGGTTGTGGCACAGATAAGAATTCAAATAGGAGAAACTGCTAAGTAGATACCTGATTCGATTTTTCAGAATGCTTTTTAATGCCCGTATGTGGACCAAACAAACTTACCAGCTCATAGATATGCAATGCAACCGGAGTACAATATTGTGCTTGCTTTGGTTGGTGGTAGGATTTTGTTTAAGTCCACCTGGCTAGCTACCACCGTCTTACGTAATTCTGTCGCCATAACCACAATTCTCTAATAGTTGTGCTCCTGCATTTAGAGGTAAGATAGCCAGTTCCTCAAACTTCGGATTACCAGATGAAGTGCGCTTCCACCTTCGGCCTTATCATAACATGTGAATCAGACGATATGAAGGCCAAGCACCTCCCTGTACCTACAGTAAAAAAATGAATTGGAACTAATTTCCTTTTATCTGCGAGTGACAGGATCTATCGAAGTACTGTCGTGTTCTATCGGTGCGTAGACCATGCAGCCATCAGAGCCCTCTGGGAAAGCTAAATCCGTCGTAGATCGTATCCATGTTCTAGTCTAGAGCGAGACAAGCATATGGCAAGAGCTACCCTTCATTTATTAAAAAAAGCTTTATCTACAATTGCAGGCGGCTACCGAGTACCAGCGAACACGGTGTGCAACATCCACATTTACGACGTGCATCACCGAGCGGATCTATACCCTGAGCCTGAGCAGTTCCTGCCCGAGCGGTTCCTGCCACAGAACATTGCTCGGAGACATCCGTACGCGTACGTGCCTTTCAGTGCCGGCCCTAGGAACTGCATCGGTAATATATTCTATGCACTTAGAATTCTGATCATTACAGCTTTCAACGTTGAGATAATAGGCATCTTGCTACCCTGACTTTAAATGCCTCAAGTTGATGGGTGCATAGTGCAGTGCAGCGTTCTGCGGATATGGCCTAAGCAGAAGGTTTTCATTTAGGCAAAAGTTGCACTTTACATATCCTTTGCTAATTGAAGTCAAGGACGAGATCAAGAGCCATCTACAACTACATTTCATTTCTCATAGACTTGTAAATTATGTAGGTATATATTGTTATATTTTATTTTACGACGGGGAAGCTCTAGGCCATCATCTCACATGGTGTACAAGTATGATAAGGCCGAAGGAGGAAGCACACTTCACCCGGAATCCTCAACGGTCTGAGGAACTGATGAACTTGTTATCTTACCTCTAAATGCCGTAATACAACAATTTATAATTGTTGTTAGGCGACAGACTAAGATAAGTTGGTGGTAGCTAGCCAGGCGGACTTAAACAAAGTCCTACTACCAACCAAACCAAGCACATGTACTCCCCCTGAGGATCGAATTCGGGCTTCTGGATCTGAAACTGGTGGGTGAACCACGAGACCACGGAGGTGGTTAAAAACTACTGTAGTTATAGCAAAAGAATCAGCTGTTTAACTCTTTTGCCAGGTCAAAAGTTTGCTTTAATGGAGATGAAGACGCTGATGTCGGGCGTGCTGCGCCAGTTCCACCTGGAGCCCGTCACCTCGCCCACAGACCTCGTCTTCACCTGCGACATCATTCTGCGCACCAGAGATCCCATCTACGTGCGATTCCGAAAGAGAAGCTAAATAATACCCTATATTGCTATTTCGGACAAAGGTCGATGTTCATATATTATTTTGTTGACATAACAGTTATCTCGTATGCATATATAACAACCCTCATAGCTCAGTTGGTAGTAACTCTGCCTTCTGCGCTGTAGGCTGTGGGTTCGATTCCCACCCAGAGCAAACATTTGTGTGATGAATATAGATGTTTGTTCTGTGTTTGGGTGTTGTATCATATAGTACGTATGTATTTACAAAAAGTATTTAAGTATTATATCCGTAATCTAGTTCCCATATTACAAGCTATGCTTAGTTTGGGGCTAGATGGCGCTGTGTAAAATTAATGTCCTGTAATATTTATTTATATTCTTTTGTAAATAATCGCTATACGTTTATGAATATTCCTTATACAAGTAGTACCTATATGTAAGTTTTTATTTCAGTGCAAACTTCAATAAAAACGTTATAGAAGTTTATTTTATTCGCTCGACAATGTCAAATTATATGATAAGCAAACTAAAGTAAGTCATAATAGCCAGGCAATAAATCGGGCTAAAAATTTGTACTGTTTCATTATAACTCGCTGCGCTTGTATTATTTGCTTGTACTCGTATAATTAGGAACTTCAAAATTCGTCAAAAACATGACATGCAATCTAACTTATTAAAAAACTGGCCACTAACAATTTGAAACGTCAAAAATACGTGTCAAAAACCTTTTTGGAATTTCATGAGTTTCACCTTGTCCCAACAAGGAGAAACTCAAAACCTGGGCGAGATTTTTGATGATCCATTTTAATCAATTAAAATCTTCAATCTATTGAAGTTACGAGTTTAAAATAAACTTTTTTATGTAACTCGTGCACATAATTTACTCAAAACTATCATAAACATATGAATGTACAGTTTGCTTACATTGTGAAATCACCACTTAGCTGCCTACTGATATAGCAATATTACGCCACTATCACTCCCAGTATATCCTTATCCTCAAAGGCTAAGAAGGATGTAGGTTTGTGTAGATTAAATTACACGTACACATCCTACAAATTATAAGTCGCTGGGATAAACGGCTTAGGATGTGCGTTGCATTTCAGTCAGACACACATGCCAAGCCATTTTGTATGGTACTTTTGTTTATTATGACAATAATACGTTTTAAAAACTAAAAAAAACTGACTTCAATGAAGAATATGATACAAATTATTAACAAACATAACAAACGTTTAATATTTTTCATTTTTTCGGGATTTTTAAAGCTTTAAATCGACCACACGATGAGAAAGGGACACACACACACCACAGGAACGCAGAACACACAATTTCGTTTGCTTGGATGAAATATTTTTTCCAGTTATTTTTATATAAAACCAAACTACAGTACCGATTTTAATGAAATTATTTTGGGACTACCTCGGAAGTATGACCTACTAAACATAACAAGAATCATCAAAATCAATTTCGAAATGGCGGAGTAGTCGAGTAACAAAAATAAACATACAGCTGAATTGAGAACCTTCTCTTTTTTTGTCGGTTAAAATACATGATATTCATATAGATTCTATGATATATTCTGTGTCTCAGGTCAGGCCCTTAAACATTGATATAGATTGAGGAATACAATATAAACAGAGATTCTTAGCGGTCCGTATAGTCTTTGTACAGATCCTTTTTTACACAAGCCTCATAGCTCAGTTGGTAGTAACTCTGCCTTCGGCGCTGTAGGCTGTGTGTTCGATTCCCACCCGGGACAAACATTTGTGTGATGAATATAGATGTTTGTTCTGTGTTTGGGTGTTGTATCATATATATAGTACGTAAGTATTTACAAAAAGTATTTAAGTATTTTATCCGTAATCTAGCTCCCATATTACAAGCTATGCTTAGTTTGGGGCTAGATGGCGCTGTGTAAAATGAATGTCCTGTAATATTTATTTATTTTTTAGCAAAAAAGTTTTCCATTTTTAGTCTTTAGTCTAGTATTCTTTTAATGATTCTCATCTCACCCGATCCAACATCATGAAGCTGCGCCTCGTGTTAGGTTATTGGCGTAACATGTTATGACGAGAAAAAGTTAATAAAAAATCTTACCAGGTTGTTACACTACATCAAAGGAGCTACCAAAGATGGCTAAATATCTTGGTCCAGGAGTTTAACCTAATGAACCACCTAATTTATACAACTAAGTGGTGTCATGGTAATTAGGTCATGTTATAGATAAAATATATATTTATAATGACTGACCAGCCTATCCAGAGGGTCTCAAGACATACAAAGTCTGGGTACAGGCGCTGGGAACTGAACACTAGGAGGTCAGCAGTTCTGTGTGCAAGTGAAATAAGTCTGTCTGGTGAGGAATGCAAAGAAATTATCCTAAAAAACGCAGAACGGCGGGCGGGAAGCAAGTCAGGAGCGATTGCTAGTTCGACATCAGTGGCAATCACTCACAACATATAAGAGATAAAATACCTCGATATATTTACATAATTAGTGTCAAGCAGTTATTTTAAGGATAGTAGCGAATGAAACACAATAAAAAATGATAGAGTTTATTGGTGGCTTTTTATTACTTGTTTTAATTATTATAAGTTCAGTTTACCGTTTTTCATATGGAGGGCGGCTAATTCATAAAATACCTGGGCCTAAGCCTTTACCTATCTTTGGTAACTCATTTGATGTGGTGTTACAACCAGGTGAGTTTTATAATCAATTTCTCGACTTTATTGAAGCCATGAAATATTGCAGTTTCGAGTTAGGTGGGATGGTGTGATAAGATTCGTTGAAAAAAAGTAGACCCAAGACTAGAAAGTGGGAAAACATTTACGCATTAAATTATTTGTACTTACAAAAAAAGGTTTGCCAACATTTTTTAACCAACTTAAAAAAAAAGAGATTCGTCGGAATCTTTTTTTTTCGTTAAAAGGGTATACTTCACAAATGGTCCCATTGAAAACAGGTCAGGATCTGATGATGGGATCCTGGAAAAATCGAGGGAACTCTTCAAATATTATAGGCACACTTGGAAAAAATATGTCATCCAGGTAAACGAAATTGTATTATATTCCTTATTGAAGTTGGTTTTCTTTTTAGTTTTTAAGACACAATATTTTTAAATTTCTAAATACACAGGTAAGTATTTGGTTGTAATTTTAAGACATTTTCAGATGTCCTGTTTAAATTCTTGAGGAATCAGTACAAAGACTACGGACCGCTTACTAGACTGCAGGCATTCCACATGCGCCTTGTCAACGTATACGATCCAGCTGATGTGGAGGTATTTCCGATTTAAATTTACGAATTTAAATCTACTATTCACTATTCTATAAGATTATGAAAAATACCCATAAAAAAATTGTCGGATTAATCAAACGTAGGTATGCGTTCAAAACGCATACCTACGTTTGATTAATCCGACAATTTTTTTGTGTCCACCAGTTTCGTATATTTACGATCAAATATTACCGCTCGTTTTTTACTTTTGCATTTCAGTACGCAAACTTACGCTAAATAATCATGTTGGCAATCACTTACAATAGAATACAGTCGTCTCTCAATTAAAAGTCCTGAAAATTTTGATCGAAGTCACAAGAATTACCAGTTCAATTAGCTAACCTCTTTATCGCAGTAATTATTTTCCGATTCTGTATGCAATGAACTGTTATCGGGTTAATAAGTACCACCCAATTTAACTCCTTGAAATGTGACCGTGATATCGTCTTTAGGTGAGGTAGGTCACAGAATAAAATAAACAATTGAGCCTTACAGTATACCTTAAAGTACTGACATCTCAACTTGGCAATAAGCAACATCCATATAATATCCTGCAGGTCAACTCCACAAACCGATTGCGATATAATCAAAACGATACGATAGTCTTCCGAACAATCGGAAACAACCGTACTCTGTAGGTAATGCATCGAAAATACCATCGTCTGTCCAAAGTCGCATCGAATGCTCGGGACCAATTACAACAAAATGCATGGCTTGGATAAAAATCTTTTGGTACAAATCTCTTCGCTTGATCGTGTAGATCCGTTTTTATTACCTTTTTTTTTAACCCAATAAGGGAAAGCTCAAGTTTCACAACCATACCGTTTTATGACCAAGTTGGTTGACTTTGTTTTTTTTATCTTAACTTTTTTTTAGTTATTCATTATGGGAAGGCTAAAGTTATACGACCATACCACCTATTGTTGACTTTGATATTAAAATGTAGCGCTATATTCTCTATGGTCAAATTACAGGCCAGCCCCCTCAGCACGGGGAGGGGTTAAAATTTTTGCCCTCTGTTTTTATCCACCTCTGAGACCATTTTGTCTACCGATGGTGGATAAAAACAGAGGACAAAAATTTTATCCCCTCCCCGTGCTGAGGGGTTATATAATATATAAATATAAAATGTACAATTAAACTAACTTACTATGTACAAAGGTATCAGTCAGATTAACTCAACTATTCCAGTACCAGTCGGAAGCGTGCCCCAGACACTTTCTGCATTGCCACGCTGAATAGCTATGCTAATTCGCTGGCGTAAATAAGAGCCAGCCCTTGGGTCACGTGTCGCCTCAATAAAAAGCCCCGCAAGATTTTTGAAAACTCGAAGGGCACCGGCTCCCCTGGGACCCAAGGTCTTGACCCCAAAAGGTTCAAATAGGTAAGCTCTGTCGAGACCACAATATTTGCACCTTTTGTGATCCTCGGCCGAATCAGCCGCCGCACCAGCTTTAATTGATGTCCCAGGCAGATGAGATGGTGCTAGGGTGTCGACGCATGTAGCGTCCCACACCAAAGACCTACCAATTTCCCAAGGGACAAGAGTCATACCGTCAGGCCGCTTACCATCATCACGTAACAGACTATTCGGTTCAAGAACGGCTGGAACATTAGCACTGTTAAAAGCTCGACGTATATAATAGATAAAAACACACGTAAAAAAAAGGGTACCTACCTAATAAACTTTGGTTTACTTACTAACTTTAACGTTTACTATTAACTTTAAAAGTAACAGATGGTGGTGAGTTAGAAGCAGGCGAGTCAAACCAAAACGCGTGCAGAGCGTCCAACGATTAGGCAGGGGTCGAAAGAATATATGATACGGAGTCCGGTTAGAAAGGTAGAAGCAGAAAAACAAGGTTGGTTAAAAATAGAAACGATACACGATAGCAATCCATGTGTCATTACAATTGTATTGTTTGTCAAGTTTGGTCGAATCGACGGCTGTTATTTGTCAAATTCAAATCATCGTATCGTTATTGGTGCTAGAGTACGATTTTGGCATCCATTGACGAAATTAATGTCGCACGCTCCATCGTTCAAACGACACTCAAAACGATGTCACTAAGAGTACCTTTTGAACGATAATTGTTCCGATATATCGTTTATCGGTTTTACGGGTAGACCTACTGATAGCAATGTTCCGAGACACAGACTAGATTCAAACTGATCAGCTGCATACACACACGAACAGCTGATAGTACCAACCTCACGAAAAATGGGACAGTACCATCTAATGGCATATTTTACCACCGCGCGCGCTCATTTGACAAATCAAATGCAATGTTTGATCTTTGGATTGTGTTCAAATAGCCAATACAAAAACAAGTAAAGATGTGGCTTAAGATGGAGCACACTTGTCTTAAAGGAACCTATTCACTCTTAGCTTCAAGGTTGTACTGATGCGGAAAATCAGAAGAGGCAAGGAGTTCCACACTTCTGTCCCTTTTCACAAAATCATTTCCATAGATTGCAGGGAAGCGAGAGAAAAGACGGTACACATCAATAATAAGTAATACTAAGTGATCGTGGGTACCAACATACATATTAGTAAATAGAAAGATCAGTAAAGCCAAGGTACACTAAGCAATGATTCGATTGGGTCATTTTATTTTTCTTTTATTTTGTACGACGGAGGCATTTAGCCTATATAAGTCTTTCTTCCAGAATTATCATTAGACTGAGGAACTGGCTATCTAACCTCTAAGCGCCACAGGTACTTAGCAACACTACTGGTAGCTAGTCAGGCAGATTTAAAACGTCTTAGAACGTACAAAACCAAGCACAAATGGGTATACTCTTGGGGATAGAACCCGGAACCTCTGGGATCGATACCGCTGGGTGAACAACTAGACCACATAGGTAATTAAAGGCGGTTTTTCTTTCAGGTGCTAATGTCACAAGTGAAACACAATTCAAAATGGCTCCCGTACGCGTTTTTTGAATCCTGGCTCGGCAAAGGCTTACTCGTCAGTAGCGGTAACTAGACTTTACTTATTGTCTTTTACTTATGGTATATGGTAATGTATGGAGCTAAATGGCGCTGTGTAAAATTAATATCCTGTAATACATATTAAAAAAAATTACAATACCGTGCCCTAATGTTGTGTTCCCACATTAGGGCTACCTAATAGAACATATAATGTTTTTGTATCAAATCTGGCATAAACACACATCAACATTGTCTAGGGATATTCAACATTTTGTTGATTTTTACAAAAACTGAAAATAATTTCTTTACAAAACTAGGTATGGCAAGAATCTTTATTTTGTGTTGTTTAATAATAATAATAAAAACAACAGTTTTATTTAATTTTTTAATAAACATTAAAGTAGGAACAAAATCTCGAAAAATCAGAAAATTTACTAGGTTCGGTAAATTGTGTTAAAACTATTTTTACGTTGCCATGACTTTATAAAATTACCTTTTTACAATTTAATAATCGGTGTTGCCTCCCCTGACGTTGATAACACATCTGCACCGGTTATTCATACTCAAAATTAGGGTGTCAAAGTCTCGCTGGGGAATGCGATCCCATGTTCTTTTTAAATGGCAAAAAAGTTGGTCTTCTGTGGTCAAATTTTATGGCAAATTGCTGAAAGCCCTTCGCTGTAACATGTCCCAAGCGTGTTCAATTGGGTTTAAGTCGAGTGACTGTGCAGGCCAGTTCAAAACCGCGACATCATGTTCCTGAAGGGCAGCTGACACCAAACGCGCCGTGTATGGAGGGGCATTATCATGCATGAGCTGAAGTTCCTGGCCAATTTGAACTCTGTGAGGGATGACCACAGGTTCTATGACCTCGTTCCGGTATTTTAGTGCAGTCATGCTACCACTTATCCAAATGAGCTCGGTTCGCGCGCCAATACGAATTCCCGCCCAAACCATGATTGTCCCACCTCGGTACGAATGGACCTCTTGTGGCTGCTGGAGGCGACTTTCTCTGCCGGGAACTCTCCAAACACGTGTTCTTCGTGAATCGGGGTTGAATCCAAACCGAGACTCATCAGTAAAGAGAACCATTATCCATTGGCCATTGGTCCATACCAAATGTTCTTGAGCCCAAAGAAGTCGCCTTCCGCGATTGCCTCGTCGTAGAGCTGGCACACGAAGTGGCCTTCTTCTGACGGTTTGGTCGCTGACTGACAGCTGGTGGTCTGACTGAAGCCTTTGCACTAACTGCTTTGCTGTGAGATTGGGTTCCATCCTGGCGGAATTTTGGAGAAAACGATCTTGTCTTGGGGTGGTTACTCGTTTTTTTCCAGTGAGGCGCTCTCTTACATCCCCAGTAATACGATAACGTGACCACAATCGAGAAATTACGTTTTGATTGGTGTTTAGGGTATTGGCAACCACGCGTTGGATAGCACCGGCTTGTAACATGCCTATCGCTCTTATCATTTCTTCTCTGCTTAAATGTCAACGTTCCATGACATTACGAATATCACAAGATCCGTTAAAATTAAAAATTACTTAGATAGCACTAATTGATAATTAAATAAACGTTAATTTATCTTAGGCAAAATTAACGTTGTTTAATTTAAGTCGGAGTCCCCATTCCATCTTTTGTTTATTGCGTTCTATTTCATTTTTTTCTAAATTTTGAAAAAGGAACAAAATAGGTTTAATTCCAAATATAAACTTTTTCTAAAAAGCAAATAGTTTGTAAGCAAATCATTTCAAAATGGAATATCCCTAGACAATGTTGATGTGTGTATGTATATAATATATAATATAATATATCAATTGGCTGTGTGGTATAAATATTTTGATATCACACTGATAATGGTTACGTCATCATACACAAATAATGACATCTGCATCACACGTTTGTTGTGTTTTTAATATTATTGTTTTTGTAAGTCATCATCAGTGTTTTTTTGTATTCAAGCCTGCTGATAATTTATTGTTAATACTTTTGTTTCTTTGTATATTTATAGGATTGTTTGTTTTACATGTATTTGTTGTAGATTAATCACTGGTTTCAATGGTATATGAACATTATACTTATTATTCCTTAAAAATTTATAAATTTTGAAAAAAAATCGCCGGGTACCGTTTTTGAAAATTATCTCCTCTTTTTTTTAATGTATCAAGGTGTAGGTTTAATGATTAGATTATTAATTATGTTTATTCTCTATAAATTACGGTAAATAACGTGATATCATGTTTTGAAATTACTCTAATACTTTGGTTTTCGCAAACATTTTATTTGTGAAGGTCGCGCGGCGCTGGCCGTCGGTTGCGCTCAGAAGCAAACGGGCGTAAGTCCGCGAGCGCGCCAGCGGTCAAGTGGATAAAGCTATCACAGAATTTACCAGACGTGATTATAAAAGACGATAGGTGTATGGATCTGAAATCGGTGGGTTGAACTACTAGACCACAGAGGCGGTGAGTATTGCATATGATATGCATAGAGAGGCCTATACCCAGAAATGGGTGAAATCTGTCTGCGGTAAACTATGATGATGATGATGAGTCGAAAAGCAAAGCTTCATTTTAAAATTAATTAAGTGTATTAGTGGAGGCGGCTGTACTTTATTTTTTTTGTGTAGCTGATTAATTAACTGACTAACAATAAACAGATATAAACATTTTATTATTAATTTGTCAAACAATGTCCTCATAGTTCAAACGTCCTAGAGACTAAAATCCCAGGGTGTACATAAAATGTGTTTTTTTAAACCTATAAGATTTAAAGGAATTTGGAAAATTGACATTAAAAAAATAGTATAAACACACACTGCAATTTAAATTTTACGAGCTTGCACTGCAACTGTAATTGTCCAAACTTGTACTCCAATTGAAATTGTACGAAATGTCCCAGGGCCGTGAAGATGGACTTTGCTTTGCACTACAATGCCCACAACAACATCGATTTTTTCGATGATATGATATATGGGAAATGTATGGGAATGCCGTATTATAAATCAGTTTGCAGTCACATAATAAATATTTACTAGTGGTTATGTCAGAACCGTAGACCTCGCGAGCCCTTATAACTATGCAATATCCGATGCTTTCCTCTTTCACTTTTCCTTTTAGACTTTTGAGCAAATACAGGTATAAGCTTTGGTTATCCTCGTGTTACCCTGGTCCTAGAAGGTCAAATCTTATGTCTACGAGTTCGTCTCGCAAAGGCGGAGAGGATTAATAAATGAATATATAATGATTTATTGTACACAACTTAAAAATAAAAATAAAATACCTAGCATAGGCCTACGTAGACTTTTGAGTCAAATATGGGTATACATTTTAACGATTACTCGCTTTCTCTTGGTCTAAGGAGATTGAACCTGGTGTCTAAGGATTTGTCTTGCAAAGGCGGAGAGGTCTGCGTAGTCTGATTAGTAAGCGTAGGTATAAATTTTCCGAAAATATATGAAAAATTTAAATCCTACAGAAACTTCTCACCCTATTTGCCCCCCGATCATAAATCGCAATCGACTAAAACATTTTAATTAATCAAGGAACATGTGTGCCAATTTTCATCAAAATTGGTTGAAAAATGCGACCTGTCGAGAACAAACCGACCGACAGCCGACAGATAGCGGACAAAACCATTTTTGGCCAATCTCGAAACTGAGACGCTTCGCTCGCTCAATAACCGGAATGAATATTGGAGATTTTAGTTTAAATACAACAATACAAGTACAATTAAAATTAAATTAAACTAACTATGTACAAAGGAATCAGTCAGATTACCTAAGGACCGTTACAAACGGCCTATAGGTAACTCAACTGTTCCAGACCAGTACCAGACGGAAGCGTGCCCAAGACACTGGCTGCATTGCCACGCTGGATAGCTTTGCTAATTCGCTGGCCTAAATAAGAGCCCACCTTAAAAACAGTGTAAAAACTGTTCTGATTAGGCTGGAACGTGCTCAAAGAGCGGTCCTAAAAGTCTTAGCTAATAAACCAATTTTATTTCCTACATCCGAAATTTATAAACTCTACAAAGTTCCCACTGTCCGACAAATATTTATTCTTCAAACAATTACACGGAAACACTTAGCAGTTAACTATGATCCAACCTTAAAAGACAAAAAGCGCAGATCTGACCGTGTTTGCACTACCGAAATGCGTCGCACGGCGCTAGCTAGTCGCCATTTTCACTTTTTAAGTCCCTTTCTATACAACAGGGCTAATAAAATACTAAATTTATATCCTCTTACCCGATATAAATGTAAAGAAAAATGTCTCAGCTGGCTCGTTACCTTGTCTTATGAAGAAACCGAAAGCTTTCTAACTCCCTACTAATCTTACTTTATTGAAGCTAAGCCAATAAGTTCGTCATAACACACACACATACACATACACATCATCACACACAATCTTCCGTTGCCCAGATTCTTTTGAAACTGGTGTTCTCGGACTCACCACTACAGCACACACTCTACACACACATACATACTCCACACTAAATTCTCAACATTTTACACACTTCCATAGACTAGGTTTTTATTTTAACTTTAATTATTAACTTGCATATTGTTTTATTATACCTACCAACTTGTACATTTTTGGATACAGTTTCTACGGAGGAGGGCGTTAATGGTTTCGCGACACAGTTTTTGTAAAACTCTTGCGAGCATTATCGTTGCATCAGTTTTTGTACATTGTATTAAATCCAAATAAATAATTTTGAATTTGAATTTTGAATTTGAACCTTGGGTCACGTGTCGCCTCAATCAAAAGCCCCGAAAGATTTAATTTAATTTAATAACTTTAAAAGTTTTAATTATTTTCTTGTAAAAATGTTTTTAGGGGAAAAATGGTTCCATAGAAGAAAACTCCTGACTCCTACTTTCCACTTCAATATCCTGAAGAAGTTCTTCCGAACCTTCAACGAGCAGACTGAGGAGTTTGTAATTCAGTTGAATGCAGAAGCAGCGGCGGAAAAGACAGATCTCATGCCTCTGGTGTCGAAGCAAACTCTGCGGATCATGTGCGGTGAGGAAACTGAAACTTGGCTGCAAGTAAGCCCAGAGCCAAGACAAACCTTTAAATAAATTATAGCTAGTACTTCCAATTGAGAACATAATTTTCGTTTTTACAAAAAAATCGATTTTTTTTTATCAATTTAAATCAATTCGTTTATTTCGGACATAATCATAGTTCATATCAATCCTGAATGATTCAATTATTACAAAACTCAGAATAACATAACTAGCTAGATATATAGAAAACAAAATTGAAATACATTAAAATTAAATTTCAACTAAACATACAGTTTATCATGTTAATCTTATATGCAGACTTATGAGTCTTCCCAGTGCTGCTGTCTTTCTGCTTATTAGCGAGGCAGACTTTTTTGCGCATTATTGCATAAAAATCATCTACTCTAGCATCGGCAAACATGCCTGAAGTACTACAAAAGCGAGGAAGCCTCAATGAAAGCGTTGTTATATTGCACTCGGAGATTACTGTAGGCCTTTTGTGTATTATGGTCCACAGGGTACTTGTACTTTTACTCTGGCAGTAGGCTCTAAATAATGATACCTTAACCTCTGGTCAAAACTTGGCAAACCTGTACACCAAGATATAGGCACGGACCAACAAAGCGCTCTGTTTTCTTATTATATCCCTATCATCGTTTTAGTGTCTCTGTTATTATATGTCCAAGGTATCCAAGGCCATCAATCAGCTGATTGACATACAAATTAAAAAGTCTCGGAGAAGACATACCCCCTTACCTCACCTCGGATTTGAGAAGGTAGGCCTCTGGAAGGCATTCCCTCATTTAACATAGTTTTTTGATGATTATACCAAAATGTCGATAACTCCTGAGGGCACACCAAACTCTCTAAGATTATTACATACCAGATTATAATTTACAAGGTCAAAGGCTTTTTACAGAGCCAAAAACAATGCATACTCGTAGTATATAGGTGTCTTCCTTCTAACATACTAGGAGACAGTGTGTTTCAATGTCAAACTGTCACTTTCCGTTTGAAGACTCGCGCAAACAAAACTGAGCATCATGAAGTACAATAAGTTTGCTCAGGTGTGCATCTAGCAAGTCATTTTATATGTATTTTGGTAAGTGCCATATAAATATTTCAGAAACTTCTATGGGAACCGCTATGGACGAGGATTTAGCTTCGGTAACGAACAAATACTTCCAAGGTCTGTTAGTGATCGGACACTGTATTATCAACCGGATGATCAGGACCTGGCTCTACCTAGAGGTCGTGTATAACCTGACCAGGGCAGCGCGAACTCATAAAGTCGCTGTAAATGATTTACACAGGTATGTACGAGTACCTGTCTATTTTATAAAGTAGAAAGTAAAGGAACCCTGAGTTGAAGTGCTTAGAAATATTTTGAATGACACGAATGAAACACTAATAAGTTTGTAAGGTCAAACTTCCTTACAGTTTTATTTTTACAAAAATAATAATTTCTGTAGCCAAGCGTTAGTCCAAGCATTAATTTGATTCACTTGAAGAATAAGGAAAAATGTGGCCTAAGATGTTGCACGCTTGTCTTAAAGTAACCTATTTACTTTATACTATAAGGATAGAAACCAGCCTTCAAAGTAAATGTAATAACTTACTTTTCTACAGCTTTACAACAAAGCTTATTAAGGAGAGACGAGAGTATGTAAAGATGAACCAGATAGAGAGCTTGAGAGAGGATGATGAGGTTTACGGAAAGAAGAGCCGACTGGCCATGCTAGACCTGCTGCTAGACGAGGAGAAAAAGGGAAAAATCGATGAGGAGGGGATCAGAGAAGAAGTTGATACCTTCATGTTTGAGGTGAGATGTACTGATAATGGCTTTATAGTCTATTTTATTAACCAACCGTGCTCCTAAAGCCAAAGCCATACAGCGAGAACGTATAGCGTACTAGCCTATTGCGCAGGTTGTTTGCTATTAAGGAGGCAGATCAGGTCTGATGGTGACTGGTTGTGATGGTCTCCGGTGTGGAAACAAGATGGCTCCCGCTGGTGATGTTGCAATTATAATAACGAGCTGATATAATTGTTAGGGTTGTGGATAATGCACAATGATCGAATGATTATTCTTAGGGTAGCGGCAGCGACGGCAGTTCGTTATTGTTCATGTATCAACGCGAACCATTGAGCTCATTTTATTCCGACATTGAGATAACGCCAACGCACAGCTGACTTAAAATTTGGAGTACGTACTGAAAATTAAGAAAGATACTTACATGAAGCCGGAAAAGAATAGGCGGGTGTTTACAGTGATAGTGTAACGTACTCATTACAGAAGTATTTCAGGGGCATGATACAACAGCGACAGCACTTTGCTTTATGATGATGAGAATCGCCAACGAGGCCCAAGCACAGGTATCTATCACCTTATATTTCAACAAAATATAGCCACAATTTATGCCCAAACTGTATTTGCTTTAATGTATCCAGGAGAAAATATTTGAAGAGCTAAAACGTATATTCGGTGATTCCGACCGCGCTCCAACCGTGGAAGACCTGGCTGAGATGAAGTACCTCGAGTGCTGCATTAAGGAAAGCCTACGGCTGTATCCCAGCGTGCCTTTAATTGCCAGATACATCACCGAAGACGTGGTGCTGAGTAAGTTTAGTTAACTAGGTATCCACATTCATAAGTTTTTGTTAGGTAGGTCAGTAGTCAGTAGACTTGATGGTACACAAGCCATCACGTATCCTCACACACTCTCCTGGTTGCAGGGGTTGACAGACAATGGGTAGATGTCACCCATTATTTAAGATGCTGGTTGTTGGTGCTT
Source organism: Venusia cambrica (assembly GCA_951394065.1). Classification (NCBI taxonomy): domain Eukaryota; kingdom Metazoa; phylum Arthropoda; class Insecta; order Lepidoptera; family Geometridae; genus Venusia; species Venusia cambrica. The sequence continues at coordinate 5,798,497 of OX596044.1, read as the reverse complement.
TGCACACATGGCACTCATAAACTTTTTGGGATGCCGTTTCTTGATATCTTTTTGCTAGTGAACGTAAGGTGAAAAATATGAATTGGCTTTTGTCTATGCAGGTGGCTACCGAGTACCAGCGCACACAATATGCAACATCCATATCTTCGACGTGCATCGACGAGCAGACCTATTCCCTGAGCCTGAGCAGTTCCTGCCCGAGCGGTTTCTGCCTCAGAACATTGCTCGAAGACATCCGTACGCGTACGTGCCTTTCAGTGCCGGTCCTAGGAACTGCATCGGTAATATATTTTACGATGAACTTAGAATTACGTGTTCAGTAGGCATCTTCAGGGAAGGGTTGCTCGACCGTAGAATTCTGATAAAGATTTGACACAACTTAAAGATATGTTATTGCAAGGAAAATGTTGAGTATTCATGTGAAAGGCTATAGGAGCTAGAGGAATGCCGATAAAGATGCGTGTGAAAGGAGTGGATGATGAGCTGACGGCTGTTAGAAGTGAATGAAAGAGTACCTACATCTTGTACCGCCCCTGCCTTACGAGAACCGTACCGGATAATGTCAAAAAGATGATACTACGACTACGACTTATAAACCAGATGTAGCATTGTTTGAATGAGTTGAGAGACCAACAAGTTTGATGGTCGTTTTTAAATTTCAAATTCTTCTCTTTTTTTATTTTTGTACTACGGGGAAGAGCTTGGCCTTCATCACACTTGAAATTAAAATAAGGCCGATGGTTTAGGCGCACTTCACCCGGAATCCTCAACAACTGAAGAACTGGCTATCTTACCTCCAAATGTGGTAGATAGCCAGGCGGACTCTGCAATAATTGCAATAGAAATTAGCTGACTGTCGTTAACTGCAACTATGTTGTCAGGTCAAAAGTTTGCTATGATGGAGATGAAGTCTCTGATGTCGGGCGTGCTGCGCCGGTTCCGTCTGGAGCCCGTCACCTCGCCCGCAGACCTCGTCTTCACCTGCGACATCATTCTGCGCACCAAGGATCCCATCTACGTGCGATTCCGGAACAGAAACTTGTAATTTGTGACACCTTTGAATACACTGTATATCTGTTTCTAAATCACATCTACCGTGTCCATCGTCACATAACACTGGCTAGCTGCCACCATCTTACCTAAGCCAGAACAACAATGTAAGGTAGGTACCCGAGTTTTTGCAAACTGTTGATGCTTGATAGCGAGTACAACAGCCGATATGTAAAAGCTGGAGGTTTTGCCATACGTTTGACAGACGAATTGGCTATCGTAGTTAAGGTGCTCGATAATACACATAAGTAAGCTACAGCCCTTGGTCTGTGAGATCCTTTTTGCCTCTAACGATATCCACGAGCTGTGATCGGTCCCACCTCTCTCACCACTTCTGGACAAAGCCTTCTCCAAAGGTGAAGGGTTTTGCCATAATTGCCGCGCGGGGCATGCGGATTGGTGTCACAGTAAAGGTGTAGATAATACACATGAGAAAGCTGCAGCCCATGTCTTCTGGTGAGATCCCTTTTATGACTTCCATGGGCACACATCTACGATCACCAATCTCAAAACCTACCTAATTGGAAACTACCTAACCTCTTACGCTTCGCTTTTGTATTCAAATAGTTCTACTAAGCGATAGATACCTTACCATTATTTGGGTGAATGATTTTTTCATTCACCCAAATAAATTCATTTTGTTGAAATAATGGAGGTAGCTGTGCCCCGCGATTAATCAGTACGAATGATTTTTATTCCGTGTCGATAGACGTATAGGTAGTCTCCTAATCTGGTACTTAAACACCATTTTTTTTATAAAATTTCCCACCAAGTCGTTTTGGGCGCCATAATCGCTCTTTCACACAACTACTACTGGTCAAACATTCCATAACAAAGAACAATTCAATTCAAACATAAAAAAAAACAATTATGCGTTTACATAACGCCATCTTGTTTACTTAACAAACATACTATGAGTTACGTTCGATGAAATTTGTTATGAAGCCTTCTACACATTTTTTCAAGACAAAAAGCATATATTTTACCATGTCCATTCAAGTATTAGGTATGTACTTATCTAAATGTATAATAGTGAAGCGCGCCCCTTTCCACCTAACAAATACTAACAATCTATGAGTAAAGTATATCTGCCTTCTACTGCGCTGTTGGGTTAGGATTCGATTCCCACTTACTGACTTTTAACAAGCCCTACCACCAACTAAACCATGAACAAATTTGTACCCGCCTGAGTATCGAACATGACCTCTAGAGCGCAAAATTACTACGAAAAGCCCCTCACTCATCATGATGCGGGTTGCCGGAGAAAACCCTGTCTCCGGCAACCCGCGCTGTTCTTCCGGGCCTTCTCATGTTGCGGACTTAAATACAAAATGGGATTGATATTAATAGTCATTGAATTTTTTTTTTTTTTAAAGGTTGGCCATGCTTGTTATGAAAAATGTATTGTAAGCTATCTGCGAAGGTTTGGGTCCGTATTTTTTCGTCTACTTATCAATATGGTTAAGTATCCAGTATGTCTAGATCGAGATACGACTAATTCTCGATTGGACTAGTTATCATGGCGAAAGGTAGACCTCTCGGAACGACTACGAATTCTTATTTGAATCGCGATTTGACTTATTATTGTAATTAACTTTTTATCGTGGCGACGATACAACAACAAAAAACAAAACGATTATTGTTTTTACGAGTACCCTTCAAAGTCTACCTAGACATATTGACATAAAGATACGGATTTATGTATTTACGATTCCTTAAAATAAAATAAATTGATAGCATCAAAATGGAGAAAGAAAACTCACTTTATTATATATACCTAGTAATACATATTTACCCTTAACGTTAGGGAAGTTTGATATTAATGATTATAGCATACCTAAGAGGGATGATAGCGTAGCCTAAACTCAACAATATACCGGCCAAGTGCGAGTAGGACACACACACGGATGATTTTTCCATGTTTCAAGGAAAACATGCTGTTTTGGACACGAGGCAACAAACTCTTCGAAACATTTTGTACTGCCCGGGTATTGAATTTTTTCGAAAAAAGTAGAAGTCGGTAGGCGCAAGGTCTGGTGAGTACGGCGGATGACGGATGACTTTTTTAGGTATAATTTTTCGTTTAGGGCATTTTTAGGTGCTGAACTAGGATCTAACCAACTCGATGAGCGCTTACGATTATCGAAAAGAATCCATTTTTCATCGTAGGTTACAATGCGATTCAAAATTCCTTCGTTTTTGTGCCTGTTGAGTAGCGCAAGGCAGGCCTCAACGCGCACCTCGCGTATTCATTAAGTTCATTAAGTTCGTGGGGCACCCATTTGTCTAGCTTTTTACCTTGCCAATTTGACGCAAATGGATCAAGATTTTTTTTATGCTAACTTTGAAAGCTGCTGCTAATTCAACAGTAGACTGAGTACCTATCATCCGCTTCCACAATCATGTGGGTGTGATTGACAATCGGCTTTAAATGGTCATTGTCGACCAAAGGAGGCGGGTAAACCAATAACGGGTTGTGCGTGCGTTTGTAGTGATCTCTCCGTATACGTCGTTAATGTTGCGTGCCGTTTGTGCCGCGTTGCTACCCCGTCGGTACTCATATTCCATAATTACTCGATTTTTTAATGTATCCATATAGATGACGAAAAAGACCCAAATGGGATAGAAACAAAACGCTAATCATTAAATAAAAGACTGATTTTGAAAATAGAAAATAGTCATGTTTTAAAAATAAAATTAATTTGAAAGTAGAATTCATAGAATTTATACATTCAGAAATAGTTTTTATTCGAAATGACCGTACCACAAAACGGCAACTGCATAGGTGAAGACTTATTATCATAAGTATAACTAAGTATTCACAAAATTAAATTTGCATATTTTATTTTTAGAGAATTTAGTTAATCCATCCACTTATGCTATATTTCTTGATCAACTCTCATAAATTCTTTCGCCTTTGTCATGTATCACACATATTCTCTGAAAATTTCAACCAACTACGTATTATGAATCACGATACACAAGATACACCCCTAAATAGCAGGACAGACAGACAGCGTAGGCTTCGTAAATACGACGCCTAGACCCTATTTACTAAGCCTACGCTATCGGCATGCTTTGGGTACGAAACTCTAAAAATTGCTTGGGGTCACAATCGATTGAGACCTTGTGACTTAGCTCTAGGCCAGAGCAAGCATGAGGATTACGATGGAAATAGCTTTCCTACAAGGCACGGCTCTCCCAACCACCGATGGCAGCTTGGCGCCGGACTTCGCTAGTAACTCAGAGAAAGGTTTAAAATATTGTTACAGAGTTACTTACACCGATCGTTTCTCATTTTATACATGTGTTGTTTGGTTGGCATCATTATTGTCATGTCTGTTGGTTTTTCTTTTCCAAAGATCCTGAAACAATAATTAGAAAATAAAAAATGATTTATACATAAGTCGTTATCGTATCGTATATCTTCTATACCTATCTATCATCTGTAGTTAAAATAATTTGCAGCCATTGTCTTGGGCACGCTTCCGTCTGGTACTGGTCTGGTTGAGTTACCTATAGGCCGTTGTAACGGTCCTCAGGTAATCCGACTGATTCCTTTGTACATCTAAATTTAATGTATTTGAAAAATTGTAATCGGAGGAAACACTATTATCGATACAAAAACAAAAGTTTATTTTAAATTTTGTATGTTTCTTGAACGCACATCACGCTGAATCCGCATGGATTTGAATGAAACTTGGTATATCTAACTATTACGGATTATATTTCAATAACAACCCTCATAGCTCAGTTGGTAGTAGCTCTGCCTTCTACGCTGTTGGCTGTGGGTCGATTCCCACCCAGGTCAAACATTTGAGTTTAATTTACTGACTGATTGACTCGAAAGTTACTATAGATACTAAGCAAAGTAAATTATGACACATTTATATAACGAGTTTACGTTTTTTTTTTTGTACGACGGGTAAGCACCTTAATCTCACCTGGTTACAATTTGAGATACGGCCGAAGGTGGAGGCGCACTTCACCCGGAATCCTCAACAAACTGAGGAACTGGCTATCTTACCTCTAAATGCCGGAACGCATCAATTTTAGAATTGTTATTATGGCGACAGAATTAGGTAACATGGTGGTAGCTAGCCAGGCGGACTTAAATTACGTCCTACCATCAACCAAACCTAAAAAATATATTGTACTTCCTATGGGGATCGAACCCGGGACCTCTGGATCTGAAATCGGTGGGTTGAACGACTAGATCACAGAGGCGGTTATATCGGAGCAGATATTTTGTTGGAAAGGGTAAACTTCACAGGTGGTCCCATTGTCATCAGGTCAGGATCTGATGATGGAATCCTGGAGAAATCGAGGGATCTTTTATTTAAAAAATGCTTTATCAAAATGGTGAATAATAAAAAAATATTTAAAAAATATATTATCCATTCAAATCTGTAGCCTGACAGTGTTCAAATTGAATAGTTACCTTCAAATGAAAAATATTTTTATCATACTTACCTATATTAGTAGTTTACCTTAAGTGCTTTTCGGAATTTGGTGGACATGAGGCTGAACAGTAATGGGTTCAGAACAGCGCTGAACCAGCAGTTAACTGCCGCGAACTTGTACAAGGCATTCCACCACTGGAAAACAGAAAAGATATAGTAAAAAGTTTTAAGCATGTTAAAAACATTGTTATATCCCAACATATGTTCATCTTCCCCCTTATTTTTTCAACCCCCATATTGAAATGATATTCAAAGGGTGTGAAGCTTGTTACATTGTTTTGAGCATACTGCACCTCTGCAGGTATACGTGTGTTTAGTTTGTGGGAATGGCCCATGATACTGAAACAACTTAGAGAAACCAAATTACGTGAAAAATAATTCCCCTTCTTCTGTCGGGTAAAAACAATGAACTAGACCTTATTTCCAGGATTTGTTGCAACAGAAGGAGGGTCATGTTTTTCGAGAGTATGTATGTAGCATAATGCCTCAACAACAAGGCTCATAGCTCAGTTGGTAGTAGCTCTGCCTTCTGCGCTGTAGGCTGTGGGTTCGATTCCCACCCAGGACAAACATTTGTGTGATGAATATAGACGTTTTTTGTGTGTTTGGGTGTTGTATCATATAGTACGTATGTATTTAAAAAAAAGTGCATAAGTATTCTATCCATAATCTAGCTCCCATATTACAAGCTATGCTTAGTTTGGGGCTAGATGGCGATGTGTGAAATGAACGTCCTGTAATGTATGTTAAGTATGTGTGTGTGCCTATTTAATCGGCAAATTTAGTATGTAGAGCAGCCTAAGCGGCTTGATGAATTTTGACTAGAGGTTCCCTTAGTTGTGAGGGTGACTTATTTATTTTTAAATGGGGATTCGCCAATAAAAAATTAAGAACGCCCTTTAAGGGGGGGATTAAATGTCTTAATACTAAAACATGGGATCAAATTAAAGGTAGTAACATAAAAATACCTGAAAACAGAGAAAATACTGAGTAACAATGGATTTGTACATTTTGACACGTGTTTTGAATTTGATTCTTATACAACTAGGACGGAATATGCAAGCTGCCCACCTAAGTGCATCTCTTGCCTGTAACAATGTCATACTACGTGCACAAGTGACATTATCTACGCGGCACTGCATTGCGCCCGTCAACTTAAGGCATAAAAGCTTCGCGTGCCCTCAATTTTACCGACTAACATAACCTTCAAACCAGAACATAGCAATGCTGCTTGGCGGCTGAAATAGGTATGGCGGTAGCTGTAGGTAGCAGGAACTCTACTACAATTAAAAAGATCAATCAATCAATCATTTATTTGTTCGAAACATAGGTTAATACAAAAATGGTAGGTATACATTATTATAAAACAGATTGCCGTATTTACAGACGTACAAATGTCATCTTATAACTAAATATGTTAATAAAACTAAGGCAGGTCTCGACTACCTGTCGTTCATGAATTATTGTATGTTATACATGCTTTTTCAGATAGTAATTTTGTGACTTTATATTTGAAACTCTTACATCAATCCAGTTCTCCAATATCTTTTGGTAACTTATTATAAACTCTAAATTTGATAAGAAGATAAGATAAGAAGCAAAATTTGATAAAAGTGTTTTTTGTATGGCCCCAAAACACTTTTATCAAATTTTGCTGATTTATGTGAGGGCATCCGTACTTCTTTTACCCGTTTACTATTAATCATCTCAAACATATCCATATTTCGAAATAAAAACATGGCAGATTCCAACAAATAAATACAAGGGAATGTTAACAGCTTCAGTTTTACGCATATGGGTTTACATGATTCGGTAGGTTTTAGCCTTGCTATGGCTCGAAAGCATTTCTTTTGAGATATAAAAACTCTGTCTCTCTCAGTGCCGTTACCCCATAAAATAACTTCATAAATCAGTAAAGATGTTACATAAGCATTATATGCTGTTACTACTGTCATAGTATTTGCGACTTTAGTAAGCATATAAAGTGCGTATGAAAATTTATTCACTTTTTTACATACATCGTCAATGTGGTCATTCCAATTCATATTACATTCAATATTCAGTCCCAAAAATTTAGTATTCTCGATTTCCATTATTTTTTATTAGAAAACTCTATATTATGATTAGGTATGTCTATTCGTTTATTACTAAATGTCATTACCGATGTTTTACTTAAGTTTATCATCAAATTATTAAACGTTAACCAGTCAATTATATTAGATAATGTATTAATAATGTCTATTTTAAAACTATCAATGTTGTTATTTTTATTTTCAAACACCACTGTACTGTCGTCTGCGAACAAGACCATGGGATGTTTCGTTACTTTCAAGAGATCATTTATATAAATTATAAATAAAAGTGGACCTAATACCTTGTGGCACTCCGAAATGTGTTTGTTTTAGAACAGACTCATTTTTTTTTTTCTGTTTTTGAGTACGGGCATAGCCTAGTGACTTGCGTTTTCTGCAATCTGCCTTTTAGATAGCTTTGCATCAAATTATAAACGTTACCACGTATACCATATTTAAATAGCTTCTGCAGTAAAATATCATGGTCAACAAAGTCGAAGGCTTTCGTAAAATCCATGAACATTGCAGATACTCTTTTGCTTTTGTCAATGTTTTGCACTACTATATTTAAAAAAATATAAATTGCAATATCAATGCTTGTTTTCTTTACGGAATCCGGACTGTTCATTTACCAAAATTTTTTTATGTTCAAAAATCGAGTACAAGAAGATTTAAATGTTTTTCAAATATTTTTGAGAAAATTGGTATAAGTGATACGGGCTTGTAACAGTTCATTTCATCTCTACTCTGTTTCTTAAATAATGGCTTGACTATGGTTACTTTTAGCTTATCTGGAAAAACTCCCTCTTGCACACACATATTTATCAGATAACATAATACATGGCTTATTGGCTTAGCCACCAACTTTACAATCTTTGTACTGATTTCTTCATAACCAGTGCTGTTTGTATTCTTTAGAGAACTGATAATTACTATGACATCTGATGGAGTCACTGGTTTGATAAAGACAGAATTCAAATTACTTTGTATGTAATTTAGATTAATTTGTTTAGACTTCCTCCTGTTAATTGAATCCGCAATTCCTATAAAGTAATCATTTAATCCTTGAGCAATATTAGTAGGATCATTAACGATTTTATCACCTATCTTCACCTTCTCAATTTCATTTTGACATGGTTTGGGCTTTTGATTATTTTTAATTTCCCACGTTGCTTTTGCTTTGTTTTGCGATGATATCTTGTAGCTGTTTTGCGCCTTTTGCGTAAGTTTAATAATGTGATAAAGTATTTTAGAGTATGTTTTAAATCTAGTTTTATTTTCTGTATTTGAATGTTTTCTGTAGTTCCATAACAGTTTTCTTTTGCGTTTGGAGCATGTTCTAATACCTTTGGTGATCCATTTTTTATTAATTAGCATCGATACTTTGATTTTTTTTTAGGGAAAGCACATATCATAAATTTACTTAAATAACTCATGTATTAAACGCTAAATTTGGATCATTGATCAATGTTACTTCACTAAATGATTTTTTTTTTATATGTTTTCTGAATTTAGCCACGTAATCTATACCATAATCGCATCTAAGAAAATACCAATGAATTAACGTGAATGTTTGTTTTATAGGACATCTAAAATATTGAGCCCTATAATCTGAAAATGCTAGTTCGAGCACTTCAGAATTTGCGCCATGGATGTTATTATGTAGTACGTTGTCTAGGCAGCGGCCACTAGCTGGACGTGTTACTTCATATATTGATATTCTGATATTAAATTCATGTACCAAATTTTCAAAACCTTTTGATATTGCATTCTTTTCTAAAACATTAAAATTAAAATCACCGCATATAATAATTTTATTTTTAGTCGTACAGTTTGTATACAGCATATGTTCAAATGTATTAAAAAATGTTTCGATCGATTTTTTATCTGTCTTGGGCGGTCTATAAATGCAAATTATTAATAGTTCCTAATAGTTTGCGTTTTTGTGTCCCCCTCATGCATCTGAAATTCGGTTTGTTGTTGATCAGTCTCAATCAGAACGCCTGAAGGGTTGTCTTTTGTGTTTTCATCATAAGTCATCATAAATCTAGTAGCGGACAAAGTTGATATATTCCACGATCCTCTGAACGAATTTGTAAGGGCAATATTAAAATAACAGCTTTTTGAAGCAAGGCGAATGTGTGTTTAGGTAAGTCTAATAGCTCAAGTGACTGAAACAGCTGGCTGGGAATGACTGTTGAAGAGAGCGCTATTGGGATGATAGAGACCTTTTTCAGCCTCCACATTCGTGTGATTTCATCCTTGAGATCAGTGTATTTTGAAACTTTCTCTGCTATGGTGTTTTGTAAATTGTGTGTGTTGGGTATGGCTATATCGATGAGCAGTTCTGTTTTGTTTAGTTTGTCTACAAGTGTTAGGTCCGGTCTATTGTAATGAGTGGTCTTATCTGTCAGGATGGCTCTGTCGAAGTAAAGTTTGTGAGTGGAATTTTCCAGCACTGTCTGGGGGATGTATTTGTAATTCGGAATCGGTTTCGCTGATGTTTCTGTAAGATTGTATTTAGCCGCTAAGCGCTGATGAATAATACTAGCCACTTGGTCATGCCTGTACTTGTAGTCCGTTTGTGCTATAGATTTACACGCCCCCGTGATGTGCTGGATGGTCTCTGAATAACTATTACAGCCTCTGCACATGTCAGTTCCCATGTTACGGATCTTCATGATGTGTTTTTGTAGTTCCGTGTTTCTATTACTTGGTCTTGGATCGCAATCATGAACCCTTCAGTCTCAGGGAAGAGTTCTCCTCGACTGAACCATTCGTTCGACGCCTGCATGTCAATGGTGGGTAGGCTCAGGTCATGGCGATGTCTTCCATGGAGAATCTTCAGGGTCCATTCGGAGAGTAATTATTGTCTGTCATTTAGTTCTTCGTTCTTCTGTTTAAGTTGATCCTTTAGGTTATGAGGTGTAAGTTTTTTATCAATTTCTATTGTACGACGGGTAAGCACTTGGCTTTCATCTCACTTGGTTTCCAGGCGGACTTAAACAAAATCCTACCACCAACCAAACCTAGCCCAAAATTGCTCCACCTGGGGATCAAACCCGGGACCTCTGGATCTGAAATCGGTGGTTGAGCCACTAGACCACTGAGGCGGTTAATAATGAGTAAATGAGGAGGTTGACGGAGGAATTTAGCGGATTGACTACAACAGGGCTTTCTGTTTCCAGGTAACCGCCTCTGTGTTCTAGTGGTCCGCCCACAGGTGTTAGATTCATAGGTCCCGGGTTCAATCCCCAACGGGAGTACAATATTGTGCATGGTTTGGTTGGTGGTAGGACTTTTTAAAAATCCGCCTGGCTAGCTACCACTATCTTACCTAATTCTATCGCCATAACAAAAATTTTTAAATACGTTCTAAATCACTAGCGACAAATGACCTTTTTGATCGGTCACAACATTTGCAAATATTATAATAACATAAAAAAATCACAATACGCGACGGGACTCGAACCCTAATCTTTTTCTGAAGCTATAAACGCTCTAACCAATTGAGCAATGTCCTGACGCAGATTTAAAATTTTTGTGCCACTTCCAAGTCAGCTTGAGTGCTGATTAACGCCATCTAGCAGGGAGTCATACGTACCTTATCTAATGTGACGAGCTGGTCTAGATCCAGAATGAATATGAGGAGGCGTACGCTGAAGAAAGGCACCCAGCAGATCAGGAAAGATAGCGTCAAAGCTACTGAACGACAAAATATTAAAAAAGATAAATATACAATACCTTATGGACACAGATTATATAAAACTGGCTCTTTGGTCTAGGTCTCGGGTTCAATCCTAGGGGAGTACACTATTGTGCTTGGTTTGGTTGTTGGTAGGACTCTGTTAAAGTCCGCCTAGCTAGCTACCACCATCCTATCACTAAAAATTATAAATGGTTGCGTTTCGGCTTTTATAGATATAAGATTTCCTCAGACTGTTGACGATTCCGGGTAAGGTGCGCTTCCATCTTCGGCCTTATCATAAATTGGAACCAGGATGAAAGCAAGCGTTTCCCCGTTGTAGAAAAAAGCTACGGACACAGCTATGTGCAATAAGTAGGTAGTTCTAGATCGGAATTCAATATCCAAAACCTAGTCTATAAATGTACCAGGTACTTTCTGTTTACTCTCATCATGTTTGCAAAGTTGAATTACTTTTTGAAATGCGTGATCTTGAAACACAAAGGAAATCGAGGATATGTACAGTGTACATTATCCTTGCCATAATCACCACGCGTAGCTCACCAGAAGCGGATGCCCGTCTTCTGGTGAGTCCCTTAGTCGGCTTTTACGATATCCATGGGCAGAGTAAGAGTGGTCGATTCTTATGTCGCGACTGCTACGACAAAATTTAATTTTTAACTACACCAATGATATCACTGACTCACCTATTAGCTTGTTTACTTTGCTTCTGTTATCCCTGTGGTTAAACACTTTGCATTCAATGCTTGCTTCCTGCGTCTTATCAACTTTGTAGGCTATCATGGAGTACACAAACACCATAGTCACCAGCGGTATGACGAATGTGACCAGAGCCAGCACACCGTTCAATATCCTCGCTTCGTAAGTCGGTACGGTGAAACAAACATTGCCCTTCCGTGTCTCTATCAAACGGACGGTCCAAAGCTCGGGTAGAGACTCAACGATTGCTATGAGCCAGATGAACACGATGACTTTCCCCACCCTTCGCCATACCACAGAAGACTTCAAAAATAAAGGGTAGCAGATAGCTATATACCGCTCTATAGCCAGCGCTGTAAGCACTAAAATCCCATGGTTCCACAGCGCGATGACCAAGAAAAAATGCACTTTACACGTCACCTCGTCATAATCGTAGGTTGTGAACTTGTGAGCAAACATTACTTTAATTTCTAACAAAGTAGCAAACGTCACTATCATATCAGAGACGGCTAAATTGAAAAGGTATAAATTGGTCGCCGTATGCATACTTTTATCGGAATAGATAACGATGCAAGTCAAGAGGTTTCCAACTACGCCGACCACGAAAACTATCATCAGCAAGGCTCCGAATAAAACTTTGACCCAGCTGGACTCTTCGCTGAGTATTCGCTCATTAAACTCCAACCAAAGTTGCATTTCGTCTTCGGTCGGCTCGAACATATTAACCTGTAAACTGTCTTTCGGTAAGTGTAGAGTCGGTGTACTCCACACCAAAGTTGTATCACTAATGAGTCAAGGTATGTAGGAGCGGTGTTTGACCACTTTACCAATATTAGTGTACCTTAATACATTGTTTGCAGTAACAAGTAGCTATACCAACGACGAAGATTAATTGGATTACAACTATGCATATATTTGTAATGTGAACAAAATACACTTTACTCCATCTACGAAATTATTAGCATACTCATCATCATCTCACTGACTACTAGTCTCTTACGCCTTTGTTGTTACGTAGCGTATCCGGGATATGTCCCGGATACGCTAGACAACAACAAAGGCGCAAGGCAGATTCACAACTGGACAAAATGTTGAATCCTGTACTTTCCTATCATCATCATCATCATCATTATCACTCAATCAGCACGTAACCACCCACAAACATCCACATCATACTGTATATTGTATACACATATATAATAGTCGATCGGTCGTAGGTCGGTAGTTCCTTTAAATTTATTGATTTATTGTCTGTTATGCATATATTTGGTAAATCAGGTTATAGTGTATTAATTTTTATTTGATTTAGTGTTATTATAATGATTTAAATAAGTGTCTACAAATTTATAGTGTTTCTGAGTTTTTTATAGAGTTCTAGTCGAGTTGATTTCGGTCGGAAACTCGCGATGGCTCCATTTGAAAACGAGCGGTGCTTCACTCAGGAAGATCAGCACATTGCTGAGATGGTGCCATTTGGAGTAGTGTACGCGTTTATTTACTACTTTACTTTAATACAGGTACCAATTGTTAATATACCTATTATTGTGCCATTTATTATAATATTTGGCCGTCAGTGTCCCCACAGCTGGGCAAACGCCTCCCCCCACTCCCTCCAGACTTCCCGATCTTGGGCATCATTCCTGGCCGGGTCTGGGGGTGACTCCATTAAGCAAGTCGGCTCTCGGCGCTACATCCAGTTTAGGAACGGAAAGTAAATGAATACAGTTTATTTTGTTATTCAGGTAAGTGTTTTTTGTAAAGCACTGTTCGTTTATTATTTTTTATTGTTGTTACATGATACATTATAATATCATGCTGTGTTCACTGTTTTGAGAGACTATGCCGTGTCGTTTTATTATTACATTTTACTGTATTATAAGCTTAGCGTGAGTTTCAATTTGTGACTTAATAAATACAAAAAATACTATACACATCAACAATGCTAGGTATATTGTATGAATTCCCTCAATTCAATGGGGATGTTTGTAAAGTTAGTTTTCAGACAAATTCACCATCGCATATTTTATTGAATCAAATAAAATGTTATTTCTTCTTTAATTTTGTCTATATTTTTCTTGATCCCTAACTAAGTCTTATCTAATAATAACTACAAGTAGTGTTAACATTATATTAAAAATGAATCAATGGTAAAGATAAGAGAAGTAAAATTAAGAAAGAAAGAGAAGAGAAGTGTGTGTGTGTGTGTGTGTGTGTGTGTGTGTGTGTGATATGGTGTGTGCGTTTGTGTGTGTGTGAGAGAGAGGGGGTGTGTTGAAGGTATGTGGGTGTGAGTGTGTGTTGTTATGCAATGGGGACACTTACCACTCTCTCTCCTATCTTCTTTCGAGTTCGGATAATAGGGATTCCCCTGTGTTTAAAGGGAGAGTGTGTAATGTGGAATTGGTCAGTGGATTTCCCGAGAACACCAGTCTCTTAAGAGTCTGGGCAACGGAAGGTCCAATGGTGTGGTATGATTTGTGTTGGAAATATTATGTGTAGTTGTATGGTGATAAGTAGGAACAGGTTTTGGAAATAGGGTTATAAGGTTATAGGGATTGTTAAAGTATGCAAAACTGCCCAACAATATTGAGAGGTTTGTATAAGTTTTTCAGTACGTGAGAGTCTGAAGCCTCATCATTGCATTTGTTTAAAGTGAGGGGATACAATCTATTATTTTGTTAATTCGGTTAATTAAAATTGTACAGTGAGCTACTGAGGAAATGTCTGCTAGCAAGAGCAGTTCTACACGGCTCTGTTTTGCACACGATGTCAGATCTACGTTTTGAATTTACTAAGTTAGGATCAAATGAGGTTTGGGAGTGTCTACGTATGACAAATGATAGAATAAAAAGTTGACGCACGGTTAGTACTTCACATATCGAATAAAGGGTTGCTGTAGGAAATCGTCTTGGTTTGGACAGCATAACTTTTAATACAGCTCTCTGAGAACTTTCAACTTTTAACAAGTTCGTCTTAAACGAGCCTCCCCACGCCACAATGCAATAGGACAAGACTGATTGTGCAAGAGACCATTTTTAGGATTCCCGTACGACTCATAATCACTTTTGTCCGAAAATCACTTCCCCGCACAGACATCTTATAATTATCACTTGCCATAATGCTAGATTCTAATACATTTTGATTATTATAATACCTACTCTTTTCCCGATTGATCTTCAGCTATAATATAGCAATACATAATATTCACATCTCCGAATTTCAATGTTCCTAAACTCATATACCTTATTGATGATATAACATAATACATAGTATTCCGAACGATAAAAAATATAAAAATTAAATACTAATTATGTAACCTATTTGGTTGTATTACGAATTACTAGTATACTCAGGTGACAGATCTACATTTTCATAGTTTTTATTTGCGAGCTCATCAGGACTGTTTGATATACTAGCAATTGATTTCGTTCAAAATGAATGACAGAACCGACACGGTGGGTCCGGATCTAGAAGCTCACATAGAAGGTTCTGAGCGAAGCAAGCTCGTGAAACAAAGCGCAGCGAAGGGGGGAGGTGGCGAGCGAAGCGAGCTGCTGACCTCCGTGGCGAACATATGACAGAACCGACACGGCCAACTCCGACTCTACCTGGTCTTGTGCGTGACATTGGGGTGTGTATTTATATACAAATTAAAAAATATATATAAAAGGCGGAGCCAGAAGCTCGCAAAGAAGGTCCTGAGAGGAGCGAGCCCGCGTGCATTTTGTATGTGGAGCCCAGGACATGGTAGAATCTAACCAGACACCAAGGTATTTGATTCGATTTGAGCGTTCTAGGTTGGGACATTGACAAGGGAAGGAAAGATGTTTTTTTTTTTACTTAGGGAAGCGCATGGCCTTCATCTCACCTGGTTACAAGTTAGGATAAGGCCGAAGGTGGAGACACTTCACCCGGAATCCTCAACTAACTGAAGAACTGGCCATCTTACCTCTGAATGCCACTCCGGAAATTGGAAAAAAAATAAATGTTGTTATGGCGACAGAATTAGGCAAGGCGGCTGCAGCTAGCCTGGTGGACTTAAACAAAGTCCTACAACCAACCAAACCAAGCACAATAGTGGTAGTAGTGGGTTGAACTACTAGACCAGAGAGGCGGTTAAGCACACTATGATTGTTGTCTGTACACGTAACTTTATTGTTATCCAAATATTGGACCGTTGTTCTTTAATCTCTTATCTCTCTAGGTATCTTACTTTAGTAGGTACGCTGGTATACGTGAGTGAACGTGAACTTTTAAAATCTTCTACCATACATACTTCGATATATATACACAGTCAGGTCATAAATTCTGTCACAAGTTTAATATAAAATAATTGAAACAAGTTTATTCATTATGTAACCATTTATATACCAAAATGAACTTAACGAAACATAGATTCTTATGACAATAAAGTTTATTCAAAATGACATCCGTGATTTTGAATATAGGCCTTCAATCTGCGCGGCCAGTCGTCTATCGCAGCACGAACGAGGTCCATGTCAATATCGGCGGCTGCCTTAATCAAGGATGTCTTGAGTGACTCCAAATCGGGATGAGGCTTTGAGCACGCCTTTTCCTCCAAGTGTTGCCATATCTTGTAATCTAACGGACTCAAATCTGGACTGGAGGAGGGCCAGTCTTCGTGCCGGATGAAGTCGATTTCACGCGCCGCCAGCCAGTCTTGTGTGCTCTTCGCTCTATGAGCTGGCGCCGAATCTTGTTGGAATACCCAGTGCCTGTTATTGAACATGGTATGAGAAACAGGTTCCACGAGGTTCGTCAGGACTGTATTTTGATACACAACTGCATTCGTTTTTACACCTTTCTCACAAAAATGTACCTCTGTTAAGCCCCAATAAGAAACTCTCGACCATACCATGAGCGAGGATGGAAAATGACCTTGTTGGACACGCGGAATACGGTTGCTCGCTTCTTCACTGCTGTGTGCGTACACTTTATCATTTTGTTTTTTGTAGCTCTCTTCTACGGTAAAATTTTTTTCATCCGAAAAAAGAATTTCCCGATATTTTTTTCCCGCGTACCGCTTCAACAAAGCGCGGCATCTCTTCAGTCTCAGGTCCATTAGACGAGCATTTAAACGATGTCATGTTTTTCTTCGATATGCCTGAAGCCCTGAGTCTTCATTTAACACCCTTTTCACCGTGGTTCTGCTTAACCCCATCTGAAGGGCCAACAGTTTCTGCTTACGTTTGGGATTTCTTTGAATTCGCGCCTTCACAGCTTTTATCACTGCTGGAGTCCTAACAGACCGAGGGCGACCACTTCTTGACCCGTCATCTACACTAGAGTCTACATTGTATCGTTTGATGGTACGATAAACGAATCTTTTGGTTATATTCAAATTTTTCAGTATGTCAAAAATTTGAATTGGCGCGTAACCGCAACGATGCAACGCAATACCTGCAACACGGTCTTCTTTAAGCGTCCACTCCATATTTAAAAATGAGTAAAATTCTAAATAGTATACATTTTTATTTTCATGAACAATTCGAAATTCGAATTCAATAAACTTTTTTGTGGCCAGCATTCTAAAAGAAAAGTTTTTACTGTGTGACAATACTTATGACCTGACTGTGTATATAAGGTTTGATTTGTTCCGTCGGTTCGCGGGAGTGCCGAAAAAATAAAATAAGAATATTAAAAAACATTTATTTCAAGCAACAACGTAGCTCATAAAGGTTATTACACAAATTTATTAACAATGCCAGTGCCATTGATTGGCTTGTGAGTAAGCTCTCTATAGAGTAAATCTATTAATTGCCCAGGCAATGATTATTGCCCACGCAAGCCTCGAGGTTATGAGCTTACCCAATTCAAATACAATTTTACCGAACCACCTACAAAAACAATTAACCTATTTCATTTAAAAGCCTTTACATTTTACGAGCGTAGACCGAAAGCTTCTAGTGCTACGAGTGTATACCTGAAACTACGAGCGTAGGCCAGCAGCTACGAGGGCTACGAGTGTAGACCAGAAACTACGACCGTAGGGTCGTAGTTTCTGGTCTACACTCGTAGTACTAGTAGCCGCTAGCCTACACTAGCGGCTACTAGTACTACGCGTGTAAGTAAACCAGGAATACAAGCGTAGACCAGCATCTACGAGTGCTACGAGCGTAGACCAAGATTTATGGCCGTAGGCAAGCAGCTACGAGTGCTACGAGCATAGACCAGCAGTTACGAGGGCTACATGCGAAGACCCGTAGCTATGAGTACACAAAAACGTCATGGCCTTAACACTTGCTGTATTTGTACCTACTAAATATATTTATGATATGGTGCAATTATAAATCCTTTGTTATTTTGTGCATTTCATTATCACTAACATTTAGAAACATCACACATTAGTACGTATGCTAATATATACATAGCTATGCACTAAGTATAACACGAGAAACGAAAAATAAACTGCTAGCAAAATTTACATATTTGTCAATACAGGCGTCACTAATTTGAAAATATATTTAAGACAATTTTATTCGTGAGATAATTTAAAAATATTTACAGAATTCAATTATTCATATGATTTACAAAACACAAAACACCAAATGAACAACCTTCTAACTATATAGGTACTATACAGAACGTCTCAGTGTGCGTCGTGAGTGACGGCGGCGCACCGCGTATGGCGGATTGCGGAGCGGATTATACGCCGATACCTGTCCGTAGTCCACGTAGAAAAGTTGACGCGAGCGATCGTGTTTAGAATTGTGTTTATTTTGCTGTGATTGAAAAAATGTCGTTATTAAAACTAAATCGTTTAGAATATTTAGGAAGAATTTATTAAATATTATGAAAAATTCTTTACCGAAGATATATTTCTTTGTGTCAAAAAAAAGAATGCACGAAATTCTTCATCGAAATTATTCACCGCGCTAGACTGTATGAAGGATTAAGACGGTGTACCCGGATATTTTTTTCCGATAGACTCGAATGACCATTATCATATTCGATTACATTTTAAAAGATAATGTACAAGATATTTTGAGAGCTGAAACAAATTTTCACAGATAATTTATAAGTCCTTCTGAAAAATGTGTTATCTTTTGGGTGTAACTTTTTTTGTATTAAAATACATAGGCATATATATTAACATCAAAATGTACCTAAGGTATTATACAGTGTACCTTTATAATATTGTTATGATTGAAATATGTTAACAAGTGTAAGCCCAAGAAGTCGAAGGCTTACCAGTTTCAGTTACTTGTTTGTCAATATCATAAATTCTGGACATCCAAATGAACGACTTTTCCATCACTGCTGTGATAAAATGTTCAACAGGAAAGTCGTCATTTAAATGAATTAGCGACATTTCTCTTTACTATTCGCGACTAAACATCAAAATCCGCGTATTGATAAGCGCATGAATGTGCGCGCCCGCTCGCACTCCCGACAAGTTCAAACGTTTCATACATTTGTTGAGTGCGCCGTTCATTCCGCCAACGCGATGCGCCGTCACTCATGGCGCACACTAATACCTTGTTTCGAGTACCCATCTCTCTTTTGTCACTGAATACGCTAAATGATTTACGTTGTGTTACGACCCTAATGTCTTCAAGAAGAGAGTTAATAGGCACCTTCTTGGTGGTATACTGGTCTCAAGCGTATACAATTATCTACATCGCACAAAGTCATATGGCTCGCGATATATCATTACCACAAAAGGTATCTAGTTTATACTTGTTACTTATTACAGGTCTGTCTGCAGCGCGATAGCGATCAGCAGAGATGATCACCGCTCAGTCTCTCGCGTGTTGTTGCGGCGTAGCATGATACGTCGGCTAAATTCAGTGCTACGTGGACGAAATGACATGACATTAGACTTGTAGCGGTGGATTGCATTATTTTTTTATTCTACTACGGGTTAGCGCTTGGCCTTCATCTCACCTGGGTGTCAAGTTTTGATTATAGAAGGTGAAAGCGCAACCAGGAATCTTCAACTATTAAGGAACTGGCTGGTTATCTTACTCTAGCGACTCGTATATCTAGGCGCGTTTAAGCCCAACTACATGGTTATTTACATTCTCACTTGAAAGCAAGTCAATGGTTTACCTGGAGAGCGCTCCAGATGCCTTTAAGTGCCAAGCTAAGCTAAGCCTAAAAGGGACTTATTCACTAAAAGACTGCTAAGATTGTACTGGTCTGATTCTGATAGATTCTGGCTATTATTGTTCACTTGGTGTTTTGTGGCAGATACCACCCATGCAAGCATTTGGGCGCCGGAGACTTCGTGTGGAAGTGTGCCCGGCCTATCTCCTTCATAGTGCGGGCGTCCAACACCAGTAGCGCTACTTCACAATCTCTCGACCCGCCCCATACTAGTGCTGAGAGTAGGACTCCGTCGTCTTCCTCCTACAAAATAATACAGAGATTAGCATTAATATTTGAAATCATCAACAACAACAAAACGTGGGCTGTGCCTGTGCTGTGCAGATGATCCTCAAAAATATCTATGCCTTGAGTATTGAGAACTAACCGCCTCTGTGGTCTAGTAGTTCGACCACCAGTGTCAGATTCAGGTTCATTCCCCATGGGGAGTACAAATTGTGCTTGGTTTGGTTGGTGGTAGGATTTTGTTTAAGTCCGTCTGGCTAGCTATCACCATCTTACCTAAGTCTATTGCCATAACAACAATTCTCCAACATTATTCTTTTCCGGCATTTAGAGGCAAGATATCCAGTTCCTCAGTTGGTTGAGGATTCCGGGTGAAGTGCGCTTCCACCTTCGGCTTTATCATAACTTAAAGATCAGGTGAGGTCAAGCACCATCATCTCACCCAGTCGTACTAAAAAAAAAGGAGCTGGTTTACGAGAAGTAAATCTTCTGGTTAACTGTGGGAACCGAGATTTTATTTATTAAAAAAAAAAAACATGTTTTAGAAATGCGTGCTCAAAGCTTTTATCGGAAAAACAAATGAATGAACATAATATTTTGAACAATATTTTTTTTATCATTAAACAGGTCGTAAACGTCCAATGGACAAAGACCCAGAACAGAGAAAGAACCAGAGATAAATCATAAAGGCGAGATGATGAAGAAACTGCTATCCGTCTAAAGAACAGCAGACTGACTGTGAGTGGTCTATTCTTAGGCTGCACCCATCACAGCAAAATACAAATAAATTAGGTATCTATTTCGAACAAAAAATAACAACAAAACCATTAAGACCTTACTAAAGATGTTATAGGCTGCGCCCAGGAGTGTTCACGACATTTACACTTCACAGCCAAAAGCAAAACCAGGAGAAAATCTGGACTGCAGGAGCTCATTCAGTGCAGCTCGCAGTCCTCTGTGATCTCGTGGTTCGACCCAACGATTTAAAATCCAGAGGTTCTGGATTCGATTTCCAGGGGGATTACAATATTGTGCTTGGTTTTGTTTGGTGGTAGGACTTTGTTTAAGTCCGCCTGGCTAGCTACCACCATCTTACCAAATTCTGTCACCATAGCAACAATTCTAATAATTGTTGTGTTCCGGCATTTAGAGGTAAGATAGCCAGTTACTCAGTTGAGGATTCCTGGTTAAGTGCGCCTCCCACTTTCGGACTTATCTCAACTTGTAACCAGGTGAGATGAAGGCCAACTCTCAAGCAGTTTTGGCAGCAACCCAAGGTCCTGCTCCGCTAGTTTCTGAAGCTGGGTTTCTGAATACACCCCAATAAGATGTCAGTGCAGCACACTTCTCTCCATTCCAAAGTAGAGTAAGAATCATCTGTTTCAGAAAAATATTATGCACCTCACTTACCTTTGCATTTGGTGTAGGTACGAATATCGGTTCACTGGGATAACAGTTAGCGTTGCACCAAGTCCTCGTCTCCCGAGTCAGCGTGTCCACTTTGATCACCTAGCAAATATAAAACTGATAAACAAGGGATATAATTTGACATAATTTTTAATATAATTTGACAAGCCTCATAGCTCAGTTGCTGCCTTCTGCGCTTTAGGATTTGTGTGATGCATATAGATATTTGTTCAGTGTTTGGGTGTTGTATTGTATGATAAGTATGTATTTACATAAAAAAAAATATATTTAAGTATTCTCCGTAATCTAGTATATTACAAGCGATGCTTAGTTTGGGGCTAGATGGTGCTGTGTGAAATTAATGTCCTGTAATATAAAAAAAAAGGGATTCATATGGTGTCCGGACGTAGCTATTACTTCCTTGCTATACTTAGGAAATCCACGCTCTCAGAGGAGAAACCTCGAAGATTATAAAGTCTCTTTCTTTTACAATAAAATCGTCGTGAATCTGACTGACTATCAACGCACAATCCAAGCCAGAAATAAAATCTTTCATATATAATGTAGGGGTACAGGGTTTTAGGAAATTTCGTCGGGATGATGCGAACGAAGACCTAGTTCTGTTATTATTGTTTGATTTTAGCATAGCTCCATGTGAATTGACTCGTCTGGGGAAGTGCTACCATCTACTTTTGCTATGTACTGGTTTTAAAAGGTTTGGTTTTCGGGCACACGAGGTTAAGCGCCTTAACGTGGTTTGTCTGGATATGGATTTAGGTAAATTGTAGCTGTAAAACACTTACTGGGTGTTCTTCAAAGACAACTAGGGGCTCAGTACACAGCGAGTTAGCTCGTTGGCCGCTGTAAAACACTAACAGGGAGACAGAGCACAGCACCCAACGACCTAACTCGTTCGGTGCTGTAAATCACTTACGGGGTGTTCTTCAGAGACAGCTTAGGGCTCAGCACACAAAGAGCTAGCTCGTTGGGAACTGTAAAACTCCTAAGGGGTGTTTTTCAAAGACCAGCTAAGAGCTTAGCATATATACGAGTTAGTGCGTTGGGTCCTGTAAGAAAACTTAGGGGCCCCTAGCTATCTATGAAGAATAAATATATAGCTGGGGGCTCAGCACAAAACGAGAGAATCGAACCCACAACCTACAGCGCAGAAGGCAGAGCTATTAGCCACTGAGCTGTGCCGCTTGTTAAGCTAAATTCACCACTACGTGCTGGCAAAATGTAACTATTGACAATAGTATATGTTTAGGTTTTCCTTGTTGATCCGATAACTGACTGAAATACACTTTTTATGAGCAAAGTTCACTCAGATAAGGCTCAAAATGGAACATCTAAAAGTTTCATTTAAAAAATATAGTTTTTACTTGTTTGATGGTGGGTAGTGACGAATTTCATCTTGCAATTTGAAGTGCATCCACGTTGAGTTTAGAAGATTTACCAAAAACAGTTTTTGGTCATTGTACCGTGTTATGGCTGAGGGACAACCTGTTTTTTTTATGGATATGACTTTATGACTAGTAAGCAGAAGAGTATTTGACAACTTACTGTTCCTGGGTTGTCACAATCCACATCAGAGCTTATGGCATAGAAGTACCTGTACGCGCGACCTAAAAAAAGTTAATAATTTTACTAATCAATTCTCACATTGAATAAAAGGGACATTAACTAGTAAACTGTAATAGGAAAATACCTACGTAAGTAGTCTTCTGTGATCTTGTGGTTTACCCACCGAACTCAGTCCCGGGTTCGATCGCCAGGGGGTACAAAAATTTGTGCTCGGTTTTGTTGGTGGTAGGACTTTGTTTAAGTCGGCCTGGCTACCATCTTACCTAATTCTGTCGCCATAACAACAATTTTAAAAATCTTTGTGTATCGGCATTTAGAGGTAAGACAGCCATTTCCTCTTTATCTTAACTTGTAATCAGGTGAGATAAAGGCCAAGCATTTCCCTGTCGATAAACAAAAAAAAATTAAAATTGTCTTTCTTTCATCAAATATGGGTAGCCTTCAAGGATAGGTAGACGTTGCTTACCGTTGTGTAAATCGTAGTGTATCCTCGGTGTTTCGCAGCCCAGGTCCACCAACAGGGTGGGCTCGATTCTGGTCAGCTTCGCGGCACAGAGAGGAAGCTCGAACCGCTTCGGTCTACCACGGAACCACTCCGCATAGTCCGCGTTACTTTGCATCGTCTGAACGAAAGAAGAAAGAAATAATAGTTATTTGTTATACAAGAGTGCAAAGTTGCTTTTTAACCGCGTGTTCAATTTTGATGACCGTGCAAGCGAAGGATTCTAAAATTAAATCACGAGCGCAGCGAGTGATTCAAAATTAGAATCCTGAGCGTTAGCGAGGGAATCAAAAGAGCACGAGGTGAAAAATCTTAACTTTTCATTCCACCACAGGAGGAAAGTTTTATTTCCAGCTTCTTTCCAGCGAGGAAATGACTAAATGCAAAAAAAAACGTTTACAATCACAAGATAGGTACTTTTATTTCAGTTTAGGTATTAACTACTACATTATGACAGGTAAGTATTACAGAATAATCTTTAAATTATAACAAAATAATACTAAGGTATAATTAAGAAAATTTGAAAGTAACGTTGCTACAGTTGAAATTGAGTGTAATATTTTTGTTTGGTACTGTAATATTGGTGTTAGTCACTTGTGTACTGTTTTTCGGTAAACTATCTGTCATACTTAATAGTTGTACCGATTCATCGGATTCCCTTGGCGTAAATGTTAGCATGAGAGGGCGAAGGTTAGGTGTTTAGTAATGGCTCATTTTTGATGTAGAAGAGCCAGTCCAAGGATCTGACTGAGGCTCTTTCAGTGTAATGGCTCCTACGATGCCTTTACAAGTAATACACCAAGAAGGTTCCGATTTCGAGTTTTTAACAAATTAGAAAAGGTTGTATGATGAATTCGGCACCATGGAGGTAGAAGTAAATAGGTTTATTGATGTTTTGAATTCACAAACTTAGTGCACACGATGTTCTAAATTCAATTTTACTTTAACCTCTAGCGGATAAAAACGGCTTTTGCACTCAGATATCGAATAGTAAAAATACTCTTTCTGAGATGGTGGGATGAAAAATCATTGACACTTTATTATTTTATTAAAATTATTAGAATCATTCACTCTGGAATGGTGCGAAAAAATCAGACGACGGCAAGGAGTTTCATTCCTTACCAGTACCTACTCAGATATCTGTACCAGTAGGTACTAATCATAGAGGTGCAGACGAATTGATATGTTCAGCAATGGAATCTACAAGCTATTGGTTGCATATGATTGCTTACCTCAATAGCTTTAACATACATAGCGTCGAGAGCCTTGGCGTCTTTGTAGGAGCACATATCGACCAGCACGCTGCCATCCTGCTCGTAGCTGTTGATGATGTGCAAGAAGAACAGGGTACCGGTGCGGTATCGTTTGTACTCCTTGCCATCTTTTCTGCTTATCAGGACAATGTGTGTCTGAAATTTCAAGCGGCTTAGTACCATTTTTACGGGAAAGTACCAGGTGAGATGAAGGCCAAGCCTTCATCTCACCTGGTGTCAAGTTCTCATAAGGCCGAAGGTAGAAACGCACTTTACTCAGAATCCTCAACAGGCTGAGGAACTGGCTATCTTGCCTGAACACAACAATTTAAGAATTGTCAAATGAAATTTGAAACCATTTTCCATAATAATGAAAATATATGGTTTAAAATCGCTGTTTCGAAATCACTGGGAGATACCATCATACGAGGGATAGGTATGTAAAGATTGAAGCATATGTATATGTATAATGAATTACAGATATCCCGTTTGACGGCTTACCTCGTGCTTGGGATACCACGTGAGACTGCTTGCCAGAGGTTCATTGGACAGCTGGTTCTGTAACACTCCCAATAGCGATACTGTCAACGGCTGCTCCACTATCACGAAGTAATTCTCAGTCACACCTGGAAATACGTCACAAACACTTTGATCAAGACTTTTACCTCTTATACCTTTATCATCTCAGCCTATTGCAGTCCACATCGATTCTGCATGAAATCAAAAAGGTTTATTGACTTTATGCAGAATCGATGCAGACAAGACTTAAACGGCTGAGGAGGAAACACGCTGTATCATCTTATCCAACTGCTCAGAAGATGGGCTATGATTTTACTTTAAATTTCATTTTTGTTTTTTGTACCGGTAGTAAACAATCGCATAAGCCTTCGTTTTATTGTGTATTCGTATGAGCATTTTATCGAATTTAGAACTAAAAAATAAATAAAAATAAAACTAAATTTTCAACTAAAAACCACAAAGAATAATAATTTGATTAAAAAAAGTAAGCGCGGGGTATTTATTCCCTATATTATTCCTTAATAATTATTCCTTATTTATTATAGTGTAAGTTGAAATTATACTAACCGAACGTGTGCATATAAGCTGGATGCAGAGGCCATCTTGGTTTTAAGCTGCCGACGATATGAGCTTTCTCAAACATGTCACCTGCGAACAAATATTTAGATAAATAAATTCATTTATTCAATAAAAAGTACAATTAAACTAACTATGTACAGGTTAGACAAGAAGTCAGTCACAAGGAATCAGTCGGATTACCTAAGGATTAAATTTAAATAAATTAATACTAACTTGGCTTTACAATGATGATTTTCAGATTTAGATTTCATTTATTGGCCACATTATAACAAAGATTGCTATACAAGGCAAGTCACAATTTTTTACATAAAATATTTAAGATGATAATATTTAAGGCGAAGTGGGACCCTAGTATCATCAGTCGGTCGATGGAACGCGAGAGCGGTCTAACTGCCGGCCCGCGCGCAATTTCATTGGATGATTTAAAAAAAAATTTTTTTTACTCTTTTGCAATAAAATAAAATCATAATCGTTTAAAGTATTTATTATGGAACACGTAGACGATATTTCATTAAAAAATGTTAAATAACTGGCAAATAAAACGGCTTTTTCCGTAGAAGTATCTATCTAAAAATGAAGATTTAGAGTCAACTTTGCGATTTTATTGTATCGAGTCAAAATTAGTGAAGCATGTTTCAACTTCCATGATTCACTAACAAGTATCCTATAGATACTTTATTTAAAGTTCTACGGTTTTGCCTTAAAATAGATTTTCCGTACAGACAAAAGTTTTTTTTTAGGGACTTAGCTTCTGCTCACAGGTTACCCGTATGGTACCCGGATAATAGCCTATGATAATGTGTTCAGTAGTCTGGGTGAGAGGGGGCAACAAAGTCCAAAGTCAAGTCTAAGTCAAAATACATACCATATTATACATACTATCATTAAATACATACTATCATATAATACATACTATCATATAACACATACCTGTTACAAATACCTACATAGTTATACATATTATACGAGAGGAGAGGCTCTTTGACTCTGCTCTTGAAGATAGCAAGCCAGGGACTAGCGCGGATATCGTGGTGTAGATAATTCCACAACCTGACTGAGTTACAGTAAATGAGCTACCATAAAAGAGAAGAGAAGTGATTTAACTGTTCTACAGGGCTTACCACTGAGGACAAGATAATCAAACCGCTCAAGGACATAAGAAGAATTCTTATTATTATTCTGAGTGGGGGTGACCAAGGCCTGCATTTCCATGGGGTATATTGTGCATTGTCCCCCATTGTTTTAACTAACCCTACCCCAGCCAGCCCAGCTCCTTAAAATACCGGAGCAGGACTTTGGGTTGTTGGTCACACTCGATGAGCATCTAAGTTCGCGACAGCGACAATGAAAATTACACTGGTGTTGTGGGGGGTGATGCTTGCTCCAAGCCGGGGCCAAGGATTTCTCTAAGGCCCGTCTTCTCCCTAGCCAACTCTGTAGCCGCACTGTGTCGCATGCTCAGTCCCCACTGCCTCGAACCCTCTCCGTCTTCAACGGACTATTAGAATGAATGAATGAATGAATAAAAAATACTTTATTGCACACCTTAAAGTATTTTAGTTTTCATTCATTCATTCATTCATTATAATATAGACTATTAGCTGCGAACCCAGACTGGGATATATTTGCCGAACGGAGGTTGTTAATATCGTTGTGTTTGCAATACTGTGAGGGCCTAGAATGATTAATGAATAAGACATATTTACTTATTTTGAATTATTTGGATCTTTGTGTTGTTTAGCTAATTCGATTTTATTTGTTATTAGATCGTTATTAATATTATTATTTTAAACTAGAATTAGATTGTTGTATTTTTTATCATGAATGTTACTAACTATTAATGCATGATTGCTTGATGATTTTACTGAATTAAATTTTGTTTGTTGTTCTGACTTTTTTTATAGCTATTATTTTAATATTAAGGTATAATACAATTTTAAAATTAATTAGTGTAATTGGTTTTGCCCGTGCTAATTATTCTAAATAAATAAATATAGTAGCCGAGTAGAGAATGATCACGTGCTCTTGTTTCCTCCTCCTGTAAGCTCTAGCAGAGAGGACTGTCCGTGACTCCAGTTTTGAACAGGTAGGTCAGGTCGCAGTATAAATAAATAAATAAATAATAAATATTACAGGACATTAATTTCACACAGCGCCATCTAGCCCCAAACTAAGCATAGCTTGTAATATGGGAACTAGATTACGGATATAATACTTAAATACATTTTTTTTTTTAATTTGTAAATACATACTTATCATACAATAGGTACACACCCAAACACAGAAAAAACATCTATATTCATCACACAAATGTTTGTCCTGGGTGGGAATCGAACCCACAACCTACAGCGCAGAAGGCAGAGTTACTACCAACTGAGCTATGAGGCTTGTTATGATGTATCCTGTGATGATGGTTCGAAGAATTCTTATGAATATTATAGAGTTATACCTTTTTCAGTGTAAGGAAATTTAACGACAACATGTCGCAGTGCGCCCTTCACCGCCGACATCCCAACGTTGTAGACATCCCCTGGAATGAGATAATGCACGTCATGAGCTGTTTACCACAAACTCTAGCTACTCGATAGCATCTAAAACAATAAGATGGGGTAGTTTTCGATGCGGGAGTGCGGCTGGGTTGCTTAGTAGGTATACCGGGCAACCGGGGAGTCGCACATACCTATGCGTAATCCAATTTTACAACAAAAAAAGGTGTGATTTAAGGGTAATGAATATTTATTCTCATCAAGAAATTGTAAGTTCATATCACTTAGGTACATGAGAATATGCTTGGATAAATAAATCTAGCCCCAAACTCAATCTAAAACTTCCACCTCTGTGGTCTAGTGGTTCAACACACCGATTTCTGCTCCAGAGGTCCCGGGTTCGATCCTACAATATTGTGGGGGGAGTACATTATTGTGCTCAGTATGGTTGGTGGTAGGACTTTGTTTAAGTCTACTAAGGGATCTAGATTACGGATAGAATATCAAATATTATTTTTTTGTGAATACATACCTACTTAACATTAAATACAACACCGAAACACAGAACTAACATTTATATTCGCCACAAAAATGTTTGTCCTGGGCGGGAATCGAATCCACAACCTACAGCGCAGAAGGCAGAGCTACTACCAACTGAGCTATAAGGCTTGCTTAAAATTAATTTATTATTTCTGCTTCGATAAGAAATTATTAATAAGTAAGTAATCATTACAGTTAGCTAAAATTGTCCTTGTACACATAGGTAGGTATTCATAGTTATATAGTTATATATGATGAAGATTAACCTCTCCATGTTGTTCATCTTCGTGTGGTTTCATTTCCTGCCTCATTGGTCAGTTCCTCCCATTTCCCAGGGTATTCGTCGTGTGTGTTATTTAAATATCTACCCCGGGCAATGGAATTGAATTTTTGCGGTTACGGCTGCATCATCACACTTGGTAAGGTCCATCTGGCTAGGGACCGACCTCCCGCCGAGGTCCGGCGCTAAGCGGTTTGCGGTGTCCACCGGTGCGCGGGAGGCACTGGCTGGGGAAGCTCGCTCCATCGTAGACCTCATCCTGGCTCTGGCCAAGAGCTAGAGAAGCCTAGAGCTATAATAAACCTAGGATGGTTAAGCAAGAGCTTACCCATCAATAATAAACCATCTAAGTGATAATGTTAGAAAAAAGTAATCCATGCGAGACAAAAACCATCTCCAGTGTTCGTTACTTGACCACCCACTACAAGCTTACAAGCTTTTTTTTATAAAAAATAATATACAATTATTAATATATGTTTTGAATGAAACCCTAAAAATCAAAATCAAAAAGGTTTTCATAAATCTAACAGTCCATTCTACCCAAATGTTATTTGGTAGAGATCGCTATTTAAGCAATAAGTCCGCCCATTGTTACAATAGCTTTTTTATTTTTCTTCATGCGCGGAAAAAAGCGATAATCGAATGGTTCGATTTATCTCGAAATCAATAAAGTTTGCCAAATCGTCAAGATGGTTTCATGATAATTAAAACAACCGCCTCCGTAGTCTAGTGGTTCTACCCACCGATTTCAGATCCAGAGGTCCCGGGTTCGATCCCCATGGGGATGGTTGGTGTTAGGACTTTATTTAAGTCCACCTGGCTAGCTATCACCGTCTTACCAAATTCTGTCGCCAAAACAACAATTCTAAAATTGTTGTGTTCCGGCCTTTATAGAGGTAAGATCAGTTCATCAGTTGGTTGAGGATTCCGGGTGACGTTCACCTCCACCTTCGGCCTTATCCTTACTTCTTACCAGGTGAGATGAAGGCCAAGCGCATCCCCGTCGTACAATAAAAAAACAATAAATACTATACTCTAATAAATTGTATAGGTATTTAAAAACACAACAAAAAAATGGTTGAAGCCAGGCTGAGTCGCCCTGTGGCTTCTACGATAATGTGTAACCAACAACCAAAGTCGCAACATCAGAGGGACTGGGATTTTAAGTAGCTCCCGATCCAATGCACTACTGAAATGTGTAGAAACGGACTCCCCAAGGACTTATAGTCACTTCACAAAAACGCCTTTTTATAACAAAGATATTCTGAAGCAAACCGAACTAAAAATAAAAAAAGCTTAATCCCACAGGAGCATACTACTTTTCACACCTTCTGCGAGACATATAAAAGTAGGAAGCTATTTATTTTGTAACAGCTTACTTGAATTAGTTTGTTTGCTGAGAAAATACGTATTGGGGCCACCTACTCAATAAGCTAACCGTTTTAATGATAGCCATTGTAATACTCACCGTTAGACATAACGTGCGGATGGGATGTGGTTGATGAGTGCTAAATTATTCATCAGAATATAAAAGCCAGGGTTCCATGAACTAAGTAGTAAGCAATTTAGTTGTATCATCTTGCCTTGATTTAGTTTGTTTGCTGAGAAAATACGTATTGGGGCCACCTACTCCATAAGCTAACCGTTTTAATGATAGCCATTGTGATACTAACCGTTAGACATAACGTGCGGATGGGATGTGTGGTTGACGAGAGCTAAATTATCCATCAGATTCTTTCTTTCCATCGTGTCTAGAGTCACAGGGTCAACCCTGAAAATGTACAATATTAATACATACGACACTATACAAGCTACCTATTTAAAACATGCTTTAGATTTTAACCGCCTCTGTGGTCTAGTGGTTCAACCCATCGATTTCAGTTCCAGAGGTCCCGGGTTCGATCCCCATGGGGAATACAATATATTGTACTTGGTTTGGTTGGTGGTAGGACTGTATTTAAGTCCGCCTGGCTAGCTACTTGTGGCATTTAGAGGTAAGATAGCCAGTTCCTCAGTTTGTTGAGGATTCCGGGCGAAGTGCGGCTCCACCTTCGGCATTATCTCAACTTGTTACCAGGTGAGATGAAGGCCAAGTTACCAGTCGCACAAAAAAAAAACATTATAAGTATCACACAATTGTTTGTTTCAGGTGGGGATCGAACCCACAACCTACAGCTTGTCAATCCTCAAAATTTTGCATTTCGATAGCAAAACCTTTTTTTTTTTACTTCTTAGACGTGCTATGTATGTAGCGTTGTATTTTGACGTAGATCCAACAAACCTATGAATGACGGGTCCTTCCGTGAACGCGTACATTTCATCGCCAAACGGGTACACGGATATCATGGCGTTGTCTGACATGGATTCCCCCGGTTTAAATATCGCCGCCACTCTGGAAATACAATATAGGGTCTTATTACTCGTTTATGAAAACCACCTCTGTGATTTTCATAAACCACAGATCCAGAGGTCCAGAGGTCCCGGGTTCGATCCAATGGAATACAATGTTGTGCTTGGTTTGGTTGGTGGTAGGACTTTGTTTAAGTCCGCCTGGCTAGCTACCACCATCTTACCTAATTCTGTCGCCATAATAACAATTCTAAAATTGTTGTGTTCCGGCATTCAGAGGTAAGATAGCCCATAGTATACTAGAACCCGGGACCTTTGGATCTGAAATCGGTGGCTTGAACCACTAGACCACAGAGGCGGTTTATATATTTGTCTTGGCGTTTACCTGAGTAGGGTCCGACTATAGGTAGTATTTTATTCTATAGTTAAAGTTACAGTTAACTAAATAAGTTACAAAGATAATTTGGTCACACAGTAAGATGGTATTTTTTCAATAGGACATTCATTTAACACAGCGCCATCTAGCCCCAAAGCATATTCTTATTATTTCACTTCTTTACGACTTATATGTAACGCCTTTGAACTGAGAGATGAGTCCAGTTCATCAGCTCTGATGATATACCATAACCTCAGTGATTAATGATACCTGTCGAAGATAGTGTGGCACGGATCTGGAACGGACTTGGTGCCGAACTCTGTGACAACGATTCGGTTTGCCGCGCGGTTCTTCTTTAGCGTATTCGTGCGCAGGAATCTGCATTGGTACGTGACGGTTCCGTCATGGATTGCGAACCTGCGACAAGAAGGACGTAATACAGAGATGGTACACCTGACATATTCAATAAAATGTACAATTAAAATAAGTAACTATGTTTAAAGGAATCAGTCAGATTACCTAAGGACCGTTACAAACGGCCTATAGGTAACTCAACTGTTCCAGACCAGTGCCAGACGGAAGCGTGCCCAAGACACTGGTTGCATTGCCACGCTGAATAGCTATGCTTATTCTCTGGCCTAAACAAGAGCCAGCCCTTGGGTCACGTGTCGCATTAAACAAAAGCCCCGCAAGATTTTTGAAACCCCGTAGGCCACCGGCTCCCCACGGACCCAAGGTCTCAACCCCAAAAGACTCAAATAGGTAAGCTCTATCGAGACCACTATATTTGCGCCTTTTGTGATCCTCGGCCAAATCAGCCGCCGCACCAGCCCTAACTGATGTCCCAGGCAGATGAGATGGCGCTAGGGTGTCTACGCAGGTAGCGTCCCACACCAAGGCCTATTTCCCAAGGGACAAGAGTCATACCGTCGGGCTGCTTACCATCGTCACGTAATTCAGTTTCAAGTCCATTCGGTTCAAAAATTGCTGGAACATTGAACATTGACACTGGTAAAAGCTCGACGGATAAAATACACCTGACATGTTTTCCAAATTTGGTTTATATTCCATTTATCCGCTCTAATCACCCGCCCCGCACGGCCTTGTGACGTTTGCACAAACAGCGAGACACTGTTTTTACAACGATTGTTTTCTAAAGTCTTAGTCCTACAAAGCCCTACCAAAAATATTTATAATGCAAGTGCCTAGGTATTAAAACCAGCATCCGGCTTTCCACTAACGTATCTTTGACCCCAACACCAAAAAACAATTAGGATTACGCCTTTTTGTTGCGCTCGAATAACGCACAAATCTTTCGTACATTGATATCAAAAATACAAGAGGATATTCCGATTTATTAACTCACGCCTGCTTCCCAAAGGATAGTCAGTTTCTTTTTATACAACTAGGAGACGGGACAAGCAAGCACCTGGTGTTAAGTTCCTTACTGTGTAGGTCACATTCACAAAGAACATAGCCTACACGGCACTGCATTGCGGCCGTCAACTTGAGGCATGAAGGTGTTAAGCCTCGCGTGCCCGTAATTTCACCGGCAACCATACCCTTTAAACCGGAACACAGCAATGCTGTTTGGCGGCCGAAATAGGCATGGTAGTAATTCTCTGTACGAGCCCTTTCACAAGGGGCTTCTTGCTACGCTCCTTTGCACCTCTTTTGCCTCATGCGCACTCATTCCACGTTTTTCATGCATGCTCGTCGGTTTAGGATAGGTATATACCTACATCTGACGCCAGGGTCAGAAGGCCAGCCTTTCTCGAGACCATATATATATCCGACTTGGCCAGACAACTTTCGCCGAAGAACTGTACCACACTAGACTACATGCATACCATCTTCGTCAACCTGTTTGTTTCAATCATCATATATGATAACGGCAATCCGTTCTATACAATACCTAGGCAATGTTGGGGCTTCCAGGCAATGTACGAAATATTAGGAATATTATTATCCATTACATACTTTACCCAGGGATTGTATAGAGTACCTGCTGGTCTACTGACAATGTGTAAGGTAAACAGATGTTGGTCTGTATTTATGAATATTATCTGCAAAATGACGGACGAATAAAACACGTTATATTTGCTCAAAATCAACTTACCAGATTTAGCAAAATCGAACACCTACCAGTTTGTCATTTTTTTATATATGCTAAAACATATATTTTTGTATTTAAAGTAATAGTATTTGGTCACAACATTTATAAATGTTATTATGACACAAAAAGGGTTGTGAATTATAACATTTATTTTTAAATGTTCAAACGCCTTCTGTTGTTAACCTTGTTACTTTTCATATGGTCTTTCTTACTTTTATCTCATCTTTGACACTTTTGTATTAGGTATGTATTATTATCATATGTTATTTATGTATAATTAGGGTTGAAAGTACCTATATTATACTAGTAGTTCAACCCGAACTGAGATCTCGTGATGTCTAGTTTGTGCCGACATTATTATTTCTCAAATAGAACGTTAAAAACTATAAAAATGCTGTCGTGAACTATTTTTCTCAATCTCTCTTCATTTACCTGAGTGTTCAAGGCTCTTTCTCATTGCTAACTCTCATTCTGTGCAAAGCCAGAATGAAACCAAAGTACTGTATAATATTGGTTAGTTCCTAGTTATTTTATTATAATTGGTATTATAGTTTTTTCATTAGTTAGTTATTCTTGTTTACTGTACTGTTAAAAACCTTACTTTACTTTATGATATCGATGGATGAAGTATGGTACCTTTACTGGCACAGAACAACTAACTTATTTAAAGTCGTCCTAATATTTATTCTGAGTCTAGGTGTTGTCTGACCGCTGCGAGGGCGACAAGCACACGTCCGACGTCGACAGTGGTCACAGAGCTATGTAGGTAGGCCTACATACTAGCAACGCGATCTCAGAATAAGAATTATCAAAAGGTTTTATTTACGATACGCATGCGCCACCTACAGCTTGCCTTTGTCAACTCTCATAATCGTTTCTGCCGCGATGTTAGTTGCGTAGCGCGCCTTAAACAAAATCCTACTACCAACCTAACCAAGCATAATACGCCGGGACCTCTGGATCTGAAATCGGTGGGTTGAACCACTAGACCACAGAGGCGGTTTATTTGCTGTCATTAACCGACTTCAAAAA
This sequence comes from Venusia cambrica, assembly GCA_951394065.1. Lineage (NCBI taxonomy): Eukaryota > Metazoa > Arthropoda > Insecta > Lepidoptera > Geometridae > Venusia > Venusia cambrica. The sequence goes on along the minus strand of OX596044.1, from coordinate 5,763,129 downwards.
AAGGAGGAAGTTCTCAATTCGACGGAATCTTATATTAAACAACAATTGTGCTAAAAAAAATACTGTATTCTTCTGTATACCTTGTGTTAGTCTATCAAAATAATATATCAAAACTTACCAAAGCTCCGTATTAAATTTAACTTTTAATATAGGGCCTGATTGCTTCGATTCTTTATGATGAACAAAAAGTGCCCAAACAATTCACTATACAAATTTTCATAAAGTTTCTGATTGAATTGACTGAGAAATGTGCACTAAGAAATTATAAGCTGATTATTTTATCAATCTAATTCCTACCGATGCATTTGTTTTAAACGATATTTGCAGCGCGCATTCTATCAATCGCGCCAACTGTCAAACGACTGACAGTTAGGTATGTCAAACGTCATCAGGTTACATTAGAATAGTTTAGTGCTGTCAAAAGTTAGCGCTTTTGTAACGTTGGAAATGTTAATATGATCATTAAGTTTCATAAATTTACGGGACCAAGGGAAATAGGGATTCATTTATATATATATCATATTAGGGTTCAGCTCGCATTTGCCATTCAATTTTAAGTTAACTTAAAGTATACATTTATTCAATAAATTAAACTAACTAAGTACAAAGGAATCAGTCAGATTACTAAGGACCGTTACAAACGGCCTATAGGTAACTCAACTGTTCCAGACCAGTACCAGACGGAAGCGTGCCCAAGACATAGTTAACTTGTATCATTATTTCTACAAGGAATATCTACTTATATCTGGAATTGCCCGAACTATGAGTGTTTTGTTTTATAATATGAATTGTCCGAAAAATATAAACAATCTGCAATAATATAACCAATTTTATAATACACTGACATGTAAACAATTCATGTATGAATAAATATATTGTATCTTGTATCTATGTAAAAATAAAGTAGGTATAAAGTAATGGGATCAAATTTTATACATTAGGTACCTATTCTATAAATACGTTGCCTAGGTATTGTACAAAATACCGGATTATACAGATTGCCGGTAGCATCTACATTAAATACCTATTTAGTTTATTTTTAGCTAATTTTATTCAGTTTTAGTAACCTAGTTAGTAGGTAACCTCATAAAACTCCGCACGTTTTCTAAACATAATATTAAAGAAATAGAAAATGAATATGCAGGTAAGTAGATAATATGTAGGTAGGTACATACCTGTGCAAAAGTGCTGAGCTGTCAAAGATGTGCTGAAACCTCATGGATCCCACTTTGAGAGACCCTGGTCCGTTGCGTAGTAAAGTGCCTTTTAGCCATGACGGTATCTCCCCTAGAATGCGTTAATTTAAATTAATTTAATTCTTTACTTTCTTTTTTCAACTTTACCATAAAAATTAGATCACGTAGGCCTTCATCTCACTTTTTTTTTTAAAGATATTATAAGGCCGAAGGTGGAAGCGCACTTTACCTCGAATCCTCATTAAATTGAGGAACTGGCTATCTTACCTTTGATGCCGGAACATAGCATGGTGGTAGCTAACCAGGTGGACAGAGTCCTACCACCAACCAAACCAAGCGCACAATATCTTGGGGAAATGAAAAGGGAATATCTCCCTTTGGGGATCGATCCCGGGACCTCTGAATCTGACACCGGTGAGCGCACTTCACCCGGAATCCTCAATAAACTGAGGAACTGGCTATCTTACCTCTAAATTCCGGAACACAACTAAGTATTTTTTTAAGAATTGTTATTATGGCGACAGAATTAGGTAAAATCGTGGTAGCTAGCCAGGCGGAGTTAATCAAAATCATACCACCAACCTATCCAAGCACAATATTGCTCCCCTTGGGGATCGAACCCTGGACCTCTGGATCTGAAATTGGTGGGTTGAACCACTAGACCACAGAGGTGGTTTATTCTGACTTCAAAAAAACGAAGAGGTTCTCAATTCGTCGGACTAGACCACAAAGGCGGCTATTACTTTTACGGACACCATCGGTTACAATGTCTACAAATACATCTTTCTATCATCTAATTGTAATAATGTGCCGCCTTTACAATATTGACAAAAAAATTGTGTATAAAATAGACAAAAATAAGACTCATATAACCAAAAGTAAAACCTTAAGAATTCTTTTCGACGTAGGTAGATAAGGAAGGAGTATAGGTGTGTAAAAAATAGAATTTAACGAATTGGTACTTAACTAACACGGCAAAGACCTATCATTTTAATGTCCTATAGAAAATCAGAAGCGTTCCTACATACTTAGAAGAATATTAAAATTTATTAACCGATAAGGTTAGTTTAGTTTTAAGTAAAAATTTATGAAATAAAATTTTAAATTTATTTAACTATGTAAAGGAATCAGTCGGATTACCTAAGGACCGTTACAAACGGCCTATAGGTAACTGTTCCAAACCAGTACCAGACGGAAGCGTGCCCAAGAAACTGGCTGCATTGCCACGTTGAATAGCTATGCTAATTCGCTGGCCTAAATAAGAGCCAGCTCTTGGGTAACGTGACGCCACAATAATAAGCCCCACATGATTTTTGAAAACCCGGAGGGTACCGGCTTCCCACGGACCCAAGGTCTGGACCCCAAAAGGCTCAAATAGGTACGCTCGTCTAGACAGCTATATTTGCGCCTTTTGTGATTCTCGGCCGAATCAGCCGCCGCACCAGCCCTAACTGATGTCCCAGGCAGATGAGCAGGTATAGTCCCACACCAAAGGCCTACCTATTACCCAAGCGACAAGAGTCATAAGTGGACAATGTAATTATTGCAAAGCAACTGGTTAAATAATTCAATTACCTGCTCATTAGCAAAGGTATCGATTACTTCCAGAAACAGTAGGTTACTAACTAGCCAATTAATCATTAATGGAACAAGTGAAAATTAAAAGTCGCAGCAGGTAGTTCCTCAGAGGGAACACAAAAGGGACAATCACCATGTTACTCTGAGCACTGCATTGTTTCATAGTGACCCTACCAACTCTTAGGTTATCGAAAGGAACCCTATATCTGACCAAGGTTAGGACTTTTGCGGTCATGCCGTTGAGCAGCAAGTATACCTGCGTCCCACCGTCTCAGCTTGGGACATTAGAAAGGCTATATCGTATTATGCGTATATGAGTAGTTTCATGACCAGAATGATGCACGGGACAGCCTGTGCCTTCTGGGTCCCGCTTCATCGTAGACGTCATCCTTGGAGCTAGACAAGCCTGAAGGTCAAGAGCCTACCGTTTATTAATAAAAAAAAATCCGAACTGTAAGTTTAGTTCAGTTCAGTTCACGTTCTTACCATATAGACAAGAAGTAGGTAGGTCCACTTGGAAATGTTAGTTACAAAATAAAATAATTAAATGGCACCGTTTTGCTGTTTCAAACGAACACTAATTAAATTGATAAATAAATAAATAAAAAGGTTAAGTAGGAATACACAGAGTGTGAATACACAATCGGCAAGAGCTTTGTCCATAATATAAATAGGTCTTCATAAAAAAAACGTTAGGCGTAAATGACGCTCACTACTCTGTGAACAAAGTAAACATACCCTCGCCTGCAACTGGGTAGCCAGACTCATGTCTATCCCATGAGTTTACTTACTATACAAGTAAAAAAGGAAATAAACACAAAAGAAGAAGGTTGTTCAGAATAATAGTTTTACTTGGCTAAGCGCGTCTGTTATTCGTTGCGAGTAATCGGTTTATTATCTAAGCACACCTGTTATCAACTGCGAGTACCTAATTGTTTTACATGGCTAAGCGCATCTGTTATACGTTACGAGTAATTGTTTTACTTGGCTAAGCGCACTCATTTTGCTTGTAACCAGGTGATATGAAGGCCAAGCACTACCCCATCATACAACAAAGAATAAATTAAAATAAACCTATTAAGCTTTAATCAGATAAGTAATAGTTTAACTTGGCTAAGCGCAACTGTTATACGTTGTGAGTGATAGTTTTAATTGGCTAAGCGCACCTGTTATCTTCCCTTCCAGAGGCTCATCAATTTCTTCCTCGCATGAACGAAGCCACACACTGGAGTCGCAGTTAGGGTACAATTTCTTTTGAAATTCGGCCATCGCTACTAAAACGATTTTAAGATAATATTTATGTACGATTATAATATTTTTTTTGTATTAAAAAAGTTAATATAAAGTACTTACCTACCTATATAGAATCAATTTTTATTTAAAATAAATTTTCATGAACATGGATCCTGATATCACTGCAATAGTCGAAATATTTACTGTAGCTTTACTGCAATAAATACTATCCTGATTAAATAATTATTTATTAAATTATTTTACATAGTAAGGCATTCAAAATTGCCAAAAACTTTCAAAATCTTTGAATGTTTTCGTTTATATTTGATATTATCAAATATAAAATAAAATAAACGAGATTTTCCTTCCACATTTCCATCAATAATATTGATTATACTCGTACTACAAATTACTTCGAATATTTAACCACAAAAACAATTTCAGCATAAAACAAACGAACTCACCTGAATACTTTCATTCAAATTATCTAACAATACCTAATCGCACAACATATCTCACTTCACCACAAATATTGTCAATTAATTTCGATATATTTCAAACGTGATAATGCAAATTTTATAAGTATTGCGAATACGAGCGCAGTTCGAGACGAGCGGTACACAAGTGGCGGGTAGCTGGCCCGCCGGGGGATGCACCCCCTAGCTAGTCGCCTAGTGCCACTGGCTAGGGGTGCCGTCAATACTAGCTCCCAGTGATAACCTTCACCCCTGCCATATAACTCTCGATATATTACGAATACTCGGTGTACACGTTTACCTACTACATTTATTAATTTGATTCTTATATGATATTATTCATATTCATATTCATTTATTTCATGCATACATTATCACATAGTCTTAACAATGGAATATCTTATTATAACACTGTACTATAATCATATATGTGACCCAGTTAGGGTGTAGCACTTTTGTACACTTACCTATATTTGTTTAGGACAATCATTTAAATGTTTATGTCGATATTTTAATATGTCAAGAAATTATTATAATATGCCAATAAATTAATATAATTATATACTACTTTGTTAAGTTACTTATTTGAGGAATTGCAATTAAATTAAATTTAATAACCTATATATATATATGTATCATATTAACGTCGCAGAATGAATTTGAATTTATACCTAACTATCTATCTACCTATACTTACCAAACTATAAACAAAAATTCGAATCATCCAAGAACTCGTCAAGGCTATAGAAACATTTATCAATAAGAATGTCCCTTAAAAGTTTGATAAATTTAAAATCATGTTCATGCTTCACTTTATCAGGTATCTTATTATAATCTTGGCGGCCATTGTGTTTGGACCGATTCACTGAAAAATACCATCGGATTCAGAAACAGATATTTTATACATTTCAATAAACCATGTAATAAGTAATCGTAATGCTAAGAGTAGGTAGGTCTCTTATCCCAAATGAAGGTTAAAAAGGTGTTCATTGCCAAGTAAATTAATGTCGCAAAACTTGCCGAAACTGTTAGAATTGGCACCAGTCGTTATTGAAACTAAACGTTTATAAGTAACGTAGGTATAAATGTGTAGTAGTTACCTAGGTAGATACCTATAGTATTTGTACTCTAGATTAATTAAAATAAGCTACTTCAATTTAGGGTTAAAAAAGATGTTATCTCTAAATGAATAAAATAATAAATAAAATAACACATGAAAAACGTGTTAAAGACCCGTGTATGATTTTGTGCGTGAATAACGAATGCACCAGCCCATTCAGCACGGGGAGGAGATAAAATTTTGTCCTCTGTTTTTATCCACCATCGAGAGACTAAATGCTCTTGAAGGTAGATAATAACAGAGGGCTGGAGATTGTTCAACTAATATTGCGTTCACCAACCCGCTTCATAACACCAAGCATCGTAGATTCTTATATAATCTACTCACTTAAAATTAAATACCTTTACACATTAAAATGCAATACAAAGTACCTATACTACTCAAATTAAAATAAATTATGTCGTATATTTAGAATAATAAAACAGGATTATTTTGAAACATCGAATCTCTTGCCTGTTCGGAATCGCGACCATGGCTAGAATATTACAGGACATTACAGGGCATGATTTCACACAGCGCCATCTAGCCCCAAACTAAGCATAGCTAAATACATTTATTCAATAAAAAGTACAATTAAACTAACTATGTACAAAGGAATCAGTCAGATTACCTAAGGACCGTTACAAACGGCCTATAGGTAACTCATATAACTCATAACTCATATATAACTCATAACTCATATATCTCACTATAACATATATAGCATAGCTTGTAATATGAGAACTATAGATTACGGATATAATACTGAAATACTTTTTTTTTTGTAAAGAATGTTTTTTCTGATTCGTTCACTGTCCTAAGACAAAGTTTAAAATAACTTCAATACCGTAAGTATGTAAATGATGTACCTTAAAAATATTATCTCATGGCACGGAAATCAAAAGGCGACTAATTTTTCTCTCACGAGGCGATTTGCAGCACGGTTACGGCTGTTGATGACGATGATTACGAATGAAATAAATCAACCAATCATATATTTGTTTGCCGTTGCTTATACATGCATCAACGCAATTATAAGGCTTCTTTAATTACGTTAACGGTCTACAGCCTCTAGTGTTTGCTCACCCAGGCATCGTACCATTGAAAATAAAGGTACCTACCACCCTTTTGTCGCGACGCATGCGGCGCGTAGGTGCGATCACTCAAGAAAAAAAGATGGCCGCGGATGCGTTGGCTGGGACACGTGGAGAAAATGGATGAACATCGTGCTGTCAGGAATGCTTTTCGGCGCAAACCGTCATGGCAAGAAGCAGCCAGCCCTACCTACCAAATGACAAAGAGGAAGCTATCTGGCGAGTGACGCAAAACCGAAAAAGAAATCTTGTATTGGAAAAAAAAAATCCCAAGAGCTATTTCGGATCGCTGAGCCAGTGGCAAAGAGGCATACGTACGGTCCGAGGCCCCGATTCGTAATAAACCAATCGAATGCCATTTTCATAGTGAAGCTCTATGAGAATGGCATCGTCGCAGAATGGCCATCTTTTAAAATTATGTATAGGTACTTACTGTGCAAAATTGTGACAATTATATTGTATATTTTTTTCTGTTACCGCCATAGCTATGACAATAAATTGCTGTTTGTGTATTTTTAAAATAGTAGGGCCTGTCTATATACCGCTAGCATTTTCTTTTGGCCAAATTTTGTACATGTTTTTTTTATAAATAAATTGATTTTCTTTATTATTTTTTCTTGTATTCTATCACGTGAAATTCAACTTATTTTTATGTGACTATTTTCATAGAACCCACACCTTTTTTCGTAATTGGAGGAACTAGATCGATATACCAAGGACCTTGGCTTAGGTATAGATAACATGGATATTGAAACACAAGTTCGCGATCCTGACATTGATCGTTCAAATTGAATTCCGAGCAGAATTCCATCGCGGGTCAAGTAACAAACTGAAGCGGGCAACTTATTATTTACGATTGACCATAACAGCTATCGATCGAAGGCTAACGATTGAAATGTCGTCTGTTGTTTCGCACCAGCTCTAACCGCCTCTATCCGCCTGTGTGGTCTAGTGGTTCAACCCACCGATTTCAGATCCAGAGGTCCCGGGTTCGATCCCCAGGGGAGCAATATTGCGCTTGGTTTGGTGGTAGGATTATGTTTAAGTCCGCCTGGCTAGCTACCACCATCTTATCTAATTCTATAGCCATAATAGCAATTCATAAAAAAAAAATATGTTCCGGCATTTACAGGTAAGATAGCCAGTTCCTCAGTTTGTTGAGGATTCCGGGTGAAGTGCGCCTCCACCTTCGGCCTTATCTCAGGTGAGATGAAGGCCAAGCGCTTCGTGGTTGTACAATAAAAAAATAAAACCTGTAGGTAGTATAAGTAGGTCGGTAGGTAGTTGGTCTACTGGTCTTCTTTGACCAGAGTGAATAGATTCTTCAGACGAGCTTCCTCCATCTTTACTTGTTTTTCAAATTAGCTGGTGCTTAAGCACTTGGCTATCACCAATAAAATGAAACCGTCCTATAAAGAAAAGCAACAGCCCTGCAGGTTCTCCGGTAATAGGTAGTTTTATTTTTAATATATAACTTACAATATTATATTATGTTATTTTTATGTGTAAAATACGCGATAAATACCCGTTTTTCGAATCCTTGTACGCACTACTACTACCTTGTACATACTACGCCCATGTGAAATACGTCCCTAAACTCATTGCCTATGTGATCCCACGTCCTTTACGCACTACGCAACATGGAAATTATATGAATGTGTCCGTAGCCAGCGAGTCAGGTGGAGAGCCAAAGCTTGTGACTTGGATCCGGCGCAGAGTCACATTGCGGATTATTCCCTCGCGCCCCGGGACCACCCCCCGACCTTCGCCCGAGGCCGCCGCACAAGTTCAATATCGAGTAACGTCGCTTGGGATTCGGGGATCAACGTGAGTGGTCACGTGTCATTGGATTACTGCGTGGTGTGTTGTGCAAGTTTGGCAAAACACACCACGTGGTATCTATATTTACGGCCAGTAACAGTCCACTTTTAGAATGAGCCACCTCACACGGGTCGCTTTGATCCTCATGCATGGGAATCGTATTGGAGCCAACAACATCGATGATGTGGATCACGAATACGCACTGATTACTCCGTTGATACCTATACCTCCAATTTTTTTATGATATATGATTTTCGTGCCGAGGAAGTTCGGCCCACAAAAAAAAACAGCTTTCGTCCCATTTGTTTATTTTTATTTTTTTTATTGATAAAAGTCAAGCGTTTGACGTTTGTTTGCCGTATACGGCCCAAAGCAAATTTATATTTAAAAATTCTGGTATCGTCTTACTTTTCAGGTCCACATTCGGCCCAAGTTTGTTTTATAGGTAAATTTTAATTATTTTGGTACAGTTGAAGCAATTAATCTTCACTTGATTTTTATTTTACATGATATGAACAAGGTTGAGGTAGGTAAACCCATTAATCCCTAGACTGAATAAAACTTTAAAGTAGTACTTATATTATTAAAATATAATTCAAAAAAATATTACTTTACAGTCCAACGTATGTAATAATAAATACATATATTTTTTTAAATTATGTATTTGAATTTAATAATTACCTACGAATAATGACCATCACTATTGGGCGGTAAGTGCTATGTGGTAGATAACACACTTCTGAGTCTTCAGTCTATAACGAGATGATAAATTATACTTTTGTCGCTAGCTGCACTTAAAACAATTTTGGTATGCGGGACGAACATGGACAAATGTTATCGTGCGGGACGAATACAAACTTTCTAAGGCGCGGGCCGAAAATTCAGGACGAATATGGCATTAATCCGTTGCATCTATATTTACGGCCAGTATCCGTCCACTTTTAGAAATGCGCCACCTAGACAAGGGTCGCTATGATCCTCATGCTTGGGAATCGTATTGGAGACAACGTCATCGGTGCTACTCTGATCACGGATGCGCACGGATGACCCCGTTGATTTACCTCCATTTTTTATAGAACCTCAGAGGGCAGCGTTTGGCCTTCAACTCACTTGTAAAAATAGGCAATAGGTCCTTACTATGTGCCTCTATCAATGCAGCACAATATCAATATCAGTGGAAAGAGTTGGAGCTATTAGCTTTGACATACACCACACATGCAAACGCACAGCTATTTGTAAGTCATCATCCAGGAATTTTCACCCATTGATGCGAAATCAAAATAAGTAAACGCAATTCACAAGAACTACACAGCTGCAAAAAAGTAAATAAGTAACACTTTAATGATTAAATACCACAAAAATCAAAACAGATAAGTAACTACTAATTAGTAGTTACTTAGTGTAGTGTATTGGTACTGTCTCATGCGCCTACGTCACGCAATCGCGATCAGTGGTCGAACGGAGCGGCTGTGTTAAAGTGGTGAGGTGTTGTGTGAGCCAGGGAAAACACGATAAAAACGAATTATTACATGTGGCGACGAGGTCAAAAGTGAGTACGCTGCATAATATAATAATGTACAGAAAAATAAGGAGGGAAAGATAAAGGTAAGCAACCATTTAACGAATACATTTAGTAACAAAGACATTCATGTTGGTTCCCTTAGCGGGATAGTATTATCTATTCGCGTATTTATAGAAACTAGGGTTAGGTACGAAGAGGGTACCTAGGATAGGTCCTCTTCCTACATCTTGCGTGTGGCACAGCGCAGTGGCGGGAAACTAAATGAGTTTTGATATTTCTTTCTTGGGTATTTTATTTATGTATGACATGATTTTTAATTGTTACCTATGTTTTCTAATTATCTTAATTAATATTGTATCGAGGAATAATATGTTGAAATGTGGCAACATTAATCACAAACGTCAACAGTTTTGTTCATTTTCTTTGGTTGCCTAACTTGGACTCACGACCAATGGGAGGCTTTTATTTTTTTTAATTTTGAAGAGTAATCATATTATATCAAGGCAAAACTGCTGAAGTACTAAACTATTACTTGTCTGTTAATAACTATATTTTATAATGTAGTTAATTATTAATTAAGTGGTGAGATCGTATCAGAATCTGCGAGTTTTTCTTCATATGTACCTCACGAATAAACTTTCGAATTGCTTCATAAATTATTTATAACGTGGGAAGTAAATAAAAAAATATTTGGGTACCTACGTTAAGTACCTTCTTTCAGCAATTTGAAATGTTTTAGATGATTGTTTTTTTTATAGATTTTCATTTATTCAATAAAAAGTACAATTAAACTAACTATGTACAAAGAAATCAGTCAGATTACCTAAGGACCGTTACAAACGGCCTATAGGTAACTCAACTGTTCCAGACCAGTACCAGACGGTAGCGTGCCCAAGACAATTAACAATTGATGATTGTTACTTGGGATGCTAATAGAAGTTCATCTAATGCGTGGTCGTCTTAGGTATTCTTCTAGGTGGATACTTAAATAATGAATCAATCAACCTATCATTATTAATTTTTTTCTTAGTATCGATTATGAAGTAAATATGTTTAAAGAATAATAAACCCAGTAGGAACCTACCAAGTAGATACCAACAATACCTACAATATGTACCGATATATATACAATGTGTTGTATGCTATTCTGCTATTATTGTCTAGAAAAGAAGGTACTTGCCTATTGAGTTGACAACAAGCCGCAATCTTACAAGTAAGTAGGTAGCTGATATAATTCAGGCTATTTAATTGGATTTCAGTACGTACGAGTACCTACGTAGGTACCTACATTAGAACCAATGTACGTGCAGGCTAATTATAGGCAATGTACGAGCAGGCTAATTACAGTTACTAACTACACTTGGTAGGTGTAGTTAGTAACTGTAAGTAACTCAGGCTTCTAATCAAGAAGTGTCAATCAAGAAAATAACCAGCTTATTATTAAATTGTCAGATACAAAAACGGTTGGCTTTAAAAAATCTAAAAATTTAATTACAGTTACTAACTACACCTACCTACTCAGGCACCTAATCAAGAAGTGTCAATCAAGAAAATAACCAGCTTATTATTAAATTGTCAGGTACAAAAACGGTTGACTTTAAAAAATCTTAGCAGATTATAAAATCTGATCATTCAATTGATTACCTATATTGAAAAAAAAAAACCTTAGCAGATTATAAAATGTGATCATTGAATTGATTGCCTATGTTGAAAAAAAAAATCTTAGCGGATTATAAAATCTGATCATTGAATTGATATGCTGAAAATAAAATTAGCAGATTATAAAATCTGATCATTGAATTGATTAAAGTACCTATGTTGGAAAAAAAATCTTAGCAGATATAATGATATAAATCTGATCATTGAATTGGTTACCTATGTCGAAAAAAAAACAAAAAGAATGCAGATTATAAAATCTGATCATTAAATTGATTAGGCATAAGTACCTATGTATAACATTTTTTTAGCAGATTTAAATTAATCTGGTCGTTGAATTGACACCTACACAGAATTTTACAATATCTTACCTATTTAATAAATTAGCTAGCAGAATAAAAATTATCTGATAATTTGATTGATATTAAATTTATGCATTTGTAGCAAAAAATATGTCATAATTATTTTGGAAAAAAAAAACAGCAGATTAAAAGTAATCTGAATCATTAAATTGATTATTAGCTAATTTGCATAGCTATTCAGCGTGGCAGTGCAGCCAGTGTCTTGGGCACGCTTCCGTCTGGTACTGGTCTGAAACAGTTGAGTTACCTATAGGCCGTTTGTAACGGTCCTTAGGTAATCTGACTGATTCCTTTGTACATAGTTACTTTAATTGTACTTTTTATTGAATAAATAAAGTTTGTACTTAAATTGATTATTTCAGGTAGTAGCCCAAAGATGTCATCGTTATCGTCATTGCTAACGTTTGAAAAGTTTGATTGCGAAGGTGAACTTACCTCTGTAGGTGTCAGAAGCATCTAATATTGAAAAAGATGTAAAGAAAAGAGCAAGCCTTTTACATTTTGGTGGCCTGGGATTGCAAGAAGTTTTTTACAATATTCCTGGAGCTAATATTGACCCAAATAACGATGTAGATGTGTTTGAAGTAGCGGTATCCAAGCTAGATACATATTTTACATGTGAAGCTCTACGGGCGCCATGTATTTCGACTTCTCAAACAAGAGACTGATGAAAATGTTTGAAAATTCATTGTGAGATTGAGGCAACAAGCTGATAAATGTCAGTTTATGGATCGAGATGGAAGCATTATCGATCAGGTGACAGAAAAATGCTACCTAACAGAGTTAAGAAAAAAAATACTTCGCATTGGAGGCGAGATAACACTAGACAGAGTAATGGTGGAGGCAAATAACCTAGGAGCAGTTAATAAACAACTGGAAGGATTTAAAAATACGACTACATCAAACGGAAATAATGAAATAAATAAAATTGAAGGACTAAAACCTAGAAGAGTTTTTAATTGACAAAAGATAGATCAACAAGGTTGTGAAAGATGTGGCAATTCAAGGCATGCTTCACATGATATTAAATCTGGGCACTAGAGACAAAAACTGTCTGAAATGTGAACAAGACAAACCTTCAAAAGAAAAACAGAAAAATAACATACTCATGAACAGAAGAAAAGCCGAATAAATTCAGAAAAGACAGAAATAAATAGAAAGGCAGAAGAAACCGGAGACACTAGTATGTGTTCCATATTGATGATGATGTAGAAATTGACTGCATTATTGAAGGACCAAGATGCTGATTGACTCTGAATGTAAAGAAAATCTGATCACCGAAACTACTTGGGAAATGTTAAAGAAAAGAAACGTTTGTATAACCAACATGCAAACCCAAAAGTAAATTTCATGGCTTACGGCAGTACCAAACCATTGAAAATAAAGGAGTCATTTGAAGCTCGCATTCGGATAGGGCAGAAATCTGAGAGCTCAACACTTTATGTCATTATTGACGGCACGAGAAATCTACTATAGAAGACTTCTGCAATTTCTATAGGAGTATTGAAAATTGGATTGAATTTGGGGTCTCATCAAGGGGAATCAAGATAGATCGGATATACAGAATCGTTTGGGGGCCAGAATAATGAGCTCTGTTTTGACTCCTTGAAGAACATTATGACTAACATATTATAAAGTTTAGGTTACTATGATGTCAACAATCGTGCAATCGTCTTAGCAGATGCCAGTCCGACGGGTTTAGGCCGAGTTTTAGTTCAAATCAACAATAATGGTGATCCTCGAATTATTGCCGACGTTTAAGACGTTGACAGACTGTAGACGTCGTTATTGCAAAACGGAAAAAGAGGCGTTAGTATGGTCAGTAGAACATTTTCACATTTTGCTATAATTATATATATTCCCAATACATTTTGAGCTAGTTACCGACCATAAACCGTTAGAATCTATACCAGGCGTGAACCTACAATCATACAACATAAGTAAGAGCATAACTGCAGGTTTCAGTCTTGGTTGAATAAATCTGCTCAAAATTCTCCAACTGAGCTAAAAGACAATGATAATTGCCAGGTCTATTGCAGTTTTACTGAAAGATGGATATACAAAAATTGACTGTGTAAAAGAAGATAAAGCAATGAAGGCAAGAACAAAAGGATTATAGACGAACCGAGATCGAACGGAGCGGCTGTGTAATCGTGGTGAGGTGTTGTGTGAGCCAGGGAAAGCACGGAAAAAACGAAACATTACACTTAGTAGTTACTAAGCTAAATTAAATGTATTGGTAACACAAAAGTATAATTTGTATGGCGTCTACTATACCTAAAGATTGTAACCAAATTTTAGCTCCTTCAGCTTTGTTTTTGAAAAAAAGAAGAAAAAATAAACTCTTCGGAAAAAAATGGAACCGACTTCACCACTAAAAACTTACAAATAACTCTTAGGGTAAGTTCATATAATTTGAAGTTGGTGCCGAATCGCCAAGCACAACAACATGTTTATTGTATGGCACCGCCATACAACCTTCAAATTATATGAACTTACCCTAAGAGTTGTTTGTAAGTTCTTAGTGGTGAAGTCGGTTCCATTTTTTTCAAAAAGAGTTTATTTTTAGCTTTTTTTCGCTGTAAAACCTACGACACCACGACGTCTCCGACACACTATTTAAGAATCGTGTGAGGGTGCAATAATACGTTATTTTTTGTATGAAAATATTTATTCCAAATCGGTTGAGTAATAACGGAGTTCTGAGGTAATGCAGTAGTAGTCGTTAAAGAGTCATCGATCACCAACAAGCCTGCCAAACGTGAGTATTATGGCAAAACCCTCCATTGCTTTCTTTAGCATTGGGGGAGGCCCATGTCCTATACAGTTGACTTTTATGGGCTGTAATGATGATGATGATACATGTATACAGCATTTATAGCCAGAATGCGCCAAAGTCAATTCCACTTATTACTACGTATCATCGTTACTGATGATGATGATGATGATGATGATACTGGAAGGTAAGCGGTTCAAAAGGTCTGCTCTAGTGACCGTAAACACCACAGGAAAGCAGAATACGCAATATCGTTTACTTGGATGACATATATTTTCCAGTTATTTTGATATAAAAACCAAACTACTTAACTGATTTTGATAAAATTTCTATGGGACAACCTCGCGAGTATGGCCTACCAAACGTATCAAGAATCATCAAAGTCTATTTCTAATTGGCGGAGAAATCAAGTAACAAACAAACAAAAAAAAACATACACCCGAATTGAGAACCTCCTCCTTTTTTTGAAGTCGGTTAAAAAACAAGCCATGTCACATGCACACTAAGGGTTCAGTCCCATATGTCAAGTATATCACGTTTCTTACATGGAGCCCCATTTAATGTACGTAATGTTCTTACTGCTCCATATTGCCAATTCCTACGTCACAGTTCGTGGTATTGCGAACATTGGCGCAAAAACATTGCGAAAAGAAGCCATTTCGCACGTGCGTCCCAGACGGAACCGTTCGCCGCGTTACAAGCCACGTGACTACACCTCTGCGTTCCAGGTCACGTGACGAGCCAAGGGTGAGGCTGATGAAACCCTCGTGTTTCCATGGAATCGCCAGATGTTGCAATACCTATTCTAAAATTGTTGTGTTCCGGCATTTAGAGGTAAGATAGCCAGTTCCTCAGATTGTTGAGGATTCCGGGTGAAGGACGCCTCCACCTTTGGCCTTATCATAGCTTGAAAAAAAAAACAGGTTAGATGACGGTCAAGCACTTCTACGTAGTATAACAAAAAAAAATCTAATAATATTATAATTCATAATAATTCAAAAAAAAATACACCAGAAAAAAACAGCTCAACATTTCTCGTTTGATCAGGTCTGGTCATGGGGTCCGTTGGTAAATAACCGAATAAATATATACATTTCAAGGGTAAATGTTATTGAGGTTCAGTACGTTGTGATCTTTTGTTTGGCATACCTATAACTTTTTATTAAAAAGGTAAGGTTCTGGCTTCTGCCCGGGGCTTCGCTCGCGTGGTACCCGGATAACGTAGCCTTTATCCTTAAAGATCTGTGCAAAGTCTCTCGTGTAACAAGCCTCATAGCTCAGTTTGTAGTAACTCTGCCTACTGCGCTGTAGGCTGTGGGTTCGATTCCCACCCAGGACAAACATTTGTGTGATGAATATAAATGTTTGTTCTGTGTTTGGGTGTTGTATCATATCGTACGTATGTATTTACAAAAAGTATTTAAGTAGTGTATCCGTAATATAGTGCCCATATTACAAGCTATGCTTAGTTTGGGACTAGATGGCGCTGTGTAAAATTAATGTCCTGTAATATTTATTATTATTATTATTTATTATTTTTGTTTAAAGTTTCAGGTCAATCCGTTCAGTGTATTGGCGTGTGAAGAAGCAACAAAGATCAATTTTGCATGGTGAGGTTTGACATCCTATACCATCCTACGGGAACTGATTTATGAGATGAAGAGTCTATGTATCATTCTCGGTATAAAGCAACTTATGTTTTTAGGCATGCCTTCACAGCTCAGTTGAAAGAAGCTCTGCCTTTTGAGCTGTAGGTTGTGGGTCTCGATTCTCACCCAGGACAAACATTTTGTGTGATCACCAACTTTCGCTTAATGTAAACATACATTATTAGTGTGATGTGTTGGGTAAGCTTTTAATCAGGAAGGTAGGTAGGTAGGTATTTCAGTGGTTGTGTATCGTTCATTTTTAGAATGGGACATCTTTTTTATTTACCAAAATAAACTTAAATACCTAATAAACATGGTCGTAAACATAAATTTAAGAACCAAAGTGGTACCTCTGCCGTAGTACTATTTGTAAATTCACTATAATACTTATTTATGTATTCGTGAAAAGGGCGGTCATTTTGAGCAATTTATTTTGTAGGTCATCTAAATGTTAGCTACTATGTCATATTAGGTAATATAATTTATTTTAGTTATAATTTTGTAGAAGATTATCGATGCAACTACGATGATTTTCTACGTAGGCGCTTTTGCTTCTAGGTACAGTAAGCCACGAGGCCAGCTTGACAAAAACTGTAATTAACTTATGCCCCCTGTATTTCCGTACAAATGTATGGGATTTTTTATTCGCGATTTATAACATACCTAGTCCTCAAACCTCAGTCGGTCCAATAGAGAATTTTGTTCCTAATATGAACAGTATCGAATGCAGTTCAGAACATCTTAAAAATTAATGGATAGGCTCCTAAAAACGTTTTCCTGTAACTATAACGGTTAAGGTATCTGCTCTTATTGTCCCGTCTTGAAAAAATCACACTGCATATGTATCTACTATAATATGTATATGTCAGCGTTAGATTGTAAGCACCGTCCGTAATATGCCTCGGCATATTGTACACATGTCAGCATAAGATTATAAGCACCGTCCGTTTGTAATATGCCTCGGCATATTGTTAACACTCGGCAAAAATGGTGATCGATGATGAACCTGTCGGGACATGACCTCTCCATCCCGATGGAAGTCGTCCTGTGGTTTCAGTTAACCCTATTTCTGATGGAACTAGATCGAGAATGGGGGGCACCGCGTGAAGGATAACCACTAGGCTTGCGTTACAGGATTCGATTGTACATTCCTGTAAGGCCATTTGCTAACCTCACCCTCTTGAGGAGAGAGTGAGGCAGGTCTGTGTCTATGCTAAAGCAAGCGGCAGAACTAGAAATAATGCGTAAAATTGTAAATGTTAGTTGCTGTTGACAATTTGCTGACCGTTTGCAATATGACGTGGCATGTTACAAACGGACGGTGTTTACAATCTGACGGTGACAGAGGCATATTACAAACGGGCAGTTTTTACAATCTCACGGTGACATATACATCATCTAAAAAGTCTAACAGATGATCGTCAGGAACATCCCTCCAACATCCAAAATCAATGACGAACAACGAACAACAATATTTTTTCCCGCGTTCATTTGTTACTTTTATTCAATATACAGCTTTTTATTTCGCAAGCCAGTTTAAATAAAACCGATGGAAAAATCAAGGGAATTCTTCAAATATATAGGCACACTTGAAACGATGTGTATTTTTTACCTCAAAAGTAAAGAAAACTCGGACCCCTTACAGGAACACGCGTCTGTCTGTCTGTACGTCCACCTGTCATCAAAATAATTGAAAAAAATACGTCATCCAGGTAAACGAAATTGTGTCATATTCTTGACTGAAGTAGGTTTTCTTTTTAGTTTTTAAAACGTAATTCTACCAACTTTTGCCGGCCGCTGCTTGCATGTATTTGACCAGCACAGAAATTTCGATTTATCTCGAAGAAGGTTGTCAAAATAATGCTAAAATTTCCAAGCATGAGAAAAATATTGATATACAAAAAGTTCATGTCTTAAAATCAGGAGTAGTAAACTCCTGACTTTTAGACATGAACGTCGAAATCTACAGCCTCATACTGAAAACGCAAAGGGCGGCGAACACCGTCCAGAAGCCGCAGTGCAGGGCCCGCCGATGGGCGGGAAAAGTACCAACATCAGGTGCAAGCGAGGAGGCTGAATGGGTTAAAAATTAAAATTCTTACAGCATTTTTAATGTATTTTATTGTTCATTCTGATAAGTTTTTAGTCATTTCAAATTACGAGATACATTTGACAGTGGTATGGTTAGTCCTTAGATTTCTTCTGGTCACATGGCTGACATTGGCATATAGGCTTATAGCAGCATTTACAGACTTTACAAGGATGAAGGTAGTACTCGTTTCCTAGGGCGTAGCACCGGCCGAGGCTCAACATGTCTTCTAAGTCACATCTAGAAGAAAAAAAAGGTTTTGCAGCATTGAGTGGCAGGCAAAGTCAAAGTCAAATTCAAAGTCAAAGTCAAAGCCAAAGTCAAAGTCAAAGTCAAAGTCAAAGTCAAAGTCAAAGTCAAAGTCAAAATTTCTTTATTCATTAAGATTTTTTAGGATCATTTTGAAACGTCAAATCTAACGCCTGTTCGGAATCGCGACCAGCACACAAGGAGAAAGGCAAGAACCTCGGGCTCTAGGCGATGTATAACATCGCCTACCACACAACTTTTAGAGCTTGAGACTTTTTAAATACACAGGAGGCAAAGCACCAAAAATTGCAAATACTATTCGTTGATGAATGATTTATTGTGCGACGGAGAAGCACTTCATCTCACCTGGTTCCAAGTTATGATAAGGCCGAAGAAGCGCACTTTACCCGGATTCCTCAACAGTCTGAAGAATTGGCTATCTTACCTCTAGACGCCAGAACACAACAGTTTAGAATTGTTGTTATGGCGACAGACTTAAGTTAGATGGTGGTAGCTAGAAAGGAGGGCTAAAACGAAGTTTTACAGCCAACCAAACGAATCACAATATTGTACTCCTCCGGGATCGAAGCCTCTGGATCCGCCGGTGGGCAAACCACTAGACCACAGAGGGAGAGGCGGATTCGACATCGGAAACTTTCATGTTATGCGTTACGCTTTTAATACAGTTTTTTTAGTAATTCTCGTTGAAAGTATTTCGTCTCCTTGATTTTCAAAAATAAGAAAAGGATGCTTACGAGCTAAACTCGAGTAGTTTCTTCTCAGATTCGTTAAGCTGAGGTATGGCATACTCCGTAATGCCACCTTTGCCGATTGTAACGGGGGTAGCACAAATTGGCATGCCGAAGCACTTTTCAGGATCCCTTTGCTCAACAAGTGCGCTGTCTATGAAGGCTGGCTTTTCGAAAAGGCCTGGAGAAAGACGTTTTATTTACCTACTGATCTCTTTAATACATGGCCAGAAGATTGACAACAATAAACAAATACCTGTCGAGATTATCAATTTGTCTGTTCAGGGAAGTATAAGAGTGGCCTCAGTTGTAGAAAAGACGAGGATTAGAGGACATAAATTTCACACAGCGCCATCTAGCCCCAAACTAAGCATATAGCAAGCTATACGCTTAGTTAATATGGGATCTAGATTACGGATAGAATACTAATATGTATATGATACAACACCCAAACATAAAACAAACATTTATATTCATCACACAAATGTTTGTCCTAGGTGGGAATCGAACCCACAACCTACAGCGCAAAAGGCAGAGTTACTATTAACTGAGCTATAAGGCTAGTTAAATTGATTGAGATGATGTTTTGAGGAGGGATGACTGAAATGGACATGCGAGCAGAGGAAGGTCGAAGAAGAGATGGTATTGATCGTGTGAAAGAGAAATATAGGTATAAAAGGAGTGGAGTCGATGGCTGATAGGAGTGAATAGAAGAGGAGAACATGTTGTATGAGATTCATGGGCTGAAGTGATAGAGCTAACCCTGCATCAAGCTGGTCACGAATCTGGCGCTGGAGAACCCAATAGACAGGTGCCCTTGTTCGTTATTGCTCTTCACTTTGCAGATGATGTCGTCAGCTTCACGAACCAGTCGCGTCAAACAGTCCGCTTGTGACTGAACCGTAAAAAGAAATACACAGTGAACGTACACAAGCAAACACACTTCTATTAAAGCGAGATCATATAAACCTTAGTTGAACATCATTGTATGATGGGCAAGTGCTCGGCATTCATCTCACTTGATTTTCAAGTTATGATAAGGCCGAATGTGGACGCGCAATTCATCACTCGGAATCCTCAACCAACTAAGGAACTAGCTATCTTACCTCTAAATGCCGGAACACAACAGTTTAGAATTGTTGTTATGGCGACAGAGTTCGGTAAGATGGTGGTAGCTAGCCAGGCGGACTTAAAGTCCTACCACCAGCCAAACCAAGCACAATATTGTACTCCCTCTGAGGATGTAACCCGTGACCTCTGGATCTGAAACCGGTAGGCAAACCACAAGACCACAGAGGCGGTTAAAAACTATTTTCTATCTTCTTTCTTTCTTTTCACAGAGGGTTCCGAAACGCATTTCAAGGCAGAATATCTAGTTTCATATTCTAGCGGCTATAGCGACACAGAAAATGTCAGCTGTCTACATATTACGGTTCATGATATAGTCTGCTGACAGACAGACGCTGCACGGACAGCGGAGGTTTATTAATAGGGTCCCTTATTAATAGTCAGGACCTACTTGTACAAGACACGTTACATGCGCTCACCTGAGGAAAGTTGCCAACCTTCGCAGCGGAGAAAACAGGTACCCTGGTGCACCGACCTGTGCCGCATATGACAGGGATGCTGGCGCCACGAGGGTCGGACCCAGTGATGGAGCAGAACAGCTGGTTAGCACGCATCGCGTTTATCGCGTTCACGCCCAGCACTCGACGCTTGTCATACACGCGAGCCATTTCCAACGTCTAAAAATTGTATAGTAATTTTTTTTTTTTTTTTTAAATATTACAGGACACTAATTTCACACAGCGCCATCTAGTCCCAAACTAAGCATAACTTGTAATATGGGAACTAGATTACGGATAGAATACATAAATACTTTTTTTTGTAAATACATACTTATCATACAATACAACACCCAAACACAGAACAAACATCTACATTCATCACATAAATGTTTGTCCTGGGTGGGAATCGAACCCACAACCTACAGCGCAGAAGGCAGAGCTACTACCAACTGAGCTGTGAGGCTTGTTGCAATTGTGGCGTGTTTAGTTAACGATAATTCGTCGCAACTTTAAGTGTGTTACACTTAAAATAAAGAAACTAAAATAAAGATGGACAGACATACAGTAAGGGGAAAAGAGTAATGGAGTAGAACTCTGATGAATTGGTTGTCGAAATACAATAATCGTAAAAGAGGTTGACAGTACAAAAGATGGGAGGACGAGCTAAAAGATTTTGCTAAATGATTTGACTTAAATAAATAAATAAATAAAAAGTCGTCGCAATCATATCCCCAACATTTTTCTGATCTGAAAACGCTACCCTGAAAATAGTATGCCTCACTTCTGTATTCGTCTTGAACGTCTGGTTTGGAATGTGTAATCATAGATCATCAACTCTGTGGGATGTGGACAAGAGTCTTCATATTTATATCTCCAAGACCGGGGATATTTTGTTAGATAGGTGTATTTAGAATGGGCCCTTTCGAAACCGAACTAGAATGCTAAATTAGTTTTGACTAATACTACTTGAGTGGTTATCATCCGGAAACATCCAAGCGAAGAGAAGATAGCAGGAGAGTCTTTTAAAACCAAGAGATACAAGATCTAGTGTCCGAGTTAAATATCTTGGGAAAACCAAATGCGCTAGACTCCGGTGGCATTGTTATGTGGTCCGAATGGGTGAGGATTGTGCAGTCAGGATACGCAGATCTTCCTAGCGACCCGTCAAAGGAGTCCCGTCAAAGGCACTGCTGGAAAGTGGAGAAGATTGACCTGCGGGAACTGCACGCTGCAGCCAACTGGACTAAAGCGGCCATGGACCGGGAAACCTGGCGATCTCTGGTGTCCAGGATCAGCAGGCCAAGATCCACTAAGGGTCGCTGCGCCGTAACAGTGACTAAGAAAGTGATGATTCTCCAATCTGCATAGGGAAAACTTACATGTTTAACCAGCGTAAAGTTGCAGTCGACGGGTGGCGTTTGCACAGCTATAATGGCTTGAGGACAGAACTGCGCGCATGCAACTGCAATAGTGCGCACGAACTGCATGTTTAGAAAGAACAGCTCCCGATCCTGGGTGAAGCAGCCAGGAGGCATGGAGTAGCAGCCGCCACAGATAAGCACGACGTCCGAGTCCTTTTGAAACACACGTTTTGTGAAGCGTCATCCAGAATGCAATCTCTTTTTTCAAGATTAGTATTATGAATGATGGGTTAGTTCTTGACTCTAGGCCAGAGCAAGAATGAGGTCTACTAATGAGCTTTCTTTTCTTTTTACGTTTGTCCATAATCTCGTCTTATGGGACGGGATGATGTAGCAAGCTGGTCTAGAAGACACCTGAGCCCTCATTCTGTATGACCAATCGTGTCTTAACGCACCCGCGTTACGATATATGCATAGAATCATCATATTGACATATCCTAACACGGGCGCGTTAAAACAAGATTGGTCATACAGAATAAGGATGCTGTTCACTCTCGCCATGAAAACTGGCAGTTTTAAGGAAATACAGGCGCAGGAAACGCATTCCATTCCCTAGTCGTTCACATGATGAAAGTGGAAACAAATCCGCGGATGGGCAGAACACTTATGATAAAATGATGCTATGCGTCTGCAGTGGTTCCTGCGATTTCCACTATCCTGTAGTGGTTCCCTTCCACTACAGGATGGTGGAAATTGCCTTAAAACTGAAATTTTTCACAGATCCTGAAGGCCATGCGCTTACCCGTCCTACAATTAAGAAAATAAAAAAAGAAACGTAACGCGTAAGGAAATCAAAACTATTATTAGCGGTTTTTTTCGGTAAGTAGGTAAGAGTGATCAGCAATCCTAATCCTGATTATAATTCTACTCACGTGTAGAGCCGGCTGTAGGAATACTCTTCCCTGGTAAGCCTCAACCTCAGTGCTGGTGTCTATGTGAGCCACGTCATTGGCCACGCCTATCACGAACCGTTCCGGGATATCGTCGTACATGGCAAGGGTCTTGATGACTCTTTGTTGCTTGAGAAAGAGTGACGCAATGCTGCCGACGTCGCTGGCTGCGCCTACTACACATACCTGGAAAAAGCTAGGTACTGGAACTTACAAAGGTCAAAGGCTAGTGGTAGAAAGCTTACGACTAGCACTGCAGCACTGGGTGTTCTTATCGCTAGAGACGGAATCCCTCAGATAACGTTTGAATGTATGATGCGTGGCATGAAACCTACTATTACAATAACATTAACGAATTGAGAACCTTGAACGAAGATAAATACCGATGACCTAAACAAATGTTAAAAATCGGTTCCTACTATAGTGCAGTGTATGGGTGCACTATGTCAGGAACGGAACGATCACGGAACGAACGGAACGTCAGGGAACGATATTTCGTTGCCATTATCCTGTTTTCCTGTTTTTTATTTAAAAGCCAAACCACTGGACTGATTTTTATAAAATTTGGGATTGGACCCTCAACTCAACTCAACAGATTTGAAAAAGATATATACTTACTTACAAAAAAAATAGTTTTTCAAAACGATTGAGTATTAACGGAGTTCTGAGGCTAGTAGTCGTTAAATAGCCATGTTAAACGCCTATTGTGGCGCCTCGTTAAGTCTGATACCAGAACTATTACACAGTGCACACGAAGAAAGAAATAATGAAAATATGTATTTACACAGTCAGGTCATAAGTATTGTCACACAGTAAAAACTTTTCTTTTAGAATGCTGGCCACAAAAAAAAAAATTGAATTCGAATTTCGAATTGTTCATGAAAATAAAAATGTATACTATTTAGAATTTTACTCATTTCTAAATATGGAGTGGACGCTTAAAGGAGACCGTGTTGCAGTTATTGCGTTGCATCGTTGCGGTTACGCGCCAATTCAAAATTTTGACATACTGAAAACTGAAAAAAACTGAAATAATTTGGTTATATTTGAATATAACCAAAAGATTCGTTTATCGTACCATCAAACGATACAATGAAGACTCTTAGAGTAGATGACAGGTCAAGAAGTGGTCGCCCTCGGTCTGTTAGGACTCCAGCAGTGATAAAAGCTGTGAAGGCGCGAATTCAAGGAAATCCCAAACGTAAGCAGAAACTGTTGGCCCTTCAGATGGGGTTAAGCAGAACCACGGTGTCAAATACAGTCCTGACGAACCTCGTGGAACCTGTTTCTCATACCACTGGGTATTCCAACAAGATTCGGCGCCAGCTCATAGAGCGAAGAGCACACAAGACTGGCTGGCGGCGCGTGAAATCGACTTCATCCGGCACGAAGACTGGCCCTCCTCCAGTCCAGATTTGAGTCCGTTAGATTACAAGATATGGCAACACTTGGAAAAGGCGTGCTCAAAGCCTCATCCCAATTTGGAGTCACTCAAGACATCCTTGATTAAGGCAGCCGCCGATATTGACATGGACCTCGTTCGTGTTGCGATAGACGACTGGCCGCGCAGATTGAAGGCCTGTATTCAAAATCACGGATGTCATTTTGAATAAACTTTATTGTCATAAGAATTTATATTTCGTTAAGTTCATTTTGGTATATAAATGGTTACATAATGAATGAACTTGTTTCAATTATTTATATTAAACTTGTGACAGAATTTATGACCTGACTGTGTATAAGTATCATTACTGCAATCACTAACACGCCTGCCAAGCGTGGCGATCATGGCAAAACCCTCCATTGCTTTCTTTAGCATTGGGGGAGGCCCATGACCTATGCAGTGGACTTTTATGGGCTGTAATGATGGTGATGATGATACAAGTATACAGCATTTATAGCCAGAATGCATCATAATGACAATTCCACTAAGCCCAAACAATGCTAGCTTAAATTGTTTTTTTTACTGCCTACCCTTCATCATTAGATGACGATGATACCGGAAGGCAGGCAGTTCAGTGGGAATACTACGTATCATCATTACTGCGATCAACAACACGCCTGCCAAGCGTGGTGCTTATGGCAAAACCCTGATAATGATGATGATGAAAATGGAAGGTAAGCAGTTCAATAGGTCTACTCTAGTGACCGTAAACACCACAGGAAAGCAGAATACGCAATTTCGTTTTCTCGGCTGACGTATTTTTCACAAGAATCATCAAAATCTATTTCGTATCGGCGGAGTGATCGAGTAACAAACATAAAAAAAAATGAGAACCTCCTCCTTTTTTTAAAGTCGGTTAAAAATACCAACGCTTGTATCGACAGTAGGATAAGGCGCGGCGGGGGTAGGCCCTTTCCCATTTTACTCCGTAAAATATTTTAGTGGGGACGAACACTACAAAAACTTCCCGCTGGCTCCTATGAGGGACGAGCGGGAATAACCCATTCTAGGTAGGTAAATTCGTGCTTCGTAACCAGAAACAGCATAGTTATCTCCCAATTGCGTTCTTTTAGGGGAAGTCCATGTAGGTACTACAGTGGACTTTTTTTTGGCGTCACACGGTTTACTCATTGCCATAGGGGTATTAACCTACAACTTACATAAGATAAGTTTCACAATCAAAAGAGGTAGAACAGGCAGAACAGGTATGGCCTTAGCTATCCTGTGGTTGTTATTTGAAACGAGTATCGCGTATCCAATTCAAGGACTACTGGGGCTTTAAACACATCTAGACATACAGTTATACACTATCAATCAATAATTATTATTGTTTGCAAGATTTTTTCTACAAAGCCCATAGCTCAGTTGGTAGTAGCTCTGCCTCCTGCGCTGTAGGCTGTGGGTTCGATTCCCACCCAGGACAAACATTTGTGTGATGAATATAGATGTTTGTTCAGTGTTTGGCTGTTGTATCATATAGTACGTATGTATTTACAAAAAGTATTTGAGTATTCTATCCGTAATCTAGTTCCCATATTACAAGCTATGCTTAGTTTGGGGCTAGAGTGCGCTGTGTAAAATGAATGTCCTGTAATATTTATTTATTTATTTCTCATGGAAACTCCATAAAATTATTTCAAATTATTTATTTAGACACAAACAAAGAAACTAAAACATTTTCAATTCAATCTACCATAAAGTGGAAATAAAATGTATATATAATAAAATATAATAAAATGTACTGTAGTTCCAATAAAAGTACCAACTGGTGTTTGATTGAATAATTTGTCCATGTTAGTGCATGCGATAAGCGTAAGACAATAACAATGAACTCACCTTTTGGGGTGGTATTCTTGGGACAAGGCAGTATCGCTCACAATCCCTTTCGACCTGCTTCAACGCATCAGACATCACGAAGTTCTTATGTCCAGCATTGGACTGTACCAGCGGCGGACACGCCGATAGAATCCTCTTACAAGCGACTCGGAACATGATGGCCTCAACTATTCCTTTACCAATATTTATTACACTGGTGGTGAGTTTTGTGGCTTCATTGAGGTATTTTTATTGAGATTTGGTAGTGATTGGTGTATTTTTAAATCATTTTATAAACTTTTAAGCTTTTTGCAGCTTGCGATGATGTATTGAATGGCGTTAGACAATACAAAGTTCCATGGTCTGAAAGTACATTACAGGAATGAAAGGTGTCACCATTGTCAATATGTCATACTTATAGCTAGAAGTTTACAAAAGAAGAATATTATAAGAATAATAATTCCATAAATTAACACCTATTTAAACAGAACATATTTCAATCTTAAAACAGGAAGCAAGTAATTTACAAATTTTGGGCGGCTTGCACGATTGTGTTTAACTCGGTAGCTAAGTACCTTATTGATGATTATTTATTGATGATTTATTAGATATTGAATGATTAGTTAAACACGTAAAACTGCCTAAACCCGTTTACACTAAGCATATCTAGATTGTCTTGCGCGAGGTGGTTTTCGATGTTATTCATTGCCATTGGAAGTCATAGTCAGAGATAAACCACGTCATTGAATTATTTTTTTTTTTTTAATTCGGAAAACCAACAGCTACAAAAAAAATCCTTAAAAACTTAAATAGAAATAGTTAGCCAATTATAGGTATTCACTAATAGTAACATTGTACCTTATAATCAATAATTCGAACACTCATCCTGCTTAAATTTATAAAAACGGAATATACAATGAAGCTGCGAACTTAAGAAATAAAATAAAATTGAACACACATTAACTAAGAATTTAAAAAAAAGTTGAGGGCTAGGCACCGCCTTGCCTTGCTTTGCCTTTTAGCAGAATACCAAAATAACAACAATCTTACGGAGGAATAGTGGCACCATGCTATTGGTAGCATGGTACCACTATGATTATTTCCTAAATAATACCAGAATTGCCCACCTGATCTCATTCAGTGATTCTTAGCAGCCCTTGCCCAGTCGTTACCATGTCCGCGGAGCTATCGAGAACTGGGCCGCTTTCTATTAATGTCAATGTGGTGTCAATCATTCATTTGATTGACACTAATAAAAAATACTAACGTGTTGTCCCTTTTTTTTCAGGTGTGCATCAATTTGATACCCATAAACTAATAATACATACCTACTCTATGTACGATTCTCCCTCTGGACCGTACATCTACCTTTTCTCAGACCCCCAACAGCTTTTTGGTTCTATGTCAGTTAATCACCTGTCATTGGCAAACTCTCGTGGTACTCAAAAGGACCGCTGAAAAGCCAAAAAAAAGAAGAAGAAGAAGAAAAATACTAATAGTAGGGTTTGCCATAATCACCACGCTTGGCAGGCGGGCTGGTGATCACAGGACAGTTATTGTATAGTACTCAGGAGGTGCTGCCCATCATCCCCTGCACCCTCTGGTGAAATGTGTTGCTACCAGTTCCAGCATCCGGGATATTATGTTAATAAACCAAGTTCACGTGTATATTAGTATATTTCAACACTGCCACGGTAGGTAGGTAGGAATAAAACACAAGGCCATACGGCACAACATTTGAATTAAACTTTTAGCTATTTGTGCCCACACGCGGAGCACTGAAAGGACTCCGCAAGTGATTTGCGAAAGTTATTTGCTCCTGACAACACACCTCATATATTTTTTCGTAGCTTTTCTTTAAGTGTAAAATTTAAAGACTTTTACGGTTAATCCGTTCCATGTTCTTAGAAAAAATAGTCGTTTTTCATGTTTCTGTTCAACTAGTTCTCACCTGTACCTACAAACGTTTTCAGCGCGGGGCACAGCTAGTTAAATAATATACTAACCTAATTATACAGTGAGTTTTTTTTCAGGGCCATCGAGGCCTAGTCTGAAACCGTGAGAGTTATCGAAAAGTCACGTTAGGAGTTACGTGCTCGATTTAAAAAATAATAAGTTCTGCATTTAAGAAAAACCTTTTTTTATATTTTTTCTGGAAAAGCGAGTTTAAAATGTTTTTATTTTTTGCATTTTTGATGATTTAATAGCTTCGCTTGCGCATTTCAAACTATACATACAACACTAAACACTAAATTCATGAAGTTGAATTTATAAATTTTCAATTTTGAAAGTGTTCCAACAACTTTGGCCATAAAGTCATCATATATTTTTTTTTTATTAACAAACAAAGAACTCGAAAATGCATTTTTTTTTTTAAAAACACACTTTTCGGAAAAACCATTAAAAAACTAGTTTTTTTTTATGCAGAACTTATTTTTTTTTTAAATCGAGCACGAAACTCCTATCATAACTTTTCGATAACTCTCACGGTTTTTCAGACTTGGCCTCAGTAGCCCTGGAAAAAATCTCATAATACCTACATAAATACATAAAACTACGACCATGTAAATATTGTACAGAATGAAACGAAAGTGCAATACTCGCCTCTTCTTTAACCGCCTCTGTGGTCTAGTGGTTCAACCCACCGATTTCAGATCCCGAGGTCCCGGGTTCGGTCCCCCCTGGGGACGGTGGTGGTGGTGGTGGATGGTGATAGCTAGCCAATCGGACTGAAGTAAAGATATTGTGCTTGGTTCGGTTGGTGGTAGTACTTTGTTTAAGTCCGCTTGGCTAGCTAGCTATCACCATCTTACCTAATTCTGTCGCCATAATAACAATTCTTAAAAAGATGTTGTGTTCCGGCATTTAAGATAGCCAGTTCCTCAGTTAGTTGAGGATTCCGGGTGAAGTGCGCTTCCACCTTCGGCCTTATCTCAACTTGTAACCAGGTGAGATGAACGCCAAGCGCTTCCCCGTCGTACAATAAAAAAAATACCCTAACTGGGTAACAAATTATAGTAAAAGTAAGACTTACGACATTTTCCTATTCGATGTTTCTCCTTTCACTTGAGCTCCTCATGAAAGGGATCATCCGGAGAAGTACTACCACCCTACCTATTTCGACCGGTCCGTCGGTAGGTCATTCTTTGTGAATATGACCCACGCAGTAAGTTTTTGTTATAGACAAGAGATGCTCTTACCACATGCACACTTGTTCCATCTCCACGTTGATTTAAAACATTTTTTGATGTGGAATCTTCTGACGATTACTTACCTACTAGGGGGTTGTCAGAGGCCAGTCCAATTATACGTTCGGCACATCCCCACTTTTGCAAGTAGCATTTTATACACCGGCATGCCCAACGATGTGACCTTCAGAGCATGAGCTTGTGTCAAATGCGCACATAAGCTTCCGAAAAACCGGATTCGCTCGACTGCACGAGACGGACTGCCAACTGCACTTAAACCCTCAACCTCGACAGGAACTTTTACTGTAAGAGTTACGAAATAAAACAAACATATAGAACAGACATCAATTTTAATAGATTTAAGTTTCATCTATATTTTTTAACATTTGTATTGATTATTAAATATTGTCTACCGATATAGGCATACGCCCATGTTTCAATTAACATGGAGGAAGAAAATGACTAGACAATTTGAGAGAGAAGCCGCCCAGACAATACAACAATATCATTTTGAAGTACCTCCGTACTTAAATAATAGGAATCTTAAACATATTCGAAGATGCTTTGTTTCACTAAAATAGGCATTACTTTACTTTAGAATATAGGGAAACTATCCATATCAGATCTGCTGGCTTATTACCTAACTATGTTTCATTTGGGTTTTAATAAAAATGGCAGCTCTTCTTTGACGTATTAATGAAACAGAAAAAAAAACAGAAGAGAAATCGCCATTTTGATTAAAAACAAAATGAAACAGACTCAGGTAATAGGCCGTCAGATCGCCGCAACACGTTCCTTCACTAGATAGATCACAATTTTACTATCATGTAAATAAATACATTAAAATGTGTTGCTAACACAAAAGTAAACTTAAAAATAATAAAATGATTTCAATAAATAAAATTTAATTTGTGGCAAAAAATCTCCAAGCAATATGTTTAATGCTAAAATTCAATAGTGTACAGAACATAAATTATACTATAAAACATAAAATTAAACCATATTTACATTAAACCACTCTGATATACAATCTGTATGAAATAATAACGACAAATGCAATAAAATGTTGCCTCTCTCTTTAAAACAACTAACGAAGGTGCGCTTATGCTTAAAATTGCAATCTTGCCTGACACCACCAAAATCACAATTGACGGTAAACGCAATGGTGATAATGATGAAGATAACTTCAATAAATGAACATTACGGCTATTCCGGAATATTGAAAAACAATACATAATTTCTCGTAAAATCAGATTTAATCGTAAGCTTAACTAATGCAAAAATAAAACGTTGTTTTATGCCATAATTGCTATAAATTACAACAGATATTTGTAACCGGTATAACTTGCAATACTTGAACGAATCTGAACATGCTTCGTTATAAACTTTTTGGGGAAGCGCTTGGCCTTCATCTCACCTGGTTACAGGTGAGATGAAGGTAAGATAAGGCCGAAGGGGGAGACGCACTTCATCCGGAATCCTCAACTAACTGAGGAACTGGCTATCTTACCTCTAAATGCCGGAACACAACAATTTTTATAATTGTTGTTATGGCGACAGAATTAGGTAAGATGGTGAGCATACGTTAACAAGCCTCATAGCTCAGTCGGTAGTAACTCTGCCTTCTGCGCTGTAGGCTGTGGGTTCGATTCCCACCCAGGACAAACATTTGTGTGATGAATATAGATGTTTGTTCTGTGTTTGGGTGTTGTATCATATAGTAAGTATGTATTAAAAAAAAAAAGTATTCAAGTATTCTATCCGTAATCTAGTTCCCATATTACAAGCTATGCTTAGTTTGGGGCTAGATGGCGCTGTGTAAAAAATAATGTCCTATAATAATATAATACGGTGAGCATACGCGAATCAATATTACAATACATTAATTTTGCACAGCGCCATCTAGCCCCAAACTAAGCATAGCTTGTAGTATGGGAACTAGATTACGGATAGAAAACTTAAATACTTTTTTGTATATATACATACGTACTATATGATACAACACCCAAACACAGAACAAACACCTATATTCATCACACAAATGTTTGTCCTGGGTGGGGATCGAACCCACATCCTACAGCGCAGAAGGCAAGGTTACTACCATGAGCTATGAGGCTTGTTTTCAAAGATGGTGGTAGCTAAACGCTTAAGGTTCAAGGAGTTAGGTACCTTCGCCGAAACCGAAGTAGGGAATGTACGTGAAAAGTGCTTACATGGGTGAAATGGGCGTGTTTTGATTGAAGCGTATATCCTCTTTGACTAGTCAATAAAACTAGACCGACAAACGCAAAGTAATATTTTTCTGTTCATGGTCTTGATTTCTAGTAATTTGAAAATTCAATAAATTAAATAGCATTTTTTTCATATTTAGTCAGCAAGAAAAAACAGCTCACAAGTTATTTCGACAGCATATAATTCGAACCAATTGCGGGGATCGTAAGAAGGTTGTTAGGTTTTTTTTCATCCAGTAAAATCTTGCTGCTTTAGTTCACTTGTTTGCTGACAAAGTATACTTTGGAGCTAACAAAACCCTCTTTAATTAACCGTATATAGAATTTAAAATAATATTATTTTAGCGAAAATTCTCACTCACTCCGCGGATTTACAAGTCTCTAACACGTATGCCCAATATACACACCGGAATCGGTTACAAATATCTATGTGATACTTATAATAGTTTTCAACTTAGACAGGTCAAAATTGTCCCATTAATCATTCAGTTACTCGGAGACGGCTTTCCTCCCGACCAAGTATCATGCCTTTGTTCAACTCTCATTGCCATTGAGATTCTTAATATTTATTTTTGGATTTGTGACAGTCGGTAAACAGACTGATGGCATTGCCAGAGTTGAAAATCAAAAGCTACTAGAAATACTACTACGAAATTATACAACTAGAATACCGGCTGCAGCTTCTCATGATAACTTTTTCACTAATCTAACAACCTGTCGCGTTACACGACGCAACATAATTATACTATGACATAAAATTACTTGTTAAAAACTCACCCTTTTCAACAATAACAAAAAAAAACTATTTTTGGAAGAGTTACATTTAAATGAATAAATGCATTTTCATTTGAGGTAAGTAGATATAAAAAAACGTAAGCGTTCGGCTGGAGTGAAATTTACATTCCGGATTCGCATAATAGACACTTAGAGGTCCAAATGCATTGGCATATTGAACTAGGCAATTTTTACAAATTATAAACACACCTGATAGAAAAAGTAAAAAGTTGTCCATGCAATTTTTTATTTATTAGAAAAGATCTCAAACATCTTTATCGACCGAAGCTGCAGCTGGTAACCCTACGTCAATGAACGTACTGAACTATTTATTAATCAAATAAATGTAGGTATCTACTTACGTATTTTATTTTAAAGGTAGACCGAAATATTTACTACGGAACTGGCAACTCTGAACTTCACTAAGTATTAGTCGGTAAAATGGTTTCAGAGTTTTTAGTTGTCATTTTACATGAAAGAGAATTTTCTTGATCTTTGTGTCCTACGCGATACATCTTCTACGACACGTCTACATCGTATTATATGTATAAGCCATCGTGTAGGTATATATAGATACTAATAGAACACCCGGGACTCGTTTCTGTCATCCCATGGCGATCACAGCGCCACCTACCACCTCCAATTGTGAATTATACCATCACGTGTCCCAAATATACAAAGAAAAAACTACAGAATCGGTCCAGCCGTTCAGGAGTTCTGTGAAAAACACACGTAAAGATTTATAGGTACCTACACGAAGGATGGCTAGAGTATACTAGGTAACGATACAATTCAAATTCGGTTACACAATCTAACGTATTACACAGTACATCTTAACTAGTCAGACAAAATACACAAGGCAAGAACAATCATCGTGACATTAACTGTAGACCTACAAGATTAATGAACCGTAACGCTATATAATCTAAATTGGTGTCAACGAGGGAATAACAATGCCAAAAACGGATTTATACTAAACTTTACTACTACTGTTCTAAACACTGAAACTTTAGACCTTAGACCCGAGAAAACACTCCTTTAAGGTGGTGCCTCGGCTGTAGGTACACGTAGTATGGTTTCTGACAAATTATAGCTACATGGATTCACTTGAATTCGCCACTACGAACAGGCTGTACGTAAGTAATAGCCAAAAAACATTTTGATAAGTTCAGTACATAGATTTTACATGTTGGTTTCCTGAGTGACTAAATATTAACGAGCAAAGTAAATGTTGTTAATAGTTAGATGTAGCTTATGTAGTGGCGAATTTGACTTATTTGAATCGTGAATTCACGTGTTTGGATGTTACAATTTACCAAAAACTCTAAAACGCGTACCTAAAGCCAAGGAACAACCTTAGAGCCGATTCATTTTAGAATAGACAAAAGAAGAGTTATCAATGGCTTATACTCGTACTCAAACAATTTGACAGATATTTGGAGACAATTTTTGCTTTAAATCAATTAATTAAAAGTAGGTTTAAAACGGCCCCGTAGTACTCCATACAAACGTTGTTTTGCATTCATTTCTAAATGGCATGGGCAAAGTCTAAGTTTGTAATTTATCACTTTTCTAAAAACAATTTTAATACAAGGGTTTTCTGATGAGGAAACTACGTGTGCAGGCACTACCGGGCCTTCTTAAGCGTCGCTTTATTATTCATCCCACTCGGGTATTACAACCAAATCCAAAAGTAGTGTCAAACACTCATACAAATTTCCATACATTTTAGACAAAAGCTCTCAATCGACATTTAACTACACGTCATAGCATAGTCTAAGGTTGACTTACTTTAGCCACACAAGCCAAACTAGGCAATCACAAGGCTCAGATAGGATCCTAGTTTACAGATTATACCTTCACACATACCAACGTGATTTCATATATTTTTAAGACTTACAAACTTTATATTATAAGTATTTAATTATAAATAGATCGATAAATATAGTAGAAGAGACACATAGGACAAGATTCCCTGTTATAGTTCAACATTCGTTTTATTTATTAGTCGTAATTATTTACCAAATAACATTTACACGCATACTGTAAATAATTAAGACCTAATAAAGTTTGAAAAGAAAGTAACTCATGGCACTTAGAAATTAACATTTGTACACGTAACATCTCTAGAATACAATATGACGGTTTGAAAACGTGCGGTTTTTCTTATACAATTTGGAGACCAAGGGAACAAGCAAGCAGCCCACCCGATGCTGCGTAGGTCACATCCACGAAGAACATGGCCTACGCAGGGGGTTTTAGCCATTGTACATTGCGCCAAAAAACCCCGCCAACGAAAATCTAATATTATGACCACACGTTTCAAAACACCAGCTTGCATATACATCCATCGTGGCAACTAGAATTAAAGATTCACAGAAATAGGTCTGAATGGTAAAGTATCTAGTAATAAACTATGACTATCATTCAAAAATAGAAGAGACACTTGCTCACTTAAATTTAGTAGCAGTCGAATGATACAGAACGTGCATATAACAGTTACAGCCAAGTCATAAGTATCATTATTGCTTTTTGTTGCGAGACGAGTTCGTTTTGAATATATGCGATAAAAAAACAAAGCTACTGATAACTCCTACGATGGACCCCTAAATAAGTGTACTGAATATGCAATACAAATACATAATACTTCCTCATTTATAATGCGCACCGCCAAGGAATGGAACGCTTTGCCTGAGTCTGTGTTTCCCGAACACTACAACTTAACATCAGGCGAGATAGCAGTCACGTGACGGCTGGTGCAACCCCGCCGAAACGTCGGTATAAATATAGGTAAAATACGCGATAAATGCCTCTTTTTTTCGTTTCTCGAAGTAAATAATGTGTTCTAATTGCGAAAGTTTAAAAAAAGGCTACAACCTCTCTATATACCTGAATATGTATTAGGTTAGGTTAGTTAAGAATCATGAAGGTACCCTTCAATTTATCGAAATGGTTTTGTATCCACAACCGGTAGATAATGTTATTAATTTGGTATTCAAGTGTGGTATCTACCAGGCTGGAATGTAAAAGTAATGAAATAATTTACCAGGCGCGAATATAAGAGCAAAATGGCTTCTAATTGATAATTTATGAAGTGACATACTCGTACATAGGCAAGTGACCAGGCGACTATAATTATGTTCACTTGAACATCTTTACTAAATGTTGTATTGAGAGACACGGAATCTAATATGACAGCCATTTTTCCCACGGGGCTTTCATGATAATTAACGATAAAAATATGAAAATCAAGGCAGTTACGCTAGTCACTTTCCAATATAATGTATGGCACGTGATAAACGAAATATGATCATTTATTCAGAACGGACGCATCTCCAACCTTACCCCTATGAATAATTCTTACTTATTGCAATATTTCGTTTTGAAAATTAAAGACGGATTGCGTTAATATTGCTTATTGATACGTTTGTGATTGTTATTTTCGAACACTTTTGTTTTTGCTTTACTTTAAAATCCACTCGAATCTTAGTTCTCGACATGCAATGAACATTACAAATTCATTCATCAAATAGTCATTATGAAATGGCACTTTTAGATTTACCAATATTTGATCATACATGTTTGATGTATATGATACACGCCCATCGACAAGCCAAGCAATACGCGAATTGGCTGAAACTGATTCTTATAGTGAATTATTCTTTATGCATGCGTAAAACATGCAAGATGGCTGATTTTTTTTTCGAATTGATTAGAAATTTTTAACACAAAAAAAAATACGAATAAAAAATATTGAATTAAATAAACCTTAGGGAATTGATGCTTAGCAAAAAAAAAACGGGAGCTGGTTGTAGCTTTGTATATGAAATAAACCTTATAGATTTGTATGCTTAGCCAAAAATTATTGTAATATAATTGTAACATTATTGAATTCATCCAATTATTATTTTTTACTTTTTAAGCTGTTATCGTATCCGGTTGACGATTCACTACCACCCCCCATTTATTTAAGAATTAAGAATTCACAAACAATAAGATCTAGTAACACGGATATGTATATTTAAACTTAAAAATACACATCCATTCCAATGACAAAATATACGACCGACATAAAATACAATTATGATGTTTTAAGTACTTTGAGCTTACGTGTTAAAAGCACCATAGAGGGAAAACACTATTTACAGCCGTTTTAAAGCCTCGTTCGGAGAACTAAACCCGTATCTACTTACAACTGCTAGGTTATGTAAATGTACTATTAGTAGATTATCCTCAGAAAGGGTTAGTTTTAAACTACGAAAAACATAGCGTGAAAATCAATAGTAATCCGAGCAGTACTCAGATCAATATTCAAACCACGGATCTAAATTATTCTTATTTGTGCGAGTTGTTAAACAATAACCCCATTTAAATATAATGTTACAAAACGTATACAAACATAATATATTATGTTTTTGTAACTAAATATCCAAGTTAGCTTATTGGCTAGTCGCACTTTGGAAAAGCATACGTAGATACGATCACAATTCCTAACAAGTGTTGATTTGTCGCTTCAAAATGATTCATAAATAATCTTACTGAACTGACACTTTGGCTTTGTGAAAAATGACAGTAAATATTGAAATACAATACACATATATTTACTTACGCCGCAGCCTTCTCAGGACAGTGGCCCAGGATTTGAGGTCCAGTATCATGAGTCACTGGATGGCTGTTTTAAAGCCGAAGTCTCCTCTGGTGGCTCAATGGCCTCAAGTCCTAGTCTTATATTATTACTTACTAGTACTTATATTATTAAATTTATTGCATTATGTTATTTTCTGTGTCATTTATGTATTATGTCTCGTATTTCATTGTTTTAATTATGGACGAAGTCTGTAATAGACGTATTTTATCAATACAACACCATACGCATCCAAAGTGCGGCCGACCTTAAGTTTACTTTGTGTGTGGGGTAGGGTACAACCGTAATTTATTTTTCTTTGTGCAAAGTTTGTCTATGAAATAAGATGAATTAACATTAGATCGTTTCATCGAGATATGCATAGAGGTATAATATTACTGTCACATTAGTGCACATTCAATATTCCCATACAACTACAGCATTGGCTCAAGACACTTAGTGATATTCTAACTTTGGCAGTGTTCATTTAAAATATAGTGAAATACAGGTTATTGGCAAAATGCTATACCGATTATATCTATGACAGTTGACAGCGTACAAGACTAAACACGTTCATTAAGTTAAAGGCATCGTGGTTTTTAAATGGTGTTCGTATTTATATACATTTATATCATATATGGCAAGTTTTCAAGAATTACACTCTTGTTCTCATTCTTTTGCGATAATTAACTATCACGCTTTTTGTGAAAGACATAAATAGGGTTTTGTAACTCATGGAAATTTTAAGAGTATATTGGAAGAAAGTTTTGCAGACAAATAAAAATAATCTGCCCTTCGATTTGGTACATCTTATCTTACATAATAAAAAGATAAATTTAAGTTGTTGCGTGTTTTCAGATTAACAAGTGTTAAAAATTTAAATTGATCACAGAATTCTGAGATTGATTAAATAGGGTAGAATTAGTTTATATGAAACCGATATTATCAACAAGTATAATTATGTTTAATTATTAATTTTATGTAAATTCAAAAAACTATTTGGAATGTCGATCTACAACCTATTGTTACACCCGATTATTACTTAAAATTAAATTTAGAATACATATTCTTCTACATTATTCAAATACATGATATTACATACAAATACTACCATATACATATAATATGCACTATGTTAACATGAAAGGATTAAATCTGTAAAAAGCATTTTCATGTTAATAATGATTAACGAGTGTTGTGACAAACGACTATTTCAAAACTACATAGTGATTTTTTTTTTACAATAAAAACTCCTTGTATGGCGTCCTTCATTATACAAAGAATCGAATCACTAACCAGAAGACTTGGAATCATCATCATAAGAACACGTTACCATCAAATACATTTAATAAAATCCTATTCAGTAAAAGGAAGAACCAACGTGAGTTATTTGTGTTTTACCGTACACGCACTTGACTGGTGTGAACATTTGCGCAACTGTCTGCGCCAACGTCGCGTCGTACCAGTAAAGCGCTTTACGTATCATTATCGTTATATTGTACGATAGGTTAAGTGAATAGCTTTCTCTTTGAAAAGTAGACTTTATTCGTTGGTATTAAGATTCACATTCAAAGCTTTTCAAGCCGGTAGTTGAAACGCAATGACTAGCATATAGTCAAAGCGTTAGTAACACCTATGCATTTCTATCGGCTAAAATAAATGCAATACGAGTGTTGCCTGATGACGTTGTAACCATTTCAACACACTGAAAAGGCATATCTAGGGGCGATGTGATTAATACAGCGCTGAGAATGAGCTGTGTAACATCATTTAAAATTTGCCATTTAAAAAGCAAGGCTTTGACCAGATTTAGGAGTTCAACGCAGTTTACATAGCACTGTTTAGCTGATAATGGATGTTCATCAGCAATTGGTAAGCGAGATATGTTTTTGGTAAATTGTAGCTTCAAAATACGTGGATACAAAATGTGAAATTTGCCACTATGTACTGGCTATAACGTAATAATAAAGATAAATAATAATTACAAGACATAAATTTCACACAGCGTCATCTAGACCCAAACTAAGCAAAGCTTGTAATATTGGAACTAGATCACGGAAATATTACTCCTACTACTAACAGGCAGTAGATTTGAAAATTCAAAATGATTTGAATGAATGAAAAATCCTTACTGAATATACGATATTTGACTTTGATTATTAACATTTTTCAAAATAAATGTTTCGATTTTCCATATCGGTTCTATAGCTGACTGAATCATTAATGTGTACATTAAAATTAAAAAATACGATTGTTAGTACATGTAGCCTGTACGTATAGTGACGAATATAGTTTTTTTTTTATTCCAAAAGTGTTTTATAGCAAAAATTAACCAAAAACTAAACTGATGAGCAACCTTCATGCTCTACGCGTCAAATACCTTGACCAGGAAGCAGCGTTGCAACTTAAATACGTCATTAAACTATGCGACATAATTCAAAACACCCTCTATATTAACCTTTTTTTTTTGTCATACACAGCAATATCTCGTCGCATAGAAGTGGTACTAGTAAGTGCTACATCAGGTATCCGGTCACATTTACATTGTGATGTATAATCCAAACACAACTTAAAATAATGAGATTACGAACGTAGAATACTGCCTTCTGCCGCGGTTGCGACGCGTTCCTTACGCGTTAATATCACAGATTCCTAGAGAAAACGATAGTTAGGGACGCGTACGTACCGAGTAGTGCCGCTAGATCCGGCGTCCGCACGGGCCGGCGCGCCGACAGGGCGACAAGGCGACTAATGCCACCAGAGAGAGTCAGACAATAAGGTGCGACAGTTGTTTAACCTTCGGGCGCGCCCCCGCACATTCTGTCTAGTTCCAGAAGCTCCTAAACAGAAAAACCTATCATCAAAGTGTAGAGTAACGGGACAGCGTGGTGTGAAAGAGACAAAAATTGAGAAAGGAATGCTAAGATAGTTTGGGCATATGGAGGATGGATGAAAGCCTACATTCGTATATACTTGTGGGTACCAGACAACAATCTCTATATCCAATTCATTTTTGGACATACGGGAATTTCCACGAACCTTATTATTGATGTAAAACACCAACGTTTCGTCCTTGACCGAAGGACATCATCAGGGTGAGTACGGTTCACGACGCACGCGTTCAGTGCTCGCAAGGACGCGGAACGCGTGCGTCGTGAACCGTACGAAACGTTGGTGTTTTACATCAATAATAAGATTCGTGGAAATTCTCGTATGTCCAAAAATGAATTAGTTGATCCACGATAGTTATTTTAATAAAAATCTCTATATCAACAATTATTATGTTGTGTTCCGGCATTTAGAGGTAAGATAGCCAGTTCCTCAGTTTATTGAGGATTTTGGTGTAGTGCGCTTCCACCTTCGACCTTATCGGTTGACAGGTGAGATTGAGGCCAAACACATCCCCGTCGTATAAAAAAAACATTGTAAAACTGATACTGTTTGTTTTTTTTTTATTTGATTATTGTTTTTATAAAAAAGTAGTTAAAGTCAAATATATAATAAATATATTTGACTTTGACCACTTTAGCTTGCTAATTCTGAGGGCTAAGTCAGTATTATAAGTCTTTAAAAAAAAGTAGCGTATAATTGAGACAGTTGACTGGCAAATGTTATCTCACCAAGGGTCTAAACCACAACGTCTTATAGCATTCTCATTTTGATCTTACATTACTTTTGTCTCGTTTTTTCAACACTGGATAGATGGTGACAAAAGTAAACAAATATCAAAACAAGAATGCTATAAAAGGTCGTAATGCGTTGACCTACTATTTACTCATAAGATGCGTTGTTATTTTGTTAGCCTTAGTAGTTTTACTTTTTATATTATATTTATAGTGAGTTAATATTTTAATCTTAAATTACGGTCGAGTGTTTTTAGTGCTCGTAAAAATTGTAATCTTGTATTTAAGTAATTTCTAAATAATAAAAAAAATTGTTATGCACTGACGTCCCGCATTTGGATGTATTGTGCATTGCCCCCATAGCCAACCTGACCCCAGCCACCCCAATTCCGCAAAATAGCAGAACAGCCCCTTACGATGCTGGCAACATTGCAGACTTAGCTATAGGACTGCTATCTGCGCTGAATGTCCTCCTGTATTCCAGATAAGAAGGTAAGAGTAGTAGAAGCCCATAGTGAAAGGGCTCGTCCGGGGAATTACTACCACCATACTTATTTCAGCCGCCAAGCAGCATTGCTATTTCCGTTTGAAGGGCATGGTTGCCGGTGAAATTACGGGTACGTGAGGCGTAACACCTTTATGCCTCAAGTTGACGGGCGCAATGCAGTGCCGTGTAGGCTAAGTTCTTTGTGGATGTACACTTAACATCAGGTGCGCTACTTGCTTGTCCCGCCTACTAGTAGTATAAAAAAAAAAAAGATTATGTCAAAGCTTCGCTTGTGGCTGTGCGGTATACGTAACGTACTAAAATGTCTCTTCATGAGCGCATCCGAAGAGCTACCAGTGTGACTAGTATGAGCTTGAGGTGAGACTCAGTTAGGTCTGGTCGAGGCGGCAACACTCGAGTCGATAACATACCTGGTCGCGGTGCTTCTGCAGCAGAGTGAGCAGACGCTCGTGCGTGCGCGCGAGCTGCTCGCGACGCCGCGCGTAGCTCTCCTCGAGGCGGCAGCACTCCGCCACGCCGCGCTCCACTGACTGCGAACGTACCATTATTATCGGTAACATAATATAGATAATATAAATAAAATAGATACGATAGATACGATAGATAAGATAGATAAGATAGATAAGATAGATAAGATAGATAAGATAGATAAGATAGATAAGATAGATAAGATAGATAAGATAGATAAGATAGATAAGATAGATAAGATAGATAAGATAGATAAGATAGATAAGATAGATAAGATAGATAAGATAGATAAGATAGATAAGATAGATAAGATAGATAAGATAGATAATATAGATAATATAGATAAGATAGATAAGATAGATAAGATAGATAAGATAGATAAGATAGATAAGATAGATAAGATAGATAAGATAGATAAGATATATAACATAGATAAGATATGTAAGATAGATATGATATATAGTATAGATAATATATGTAAGATAGATAAGATATGTAAGATAGATACGATAGATAATATAGATAATATATGTAAGATAGATAAGATAAATAAGATAGATAAGATAAATAAGATAGATAATATAGATAAGATATATAAGATAAATAAGATAGATACTAAAGGTACGACTAATATAAATACTATAGATAAGGAGTGGCTTAGGCTACTTTTATTTTAGGGTTCCGATCAATAAAAATTAAAACCCATGTAACAACGCAACTGGATTCTTTTGAGTTCCTTTCTTTTATGGAATAGGAGTGGAATAAGAATATATTTTTGGGAATTCCCACGTGATGCCATACCATATCGTTCACGCCTAGTTTATGATATCGGTATGGATGGATAGGTATTTATGTCATATTCACCTGCGAATGTATTTCTCTCTTTATCCTGAGAATTTCATCTTTATCCCTGTTGGTTTTCTTCGCAAGCACTTTGACATCCTCCTTTCGCGAGTTTGCGAGCCTGTTCAAGATCTCTTTCTTTTCGACCTCCAACAGATCCTGAAACACGAAACGTTTTGTGAGTACACCCATATAGAAAATCAAGATATTTGATAACTTATGTAGTCGCCTGCACTAATTTGTATACAAATCATAATTTTCAAAATGGTCAGGTGTGATATAAGACTTGTTTTTTTTTATAATTTACACGAGCGATATTTTCCTCCCGTTCTTTATTTTTACTGGAATATGCGGGTGGTTTGTATCCTCTATTTATTAATGAGGGTTGTTTTGCAATAACTTCTTATAACTGATTTTGATAGATACCTGTCACACTGTCACTGTCCGTCAACCGTTTGGCTATAGGTAGAGGCCGTCTTCGAGCGGTCCTTACCCGTACCTCTTAGGATCGTAAAGATAACGTGACAACATATAATTAAAATCATTTAATATTTAACAAGTTAGGTACATGTAAAAATTTATAATCTCAAATCTTTAAACCCACCTAAATACATTTTATTACAAAAAAAACATTTATCAAGAGTACTCACAAAAAGTTATCATTCACCACCATAAATAATTTAAATTACACACGAATGTATATTTATGAGCTAATATTTTTTAACACGTATTGAAGATTAATTATTACATTTTAATAACTACCTCATTACTGTTATACTCTTTGAACTGCCTTGGATATAGTTCTCAGTTCTCACGAAAACTTGACAGACAATTACCAGCTAACTTCATGGTGTCGCTTTTAGGTGTCGGTGTGCGCGAATCGTAAAAAAATCACTCTCATATTTTTTTCCCAAACGCGCCAAGGGAATGTGCTTGGGGCCTTCATCACACTTGATTTTTCAAGTTACGCTAAAGCCAAAGATGGAAGCGCACTTCACCCGTAATCCTCAACAAACTGAGGAACTGGCTACCTTACCACTATAACGTCGGAACAAAACACGACTTA
The DNA here is from genome assembly GCA_951394065.1 of Venusia cambrica. Taxonomy (NCBI): domain Eukaryota; kingdom Metazoa; phylum Arthropoda; class Insecta; order Lepidoptera; family Geometridae; genus Venusia; species Venusia cambrica. The sequence continues at coordinate 5,719,117 of OX596044.1, read as the reverse complement.
GTTAAGATGGTGTAAGCCAGGCGGACTTACACTCCACCTACCACCAAACATCTCCCCCTGGCGATCGAGCCCGGGGCCTCTGGATCTAACAATAGTGGGCGAACCAATAGACCACAGAGGCTGTACTCACAGTAAGTGTCTTCATCTGGTGCGTCTGGTCAGAGCGCACGTGTTTGTCCAGCGCGCCGTAGATGGCGTGGTGGTAGCGCAGCCTCAGCTCGCGCTCGGCCGCCGCCTCGCAACTTGCCCCCGCCCCGCCCGCCCCCGCGCACCCCTCCTCCCCCGAGGTCTCCGTACTGCTGTAGCTGGCACCAAACAAGCTAATACAGATATGTGGTAGTGGTTCGCGTAGGGTCGACTCGATCCGGGGTAACCAAGGATGTTTTTACTGACTGTTTCATTTGGACATCTGAACATGATCATCATCATCATAACAAATAAATAAAATAAATAAATAATACAGGACATTAATTTTACACAGCGCCATCTAGCCGCTATAACAGCCCGTAAACGTCCACTGTTGGACATGAGCCACCTCCAGCAGACTGAAGGGTTTTGACATAATCACCATTTGATGCTGCTGCCTATCTCCGGTTTACATACCCAGGCTGCAGTACACTCCTGGCGTATTTTATTCCCTCAGTCGTCTTTTACGATATCCTCCGGAGGAAATGGAGGAGTCCTATTCGTTAGCCGGAACAACCTCGGCGAACACTGGACTAAGGCGTGTACATTTTTGTGTAGTGTTTGTACCGCCGGCAACATTATCAAGCCTCACAGCTCAGTTGGTAGTTGGTATAGCTCCTTTTTTCTGCGCTGTAGGTTGTGGGTTCGATTCCCACCTATGAAAAGATTTGTATGATGAATATTTGATTTTGTTTCTGGGTTTGGGAGATATAATGTATGATAGGAATGTATTCACAAAAAAAAGTGTATTAAAGAATTCTATGCGTAATCTAATTTTCATATAGCTTTGATTGTTATTTAAATAACTAATAAAATATTTAATAAATAAAATATTTGCCGTAGCGTTAGCTTAAGAATCGACCCCTCCAACTCAGCCCATGGAGTTCGTATAAGCCGTCTAAAGGATCTCACCAGAAGAAAGGACACCGACTTCCTACTGTGTATTATCTATACCTTTATTGCGATCACAAATACTGGCAAGCGTGGTGATTATGGAAAAACTCTCCAGCTTTGGAGGAGGCTTTGTCCAGCAGTGAACACTAAATGGGCTGTGAACGATTATGAATGAAAATTCTTTATTATTGTACACCAAAAACATATAGAACAATTTTCAATTTAAAACTAAAGTAAACAGTACAATGGGCGGTCTAATCGATGATGATGAATATAAACAAATGCGTATGACATAGCTTTTTCTGGGGTAAAGGGTTAAATATATCGCGTCACAAAATCATTTGCTTTAAAAACAATAGGTGATTTAGTCCTGCAAAGTCACTTACAAAAATGACTTCACAAGGAACTCCCCCATACCCATCCAGCCTCCTCAGCACGGGGAGGGGATAAAAATTTTGTCCTCTGTTTTTTATCCACATTCGAGAGAATTTTGTCTCCCGAAGGTGGATAGAAACAGAGAATCCACCAGACCGTAGAGGTATTAACATAACTACGGAGGATCCTTACACCTAGAACTACAGAGAAAGGTTTACCGGACCGACCGCCTCGATACAGCATAACGTAACGATACAAAAAAAAACGGCCAATTGCGGAAACGTACACAGAGGATTCCAACCCATATTTCTAGGCAAAAAATCAAGATTCTTGTGAAGTGTAAGGTAAGGTAATGTTACAAAAAAAAACATTTTTTTTTTATTGTACGACGGGGAAGCGGTTACAAGTTGAGATAAGGCCGAAGGTGGAGGCGCACTTCACCCGGAATCCTCAACAAACTGAGCAACTGGCTATCTTAACTCTAAATGCGGGAACTCAACATTTTTTTTTGAGAATTGTTAGGTACTCGCCGCGTAACTAGACCCAAAATGGCGTCGACTGCGCATACAGCCGCGCACTTCATGGATAAGGCAAAACGTATCAATTAGTATTGAGTTATATAATTTTGTTTGTTTTTAATTTCTCTCTAGAAACGATTCTAAAAATGCGTGAAATTACTATACAATAAGATCACAGTTATTTAAAATTTAAGAGCTATATTTATAAAAATATTATTGTATAAATTAATCACTATCACTTAATGGTGATACCCCGTGTATGAATGCATGGAGTCTTATTGCGCTCGTGCCTGGATCTTTCGGATTATTTCAGTTACATTTAGACCACTATTTAACCGTTTCATATAATTGTAGACATTTAAAATCATTTGTATTGCTCGTCTTTTAAATACTTGGTTGCTTTTAGACCTCTGCGGCGGCATTTTCAACTTCCGATTACAATGGTAGTATAGTATATTTGTATTATGTGCAGAGGAGAATGTCTCATAAATCACGAAACTTGACAACTGAACTGTAATTATGGATAATACGCGTGCGGGGGCGACGGGTGTCGAAAGGCTACTAAGTGCGCATGCGTCGCCGCGTTACTATGGTTACTGGAAGCGCTAACCCCCGCCCCTCATACCTCACCTCCCATCACACTCGAAATTCTTCATCTGCGCAGGTTCAAGTTACGTGACAAGGACTATATTATGGCGACGGAATTAGGAAAGATGGTGGTAGCTAGCCAGGCGGACTTAACCTAAAACCAGATATTTATTTTATAAACCAGATTATTTTGAGAACAGAAATTGGCCATTAATTAGGTCAGAACCGACACTTTTTTATTGATATTAGTAAATTACGCTTGGCCATTACTCGCCTGGTTTCAAGTTATGATAACCGATAGGCCGAAGATGGAAGCGCACTACTACAATAAAAAAGGAAATGAAAATAGGTATTCAAACACGTGCGGTCATGACGCGGCCTACGACACCGTCCGCAACCGTAAGCCCCGCCCCCTCCGCGTGTGTAAGTGCCCGCGCGGTCTAGCGTCGGCCGGTGGTACAAATGTTTACCACAGGCCGCTTGTACCGCGTGGTAAGTGGCGGTACGGTAAAAGAGTGGACACAACTACCAGGAAAGCCACAAATGCTTTGGTAAATGCTACGACGATATCGAAAGAGCAACTGGGTTGAAATGAATGTAAACTTGCGAGTCTGTCCAAAATAGCATGAGATGAAGCAGGCCTACTACACGGCGTCGAGCCGATTGGCTGTATTCGTACGAGCAAACAATTCGATTTCGTCGCACGACGAGAAATTTCACGATCGCAAGTCATCGCACGAGCACAGAAAATGCTTATGATGAGTTTGATCGTGCAATCAAAGCTACAGAGTGCCGAGTGTCAGTTGTAATGTTGCTCCATACCTACTCGATCGCGTTAGCGTTCGCCACAATTAGGACGATGCCTTTGCTTTTTATGGATTGAAAGTAGCAAAGAAGAAGTCGTTTGGGCTATCAATTATACGTACTAATATATGTCTACTAATATATGTTTTAATTATTGGTAAATATGATTACAAAATAAATTATTAGTAATATTTAATGATAAGTGATTAGTATGTTTGCGCATGTTAATTATGATAATAAATATAAGCTAAATACTAAAGCACAGTAAAAAGCTTACATATTTTTGGAAGACAGTTTCTTGACCAACCGATTGCTGACATAGAATTTGGCGGAAGTCGGCCGCCGTTCCTTGTCGTACTTCCGGCGAAGTGCGTCCAACTTCCGGGCAAGTTCCGTTCGCTTCTCGCGGACGACTTTCAGAGAGAGAAGTGATTCTAACGTTTCTTCTAACGATTCATCGGAGCTGCCGTTTGCTTTGGCGTCTTGTGGTGGTATTTCTGTGCACACAACATATTCATTTCAAGCACATGATGGAAAGAAAGAAAAAAAGAAAGAAAGAAAGAAAAACATTTTATTGGCACACAACAACACAGCACAGACAATTTATACAACGTAAACACTTATTAGATATCCTAATTAACAAATGAATAATAAATAAATAGGTAGGTAAATATCTACCCACCCAATCTCCTACTGCAAAGAGGTGCTAATTAGTTTGCGCTGATGTATAATGTGCCAAATGGTACCTACTCAGCTTAAATGCTGCTCCACTTTCGTAAGTAACTGGTTTTCAGGTGGTCATTTCATTCAAGTTACTTTTGATTTGTTACGCTAAAGAAGTATAACTTCTTATGTATAACGTCTTATGTTCTTCTTATGTCTCTAGGAGAATCACATTTTATTTGACTTGCTTTATTTAAATATATGTTTTTGCCTGAAATTTTATTTATTTAAGGTTGTGTGTTATTGAAAATTGAAAATGAAATACCTATGTAATTATGTATTTTGAATCCATTTTGACATATTTTGAACTGTTTAAATTTTTATCGATATTTTGTTTAATTCCTGTCGTTTAACTTTATTTGATAATTTGTTGAAATAAGTTGAATTTGGTGAACTATTACTAACCTATCTTAATGTTTAACATATTTTATGTAAAAAATTGTGACTTGCCTTGTATAGCAATCTTTGTTATAATGTGGCCAATAAATGAAATCTGAATCTGAATCTTACATTTACATTACGACAAGCCTCATAGCTCAGTTGGTAGTAACTCTGAATTCAGCGCTGTAGGCTGTGGGTTCGATTCCCACCCAGGACAAACATTTGTGTGATGAATACAGATGTTTGTTCTGTGTTTGGGTGTTGTATCATATAGTACGTATGTATTTACAAAAAGTATTTAAGTATTCTATCCGTAATCTAGTTCCCATATTACAAGCTTTAGTTTGGGGCTAGATGGCGCTGTGTAAAATTAATGTCCTGTAATATTTATTTATTATTTATTATTTGTTTACATGCGTACATTCTTAACGCACGTGTAAAAAAAAGTTAAGATTTTTTTTTATCTAGCATTCACGCACACTTTTTTTAACTAAAGTATTTAGTTTATTTCGTCAAGTTTATACAGATATAGTTACCTCTAGACTCCCGGTTATTGACAGTAGCAGCGGCGGGCGCTACCGGATTGATGACCGTCTTCTCACTGTCGATCAAGTCTATCGACGCGACCTTCAACACTTTAAGCGGGCTGCCGATATCTCCATTGTCTGGTCTCGTCTGTAAATATAAAATCACGATCAAAATTATGTATGGTGCCGCCTTTCTTTTCAGGGCTCCGTATCAAAGGGACCTTATAACTACGCCTCCATCCGTTATTTTTAACGTGTATAATTTATTTCGCATAAAAACTTATATATTTATATTTTACCCGCCTGTGTGGCCTAGCGGTATCAGATCCAGAAGTCTCGGGTTCGATCCCTAGGGGAAGTACAATATTGTGTTTTAGTTTGGTTGGTGGTAGGACTTCAATAAAGCCCACCGCGAGTTGGTGCTCGCGCTGGTATGTGGTAGCATACAGTACTCACAGTGATGTCTACAGAGGGTTGTGACACACAGCTAGTGACACAGGAAGTCGCGGCGGGCGGGACGGGGGGCGCGTCGGTGTCTTCCGTCAGCACCGCGAGTTGGTGCTCGCGCTTGTCCAAATGTGGTAGCATACAGTACTCACAGTGATGTCTACAGACGGTTGTGACACACAGCTAGTGACACAGGACGTCGCGGCGGACGGGACGGGGGGCGCGTCGGTGTCTTCCGTCAGCACCGCGAGTTGGTGCTCGCGCTTGTCCAAATGTGGTAGCATACAGTACTCACAGTGATGTCTACAGACGGTTGTGACACACAGCTAGTGACACAGGACGTCGCGGCGGACGGGACGGGGGGCGCGTCGGTGTCTTCCGTCAGCACCGCGAGTTGGTGCTCGCGCTTGTCCAAATGTGGTAGCATACAGTACTCACAGTGATGTCTACAGACGGTTGTGACACACAGCTAGTGACACAGGACGTCGCGGCGGACGGGACGGGGGGCGCGTCGGTGTCTTCCGTCAGCACCGCGAGTTGGTGCTCGCGCTTGTCCAACTCACTCTGGTATTTGATCGGGTTGGCCAATGCCTCTGCCCATTCGGAAAGGCCATCGGGCACGTAATCCTGGAAACAGAAGAAAAAACGTATTTCAAACTTGTATCATTAGTCGTACATAGATGTAGTATTTGTTATTTTTAGTAATAAGTATTCACGAAATATGGATTAAAGAATTATAGTCATGTCAACACTTTACAAGGTTTTTTAAACCATCGCGATTATTATCGATAATTATTAACAAAAACGGGACTTCAAGCGTACCTATTTATATTCCCGACAGTTTCACCCGTGTAACAACAGCCGTGGTCACGGGTAGTCTACTTGTAAGTCTAGTTGTAAAAAGCATGTAGTAAAACACATGTTTAGTGTTGATGTGTTTGTTACCTTGACAATAACATGTAGTAACACGCATTTTGAGTGTTGATGTGCTTGTTACCTTGACAATTACATGTAGTAACACGCATTTTGAGTGTTGATGTGTTTGTTACCTTGACAATAACACGTAGTAACACGCATTTTGAGAGTGACGGTGTGTTTGTTCCCTTGACAATAACATTGTAGTAACATACAGTTTTAGTGTTGATGTGCTTATTACCTTAACAACACGCATTTTGAGAGTGATAGTGTGTTTGTTACCCTGACAATTACATGTAGTGATACAGAATTTCGAGTGTTGATGTGTTTGTTACCTTGACAATAACATGTAGCAACACGCTAGCCGCCAGCGGCTGTCCGAGTTCGGTCCTCAAGTTGACGTGTCGATATCCAGGACAGAGCCCTACTACTGGCAACACCCGGTGTCCCAACAGACGGTTGTTGTCATCGTGCGCGGCCACGCGAATCATTGCTAACTCTGGCAATACTACCTGTAAATATACTGTAATCATTATACTGTACACGCTGTTCCTGCTACTATTATCTTTATTTCACGCAAGAGAATCTTTTAGCATAAATAATTCCCTTATATAAAAAAAATGTAGTACGCTAAAGGTTATTGCTAATTTTACCAACATTTATCGCGAAAGTTAAATAAAAACAGGAGTCCGTAAAACATGTTCTTTTTGACCTGAAATGAACCAAAAAAAAGATCATTTCAGGATCTATTATAACCTATTAGGATAACGCGTATGTTTTTTGTTCTACTTTCCAATTAAAGATAAAACGTTGAGAAATCATTTTCAATGCTTATTAATATTTATATTAAATCGTCAAAAAAAACTCTTTTTGCAACCAGTATTTCAAGAAACATAATCACATATGTGTTCAAGGTGATCCCATCTAGAATAGAAACCGAAAAATAACAATGATTTTCCAATCAGTCGTATCAGGAAAACCAATGTTTGTAAAGAAAACAAACCACGGCACATCAGAATTCACGCCAAGAATCGAATCCACCGATGCGAAATAAATAAACACCAATATATAATAAGCTGTCAAGGCTAATTACGATCATTCTTTACATTTTTTCAAGGCTGCTGAACAGGCAGATTATATACTGAAAACATTATGGCAATATTTAATCACAAGACGAAAAAAACTTGATATACACCCTATAGCTAGGCTAAATCTAGGTCTCCCTTGGTATTTTTTTATAGATTTTAAGGAAACTATTATTGCATACGATTCTATAAGCAGCTCTCTTCAAAGCGCCACCAAAATGTGTACTCGTAATTTCAAAATTTATTAAATAATTGTTTAATTAAAAGAGCCTTATAAAAAATCATTGACTGTATCGACGATAAGAACGTGTGGACCGATGTTGCTATACCAATTGTCAGCTAAATGGCAACTCTGATTCATGTCCTCTTCATACATTGTATATACATTACTAAAACTGTTATATTTGTTTTTTTTTTTTACTTTTTGTATAAACGCCAACGCCAATTTCAACTGTTATCATCTCTATCCCAAGGTGGTTTAGAGATGCTGTGTCTGTTGTATCGATAAGACTGATTGTAGCTGTGAGTTTTTTTTTTTTGTGTTACGGGGAGATGCTTGGTTTTCATCTCACCTGATTTTCAAGTTACGATAAGGCGAGAAATCCTCAACAAACTGAGACACTGGCTATCTTACCTGTAAATGCTGGTACACAACAATTTACGAATTAAATTATTGCACTTGGTCAAATTACAAATGTTATAATGACACAAAAAGTATTTTTTTTTATTGTACGACGGGAAGCGCTTGGCCTTCATCTCATCTGGTAACAAGTTGAGATAAGGCCGAAGATGGAGGCGCGCTTCACCCGGAATCCTCAACAAACTGAGGAACTGGCTATCTTACCTCAGAATGCCGGAACACAATTTTTTTTTAAGAATAGTTATTATGGCGACAGAACTAGGTAAGATGGTGGTAGCTAGCCAGGCGGACTTAAACAAAATCCTACCACCAACCAAACCAAGCCCAATATATTGTACTCCCCATGGGGATCGAACCCGGGACCTCTGGATCTGAAATCGGTGGGTTGAACCACTAGACCACAGAGGCGGCTAAAAGTCACAACCCGCGACGGGGCACGAACCCGCGTCTATTTCTAAACGCTCCAACTGAGCTGCGAGGGTCCGCAGATTCCGAATTATTGTATCACATCGATATCGCTGGAGCCCGGGACCTCTGGACCTGTACGCGAACCACTACACCACGTATACACCGTACCTTCTTGAAGCAGAACGCCTCCTCGCCGTAGTACGGGTTGATCCCGTTGTTGTGCACGAGCCGCGTGCGGAACTTCTTGCGCACGGTGTCGGCCGGCAGCCCGAACATGTCCACCTCCACGAAGGTGCCGCACCGCTTGTCGGTCAGCAGCTGGGCCGACAGCACCGTGATGCTCAGCGAGCCGGCGATGATGCCGTCCACCGTGCTCTCCGCGAACGGGTCCAGCCGGCGGTCCTATTCATTCATTAACATAGCTATTTATATATATATATTTATAAATAAATTATAAATTCACATATTTTATAAAATCTACTCATCAGAATGAACTGACGCTTTCTAAGCATGTCACTGTACACCATATGTAGGATTGTAGATGCTTTTTACACAAGTTTTATAAGAAATTTAGTGCGATATGAAGTGAAATTTGGTGAAAGCTGTTTTCACTTATTTTACAAAAACTACTGAATATAAAGGGCTGAGACTTCCCAAGCATGTCACTCTACACCATATGTAGGATTGTATATGCTTTTTACACAAGTTTTATAAGAAATTTAGTGCGATATGAAGTGAAATTTGGTGAAAGCTGTTTTCACTTATTTTACAAAAACTACTGAATATAAAGGGCTGAGACTTTCCAAGCATGTCACTCTACACCATATGTAGGATTGTAGATGTTTTTTACACAAGTTTTATAAGAAATTTAGTGCGATATGAAGTGAAATTTGGTGAAAGCTGTTTTCACTTATTTTACAAAAACTACTACTACTACTAGAATTTATAAATGTTAATTGTATATAGAGAGACTATGGATAGCAAACTTTTTTTATTAATTTTATGTGGGCGGCGGTCACGTCACGCACGAGCACTTCGCGAGATTGTTCCAGCGCAGCGAGGGACAATCGAGCTTCGTGTATATTGTACATATATTGTGTATTCATTTTTTTTTCATATTTTTTTTTTGACTCCGGGTTTTCAAAAATCTTGCGGGGCTTTTGATTGAGGCGACACGTGACCCAAGGGCTGGCAATTATTTGGGCCAGCGAATTAGCATAGCTATTCGGCGTGGCAATGCAGCCAGTGTCTTGGGCGCGCTTCCGTCTGGTACTGGTCTGGAACAGTTGATTTACCTATAGGCCGTTTGTAACGGTCCTTAGGTAATCTGACTGATTCCTTTGTACATAGTTAGTTTAATTGTACTTATTATTGAATAAATGTCTATGTCAATGTATTTACTAAAAAAGCAAAGCTTGTAATATATATCATATATATTATATATAAGATAGAATACTTAAATACTTTTTGTATATACATACGTACTATATGATACAACACCCAAATACAGAACAAACTGTATTCATCACACAAATGTTTGTCCTGGGTGGGAATCGAACCCACAGCCTACAGCGCAGAAGGCAGAGTTACTACCAACTGAGCTATGAGGCTTGTTAAATTGATTCAGGCGTTAATATTGCGGAGATCCATCTTTCAAAATGAATTCTGAAAACAGAAAAAATATTTAGTAACAAATCCGCCAAATCTCTGTGAAAAAATCAAATAGACACGATTGCAGCGCAGACCTCGGAGCGTTAACACGTCCACAGAGGCCTCGTGTAGAGTCGAAACACGTCGAATTGATTTTTTCACAGAGATTTGGCGGATTTGTTACTAAACATTTTTTTCTGTTTTCAGATTTTTTTGTTTTATTTATTAACAGTCCAGCGATCATATATTCCACAATACTGTAGCATTTACTTTGAAATTAATATATGTAATAGTACAGGATTGACGCTAGAACGCCTTTGTTTCGAAAACACGATTACATGAAATTTTCTCGATAGAAAAAAAAACAAAGTTGACTCTAATTTGTACCAAAAAATTTTCGCCATTCAATAAAACGCCCAATTAGGCCTTGACACTTTGTACAGTAAATAAACACAGTATACAGTAGACGGTCTGTGTTTTAGATTTTCAAGTAGAAATTCGCGCATATTTCTGTTATCTGATGGTCATAAGCGCCGTGGTTGAGCGCACAGCAATGTCACCTTTATTATAACTACATCTTAGTTCGAAACTAGAGTAAAGTTGCGTTGAGTTGCTAATCTGAGGTAGTTTACAACGAGACACCGCGATTGCGTCACACGTCACCGCCTTGAATCGTTTATCTAGTAATTACGTTTTTACATTATACGAGTATGTATGCTAATTTCAATGTATATATTGCTATGGGCCGTAGAATGTGTTAAATAAGATCTTTTACTTGTCTTTTGTTGCCTGAAATAAAATATTTTTATTATTATTATTATTTATGTTATTCGTTTCACAGTCTCTCTCGAAGAGGAATTTTCGATATTTAGCGGGCTTTTGACCAAACGAAAAATCGTTATTATTATTAAACATTTATACGTAACATAGCCACTTCCTCATACCGTTGAGGAATTGGTTATCTTACGTGTCTTAAGGCGCCCGCGTTACGATATCTGCTACGATGATTCCAAGCAGACATCGTAACGCGGGCGCGTTAAGATTGGTCTTAGTGAATCAGGGCACTGGTTAATCAGTGAAATTGACGAACAAGGAAACTGACAAGTGAGGAACGCTGGCTCAGTTTAGAACTGTGTTTTTTTTTTATTGTACGACGGGGAAGCGCTTGGCCTTCATCTCACCTGGTTACAAGTTGAGATAAGGCCGAAGGTGGCGCACTTCACCCGGAATCCTCAACAAACTGAGAAACTGGCTTCTTACCTCTAAATGCCTGAACACGACATTTTTTTAAGAATTGATATTATGGCGACAGAATTAGGTAAGATGGTGGTAGCTAGGCGGACTTAAACAAAATCCTACCACCAACCAAACCAAGCACAATATTGCTCCCCTAGAGACCGAACCCGGATCTTCAGATCCAGATCTGAAATCGGTGGGTTGAACAACTAGGCCACAGAGGCGGTTAATACAATATAATATTTATAAAAAAAGACATTACCATATTTTTTTTTAATGGAATTTATGCGCTGGTTATATATCTTTACCGGCTTTAGAGCCTTAGATAATGATGATGAGCTGACCCACTAATATAAGAATATGTTACCTTTCGCCTCATAAACTCCGGTTTGAGCAGGTACCCGCAGCGGCGATTGTACTCGAAGGTACCGAGGTTTAGCTGCATGCCGAGATCCAACGTTTGGTAGTTCAGAGCGATCAGCTGGCACCCGGCATTCCAGAATACCTGAAAAAAATATCACTATCTGAAGAGGCCGAATGGAAATCCTATACTATACATAGTATAGGATTTCCATTCGTTCATTAGGATTTCCATAGAAATCCTATACTATTGTTACGAGCTGGGGTTCGTAAGAACCGTTACATACAAACGATACATATAGGTATTCGATATACCTATATGTAAAAACTAAACTTTTTTTCCTTACTTCCATTGTTGCCTGAAGCAAATTTCAATTAATTTGATTTTCATTTTGAATTACACTGTGCTCCCTGATGTTTGTATTGTTAAATGTAAACTCTGGGTATTACCTACAATAAGGTAATCATTCGCTATTTTCATACGATTGACGAACTGTTTCGGCGTTGTTGCCAAGGTATACGCGATAAATACCCGCATCAAAACAATATGTTCTGACCGCGAAAGTTTAAAAAAAAAGTATCAATTCATACATTCACTCATTCATTCGTTCATCCATTCATTCATTAATCCGTTCATTCATTCATTCACTCGCTTGCGGCAGATATATTAATTCATTCATTCATTCACTAATTCATTTGTTCATCCATCCATTCATTAACTCATTCATTCACTCGCTTGCGGCAGATATATTAATTCATTCACTCACCTGCGGCATAAAGTTGGATGAGTCAAACCGCGTGCCGGCCGGATACACGCGCGACAGCTGATGCTTGTTGTAGTTCACAAACTCTATCGGTCGCTCCTTCAGCAGCGTCGTGGCTTGCTTCTCGTCGAACGAAGACATCTCGTAGAAACGGTTCTTCTCTGTCACCAAACGATACAATCGGTCAACGGAGCTGTTATTTTAACCGCCTCTGTGGTCTAGTGGTTCGACCCACCGACTTCAGATCCAGAGGTCCCGGGTTCGATCCCCATGGGGAGTACTATATTGTGCTTGGTTTGGTTGGTGGTAGGACTTTGTTGAAGTGTGCCTGGCTAGCTACCACCATCTTACCTAATTCTGTCGCCATAATAACAATTGAAAAAAATGTTGTGTTCCGGCATTCAGAGGTAAAATAGCCAGTTCCTCAGTTTGTTGAGGATTCCGGGTGAAGTGCGCCTCCACCATCGGCCTTATCTTAACTTGTAACCAGGTGAGGCTGATGAAGGCCTTTATGAAGGAATCTTGCAGTACAATAAAAAAAAACTGCTGGAACTGGCTATCTTACCTCTAAATGCCGGAACACAACTATTTTAGAATTGTTATTATGGCGACAGAATTAGGACCGTTCGGTTCAATAACGCTGGAACATTGACACTGGTAAAAAGCTCGACGGATAATGTCATTAAAACTTGCGTGGCGCGAAATCCTGCCGGCAAACCTGGTGCAAGAAACTCCGTGAAAACCAAGTTGATCTCCAGCCGTACTTACTCTCTGCGCTCTCGAAGGAGGAGAAGTGCACGGGCTGCACGTAGTTGACAAGCGCGGAGATCTCGGCGGCGGCGTGCGTCTCCCGCGCCTCGTCCGCACCCCCCGCGACCCCCTCCCCCGCGCCTCCCTCCCCCGCGCCCCCCTCCGCCTCCTCCTCGCCCGACGAGCTGTCCGACGATGATGACACTATCGACTCTTTTGACCCGCGCCGCTGTACCTGAGAACAAACCACTTTCTGTGAAACGAAGCACACGCAACGCATCTTCAAACGCGTTCCGTTCCGACGGTGGGGAGAGACAGTGCCTTCTGGGAAAGCGCGCTCCATCGTGGACTTCAGACTTGCTTAGTTCGTGACCTATATGGCCAAAGCAAACCGCCTATGTGGACTAGTGGTTTAACCGACCGAAAAAAAAAAAAAAAAACCTGGTTCGATTCCCAGGGCGTGCAATATTGTGCTTGGTTTGGTTGGTAGTAGGATTTTTGTTCTGCTAGCTACCACCATCTTACCTAATTCTGTCGCCATTATAACAATTCTTAAAAAATGACCAGTTCCTCGATTTATTGAGGATTCCGGGTGAAGTGCGCCTCCACCTTCGGCCTTATCTCAACTTATTACCAGGTGAGATAAAGGCCAAGAGCTTCGCCGTCGCACAATAAAAAAATAATTACAAAAGGGGCGTTAATATGCATCCGTCAAAAAATTTATGTCTTCAATGAGATTCAGCATCATCAGAAAGATAAAATATAACTATCACTTTTATATCTTTTAAACATTGAGAGTTCAAAGCTCTCCAAAGTACACGTTTACGTAAACGCATCTTAACACGCTTTTATGAGCTTCAATTGTAATTAACAATGTAATTAAATCTCAAAATGTAATTTTAACCTACTTATAATTATCGTATCGAAATGAATCTTTATGTATATGCAAAATTACAACACTGTAATATGTTATGTTAGAGGCGATTTGATGATGGAGCCAGGAGATAGATAGTGGAACTCTTTAGTAGCTACTCGAAAATACTCAAGAAGCTTTGTCAAGTCTTACGCATGACGGAAGTAAACATTAATTCACACGTGTTTACAAACTGCCCGTTAGGTAGCTAGGTAAGAAAATGGACCAAAATAATCTTAAATGTTTGAATATAGTTTAAAGTATTAAGGTTTGTGATGTACCTACCTACTTATAATGTTATTTAAATTACTTAAAACTCTGTATAACTAAATGTTGAATGGATCATTAATAAGTTATTTCTGAAAAGTTGGTGCCGCCTTCAAATTATATGAACTTGCCCTAAGAGTTATTTTCAAGTTTTTCGTGGTGAAGTCGGTTCCATTTTTGTTTTTGAAAAATAACTTATTTTTAGCTTTTTTCGTTGTGAAACCTTCATCACGACGACCACCACGACGTCTACAACCCCCTATTTGAGAGTCGTGTGAGGGTGCAATAACACGCGATTCTGGGAAATATCTGGGAAAATGTTAAGAACTAAGATAAATACAGATGACCTAAACAGATGTTAAGAATCGGTTCATACTATGGTGCAGTGTACTCCTGAGGCATTTAGTCAGAATTTTTCGTTCCCATTATCCTGTTTTTTATTTAAAAACCAAACTACTAAACTGATTTTGATAAAATTTCTATGGGACCAATCTGGAATCATATCGTTTCAAACCAAAAAAATTTTTTTTCAAATCGGTTGAGAAATTACCGATTTCTGAGGTGACAAACATAAAAAAAAACATACAACCGAATCGAGAACCTCCTCCTTTTTTTGAAGTCGGTTAAAAAGTTAACTAGCCCGCGGTTCTTGCCTTTCTTGTGCGCTGATCGCGTTTCCGAACAGGCGGTAAATTTGACGTTTGAAAATGAAAACTTTCATCTTTGAGCTCCAAACAAACGAAATGGTAAATACCTAAGAAAAACTAAATATCAACTTACTATTATATTATATTATACATAATACTGCGATACTTCGCAGTGCGAGGATGTAGTGAGTGTTGTGTGCCGCAGTGTGAACACTGACGACTCATATGTTTCCAATAAACAAATGAGGGTAGTTGCAGAAACTACGTCACTACGACGACGACTGTAGCAGCGAGTACTTCAGTCTACCCGTGACCACGGCCGTTGTAACACGCTTGAAACTGTCGGGAATATAAAAATGTACGCGATGAAGACCCGTTTTTGTTATTAATTACATTAACTTATTTCTGAAATTATCCACGTCATCATTATGAGCCTTACCACAGCATGAGGCACATCTCCATTTCCCTGCGGAATCGGCTCCAATCTCTGTTCACTCTCTTCGGAGACCACGGAGTCTTCCGCCTTGTGATGATGATGATGCTTCTTCTTGTTCTTTATCAGTATCTTGTTTCGGAGGAACGACGGCGGTGGCATTTCTCCTCCTGGACCACAACAATATTGGGATCAGTACTTGTATGTTAACATTACAATAATCTGCTTAGGTATCAGTAGGTATGTTTATTGTTACTTCATTTTATTTAAAAAAAAATTTGAACCTTTTAACACCATTTCATTTCTTAACTATCTTATATTTAAGTTAAATATAAGATAGTTCAGAAATAAAATTTTATAATTTAACACTCCATTACATACAAATGTTGTCTGGTAGAGATAGTTTTTAAAGCGATGAGTTTTATTTCTTAACTATCTTATATTTAAGTTGAATATAAGATAGTTAAGACTATCTTATATTTAAGTTAAATACAAGATAGTTAAGAAATAAAAATTAATAATTTAACAGTCCATTACATAAAAATGTTGTCTGGTAGAGATAGCTTTTAAAGCGATAAGACCTGCCATTGTTACATTATTTTGAGGATAAGGAGAACAACTTCTTGTTGGATATTTTAATTTACTAATTTAAAATAATATGTATGTACAATTAAACCTACTATCTACAAAGAGAGTATTCGGATTACCTAAGGAACGTTACAAACGGCCTATAGGTAACTCAACTGTTCCAGACCAGTACCAGGCGGAAGCGTGCCCTAGACACTAGCTAGGCTAATTCGCTGGTCTAAATAAGAGCCAGCCATTGGGTCACCTGTCTCCTCAATCACAAGCCCCGCAAGATTTCAGAAAACCCGAAGTGCACCGGCTCCCCACGGACCCAAGATTTCGATCCCAAAAGGCTCAAATAGGTAAGCTTTGACGAGACGATTATATTTGCGCCTTTTGTGATCGGCCGAATCAGCCGCCGCACCAGCCTTTACTGATGTCCCAGGCGCAAGGGTGTCTACGCAGGTAGCGTCCCACACCAAAGGCCTACCCATTTCCCAAGAGACAAGAGTCATACCGTCGGGCCGCTTACCATCATCACGTAACAGACCATTCAGCTCAAGAACGGCTGGACATTGACACTGGTAAAAACTCCTTGTTTGTTTTTTTGTGTTATATTGGTGAACCATAGATAATTTTCTATCTAATATCATCAAAGCGAAAGTTTGTTTTGCATGTTTGGTTGGATTTGTTAATTCTTCACGCTGAAACTACTGATCGGATTAAGCTGAAACTTTTCGCATATGTTACAGGGAATGAGACAACGGCTATCTTCATTTCATAAATCAGTTCCCGTAGGATGAGAATGAGATTTCAAATATCGCCATACAAAACGGATCCGTGCATTGTTGCTCCTTCATGCAAATAATACTAAAAGGATTGGGTTGGGCCGAAGCTTTGTAGAGATATTGTTCCGTATATCAAACATTCCGAAAGAATGTTGTGACGAAGATTTCTTCTACGCTATTCTTACCACTCAATAAAAAAATACATTAGTATTTAAGACATACGATTTTCATAAATAGTTACGAATTAGAATAGCGTTAAAATCTATCGGATCCGATGTAGATTTCATCTACCCTGCTTATTACAAAATAATAGTGACCACGTGTACATCGCGTTTTTTCTGTTAAACAACAATGTTTTTGTTTTTTTTTTCTAATGAAAGGAGGAAAGAAGGGGCCCTTCAATTATTAAAAAAACAAAAAAACATTAATCTTATCTATCATATGAGGAATCTATAATGATAATTTTGACCTTTCATCGTGCACGGTTTCAGAGTTAGGGCGTACTTTTAATGAAAACTTTCAACCCCTGTTTGAACCCCTTAGGGTACGAATTTTCAAAATCCCCTTCTTAGCACTCATTTCCGAATCAATACAAACATACCCTCCAAATTTCATGTCTCTACGATTAGCCGTTTAGGCTGTGCGTTGTTATCAGTGAGTCAGTTAGCATTTTATATTAGTATAAGATTTATTAAGAATTGTCATTAATTCATTGTTTCCTATAAAAAAGGGAATACGTAAATTATTTCCTCGTTCCCCAACGGTTTTCCAGAACCGCCCTTCAAAGTTCAACGCACTTTGTTCCTAAGCGAAATGTCAACCACACACTCGCTTACGGTTTCTGTTTAATTTTGCAAACAAATGGAGCTAGGCGATTCATCACAGTAATTCAGAGAACAATAACATAGTAAATTATCTTCCTGTAGGCTGTGAGTTCGATTCCCACCCAGGACAAACAATTGTGTGATGAATATAGATGTTTGTTATGTTTCTTCTTCTTCTTCTTCTTATGGCGTGTACCCCATATGGACCACTGTCCATATGGGATCCCCAAGAGTTAGCCAATGTCAGATTTTACTAGACTTTTAACCAAAAAGATGCTGGGGGTATGAGAACAAATATATGTACAGTCCATAGGGAGAATCATACAAAGATAAGGTATGTGCAAGATTGATTCTGAACTGGAGCGGACAACACAATAGATTATTAAACATACACTAATACGATACTATATGTAGTTAGATAGAGTATTCTTCATATTAGCCTTATTAAAATAAGTAGCTAGATTATATCATAAAATAATTTACATTGTGTCACATAAAGGGAGAAAATACAAGGGATCAAAGGAATTTAGAAGAGAGAGGACGTGGGATTACTGGGGGGGTGACATCATACAGAGATAGACAAAGTCGCGGGCATGAGAATAATATATGGTCAACATTTCCTTCGTCCAATCCACATCAATAAAAAATAAATTATCTATGAAGCTTAGCCGCGGTCCATGACAGCGGAGTTACAACATTGAAATATTTAAATAAAATATAACCCCATGCAAAGCAAAGCTGGGAACTTGATTACGG
Organism: Venusia cambrica; assembly: GCA_951394065.1. Classification (NCBI taxonomy): domain Eukaryota; kingdom Metazoa; phylum Arthropoda; class Insecta; order Lepidoptera; family Geometridae; genus Venusia; species Venusia cambrica. The sequence goes on along the minus strand of OX596044.1, from coordinate 5,700,671 downwards.
ATAGAAAACTATTTTTTTTTGTAAATACATACGTATACGTATCTTACAATACAACACTGAAAAACCGAACAAACACCTATATTCATCAAACAAATATAAAAACTATGTGTCAAGAAGAAGTCGTCGATAGTGAAACTACATTCATTCATCCCGAGGGAGTTTTTTTTTTAATCCCTTTCTTAGTGCACAACGAAAGGAAGATACCCTGAAAAGGTCAAGTCTCTTAAACCTCTGGTTTGGGCTATTAGTTGATTATGGTCAGCCTGCAGCTACATTCCAAGCGCTTCCAAGTCGTACAAAAAAAAGAAAGCATTGCTTCAACATTTTAATTATATCCCACTTTACCCGACACAGTGCCGTTGCAAAAAAGGTTGCGGATCAGAATTTTAAAAACCTCTTTCGAGCACAGTATGGAAAAGTGTGAGAAACGGCATAGATTTAATGTTTTTACTGTGGAAGAGTGCAAAGAGCCAAAAAATATTTTTTTACATGTCGAATTTCGACCTCTGCCTGACTAGTGAATGTAACTGCTCTAAACGCCTGTAGCTAAAAGCCCGGTGCAAATTACGACTCTCGCACTATACAAATAAATCAAATTACAAAATATCAGCTTTTACTAAATGCATATTACAGGACAGGACATCAATTTTACACAGCGCCATCTAGCCCCAAACTAAGCATAGCTTGTAATATGGGAACTAGATTACGGATAGAATACTTAAATACTTTTTTATATACATACATACTATATGATACAACACCCAAACACAGAACAAACATCTACATTCATCACACAAATGTTTGTCGTGGGTGGGAATCGAACCCACAGCCTACAGCGCAGAAGGTAGAGTTACTACCATATGAAAGTACACGGTGGCCCATAAGTCCTTTGAAATTTAAATTTCGAATAAAATTCAAACGATGCGCAGGAATGGCGCGCGGGGTACGGGGGAAGCACCAACGGTCTTTCGGAATTCAGTCGCCATGGAGCGTTTCACTGGTGCGGACCGTGCTTTTTGTGTGCGCGAGTTTTATCGCAACAATAATTCTGCTACCGTTGCGCGGCGTAAATTTCGAGAACATCACAATTTACGCAACTTTAACGACACTCCAAGTATTCAAACGATTAAGAACTGGGTTACTAAGTTCGAGGAGACTGGTTCTACGTTGGATAAAAAACGGTCAGGTCGACCAAGGACATCACGCACGGAAGAAAACATCGACGTAGTGAAACAGTCAATTCGTGAAAATCCTACCCAGTCTATTCGTAAGCGTTCCAGTGCATTAAACTTATCCAGAACTTCATTACAGCGGATTTTAAAGAAAGATTTACTTCTTCACCCTTACAAGATTCAATTAGTACAGGAATTAAAAGATACTGACCCTATGCACAGACTAAATTTTGCAAATGAAATGTTCGGCCACTTTACATCGTTTAATAACGTGTTATTCTCTGATGAGGCTCACTTCCACATCAACGGCCATGTCAACAAGCAGAATTGTCGCTACTGGAGTTGCGAAAATCCAAATCGCAAACATGAAAGGCCCTTACATAGCCCTAAAGTGACAGTTTGGGCGGCTATGTCAGCGCATGGCATCATAGGCCCTTACTTTTTTGAGGACAGCAGAGGTCGCGCGGTTACTGTTAATTCGCAGCGCTATGTGGCAATGATCGAGAACTTTTTTGCACCAGAGTTGCAGAATTTTCCAGGCTTCAATACGCGGACCTGGTTTCAACAGGATGGAGCAACTGCCCATACCTCTAACACCGCTATGCCCGTCGTTCGTCAACTTTTCCCTAGTAAAGTTATCTCTCGAAGAGGAGATATTGCCTGGCCACCACGTAGTCCGGATCTGACCCCAATGGACTTTTTCTTATGGGGTTATCTTAAGAGTAAAGTTTATGAAACCAACCCGCGGTCAATCGTTGTCTTGAAAGAAAATATTCGACGAGAAATGGTAAGCATTACAGAAGTTACTTGCCGCGCAGTGATGGACAATTTTAGACGTCGCTTACAGGAGTGCCGCGATCGTAACGGATTACATTTAGACGATGTAATTTTCAAAAAATAATTCCCATTTTATTAAGATTACTTCCAAATAAAAACCTTTTTCATATTGTAATTAGTTTTTTTTTAATGATTTTTTTACATTTCAAGGGACTTATGGGCCACCTTGTATAATACGATACTTATAAAATTAAAACTTCATACAACATTTTTGTTTGTCTCTTGTCTTTTCTGGTTAATCTCCGAAACGGCTGGACTGATGTTGACAGGTCAGGACATAATTATGGTGTCGTAAAAATATCCTTGAATCAATTTTTTTAGGATAGTTTCCTTTCGTAGTAAACGGATGCTCTCTGACGTAAAATAATAAGGCCGAAGGTGAAAGCGGACCACGCCCGGAATCCTCAACTGACTGATGAACTGGCTATCTGAGTACTAAATGCCGGGACAGATTTTAGGTAAAATGGTGCTAGCCAGGCGGACTTAAACAAAGTCCTGCCACCAACTAAACTAAGCGCAATATTCTCTGCTGATCCCCAGGTACCCCTGAGGATCGAACCCGGGACCTCTGGATCTGACATCAGCTCGCGAACCAAAGAGGCGGCTCTATTATATTATGTTATTTATACTTAGCGGTTGCTAGGTATGAATATAATACCTTAATCCAACAGTTGTTTAGTGTAAAACTCGCATTAGCGCCGATTTCAAACACAATGGAAATTCGTTTATTTTCAAGCATCGTAATCGCGTAAACACGGTATCTCGTGAGATACGCGCAATCAAGATCTCAGCGCAATGATCCGTTCGAAATAGCTGTTTCAGGATCGGACGCTTACATCAAACATTCACCAGGGCCCCGGTTCTACCAAACCAAACGCTTCGCTATGACAATGGTATCATCGCAGAATGGCCACTATAAGTTTCTTTTGGTATTCTAGTGGCCATTCTGTGATGATACCATTGTCATAGTGAAGCGATTGGTTAAGTAGAATCGGGCCCATAACAATGGTATCATCGCAGAATGGCCACTATAAGTTTCTTTTGGTATTCTAGTGGCCATTCTGTGATGATACCATTGTCATAGTGAAGCGATTGGTTAAGTAGAATCGGGCCCATAACAATGGTATCATCGCAGAATGGCCACTATAAGTGCCTTTTGGTATTCTAGTGGTCATTCTGTGATGATACCAATGTCATAGTGAAGCGATTGGTTAAGTAGAATCGGGCCCCATGACAATGGTACCATCGCAGAATGGCCACTATAAGTTTCTTTTGGTATTCTAGTGGTCATTCTGTGATGATACCAATGTCATAGTGAAGCGATTGGTTAAGTAGAATCGGGCCCATAACAATGGTATCATCGCAGAATGGCCACTATAAGTTTATCTTGGTATTCTAGTGGTAATTCTGTGATGATACCAATGTCATATTGAAGTGATTTGTTAAGTAGAATCGGGCCCCTGGCCCGAGTGCTTGGGCATTAAATAGTCGATAAGTGGACAGCAGTCATGTTCCTGCGTCAAAGGTAGACTGGTTGTAGGCCAATGTAAACAATCCAGGTGTCCAGACATCAAAGCGTGATCGATGCTTGCAAATCCCCACCGTGCGTGCAATAACAACATAGATTCCCGGGGATATTGGAACTTTGCGGATCTATTTATTACCTATATCGTAAATAAATCTAACTGATCACTTCCGCTTTAAGACGGCCCGGAGTACCTACCGCTGATTTTCGCTCTGCTCATTTCGAATTATAATGAACAAATGTTACAGGACATTATTTTTTACACGGCGACATTTAGCCCCAAACTAAGCATAGCTTGTAATATGGTGACTAGATTACGGGTAGAATACTTAAATACTTTTTTTTTTGTAAATACATACGTACAATATGATACAACACCCATAAAAAGCTTTGCTTAGTTTGGGGAACACAGAACAAACATCTATATTCATCACACAAATGTTTGTCCTGGACGGGAATCGAACCCACAGCCTACAGTGCAGAAGGCAGAGATACTACCAACTGAGCTATGAGGCTTGTTAAATCTGTGTTTGGTTGATGTATCACATAATAAATAAAACAGAATTTGCTTTATTTTCCTATCCCTAGTTATTTGTTTACGATCGCTTAATATTAGAAAGTTAAAAAAATATATTATAGCAAAAACTAAAACTAATTATATAATTATTACTATTCGCGAAATGGACCAGCTGTGGCGATGAAAGCCACATATATATATGTATTATATATCATAAATATCATTATAGAACGTACACTATCTGCGGGAGTACAATATTGTGCTTGGTTTGGTTGGTGATAGGACTTTAAGTCCGCCGGGCTAGCTACCATAGTCTTACGTAAGTCTGTCGTCATAATAACAATTCCTGTGTTCCGGCATTAAGCGGTAAGATAGTCAGTTCCTCTGGTATTTGATCATTCTGGGTAAAGTGCGCTTCCACCTTCGTCCTTATCATAACTTGAAAGTCAGGTGAAATGAAGGCCACGCACCTCCCCGTCGTACAAAAAAAAAAAACCTCTAGTAACGGAAACTGTATCATAGGTTACAGGAACACATCGAAATAAGCGAATATTCATACTTCCCGCGACAATTTATATCAATGTTATTGTAGCTATTGGATTTCCTAACAGGGAGATAGCGAAGTTGGTTTATCAGCTAAGTAGATGGCACGGGGCCAATTTAGTCTAACAGACAAGGGGAGCGGGAAATGCACAAATTTATAGTGAAACGCTCGATACTTTCTCATTCATATTCAACCGCCTCTGTGGTCTAGTGGTTCAACTTCGATTTCAGATCCAGAGGTCCCGGGTTCGATCGCCAGGGGAGCAATAATGTGCTTGGTTTGGTTGGTGGTAGGATTTTGTTAAAGTCCGCCTGGCTAGCAACCACCATCTTACCTAGTTCTGTCGTCATAATAACAATGCTTAAGAAAATGTTGTGCTCCGGCATTTAGAGGTAAGATAGCCAGTTCCTCAGTTTGTTGAGGATTCCGGGGGCAGTGCGCCTGCACCTTCAGCCTTATCTCAACTTGTTACCAGGTGAGATGAAGGCCAAGCGCTTCCCCGTCATACAATAAAAAAAAACCTCTCCTGAAAAGTCTCTAAGACCTCTGGTTTGGACTGTGCGTTGATTGTCAGACAGCCAACTACACAACAATTTTATGTATTCAGACTTGAATGTGCTCGCGTGATATCTATTTACGTAAACTTCGTAACCGTTTTTAAGCTTAACCCGAATCGCCTATTCATCCTTACTAGAAGCCATGCAGTGGGCGTAAACAATCAACAACATCAATAGCCCAGTAGTGCCTACTGGACAGCGCCTACTCCAAAGTCAAAGTCAAATATTTATATTCATTAAGACTTTTAGGATCATTTTGAAACGTCAAATCTACCGCCTGTTCGGAATCGCGACCAGCACACAAGGAGAAAGGCAAGAACCTCGGGCTGGTTAATTTTTTGATGATCCATTTAACATTTATGTATACAGTGTTTATAATAATTTAATAAACAAGTGTTGCCTACATCATAAACCGAAATACTTAATATTATCTTCAGACATTGATCATTACATAACTACCTAATGGGCAGTTTCTTAGCATTGAGAAATCACCATTTAACTGTCAACTGGTATAGCAACATCGGATCACGCGTTCTTATCTTCGATATAGTCACTTATTTTGTAGTAGGCTCTTTTAATTAAATTATTCTTTGTATACAATTTGAATTTACGAGCAGAGAGTTTAGTGGCGCTTTGAGGAAGCTTATTATAGAATCTCACACAGTTTCCTAAGAATGAATTATTTACTTTTCCTAAGCGATACCTAGGTATGTCAAGTTTATTTTATTTCTAGTATTAACACTGTGTACATCACTTCTTTTACCAAACTTATCAATGTTCCTGTGAGCGTGCATTAGATTTTCATAAATGTATTGGGAGCTGACTGTAAGAATACCAATCTCTTTAAAACGTTCCCTGAGAGAGTCACGAGTTTTCAATTTATAAATTGCACGTACAGCTCTCTTTTGCAGGATAAAAATGCTTTCGATATCTGCTGCATTTCCCCATAAAAATATGCCATAGGTCATAACGCTGTGAAAGTAACTAAAATAAACTAACCTCGCCGTGGTTTCATCAGTAAGATGCCTTATGGTACGTACTGCGTAAGCTGCCGAGCTTAGCCTGCTAGGTAATGTATTAATATGAATACCCCATTGCAACTTTGCATCGATATTTTAAGCCAAGAAAGTAGTTGTACTCCAAAGTTAGAGGGTTTTTTCCATCATCTTGCTTGGCAGGCGAATTGGTGACAGCAGTAAAGGTGTAGATAATACACCCCTTCGGCCTTTACGATATCCATGGCTGAGTTGGAGGGGTCGATTCTTAAAAAGGTCAAGCAGGCTCACTATCCCATACAAACGTAATTCCATTTTCATTACGAAATAGTAGGTCTGATTCAAAAGCTTTATGCAGGTATAAACAACGGATAGGGATAATCTGTGTATGTGGTCTAAAAAACTAAGCTCTCAACCACGACAACTCTGGCAAGAGTGTTGCGAAACAGAAGAACAAGAAGAAAGGGGGGAAGTCTACATCAACAGAGTTAGATGTTGACTTCCCCTTTAATTTAATTCCGGTGATTTTGTTTGAATAAATATTACAGGACATTGCAGGACAATAATTTCACACAGCGCCATCTAGCCCCAAACTAAGCAAAGCTTGTAATATGGGAACTAGATAACGGATATATATATTTTTTTGTTATTACATACAATCATACAATACAACATCCACACACAGAACAAATATCAATATCCATCAAACACATGTTTGTCCTCGGCGGAAATCTAACCCATAACCTACAGAAGGCACACTGCCAACTAATCTGTGGGGCTTGTCAAATTATGAATAATACTGGCGAATGGAATAAGATCATCGCACTTAAGAGCAAATCTCGGAACTGGAAATTAATTATAAACCTCAGCGCAAATATCGTAACGCGCCATTACAATTCTCGGTGTTACAAACGTATTTTCTCATTTGAATAGTCGCCCTGAAGCGATACCAACTTTACACTGTGAAATTTATTCGTAGAGCACTATGTTATTAACAAGCCTCATAGTTCAGTTGGTAGTAACTCTGCCTTCTGCGCTGTAGGTTGTTGGTTCGATTCCCACCCAGGATAAACATTTGTGTGATGAATATAGATGTTTGTTCTGTGTTTGGGTTTTTAAATTTAAGTATTCTATCCGTAATCTAGTTCCCATATTACAAGCTATGCTTAGTTTGGGAAGAGATGGCACTGTGTGAAATGAATGTCTTGTAATGTTTATGTTAACATTGGGCCAGCATTGGGTCGTCTCTTCGGATGATAAAAGAATATTCTAACAGTGACTTTAACTCGTATTAAAGGGGACAAGTCGATTTGCCAGTACCTTTATTACTCATACTGGTAAGGAATGGAACTCCTTGCGCTCAGCAATCTTGGAGTCTTCAAGTCCAGAGTAAACAGGTTCCTTTTAGATAAGTGTGCTTCCAATTGGTGTTCAAACGCTCTTTTTTTTATTGTACGACGGGGAAGTGCTTGGCCTTCATCTCACCTGGTTACAAGTTGAGATAAGGCCGAAAGTGGAGGCGCACTTCACCCGGAATCCTCAATAAACTGAGGAACTGGCTATCTTAACTCTACTTGCCGGAACACAACATTTTTTTTTAATTGTTGTTATGACGACAGAACTAGGTAAGATGGTGGTAGCTAGTCAGGCAGACTTAAACAAAGTCCTACCACCAACCAAACCAAGCACAATAGATTGTACTCCCCATGGGGATCAACAAACAGTAAAGTAAGAAGAACCCGGGACCTCTGGATCTGAAAACAGAGGCCGTTAAATTTGGCATCAACAATGCTATCAATAAAAAAAAAGTGCGTTTCTTATCTAGTGGTTCGCCAACTGAGATCCTTCATCCAAATACCACGACTTAGCTGTTTAGCAAATTATATCACAATTATTTCAGCCATTCTGGCGTAGTCGAGCAACAAACTATCGAGTTAGTGTAAGAGCACAGAGAATAAATAAAATAATACATTAGCCTTCTGTGTTCTGAGTTTGGGTGTTGTATCATATAGTACGTATGTATTGATTTCCTGTAATATTTATTTTATTCATATAACTCAACTCCAAATGCATTAAACTTTCCAGGAAAATAACGAGTTTCAGAGAATTTTAATATCTCTTAATGTAAGCCCTTGTTTTTATATTTCTGTCAGAAGATGTTACAAAGTTTTGTAAGCACAGTCGCCTGCAATAATATGTACACACTAAACAAATTTCCGAGTGAAGCCATGACTCTTAAATTCGCGTCTAGTAAATTCCGTCGATAGTGTTACATCCATACTTTTATATTATAAGATATAATATGATACATGATTATCTAATTAATAAGTTAATAGAAACAAATACAAACACTTATATGAGTCGTGTCACAAGCAAGATAATATACAAATAAGCAAGGAATCAGATATGAGATAGTGCCTACAAAAAGTATAAGCAAACAAAATACAAATACACATACATACACACCCTGTGCACATTTTTTGTAAAAAATAATATTGTACGTCGGGGAAGCGCTTGGCCTTCATCTCACCTGGTTACTAGTTGAGATAAGGCCGAAGGTGATGGCGCACTTCACCCGGAATCCTCAACAGACTGAGGAACTGGTTTGCTTACCTGTTAACGCCTCCATGATTTTATTTTTTATTTTTTCAAATTTTGGAAATCTAAAATCTAGGTTAGTACAATAGATAATTTTAATAAGATATGCAACCAAATGCTACATAAAAGAAGGCCAATTTAAAGTTCCCCATACAACTAAAATAAATTATATACGAACATAAACAGATAAGGTAGACGATAGATTCAACACAAACCCGGTTTCGGTTTAAAAAAGTATGGCCAGTCACTGGTACAGCAGGGGTTCTTAACTATTAAGTAAAAAGAAAAATATATTTTTACCTTGTTCTTCTTATCATATACGAGGGGTGATCCAAAAGTAATGATAATCAGTTATTTCTACTGCACACAAAAATACAAAAAAAATATCAGTCACTTGCTCAATTACCAACTAGTTCAGGAAAAGAAAATCATATAAATAGGCCACGATTCCCGGGAGCTACATTCATTTGAATACGTCAAGGAGTGAACATCAAAATGGAAAAACACGAAATCAGAGCTGTCATTAAATACCTCTGCTTGAAAAAAATGTCTACCAAAGACATACATAGCGACTTGGTGGAAACATTAGGGGACTCTTCTCCTCCATATTCCACAGTTGCACGCTGGGCTAAGGAGTTTAAGCTGGGAAGAACATCGACGGAAGACGAACACCGCGAAGGACGCCCATCGACGTCCCTCACTGAAGAAAATGTGAAAAAAGTTGAAGAAGTTGTATTGGAAGATCGAAGAGTGACTATCAGGCATGTAGCTGAGGTCACAGGGATCTCATATGGCAGCATTCAAAGAATCCTTGCGAACGAATTGCATATGAGAAAGGTCTCCGCGCGTTGGGTACCGAAAATGTTAAACGACGAGCAAAAGAAGAAACGAGTCGACATGTCAAGAGCAAATCTCGAAAATTTCCAGGCAGACAAGGATAATTTTTTGTCACGTTTTGTGACCATGGACGAGACCTGGATCCACCATTTTGATCCTGAAACAAAACAACAATCGATGACATGGAAACGATCCGATGAACCGACGCCGAAGAAATTCAAAGTGTCAAGCTCAGCAGGGAAGGTTATGGCGTCTGTTTTTTGGGACGCTGAAGGAATAATCATGGTGGACTACTTGGAAAAGGGGGCCACTATTACAGGCTCCTACTATGCAGAACAAATAAGAAGATTGCGGGAGGCTATTAAGGAGAAAAGGCGAGGCAAACTGCGGGCTGGAGTGCTGTTCCATCAAGACAACGCACCGGTTCACAAAGCTGCAATTGCCATGGCTGCCATTCAGGAAGCGGGCTTTGAGCTGGTGGATCACCCCCCCTATTCACCAGATCTAGCCCCCAGTGACTTTTATCTCTTTCCACGACTCAAGGAACATCTCCGAGGCAAGAAATTTGACGATGATAGCGACGTGATGGCCGCGGTTGATGACTTTTTTGAGAGTCAAGATAAAGATTTTTTTTCTAAGGGAATTTTAGGTTTAGAAAAGAGATGGACTAAATGTATAGACTTGCTAGGAGACTATGTTGAGAAATAAATTTATTTTTTTATTTTATTCATTGTGTTTGTTATTGATTATCATTACTTTTGGATCACCCCTCGTATATGTACTTTAAGAATTAGATTAATTTGTAGATATATACATTTTCATCGTTATCAGGCCACCCTACTTAGATTTTCACATGCGAGAACATTTAAATGGTCAGCTATTGTGTATCATTGTTATTTTGTTTTTAAGTACTCCAAATAAACCAAAATAAATCAACTAAAAATAAATAAATAGTTATCCAAAGCAGTGAACATAGTGGAAAGATAAAAATACACAAACACATACACACAAAAGAATAGAAGTTATTTACGTATATGTATAAAAAAAATAAAAAATTATTAAGTTTATTGTATCGTCATTATGTACTTATATATATTTTGTTAATTAGTAAGTATTCGTTTTGTTATATTGTATTATGTACGCTTGTAATTACATAACTGTCCGTATCTTTTGTATTTTGTTGTATAACTTATAATTTATTTTGATATTCAGATATTTGCACATACCCACTATTTTTAAATTTCACTATCTCATAAGGTTTGCTGGAAGAGAACTCTTTGCAGGGTTAAGCTCGCCTTTGCCATGCTCATTAATTTTAAGTATGTTTATAATATATGCTTTATTTTGTGTGTGCAATAAAGAATAAAGAAGTTAAGTGCCTAGTCTAGCCAACATTCAAGTAGGTATCGCTAAGTAAGCGTTTCTTACTTGTTTTGGTATTAAATAGATCAATATCTATACACGCGCCCAATCTAATAGCCAACATTCAAGTAGGTATCGCTAAGTAAGCGTTTCTTACTTGTTTTGGTATCAAATAGATTAATATCTATAAACGCGCCCAATCTAATAGCCAACATTCAAGTAGGTATCGCTAAGTAAGCGTTTCTTACTTGTTTTGGTATTAAATAGATCAATATCTATAAACGCGCCCAATCTAATAGCCAACATTCAAGTAAGTATCGCTAAGTAAGCGTTTCTTACTTGTTTTGGTATCAAATAGATTAATATCTATAAACGCGCCCAATCTAATAGCCAACATTCAAGTAGGCATCGCTAAGTAAGCGAATTAGCTTACTTGTTTTGGTATTAAATAGATCAGTATCTATAAACGCGCCTAATCTAATAGCCAACATTCAAGTAGGCATCGCTAAGTAAGCGTTTCTTACTTGTTTTGGTATTAAATAGATCAATATCTATAAACGCGCCCAATCTAATAGCCAACATTCAAGTAGGCATCGCTAAGTAAGCGGTTTAGCTTACTTGTTTTAGTATTAAATAGATCAATCAAATAAGCGCGCTCAATGTTACAGCCAACATTCAAGTAGGCATCGCTAAGTAAGCGTTTCTTACTTGTTTTGGTATCAAATAGATCAATATCTAATAGCCAACATTCAAGTAGGTATCGCTAGGTAAGCGTTTCAGCTTACTAGTTTTAGTATTAAATTAATCAATATTTATATTAGTCCTAGCGTGTTCCAACTTACCGGGCTCCAGCGGGTGGGTATCCAGATATTTATCCAGCAGCATATCTCCGAATATATCCCGGCAATAGTTCGCGATCTTCGCCTGCTGCCGCGGGTTGCAGTGATTTTCGAAGCTCAGTATCACTGGGAAGTCGGACGTTTTGAAAGCGCTTTCGGCGATCGCTTCAAGCACCTCTTTCGCGCTGATCTCCGGCACGAACGTGTATCCGTGCACTATAACGGGCTCCTCGGTTCTCCCGTTCCAAAAGTCCAGCTCAACGCACCTGTGTAAACAGCGGGCGTTCATTAAAACAATGCGAAAAGCCAGCGATCACGTTGCGCGATGATAATGAATAATGAACCAGCGCGTGACCTTCGGAAAAACAATCGTTTTATAATGGCTGGCCTGACAGGTCAGTTACTAGTAGCTTTTTTTTTTAATGTACGACGGGGAAGCACAAAGTTAGGGCACTGTATGTAGACGTTTCCTCTTTTCAAATGGAAAATTATAATACTTCTGAACAAGTCAAGAGTCTAATTTATATATTACTTCAGGTACCTATTAACATTAAAGGTAAGCTGAAAACATAATAGCAGAAAAAAAAATCGACAAAATATTTATTGAAAAATGGTACGTTTCAAAATTTACAAGCGAAATATTTTGATACCTACAATTATTATTGACTTACGATTTATTTTAAATGATAGCTTACATGTTGATCTACATTAAAGATAGGCTAGGTTTTATATACGAATTCAAATTTAATTTTAATCATGAATTATTTGTAAAACTACAGGCACACCGCGCGCCCGCCTTTACCTCTGTGACCACTGTCGACGTCGGACTTGTGCTTGTCGTCGTCGCAACGGTCAGACAACACCTAGACTCAGAATAAACATTAAGACTAATGTAAATAAGTTATTTGTTCTGTGCCAGTAAAGGTACCATCATATGGTCACATTACCTACCTACATACCAGCACAGCCAACTCAGAATAATAATTATCGAAAGGTTTTCTTACCTTATCTTAAGCCTGCATAAAGCGCCTTAAGATAAGGTTGAAGGTGAAGGCGCACTTCACCCGGAATCCTCAACAGTGTGAGAAATTGGCTATTTTACCTATAAATGCCGAAACAACAATTATAATGTGGTAGTAATGGTGGTAGCTAACCAGGCGGGCTTAACAAAGTCCTACCAACCAACCAAACCAAGCACAATATTGTACCCCCTATAGGGATCGAACCCGGGACCTCTACATCTGATATCGGTGGGCGATAGGTTCGCCCGAGTCTATACTATAAGCCATCGGCGGCTAAAACAGTAACTATGCTTTCTGCGCTGTAAGTTGTGGGTTTTATTCCCACCCGGGACAAATATTCGTGTAGTAAATATTGATGATTTTTCAGAGTTTTGGTTTCATGTTGTGTCATTGGTATGCGTGTTTATAAAATAAAAAGCTTTGCTTAGTTTCGGGAACACAGAACAAACACCTATATTCATCACATCAAATGTTTGTGTTGGGAATCGAACCCACAACCTACAGCGCAGAAGGCAGAGTCACTACCAACTGTGCTATGAGGCTTGTTATTATTATTTACACCTCGATCATTATTCCACTTTCACTGTAATGAAAACATGCTTTCATTTATCTACTTCTCAGCTAAAAGCCGGCTTACCTTTTGTTTGGTAAGCAGATTTTAGATGAACTGCTCTTGTTAAAGATTCGGAAAAACCTGAGCATACAACACCGACATGGAATGGATGTAATAAGTCTCTACACAGGCAGCCTTCTACGGGATACGACGTTGATGACGGATAGCACGTTTTTCGGATCAAAATCGTTTCCGATTCGAATTCGTACGAATTTAATAGTAAGCCTCCAGGTTCGCGAGACGACAAGTATGTTATGTTCTTAACACCAATAATATACTCTACCAACACTTTTCTACACAACACTATAATTCTGTGAAAAATGTAAAACGTAATTGTAAGTAGTAGAGCCCCTTGTAAAAGGACTCGTCCGGGGAAGTACTACCACCATACCTATTTCAGCCGCCAAGCAGCATTGCTGTGTTCCGGTTTGAAGGGTATGGATGCCGGTGAAATTACAGGAAACGGGAACGGGAGGCTTAACACATTTATGTCTCAAGTTGACGGACGCAATGCAGTGCCGTGTAGGCTATGTTCTTTGTGATCTACGTAGTTAGGCATTGTTATAGGTAAGATAATAAGAGATGCACTTAACATAACGCTACTTGCTTGTTCCGTCTCCTAGTTGAGTAAAAAAAAAGTAGATTTGTTTGATTCGGTTGTAGTTGTATGCATGCGGTACGGCGCTTCCCGCGTCATGATCGCTTATGTAGTTACCTGTAAGCCCTCAGTACTGGTAATGATTATGTTTGGAACTTTCGCAACAAAATTTTACTCGTTAGATTTAAGAACACAAATAGAATAGAGTTTAAAAGTATTAGCATTGAACCGATTAGCATAAGCAAAGTCTACAATTATTTGGGTTATCTACGTTAATTTAGTTTACTTTCACACCATCCTCCTAAGAGGTAGGTTGTTTTATTTTATTTTATTGTACTATGGGGAAGCGCTTGGCCTTCATCTCACCTGGCTACAAGTTGAGATAAGGCCGAAGGTGGAGGCGCACTTCACCCGGAATCCTCAACTAACTGAAAACTGTCTACTGAAGACTTTTACCTCTAAATGCCGGAACACCAGCTAGAAAAGCCTAGCGTTCGCAAGCGCAAGTGAAACTACGCAAATTCCAAAACCGCCTCTGTGGTCCAGTGGTTCAACCCACCGATTTCAGGTCCATAGGCCCCGGGTTCGATCCCCATGGGGAGTACATTATAATGTGCTTGGTTTGGTTGGTGTTAGGGCTTGATTTAAGTCCGCCTGGCTAGCTACCACCATCTTACCTAATTCTGTCGCCATAATAACAATTCTAAAATTGTTGTGTTCCGGCATTTAGAGGTAAGATAGCCAGTAGTTCCTCAGTTAGTTGAGGATTCCGGGTGAAGTGCGCCTCCACCTTCGGCCTTATCTCAACTTGTAACCAAGTGAGATGAAGGCCAAGTTCTTACACGTCGAACAACAAAAAAAAAACTTCAGAAGCCTTAGTATGAGTTTCTGACAGCTAACTGAACTATTTTCGTTTTCGTATAGGGCGCTTATTTCCATACATTGGGTTAGCGGACATTGAAAGGAACTACAGTTTCTTTGCTATTCCGCTAACCAAATGTATTGAAATCTAGCTACCACCATCTTACCTAATTCTGTCGCTATAATAACAATTCTAAAATTGTTGTGTTCCGGCATTTAGAGGTAAGATAGCCAGTAGTTCCTCAGTTAGTTGAGGATTCCGGGTGAAGTGCGCCTCCACCTTCGGCCTTATCTCAACTTGTAACCAAGTGAGATGAAGGCCAAGTTCTTACCCGTCGAACAACAAAAAAAAAACTTCAGAAGCCTTAGTATGAGTTTCTGACAGCTAACTGAACTATTTTCGTTTTCGTATAGGGCGCTTATTTCCATACATTGGGTTAGCGGACATTGAAAGGAACTACAGTTTCTTTGCTATTCCGCTAACCAAATGTATTGAAATAAGCGCCCTATACGAAAACGGAAATAGTTTCAGTTAGCTGTCAGAAACTCATACAAAGGCCTCAGCTAGCTAGCTAGTCGTAAAATAAACAAGATGGCGCATAGTTCCTGGCACTCACAACGCGATAAAATCTAGTGGCTTCCAAATATTTACATTTATTTTCATCGGCCAGTCATCAATTAGGGCGGGCTGTGATATCGATAACTCCGATACTCGATAGCGTGTTAATTGGATATGCGATTATATACGCATTGAGGTCGCAACGGTGATTTTTTTATACAAATTAGTATTGATAACGTTGTAATTAGTGCGACAAAGTGATCGGGTATGTGTTTTGGGTTATGCATTTACTTCTTAGATAACAAAACAAAGGATTTCACAACATCCGCCCGAATGTGTGCTACCTCAAATTCCGCCAAAAAGCACCGGAGCGGCAGTTTGCATTCAGTTTCTCGTTAACTGGCAAGGTCGTAACGAACAGTAGCTTACTTTGCATTTAAAACCCATTTTTTTTTATTAGAGTTGCTATTTATTCAAAGAGCTTTGGCGTGTGATAAAATTGTTTTTTTTTTTGTTCTAGATTTTCTTTCCTAATAATATTCGGACAAGGATGTTGAAACTTTTGTTTACATTTATAGGCACTATACATTGCGTTATATAAATTTATTAAACATAGCATATTTTTTATAAAATTGACTGGCACATCTGATCAAATAGGTTTGATTTTAGCTAGCATAGTCAAAATTATATATAACGGTATTCTCAAAATATTCTATTCGAATAGGTATACCTACTAATGAGATACTCGGTCAGCAAGAAAAATCTACTCGTAAGTTATTTTGACAGCATTAATTCTAGCTTACTTTGTAGAAAAGACGAGAAAATGTAGAAAGATGCCGGGTGAAGTGAGCCTTCACCTTATCTTGATACCAGGTACCAGGTGAGATGAAGGCCAAGCGCTTCCCCGTCGTACAAAAAAAAGAATGTGGAGGGTTAACAGCCTTAATATATAATTGAAAGTGTTATGAATATGAGCGTGGTTGGACATGCAAGCATGAAGGCCGATAAAGAGATGGATGGATTGTGTGAAAGAGGACATGGGTATGAAAGGTGTGGATGCAGAGTTGACAGCTGATTAGAGTGAGTAGAAGAGTAGAACATATTGTGCGGTCTACACGTAGCATGAGACGAGACTACACTGGAGTGATGTAATTATGGCATCCTCAGTACTCCTTGCCCCACACGCTACCTCGTAACGTAAAAGAAGCCAAACTCGAAACTCAAAATGTTTTTATTCAATGTGTTTTTATGGATCATTTTGAAACGTCAAATCTACCGCCTGTTCGGAATCGCGACCAGCACACAAGAAGAAAGGCAAGAAACTCGGGCTAGTCAATTTTTGATGATCCATTCTACATTTAGGTATACCTACAGTTTTAAATAACATAATAAGTAGATACATCATAAACCTAAATACTTAATAGTATCTTAATACATTTATTACTACCTAAATCGAATGTGAACTGTTATTAACATTAATGCAAATGGTAATTTATTTTAGAAGATTTATTTTTGACTTATTAATTGAAGAATGTTTTTATTCTGTCGGACAATACTTGACATGATTGATATATTTAATTAGAGCATCATTTTGTTATTAATATTAATTTATGTATATCAATTTATTGCATGCTTGGATTTAATGATGTGAAACTAATGTTAGTAATAAGACCTATGTTATACCATTGTTACAGCAATAAAGAACATATGAGTTATGACTAATGACTCGTCTGTTTTCCCGCACCAATACAGTCTTCGAGTCAGTGGAAGGGTTCCATTTAAACAAGCGTGCTATAATTTTTTTTTTATTCATCTTAGGCCACATCTTTACTTGTTTTTAAAGTAACCTGGTGGTAAAATTCTATCACCAATATAACAAAAAGGTGTTTTTTTTTATTGAGTTTGTTTGCTGAAAAAATAAATTTCCGAGCTGACCAAAAACCTATTTAATTAACTGAAAGTTTTAATTAATAAAAAGTACAATTAAACTATCTATGAACAAAGGAATCAGTCAGATTACCTAAGGACCGTTACAAACGGCCTATAGGTAACTCAACTGTTCCAGACCAGTACCAGACGGAAGCGTGCCCAAGACACTGGCTGTATTGCCACGCTGAATAGCTAAGCTAATTCTATTTAATTACTACTTACGACCAATGCTGTGATGTGACTATTTGATAGACCAACAATTAGATATTTCTTGTTGATCTTTGCATACACAATTGTGATGACAATTGTTCGATTCCCACCCAGGACAAACATTTGTGTGATGAATGTTGATGTTTGTTCTGTGTTAGAGTGTTGTATTGATGATAAGTACCTATGTTTTTACAAAAAAAAAAGGATATTAGTATTTTATCCGTAATCTAGTTCCCATATTACAAGCTTTGCTTAGTTTGGGCCTAGATGGCCATGTATCAAAGTAATGACCAGTAATATTTATTATTTTAATTATCAATCACTAGCTAAGTGCGAAGGTAAATATCGGTAAGACGGCGTGAGATCAGCATTACGCTACGCGTGACCATCTCTTACTGCAATAAGCGACGCGGGGAAATGCATGTACCCTCTTGGACCGATATAAACGGCCTATGGGTACTTCAACTTTTAACCGCCTCTGTGGTCTAGTGGTTCAACCCACCGATTTCAGATCCAGATGTCCCGGGTTCGATCCCCATGGGGAGTACATTATATTGTGCTTGGTTTGGTTGGTGGTAGGACTTTGTTTAAGTCCGCCTGGCTAAGACGGCGTGAGATCGGCATTACGCTACGCGTGACCATCTCTTACTGCAATAAGCGACGCGGGGAAATGCATGTACCCTCTTTTTTTATTGTACGACGGAGAGTTGCTTGCCTTTCATCTCACCTGATTTTCAAGTTATTATAAGGCCGAAGGTGGAAGCGCACTTCACCCCGGAATCCTCAACAAACTGAGGAACTGGCTATCTTACCTCTAAATGTCGGAACACAATATTTAAGAATTGCGGATTAAAACAAATTCCTACCACCAACCAAACCAAGCACAATATTGTACTCCCCTGGGGATCGAACCCGGGACTGGACCTGACACCGGGGCGCGAACCACAAGACTACAGAGGCAACTGAAATGAACAATTGACTTTCGCTTCTGGATAGCTATCCAGAAATCTATAATACACCGCTCTAGCTTTGCGATCTCTACGTTTGTTTGAAATGAAACGAAATTATTTATTTGCATGAGTACAGGTATATCCTGGTCTTAAATATAATTAAGTTTCACTGTACTTGACCTCTTGTCGCACAAAAAAAATATTCTGTGTATAAATTCTAGCCAGGCTATATAAATACAATGAAAATTGGAATATAAATTAAACTTTTCAATATAAATCCAATTAAAAATGGCATGCGTTTAACTATTATGTAATGATGTCAATTTTAAGTTATCAAATAATAATAAAATTAAAAACAATAGGTAATTGAATGCAATGTAATTATGTCAATTTGAAGTAGTCAAATAATAAGAAAATTAAAAACAATAGGTAATTGAATGCAAACTAAAAAAATGTATATTTGAAATTATAGTCAACTTTATGAATATTTGAATATCTATCCCCGCAATAAAATCTTAATTTATCCTCAATATATAACATATAACTCAACCAATTACCAAGAAACTATGATTAATTGTAATATAGATAATAAATAAATAAATATTGCTGGACATTAATTTCACACAGCGCCATCTAGCCTCAACACAACCAACACACACACAGATTTTGGATATAATATAGGAACTAGATTACGTATCTGATACTTAAATACATATTTTTTGTAAATACTTATCACAAAATACCACACCCGAACACAGCTATCAATGGTGCAAAAGATAGTTGCGTTTGCACCATCAATGGTGCAGATGCAACTGATTAGTTACATCTGCAGCAATGATGGTGCAAGTCAATGGTGCTTGCGGTACGTCGGGCAAATATCTATATTCATCACACAAATGTTTGTCCTGGGTGGGATACGAACCCACAACCTACAGCGCAGAAGGCAGGGTTACAACCAACTGAGCTGAGGCTTGATAAACGTAGCGAACATTACAAGATATTAATAATAATAATAATAATAAAAATTTATTTATTGTCTCTCACACAAACGGATCCTTAATAGTAATAACAACAATTATATAAAATAGGCTCAGGTGACATTGAACCTGTTTAGTGAGGGACTGGTGCCTGAGATAGGTTTTCGTAAAAAACCTGTATTACAGGTCACCAGGTCTGCTCACACAACGGACTCAAAGAAGACCGTAACCAAAAACCTTTGAGAGGGTGTAATGGTGTATGTGTGTAAGTGGGATAGTGTGTGGTTGTGTGTATTTTTGAGTCGTATAACAAAGACCAATATATAATAGGTACATGCAGATTTCCATAAGCTGTTTTCAACAACATGTCTCGTTACCAAATACGATCGCCACAGCTACTTATTTTTACCCCGGCATTTATCGCCCGTAAAGTTTTACAACCCAACAGACGCTGCATTTTATAATTGTTATTCATGAATGTTTATTCTGCTACTGTTTTTTTTGCTACCACCTCTGTAATAGCTACACATCTATTGTCAAACATTCGGAAAGCCCAATCGGATCGAATTAGAAAATTTCCGATGGAGATTCCGGAAACGCGATTCTTAGCATCAAAATAAAAAATCTCAACAAAAAAAAAAACTTAATCTTTATGATTAGTATTCGAGATATTCAGAAATTGTTTAAGAATAGCGTCGTAATCTATCGGATTCCAAGTTGAATCCGACAAAAAGTGATTTTTCCGATCCGAAAATTTTCCGTGTATTTGAGAATCGAATCGTAATTAAGTCGAATCCGTCAAAAATTGATGTTTCTTATCCGAATAATGTCCGTGTGTTTGAAAATATTTCGCCTTTGTTTAGGTCCGCCTGGCTAGCTACCACCATGTTGCCTAATTCTGTCGCCATAACAACAATTCTAAAATTGGTGTGTTCCGGCATTTAGAGGTAAGATAGCCAGTTCCTCAGTTTGTTGAGGATTCCGGGTGAAGTGCGCCTCCACCTTCCTAAGGCCAAGCGCTTCCACGTCGTACAAAAAAAAACCTTCTAGTGTCTAGCTTAAGACAGAACCGGGACCACCAGTCAGCGAACAGTATTTGACCAAGCATCATCATCCCGATTCCGATACGCACGAGCAAATTTGGCGCGAGCTACTCCACCAGTGGTAAAAAAGGGGTCTCTGGCTGTTAAGTGCGTCCCTATGCCAGCTGATTCTTCTTCCGGTTTTAGTGCTAACATAACTATCTTGCCGAACTTCCTGAAGCGTAGTTCTAACCTCTAGAAGTCAAAGTGTCTTAGAACACTCCATAAATCGATCGTCACGTGACCTTGCCCTACGGCTCGTGTACTCACAAGACCGCCGCTGTCGTCTTACGTTACGACAAGATCTAAAAGTGCATTGGAATAAGTGTAGAATCAACTGGTTCTGTTGAGTTCTCTTTTCTTTTTTTTTTGTAGTACGACTGGATTGTGCTTGGCCTCCATCTCTCACCTGATCTTTCAAGTTATGATAAGACTAATAGGTAGTAGCTCTGCCTTCTGCGCTGTAGGTTGTGGGTTCGATTCCCACCCAGGACAAACATTTGTGTGATGAATATAGATGTTTGTTCTGTGTTTGGGTGTTGTATTGTATGATAAGTAAGAAAATATTCTATCCGCTGTCTAGTTCCCATATTACAAGCTATGTAATATATATCTCAGTTTGGGACTAGATGGCGCTGTGTGAAATTATTGTCCTGTAATATTTATTTGTATAATAATAATATTCAATAAACTGAGCAACTGGCTATCTTACCTCTGAACGCCGGAACACAACAACTTAAGAATTGTTGATAAAGCGACAGAATTAGGTAAGATCCTACCACCAACCAAACCAAACGTAATATTGCACTTCCCTGGGGTTCGAACCCTCTGGATTTGACACCGGCAGGCGAACCACTAGGCCAGGCGGTTCTGATTATGTCCATGAGTGTATTTACCTGCAGCCGGCGAGAAGACTCTGGCGGTAGATCTCGACGCTGGACTTCCCCGTGATCTGGTGTCCCGTGAGGTAAGTGTTGTGGGAACTGTTGATGAAGTAGTGTGACATCGGCTGGTCCATGTCGTCCGATAAGTCCAACTTGTTCGGAGATACTATTGGATTATCCTCGGACATCAGAAACCTAGAGAACACTGAACTTTATATCATCTCAAAACTACGAGAATTATCATTCTCTTCCCGCCTTATCCTTGCGCTGTTTGGTGTCCGTTATAGTAGAGTAGCGCGCCATTATTCACGGATGTCAAAGTCAAAGTCAAAATGTATATAATAATTATTATTATTTGTTTATTTATTCAGGCAACATGGGTTCAATACATTTACATAATTTAAATAGTTGCATAATCAAAATCAAATAAAATAGTTAATATATCATAGTTAATGTCAATAATAATAATAATAATAAACATAACTATAAAAATAACATATCTTGATCATTAAAATATTTTTATCCTGTACTTTTATGACATCGATCGTTAGGGTTAATCAAAGTCAAAGTCAAAATTACTTTATTAATTAAGATTTTTTAGGATCATTTTGAAACGTTTGGAATCGCGACCAGCACATACAAGGAGAAAGGCAAGAAACTCGGGCTAGTTAATTTTTTGATGATCCATTCAACATTTAGGTATACTTTACAGTTTTAAATACTATTAAAAGTATATATCGTATAAGGCGACTGTTGTCTTAGATGCAAACCGTTGCGTATTTTGGAAAAGGAAATAAGCCGGACCAATGGTAATACTGTGATACCGGATTGTGTTGTGTTTTTATTGCGACCGATCGAAAAGCTAGTAGTTATAGGTATCTAAACCTATACATGTCAGTTTGTTTGTATTGCCGTGGCGGTCGCGGATTTAGAATCAGCGCCTCCAACTCAGCCCATGAATGTCGTAAAGTTGACTAAGGGATCTCACCAGAAGAAGGGAAGCAGCTTCCTTATGTGTATTATCGACACCTTTACTGCGATCGACAATCCGTCTGCTAGGCCTGGTGATTATGGTAAAAACCCTCCAGCTTAGAAGGCTCTGTCCAGCAGTGGACACTAAGAGGCTGTTGATGTCACGTGATGTGTTTCTATGCATAGCGTTCGCTACTACCTAATAAAACCAGCAAAGTGCGGACAAGCACACCGATCTTCAACTCATTTCAAGGAAACATCAAGGGGTATAGCTTGGCCTTCATCTCACCTGGTTTACATGTTATGAAAAGATATAGTGGAAGCGCACTTCACCCGGAATCCTCAACGCTCTGAGGAACTGGTTATCTTACCTCTGCAGGCTCTAAAATGCAGGATCACAACAATTTAATAAATTGTTGTTATGGCGACAGAATTAGGTAAGACGGCGGTAGCTAGCCAGGCGGACTTTACAAAGTACAAAGTACCAAACCAAGCACAATTTTGTACTCCCACTGGGGATCGAGCCCGGTACCTCTGGAACTGACACCGGTAGTCGAACCACTAGGCAACGGAGGCGGTTAACGCGGGAACTCAAATTAACTCATAGCAATAATGTATTTTTACGCCTTGGAGGTAATAAAGTGGTTGGGTTAGGTTAGTCGCATCTATCAATCGTCCACTCCACAAAACTAATTATCTTGTCCTTCGATCTATCTATACATATATGACAAGCCTCATAGCTCAGTTGGTAGTAACTCTGCCTTCTGCGCTGTAGGCTGTGGGTTCGATTCCCACCCAGGGCAAACATTTCTGTGATGAATGTAGATGTTTGTTCTGTGTTGGGGTATTGTATCATATAGTATGTATGTATTTACAAACAGTATTTAAGTATTCTATCCGTAATCTTAGTTCCCATATTACAAGCTATGCTTAGTTTGGGGCTAGATGGCGCTGTGTAAAATGGATGTCCTGTAATATTTATTTATTTATTCATTATCTATCCCATAATTGCGGTCGACCTACTAGTATTTCCACTACATTCATATTCACCGCTCCTTATAACTGTTCCCTTCCAATCAGTGTTTTTGCACAGGATGCATTGCTAAGTCTTCGTTGGGTTGCGTCTGTTTCTACAGAATTATTTTGAGAAGCACTATTGAATAGACCCTCGTTTAACCAGGATCTCACATAACATGGGATTTATTTTGGTTTCTCCAATTAATGGAGGGGCTTCCGAAGGTTTTCGTTTACGTTTAAATCTGCTTTAGGTAAACCATCCCGGGCAAAGCCTTTACGATGTTGGACAGATGTAAAATAAATAGACAGTATTCTTAAACGGTATCAATAGGCCCGTGGTATAATATGGATCCGCCCAGCCAGGCGGACTTAAACAAACTCCTACCAACCAAACCAAGCACAATATTGTACACCCCTGGGGATCGAACCCGGGACCTCTGGATCTGAAATCGGTGGGTTGAACCACTAGACCATAGAGGCGGTAGCCGCCGATATGCCAACATCGCAATCCGCACCTACATGACACTGACTCTGGATCCGAATGCCACATAATGCACCGTATATATGCCATACCTATATGTAATATGTTTTGTATGCTGGGTATTCCCAGCAGTGGGTAAATCAATTTTAATCAGTCTTAGACAATCTTAAGCTATAGTAATGGATCATAAAAAAAAGCTAGCCCGAGGTTCTTGCCTTTCTCCTTGTGGGCTGTTCGCGATTCCGAACAGGCGGTAGATTTGACGTTTCAAGGTGAACCTAAATAAATCTTACTGAACAAAAAAAAACGACTTTAAATAAATAAATAAATACCTAAATAAATATTACACTATTTTTTACACAGCGCCATCTAGTCCCAAACTAAGCAAAGCTTGTAATATGGGAACTAGATGACGGATATAATACTTACGTACTTTTTACTGTTTTAAATACATACATATCATATAATACAACACCCAAACACAGAACAAACATCAATATTCCTCACATGTTTGTCCTTGGTGGGAATCGAACCCACAACCTACAGCTTCGACTTTGGATGAAATCTGTCTGCGGATGATGATGTTATATCGGCAGTAGAAATACACAAAGAAAAATTTAACCGTCTACTGTCACGGTTCATGAGAAACAGCCCGCTGAAAGACGGAAGAACAGCGGATGCTTAGTAATAGGGTCCCTTTGGCACCCTTTGGGTACGGAACCCTAACAAGACCGGATGTTCTATTTTAAGCGAGACCCAATCTGGCTATAAAATGACAGGAGGCTGTTCCCATATCAAGACTGACCTTTTCGATTACCTATTTTGCGACTCTGACCTCTCGCCGCGGAGGGTAAAACCGCAAAATGTTAAAATATTTCGCGATACGAAACCCTCTGTTATTTCAAGCACTTAAACAATTCACAACACTGCTACAGAATCAAATATAACGCCATTCCATAAACACAACGGCAAACTTTGACATATTTCCATAAACTCGGGATAACTTCACTGCTGACTGAATGAGTTTGAAATTGCGTTTCAGATATTGCGCTGCTCTTATCGACGTAATGTTGAAACGAGTTAATATCACAAGAGATCGCATATCATATTGCACCAGTAAACCTACAGCTATATGTATAACAGTTGAGGTGGTACTTCCTATATTATATAGGCGACGGTGTACGCTTACGATTTTCATCTTGGTTTCAATCAAAATAGCGGGTTTTCCTCTGAACAATTTTACGTTTTGTACGGTACAAGCATTGAGTAGTCAAAGAAACGTCGCCATTTTTATCAAAATCGATTGAAACCCAAGTTAGATAATATACCAGCAGGTGGACCGTTTGCCTTTTTGCTACCATAGTAGTAGGTATTAAAAAAACAGAGTTAGATACGCATAAGACAGGTTTTGATACAATTTAATTGAGTAAACACTATGTCAGTTAGGGAACCAATATGGACATTCTAAACATCATGTTTAAAAAAGTGCCGTCAATTTTATATGCCCGTATGTAGTTGCGAATCCAACTATTTCGAATACATGATGTGTTGGAGTTACAAAAATCCATAGCGCACGTACATAAGCCACAGAAACTACCCGAAGAATAAAATATCGTTCACATGGACCATTCACATAAGTGCCAGAACCACTTGATTCTACCTATGTCATTGAACAATAATAATAAACTTTATTATTTTTAAGTTTATTTCGACCCACAGCTGGAGGCGTCCCCCTAATCCCCCCAACCATCTCGATCCTTCGCGATCTCTAGGATTTATCAAAACCTGTCTCATGCGTATCTAACGCTGAGACAGGTATTTTTTTTCTAATACTACTGAGGTGGCAAAAAGGCATACTGTTCACCTGCTGGCCTATTACCTAACTCTGTTTCATTTGGGTTTCAATCGGTTTTAATAAGGATGGAGACTTTTGAAAAACTGTTCAGAAAAAAAAAATAGATTTACATTAATCTTTTTTTTATAAAACGTTTATCAATTACCTTAAAAATCCGTCGAAAGTCAACTGCGATCTTTGCTGGTGGTACTTATTGTGCTCGTATGCCTTTATCAGATCCTTGGCCCTTTGAAGGTCGGTGTAGGGATGCAAGATCTCGTTCAATCGGGGGTCTCTCTGCACTACATTCAGGAATTCCACTAGTTGGGTTGCAGACAGATGTGGTTTTCCATCGGTCCTAGAAAATTCAGAGCATGAACCAGTCACAGCTGCTTCAACTAACGCCTGCAAAAACACCTACGGGACCAATGGTTAGATAAGGTAGGACTCATGATTGCAATGCAATTTCCATTGCCACATTTAAAAATAAAATGAGGACGTGGCTTTTCGATATTGTTTATCTATAGCGCAGAAGAATTCCTAGCATTACCCGAGCAAAAGTGGAATCGTGTGGCTACAATATTTTATTGAAAACTAGTATAACACCCGGGACTTTATACCCGACATTCTTTTATTTCATGATTGACATGATTTTATGAAAAGTCCTGCTCTGTTTCCCAGAAATCCATTAATGAATGTGCTAAATATTGGAAAGTATGTTTCCTGATAATCTTTGTAAGAAAAGTGCTAAATACAAGAAAGTCTGTTTCCTGAAAATCCTTTTAAATCCTTTCATAAAAGGATTTTCGGGAGTGCTGAATATCATATGAAAAGTCCTGCTATTAAAAAGTCTGTTTCCCTAAAATCATTTGATGAAAACGCTTAAAATTGAAAAGTTTGTTTCCTGAAAATCCTTATAATAAAAGTGTTATATACAAGAAAGTCTGTTTCCCGTGCTGAAGGTATGTTTCCTTAACAACCTTTTATGAGAAGAGCTGAATGAAAAAGTTCTGATTATTAGAAAGTCTGTATCCATATAATTCTATAATTAAAAGTGCTGAATATTTATGGCCCTATTCGTTTTTATTTCGAGTCACAGGCGAGGAAACAGGCGACAAATATCCCTGACAATACGAGCAATTATAACAAATTGCCACCATCGTGCCATTTGAACCCGTGAACTCGGTATCATAACCACTAAATAGTGTCAATTTGTGACTCCGATGCATAATAAAGATATCATGTTTATTCGCCGTTATAGTTCGACCTCTGTGTAGGCGTAGAAAAACGTTTGTCCAAGACTTTTATATCTGATTTATTTATGTTCTCTTGTAACAGATCTAAGGGGGTACAATTTCGCCATGAAATATAGTTTCGTCGAAGTTCGCAAACAAGGACCAAAGGCAGCTAACGGATCGGGGCGTCGTCGTAGCTAAGTTTAAATCCAGTTACGTGAGGTTCTTGCCAGAGCTGTAGTGAAAACGTTACAAGACTCACAGATTGTTGAATATCTTCTGGACTTCAGAACGCTGCGTGAGACTCTTGTAGAAGGCGAAGAAGTCTTCGAACTGGAACTTTGACTGGCTGATGGTGTCCGTCTTTCCCGTAGGAAGGCCCGACTCGCTCAGTGCCTTCTCGACTCTCTTCTTATCTTCCTTATTCTGAGCGAACACCCGGACGATGCTGTGCAACAGAAAATATATATATTTTTTTTTTTTTTTTTCATTTTACACAGCGCCATCTAGCCCCAAACTAAGCATAGCTTGTAATATGGGAACTAGATTACGGATAGAATACATAAATACTATTTTTTTTTGTAAATACATACTTATCATACAATACAACACCCAAACACAGAACAAACATCTACATTCACACAAATGTTTGTCCTGGGTGGGAATCGAACCCACAACCTACAGCGCAGAAGGCAGAGTTACTACCAACTGAGCTATGAGGCTTGTTAAACCGGAACAGAAAATAATTAGTTACAGGTACCGCGAAAATACAAATACTGTCTGTATTATATCTACAGTTTAAGGACGACGAGCAATGCCGTTCCTTATCACAATGTTTAAGTCAAATTTATTTTAACCACACTGATATTATAAAAGCGAAAGTATGTTTGGATGGACGTTTGTACCATGTTCACGCCAGAACTACAGAACGGATTACGCTAAAACTTTGCACATTATGTCGCTCTAAGCTAGCGATATCAAATATACCAGGTGAGATTCCAAGACAAAGCTTGTCGCAAAAAAATTTTAATCCTTTGAAATAGGAAATAAATGATAATGATAGGGGTGACTAGGAATAAGCACAACCGCCTCTGTGGTCTAGTGTTTCAACCCACCGATTCAGATCCCGGGTTCGATCTCTAGAGGGTGTACAATATTGTGCTTGGTTTGGTTGATGTTAGGACATTGTCTAAGTCCGCCTACCGCCATCTTGTTTAATTCGGTCGCCATAATAACAATGCTTAAATTGTTGTGTTCCAGCATTTAGAGGTAAGATAGCCAGTTCAGTTTCAGTTCAGTTAGTTGAGGATTCCGGGTGAAGTACGCCTCCACCTTCGACCTTCTCAACTTGTAACCAGGTGAGATAAAAGAAAAGCGCTTCTCTTCCTCGTCGTTAAAAAACTTTAAAGTGGGCTATCTACCCCGCTTGGACGGTTAGTCCATAATAGTTAACGTCTGCCACCGTGGTACTGGACGTAGTAGCAGACGGTAGTAATGTATCACCGTGTGCCCCCGTTGTGGGGGTCTATGGCCATAAGTGTTACCGTCTGCCACCGCGTGGTGGTCGTTTGTGGGGACACGCGGTAACAATTCAGAATTAGATGTCAAAACATCGCCATACAAAACAGAATTCGTACTTTTTTGTAGTTCTTTACTAGGGTACCGGTTTTATGCGGGTGAAGCTGCCAGCTGAAGTTGTCAGAAATATACATAAACTAAAATGTTTGACCCTATTCTCATCTTAAAACAAGGAGACCTTTTTTGCAAATCACAATCGCATTCTGCATCAATGGTCCAATAATCTATTCCCATTTACTTTGGACGGACGCCGGGTCTTTTGGCAAAGGTACAAAGTTAAAATAGCTGACCCTTTGGGCACCTTTTATTGAATTTCCCCGTGAAGGTTGTGTACGAAACAAATTATTATACTCGCACATACCAAGACAGCATAACATGAGATGAGATTGCTATCTTATTACGTTGTAACACGGTTTGTATCGTATGATTGACGTTATTGTGTAAATTACAAAAGGCGACGCGCAGATAAACCGATACCAGATGTCAGTGTTAAATCGTGCTAGGTACATATTTTCGGCAAGTAATCAAATGTTGATTTTATAATATTAAGCCAGCAAAAAAAAAACAGATGAAATGTTATTTTGACAGCAAATAATTTTATCTCAAAGCGGGTACGACAGTAGGATGCTAGGGAGAATTCAACATTTTGATATTCAACGTTTTGATGTAGGTATTTCAGCATTGTAAGAATACAAAATTTTAGTAAATTCAACTTTCCGAACCTGAAGGGTATTTTTAGACCCCCGAAACACATTGCTTGTGTTATACTCGTATACACAAGCAAATAGTTTGCTGACAAAATACATTTTGGAGCTTGGTCAGCTCCAACCTCTATAATTTGCTGACCGTTTAAATGATAGCTTTTATTTCATACGTGTTATTGTTATTACTACAACGGACCTGGCTGAAAACCTGCGCATCATCGTTGCATAATGCTTGATGCTGCAATTAAGTTGAGTCAGGGTACCTTTTTACTCAAATTTAATTTTGTTTGATATTTGTGTTCGTCATATTCAGCTTTCTTTTAATCTGAGTACCTATGGGTTTATTTTTTGTTTAATGACTGTTTCATATTGGGTAAAATTTTTTTTCTCTCTCTTTTATTTCTTTCTCTTTTTTTTCTATTGAAAATGTTAAAAAACGCCTTACATTGAATCACTCGACGTTTTCAAAGAAACCTAGCGGATTTGTTACAATTTTTTTATTTTCTATGTTGAAACGGATCTCCGAAAACGAAAAGTGACGCATGAAATAAAATTATCCTAATATGTAATTGATTTGTCTATTTATTCAACAAAAAGAACATTCAGTTTACTAGGTTACTGCAAGGCCTCGTAGCGGCAGTCTTTTATATTGTAATAAATGATGCTATTATCGCTATAGAAGGTAAGCATCATTGTCTTTCAAATAATAGAAGGCGATGAATAAAAAAAAATGATAAATTACCACGCATTAAGATGAACACAACAAATGAATAGATTGTTCACGGTTAGATGTATTAGGCACGCACTAGAAGTTGCTCTATAGCTATACCTACTATAGCTATACCTACTATACCTTTACAATAAACTCCACAGACAATTCAGACGATTCACGTGCAAAACTTCTAGCGCGACTGGCTTGTTCAGTTATATCTGGTAATTATTTCTGACTACATAAACGGAGTCATAATAAGATAATAAATCTGTCGACAATGGAATCAACCATGAAACGGTTTTGTTTAACTTCACGTGGAATAATCCTAGAATGAATGAAAATACCTACTTCATTGTGCACCTTATAAATAAAATTGGATACCTTAAAATATAATATGCGGTCTCATCGCTAAAATCTATTTCTTTTAACATGGATGGAGATGATTTTATAGCTTAATCCAGTTTTGTGTACAGGATACAAAATAAGCTATTGGATATTTTACAATTCACGCTATCTGTACCATGCGCTGGGATAATTTCGCTATGACCACACCCGCCCACATTAGTTATAGGCAAAAGATACGGGGCACAAACATAATTTGGCAAATGATTAGCTTGGCAGATGGCACAAAGAAGCCTTCACATAATGATACGAATGAACATAATGAACATTTGATAATGGATCTAACACATAAGATAATTTAAAAGTATTTTTACCAACGGCAATTTAATTAATGAAATTGAAATCGTTTATTTGCAAGAAAATACATTAATTAAACAAACATAAAGAAGTAACACTAAAAATAAATCACATAGGTACCTTCTTACTTAACAAGTCATATTATATATCAATATTATACTTTTTTTTTATTGTACGACGGGGAAGCGCTTGGCCTTCATCTCACCTGGTCAAGATAATAAGGCCGAAGGTGGAAGCGCACTTCACCCGAAATCTCAACAAACTGAGTAACTGGCTATGTTACCTCTGAAAGCCGGAACATAAAAATTTTAGAATTGTTATTATGGCGACAAAATTAGGTTAGATTGTGGTAGCTAGCCGGGTGGACTTAAACAAATTCCTACCACCAACCAAACCAATAACCCTTTTACCCAATTAAAGCCTTATAAAATATTAACACGTAAAATAAATCTAAATCTTACTACTGGCTAAAACAAGGAATGCAAACATAGGTGGTGGAAGGGTTGAACAACAGTAGCAGATTAAACTTAAGATGCACGTCTAAGTAAGACCATATAATAAGGCGTACACATTACATGGAGTTCCTCGCTCTAAGTATAGACTTGTATGTAGATGCGAGGGCTCTAGCTCTGCCTGGCTCTGGCCGCAAGGTTGATGAAATGGTTCAAAAATGTGAAATGAATCATCCATTGACAAAGGAATTTAAATGTGGCGAGGATAAAGACGTATGTTGCCAAAAAACATGCCAGCGAATTCATAATTTGCAATACGCTAAAATTAGACGTAAATTACCTCGGATCGTTTATTTCTTTGAGATGATAGATCCATCACCCGTTCCGAACAAAGCCAACAATCACCGCTTTAACCGCCTCTGTGGTCTAGTGGATCAACCCACCGATTTCAGATCCAGATTCCAGAGGTCCCGGATTCGATCCCCAGCGGGAGTACAATACTCTGCATTGTTTCGTTGGTAGTAGGACTTTGTTTAAGTCCGCCTGGCTAGCTACCACCATCTTACCTAATTCTGTCGCCATATCAACAATTCTAAAAGTTGTTGCGTTCCGGCATTTAGAGGTAAGACAGCCAGTTCCCAGTTAGTTGAGGATTCCGGGTGAAATACGCCTCCACCTTCGGGCTTATCGCAACAAGCCTCATAGCTCAGATGGTAGAAACTCTGCCTTCTGCGCTGTAGGCTGTGGGTTTGATTCCCACCTAGGCCAAACAATTTTATGATGACTATAGATGTTTGTTCTGTGTTTGGGTGTTGTATATATCATATAGAACGTATGTATTTACAAAAGGTATTTAAGTATTCTATCCGTAATCTAGTTCCCATATCGCAAGCTATGCTTAGTTTGGGGATAGATGGTGCCGTGTAAAATTTATGTCCTGTAATATTTATATTTTAACTTGAAAATCAGGTGAGATGAAGGTCAAGCACCTCCCAAAAAATAAAAAAAACTTTTAAACATAAAACAAACTTTCGCATTTAATATATTAGATAGGATAAGCTTATATCTAAATCGTAGGCGAGCTCACTCTGCCGCAAGATGATGCCGGAAGGATTATCCGGCAGCATACGGAAGAATGCTCTTTTATATCAACAAACATATCGCCATGAGTAAATAAAGAAACATCAACAAATAAAGCGACTATTAATAGGTACCATAAGTAATATAAACATTTAAGTGCTAAAACTGAACATATTTGTGTAGAGATTTTATTATGGCCACAGCAATCCATCCATCGTGTTTTATAGCTTGACCAACATTTTTATAACACGTTGGGAGCGAATATAAAACCAATGAAGATGTATGAGGCATTATTCCGAGCAAACATTGATATGTTCATTCTGTATGATTCTAGATCTAACACAAAAACATTATTCCTGACACTGGGTAAGTACCAGTAGGTCTGAAAACGCCACATTATCTTGCTATTTTCTAGTTAGTTACAGACTTACGACTTTTTTCCCTATTCAGAGAGCATACTCCATGATCCCCTCATATGAGGATAACTTACTAGGGAGTAATCACAGGCACGTCCAAACTTACGTTCCGCACTTCGTGGGCAAATGAATGAATGAATAAATTAATTAATTAATGAATCATGAATGAATGAATGACAATTCTTTATGGAACACCAAAAACATAAAGAACAATTGTCAATTTAAAACTAAAGTAAACAGTACAATGGGCGGTCTTATCGCTTAAAAGCGATCGCTTCCAGATAACCTTAGGATGTAAAGGATAGTACAAATATGATTGATGGTAGGAGGGTGTACCTACATAATAATAGAGAATATTTTTATTTGATAATTACAGTACAAAATATATAAATAAATGCGTTATAATAATATGACTATGTTAGAATATGTACCTACCTACTTACTAACATAATATACATAGGTATATAAATGAACCTAATTATTTATACTATTACATTATTTATTAATTAGATAATATAATTATATTCATAATTATAATTAATAGATTAAAATATGATTATTATATAAGGTAAGTGCGGAACGTAGGTTTGGACGTGCCTGAGTTTTGTAAGTAGCTAGTATTCAGTTAATTTTATTTAATTTGAGGAAAAAAACTGCACATAATTGGAACATCTGGTACTGTTGTGTTCCGGCATTAAGAGTTAAGATAGCCAGTTCCTCCGACCGTTGAGGATTCTGGATGAGGTGCGCTTCCACCCTTATTCCCGCCTTATTATAACTTGTACACCAGATGAGATGAAGGACAAGCGCTTCCCCGTCGTACAATAAAAAATAAAAAACAGTGGCACTCCGGGAGTGCACACAGAAATGAAAACTTGAAGTTTGTCACTTGCAGCGCAGAGCTCGGAGCGACAACACGTCCACAGAGGGCTAGTCAGTGAGCAGCAAGACTATATTTCCTGAGGATGCCTCGTGTAGAGGCGAAACACGTGTCGATTTGATTTTTTCAGAGAGATTTGGCGGATTTATTACTAAATATTTTTTCTGTTTTCAGATTTTATTTTGAAGTTTGTCGATCATTGCCGAAGAGAACAGATGACGCCTGGCTTTTTATTCTGTGTTCTGGCGGCTGGCGGTGATGTGATGGGGTCGGTTTGTACCTAGCGCTGCTGTATGTACACCACCTACTTCTCTACTCTTTCTGTATGCATTGTCGTTGGTGACTTTTGGTTCGTATCAGATGCTTAGCTAACTAGGAGTCCTAGGAAATCAGCAACTCCGAGGACCAGGGTCCTACAAACACCCATACTCAACAGCAAATATTTGTGGTAGGTAAAAGATAGTTGATACATTAGGCGTTGATATTGTTGGTACATGAATCTCAATGTGTTATACCTGCCGGGTGTTGACAATAGCGCCATCTATTGAGAATTAGCGGAACTAATGCCGACTGTAGTTTTTTTTTTTTTTTCATTTTACTATAATTACGTTTTCAATTTAGCGTTCTATGTTTGCGTATTCAACATTTTAAAGCAACGGTAACGGTAAAAGTGTCGCGAGTTAAAACGTTTTTCCCATCTCAAAAAATGCCCAACGCGCCTAAGGAAGTTTTCACTTAAAAAATATACATTTCCCACACATTTACCAAATTGCGAAAAATCGTCAGAGAAGGTACATCTAAAATAATATGATACATTCAATATAATACGTGAAGATATTATTTTCCTTTTCTGTGGCATGAATCAAAGCGTCCCTACGTAACACATGTATGCGTACCTACTTATATATTAGAATAGGGTCAGCGCGGGCTGCAACCGTCTTTCCCTCTATCCTTAGGATGGTTCGGTTAAGGTACGCACGAGATGACCTTTGGTAAATCGTGGATTAAGAATAAAATTTGCAAAGACAAACAGACAACGTTGCACTTACTCGTAGGTTCACCGACCGAAGATACGCGTTTTCTTTATGTTTTTTTTACGCCTTCATCAGCCTGTATCTAAGCCTTTTGTGTTGGCGACAGACTTAGGTAAGAACAATGTTTTTTCAATTGAATGTTTAGATTCCATATTGCCTTCCTTAAACTGACTGAATCTTAACGAGGAATATTCGCTCGGTTAGGGAATCGATATGAAAAGTCAAGCATTGATTTAATAAAAAATGTTATGAGAACTGATATGGAAAATCCAAGCATTAAATTTCAAAAGTATTGTTGTTATTGGGGAATTTTAAAAATATTGTCATTAGTTACAGGTAGCCTGTATGTAGTGGTGAATTTTACTATGTTTTGAAGCAACAATTTACGAAAAACAATATTGAGCGACCATAACCGCAAGAAAGGATGATTTAACCGCCTCGGTGGTCTAGTGGTTCAACCCACCGATTTCAGATCGAGAGGTCCCGGGTTCGATCCCCATGGGGAGTACAATATATTGTGCTTGGTTTGGTTGGTGGTAGGATTTTGTTTAAGTCCGCCTGGCTAGCTACCACCATCTTACCTAATCTGTCGCCATAATAACAATTCTTCAAAAAATTTTTGTGTTCCGGCATTCAGAGGTAAGATAGCCAGTTCCTCACTTTGTTAAGGATTCCGGGTGAAGTGCGCCTCCATCTTCGGCCATATCTCAACTTGTTACCAGGTGAGATGAAGGCCAAGCGCTTCCCCGTCGTACAATAAAAAAAAAGGTCTACGATAGAGCGTTTTCCCAGAAGACACTGGCTCTACCGTTCGCCGACGGAACACGGCAATATGATAGGTTTAGAATATGTTTGATATCTCTAACTTTCTTTATAACCGCCTCTGTGGTCTAGTGGTTCGCCCACCGGTGTGATCCAGAGGTCCCTGGTTCGATCCCCAGGGGGAGAACAATATTGTGCTTGATTTGGTTGGTGGCAGGACTTTGTTTAAGACCGCACGGCTACCACTATCTTACCCAATTCTGTCGCCATAACAACAATTCTAAAAATTGTTGCGTTCTGTCATTTAGAGGTAGGTAGCCAGCTCCTCAGATTGTTGAAGTCCGCGGTGAGATGAAGGAACTTCCCGACGTACAATAAAAAAAAAATACCACAACTGTCTGCACTTGTCCGTTAAACTTTACCTAGACCGGACCGTCCGCAAATTCTGAAAAATAGACGAGCGACAGTAATATTAAAAGACTTACTTTTTCACAAGAATCTTTCCAGATTTGTCTGCTTTCAGGACGATCTTGGTGTGCAGTTTCTCCAGGAACTTTATCGTGGGGTTGTTGGACTGATTGAGGTTGTAAGCCAGAGCAAACAGCTCCTCCGTCCACATCTGTTGACAAAATTGCTTGTAAACAAATGACAATTACGTATTTTGTACGCGCAACTTGACGCCGATTTTATTGAGAAATATATTGTTTAATATCGTTTTATCTGTGGCATCTAGTACCTCAAACATAAAGCAAGAATGAAGAAACCGAGAGATAGATTCAAAAACACATAGATCCTATTTAAAACCTACCGCGATTACGAGGTTTGCGAGCCAAATTATCGGATCACTAATTACAGAAAATACCCACTCAATTTTTATGGTTCCGTACCCAAAGAGTGCCAACGGGACCCTACAACTAACTCTTCGTTGTCCGTCCGTCCTTCTGCCTGTCAGTGGGCTGTATCTCATGAACCGTAATAGGTAGACAGTTGAAATTTTCACATAATAATATAATACACAATATAATATGTAGCAATATTTTTTATCAGCCCTATCGTAAAGGCCGCCTTACTATTCCGTGTGATACTATTCCTTACCATGACAAATAACAACATATACTAAAAATCGGCCAAGCGTGAGTCTGACTCACAAGAATGCCCCAGTACGGAATGCAAATAACAAGTATGGTTTGCCGGGACATGAGGGTCAGAACCTTAGATAAAAAAAAAAAAAAAATCGCCCGAATGTACCTATAACCACAGCACAGCAACCACGCACCAGAACAGCAGATTTAATTCAGTTACTCGTAGCCTGTCAAGGTCGTAATGAACAGTAGCTTACTTTGCGTACTAATAAATAAATATTACAGGACATAAATTTTACACACCGCCATCTATTCCTAAACTAAGCAAGGTTTGTAATATGGGAACTAGATTACGGATATAATACATATAATACGTATTAATATATAAGTAATATATTATGCCCTAACACTTATTTATCGTCTGTTTGTCTGAAAAGCAGCAGTTGTAATTACCTCTATACATTATGTTGCCTCTATATTATCTCTTACTAGCATCGCATGACATAAAATGACACTATTTTAGCTGTGTAGTATGGCGTGTGATATCCTGTTTTTTTATATCTTAGGTCGGAACCCTCGGTGTGGGTTCCGACTCTCACTTAACCTGTTTATACTATGTTCATACAATTATTTTTTTAAATAGGTAAAATAGTAAGTGTTTAAGGTTACGTCATGTTAAGCTTACATGTACATTTACTGAGAAACACAAGGTCATTAGACAAATACACCTCACGCTGCTAAAGTCTAACTTAGGCATTACACTAAAAGCACTCTACTCCGGACTTAGCTAAAAGCCCATTATGGTCCGCCTGCTCAGTCAAAATATTTATCGCTGTATCCGTTACCAAGTAGATTACCAGATAATACGGAGCTATTACTGTAATAGAACAGAGTGTGTGCCAAACGATAAAGATCTATTTCAAATATTTACGTACAAATATAATAAGTATATGCAAAAGTGGATTGGTTTGTCTATCATTCAACCAATGGTGGGTCAGGTGCCGTCGTTTTATGCATACTACTTCTATTAGCACTAGAAGCCATGCAGTGGTCGAAATTCGACCGTAGAATAATAAACAAACATGGTTACACTTATCATCCGTACAAACTTAAGCTATGCTAAATCTCACTCTCTTCGTGCACGCCTTAACTCGATGAGTGTTGTAAAATATATGAGCTAACCTATACAAAGTCCATACTCATAGAATTCGGTTTCAATTAATAACTTATCAATCTTTATAATGCGCACCGCGAGTGGAACGCATTGCCCGCGTCTGTGTTTGCCGATCGTTACAACATGGGGTATTCAAGTCAAGAGTTGAGAGTAGACAGGCTCCTATGCGTGTTCCAGCAATGACTGCATCATAGCATACGAGTATCATCAGACGTCAAACGCCTATCTACTACAGCTATCTAATTATCTTTGAATGTATATCTATTATTGGGTAATACGCTAAGAGAACTTTTTAAGCTAAGAACGCTAAGAACACTTTTTAAGTCTACTTCGCGTGTGCTGCACGTCCCACTCGATGTAAAACATACCATAAGTGTTTTACAGCACACATCAAGTAATGTAAGCTTAAAGAGGGGTCCGAAGTTTAATCTCAGTGTATAAGTGCATAATCGATGTGTCGTGGCCGCAACGCTGAGCATCTGAGTTTCACTGTGATCATGATGACGGGTTGTTTGCTGGTAGTATACTAATATCGTACAATAAAAATACAGATAGTTTCATATGAATGATCTAGATTCTATATCTATTATATTTAGTTGCATCATTCAGTATTTTCTAAGCTTTATCTTGAACCAATCAATGGTCGAGTTAAACGTAGTTCTGGAGTACACTAGCAACCGCCTCTGTGGTCTATTGGTTCAACTCACCGATTTCAGATCCAGAGGTACCGGGTTCGATCCCCATGGGGAGTTCAATATTGTAGTAGGACTTTGATCAAGTCCGCCTGGCCAGCTACCACCATCTTACCTAAGTATGTCGCCATAACAACTATTCTAAAATTTGTGTTCCGGCATTAGGAGGTAAGATAGCCAGTTCCTCAGTTTGTTGAGGATTCCAGGTCAAGTGGATCTCCACCTTCGGCCTTATCATAACTTGTAACCAGGCGACATGAAGGCCAAGCGCACTTCACCCGGAATCCTCAGCAGACTGCGGATCTGGCTATCTTAACTTTTAAATGTAAAACACAACTATTTTTTTAATTGTTGCTATGGCGACAGGCTGAAGTAAGATGGTGGTATCTAGCCTGGCGGACTGTAACAAAGTTTTGCCACCAACCAAACCAAGCACATAATTACTCCCTCCGGGAATTGAACCCGGGAGCCACTAGACCACAGAGGCGGTTAATCAGAAACATGGTGTGCCATGATTGATTTAAACAAACTACGCTACAATTTGAGACGGGAGAATCATCATCGCTGCTATGAAAAACCCATAAATAAAATTAGTTCAGGGGCGTGTGGGCCTCGACTTGACCGACCGCTGCCGCCAAGCGTCACCGGAAAAGTTTTTATCAATACTATATTTTTATAACTATTTTATTGCCATACCATCACGGTCTGTTAACTTTTTGACGTTGTACTTCTTTTGGCGCGTTTGGGAAAAAATATGGGTGATTTTTTTACGATGCGCTCGCACACCGACACCTAAAATCCACACCATGAAGTTGGTTGCGTTTTGGAAAATTTATGAATGTTTTTTTACGATGCGCGCGCATACCGACACCTAAAATCGATACCATGAAAATGATTGGTAATTGTATCTGAAGTTTTCGTAAGAACTGATAACGACATTCAAGGTAGTTCAACAGTAATGATAGTTATTCAAATATGTATGAACCTACAATACGTGTTTTATATCAGTGGAGATAAAAAACACATATTCATGTGATTCAGTGATTATAAATTATTTATGGTGGTGAATGATATTTTATTGTGAGTATTCGGCTAACTGTAGGTAAGTAGGTATGTATTATTTTTATTATTATTACTTTTTATACTTTACTTTACCTTTACTATTATTACATTAATAAGTATTTAGTTATTTTTGTTTTGTTACTCTAAAAAATATTCCAGGAATTCTAAAATAGTGAAAGCCTGGGACATAGTTCCAGTTATCCCATAATATTTATTTTATACTTTACTTTACTTTTACTGTTATTACATTAATAAGTACTTAGTTATTTTTGTCTTGTTACTCTAAAGAAATCCAGGAATTCTAAAATAGTGAAAGCCTGGGACATAGTTCCAGTTATCCCATAATATTTATCCCAAACTCTTTATCAGTTAGCCGTCAGCTAATACATAATGATTGGCCCAAGCCAGAGGTTCTTGCCTATCTCCTTGTGTGCTGGTCACGGTAGATCATACGTTTCAAAATGTTCCTAAAAATCTTACTGAATTTAAAAAAAACATTAATTTCACACAGTCCCAAGCTATGAAAAGCTTGTTAGGTATATGGAAACTAGATAACTGATGGTAAAATACTTGTGTTTTTTTTGTAAACAAATATTAATTAACAAACCTAACAATACATCAATCAAAGGTCAGTCCCCATAACCCACAGCGCAGAAGGCAGAGCTACTACCAACTGCGCTGTGAAGCTTGTCTAATCGAAAAAAATAATAACTTTGACTTCCAGATTTGAATTACAAAACTTACACACGACGATTTGAAAGTTTGTAACCCTGCCACTCCTTACCATGCAACAGCTCAACATTCATTGAAAATGTGTGAGATATTTCGTAACTCATGAAAACATAGTTAGCGGTAGTTCCACGTATCTTATTCATAACATTGAAAAAGGGGAGCGAGCAATATATCACTCGCACACAATATGTAGCGAATATTCTTTCTAATAATGGATCAGTGGCTGGATCACGAATGTCTAACGTTACCGTAATGTAAAGGTAACGTATTTACGTTTCGGTTATGGACCTTTACATTACTTGGGAGCACGAAGCACTATCGTATCACTCACGTAACAACAATAGGTAAACGTGAGTGACGTCGAGTGACGATACGTTAACGTTACCTTTACATTGCGATACATTGTCAAAAGGTTCGTGATCGCAAATTTAGTTCTATTTACGTACTGTAGAGGCGCTGTGCGAAATCCTATACAAAATGCTTACGTGAATGACACGCTTACCGTAAGATAGCATATTCGTGATCGGGCCTCTGCTTTATACGGGGTGAGTGACGTGCGATAGCGAGGCGAAGCATTCTACCCTCCCCTGTATACAAGCAAATAGGAAAACATCCACACAGGAAATGTACTAGCATTACTCAAACAGAACACACCCTACTCTATTTCGCGCACATCTATAACGCCGCAATACAAACACGTTCGCAGTAGAGTGGAAAAACTATAATTGATGTTCGTGACTACCTCTTCTTACATCCCTAAAGCTATCATTTAAACGGTCAGTTAATTAAAGGTCAGCAAATTTAATTAAGCAAATTTATTTAGCCAGTAATTAAAGAGTATTTGGTCAGCTCCAAAATGTATTTTAGCGAATAATGTACGACCCGATCAATCGAATCCAAAAAGCAAGGTGTTTCTGCATTTTTTTAGACAAGCGTGCTCCATCTTAGGCCACATCTTTACTTGTTTATCAAGTGATCTGGTGGCTATCATCAATTAAAAAAAAAAAGTGAATGGACCCCATTATATTCTTCGACGATACCATTGTCATAGTGAAGCAATTGGTTTAGTCGAATCGGGGTTCAGCAACGTGCCGTGAAATGTCAAAAAATGTAATTACCTTCCCATGTCTGTTACAAAACTTTCAATATCAACTAATTTATTTACTTGCCCATGTCTATTATAAAACTTTCAATATCAACTAATTTAATGACTTGCCCATGTCTATTATAAAACTTCCTTTTGAAACAGAATGGTATTTTCATACCCACGGTTCGATGTTTTCTAGCACAAACTGAAACAATGCAGCGTGCTGGAGCGCTTCGCTATTGAAAATCTTTCTAAACTATCGTAACAAACGTATAGCCGTAACAAACGTGGAATTCGTAAACGTATACGTTTTACATTTCATCCATGTCCGAATAAAAACATTATGCACTTAGTGGCACGCCCGGGACCTAGTTCCCGCCATTCTGTGGGAATTTCAAATATATGAATTCAGCTTTCTCGAGATGCTACACCGAAAATTTTATATCTTTTCAGCTTTAGTAGTGTAGGGGTGGTAGTAGTGTAGGTACCCCTACACTACTAAAATTTCAAGACTCAAACCTCCGGTTTGAGCCGTGCGTTGATTGTCAATCGTTCAGTCAGTCGAGTCAGTCAACTACACGAAGATTAAATATATTTAGAGAGATACGGAAGATGATTTAAAAAAAAAAAG
Organism: Venusia cambrica; assembly: GCA_951394065.1. NCBI lineage: Eukaryota > Metazoa > Arthropoda > Insecta > Lepidoptera > Geometridae > Venusia > Venusia cambrica. Next base: position 5,658,887 of record OX596044.1, on the reverse strand, counting down.
TTGTCCAAATACATATATTATTGTTAATAGACCTGTTTGTAAACAGAATGTACCGCTCCAGTGTTATCAGTGAAGTTAAAACTAAAAGTATTTCGATAACCGACATGTTTGGACACAATTATTTAAAATAGTTTGACTGACAAGTCGAAAAGACAGATTAAGCACGGCGATTTTGTTACAAATTGAACTTCAATGAATATATGATGACCAAAATTCAAAAAGTCGTAAAACAAACGTTGTTCCCCGAGTCGGGTCGGATAACCCCGTTTCGGCATACACATATTCTGTTGTAGCTTGTATATGATATAATCATTGTAGTTATCGCGACCGCCATGGCATTTAATGGCGGTCGCGGCTTCCGAATCGTCCACTCCAACTCAGCCCGCGTATGTTGTAAAAAGCGAGTCAGGGATCTCACAAGAAGATCAGCAGCTTACGTCTGTGAAATATCTTAAATCTTAAATGTGATCACCGATTTCAAAACAGTGTAGCATGGTGCTAATGGTAAAACCCTCTTATTGTGGATTAGGATCTGTCCAGTAGTAGACATTTATGAACAAAATGAATGAATTGTTACCGTCTGCCCATGACATAAATGTTTACACAGTGTAAGGATGGTCTAGGAGGAGGCTAGTGAAACGACTCACATCTTGATTACAACTCTCTATATTGAGGTTAAGCAAGCGCTTATATTACTAAGATTACATACATATGTATAACTAATTATATACTCAAAAAAATTCAAAAAAAAAAAAATTCAAATTCATTTATTGCCAATAAGTTTAAATCAATTACAAAATTACCAGAGGACCCCACACTAGGGCTAGCCTGTGCCGCGGGAGTCTATTTAAAGAATTACCAAAAGACTTGTGCTACTAACAGGGCAAAACCAAATTAAATTAAAAACAAAAAACAAAATAAAATTACTGAGTATGACAGTGAAAAGGGGGGGGTGTGTGTGTGTGTGTGTGTGTGTATGTGTGTGTATATTAGAGTGTGCATGCGTTATTTGGATAAGTAGGAGTAAGGAACACGGATGGGAAACAAAGAGCAAAGTTATTGGGATTCACGTCAGGATTGCTAAAAGTCTCTCTGTATCATCATAATCAAGGGTGAGGAGCCACTTTCTCACTTTCTCCTTAACGCCGTAAAGTGAGCAAGATAATTCACAATGTTTGCTAGCAATGCGATATATAAATGGAAAGGAAAAGAACTTAAACCGTCTTGCGAAAGAGGTCTTAATAGCAGGAACATTTATTCTAATGCGACGCTTCACAGACGGGGGAGCAGCCTTCTGCTCAGTCAGAAAAGTCTTATGGTAGGTGATTATCACTTGCTGGAGGTAGAGCTGGCGAACACTCAGTGTTTGAGTTTCAGTGTGTAGTGAAATAGTAGGGTATCTAAACGGCTTGCGGAACATGACTTTGAGCACCGATCTGTGAGCTCTTTCAAGGGTAATTAAGTGAGTCTTGCCTGCACCACCCCAAACCGTAATGCAATAACACAAGATAGACCGGCAAAGAGATGTATACACCAACATCAGAGTATCTACATCTGAACTATCACGGAGAAGCTTTATTATGTGAATGAGTTTTCTGACTCTAGCAGAAAGCGAGAGAATATGATGCTTAAATGTTAAATTTTGGTCAAGGTTTATACCTAGATATCGCAGGCATAGTGTTTTTTCAATAGAAGGACATGTACAATTATTTGCAAGTCGGTTATAGCATTTATGAATTTTAATTGGAAGAAGAGGAGGGGATACTACATCTCATCTTCACCCTCATTGGAAAATAAAATCCATCTCACCATCTAGTCACAAACTTGTAAATGAGAACTGATAGAATGCTTATGATATACTTTGTTTTTACTACTTATGATACAATACAGCCACAAACACAGAACAAACATCTATATTTATCACACAAATGTTTGTCCGTGGGAGGCAGTAGAGTAGGGTGGGAATCGAACCAAGAGCGCAGACGGAGAGTTCCTACCAACTGAGTCGAGGATTTTTAATACCAATACAATCAAGCAGGTATGACGATGTTCGCTCGAGTGTGCGTCTTTAAAACTGATGCGGGATCTACACTTTAAAATATTTAATTTCATTTTTTTTTTTACCAGGCGGTCTAGTGATTCGCCCACCGGTGTCAGATCCAGAGGTCACGGGTTCGATTCCCAGGGGGAGTACAATATTGCGCTTGGTTTGGTTGGCGGTAGGACTTGTTGTTTGCTCTTTGAGCAATGTTACACGCTGAGCTACGAACATTTTTGACGTGCTGCAGCATTACTTCTAGGTTTCTACTATATTTGTTTTTTTATATGTTAGGTATAGTTTTAATCACATACTCTAGTTTTATTATACATCTTGCTGTTACTTTTATACATCCTGTGTCTTTATTGTTATTTATGTGTGTTTCTTTGCTATCAAATAAATATAATATCTATCTTTGTTTTTATAAAACTAGGTGACGGAACAAGCTAGTAGATCACCTAATGTTAAGTGCACGCTTGCACATAACAATGCCTTACTGCGTAGGTTTAATTCACAAAGAACATAGCCTACACGGCACTGCATTGCGCCCGTCAACTTGAGGCATGTTAAGCCTCGCGTGCCCGTAATTTCAACGGGAACCTTACCCTTCAAACCGGAACACAGTAATGCTGCTTGGCAGCTGAAATAGGTATGGTGGTAGTACTTCCCCGCACGAGACCTTTCACAAGGGGCTCTACTACTCTTAAAATCTATCGTTTATCGAAAAAGCGAAGGCGCAAAACCATCACGGGCTTTATGGCTTTAGCTGTCATTCGTGCCGCGAGTGTAGAGCGCGCGTATATGCACAGGTACATTATTGTAGCTCGAATGAAAAGATATACACACGTGTTAATCCGGAACGACCGCGCGGCGGATTCACTTCGCTTCGCCGCGCACGAGTATCAAACATTGAGAATTCAATACAACACCTAGCCTGCTATTAACTTGTCCATATAATAATATAGAACAGAGAAACGCGAAGCAGACTTTTTTTTTTTTGTTGTACGACGGGTAAGCGCTTGGCCTTCATCTCACCTTGCTACAAGTTGAGAAAAGGCCGAAGATAGGCGCACTTCACCCGGAAACCTCAACTAACTGGCTATCTTACCTCTAAATGCCGGAGCACAACGATTTTTAGAACTGTTGTTATGGCGACAGAATTAGGTAAGATGGTGGTAGCTAGCCATGTGGACTTAAACAAAGTCCTACCACCTCAGGATCTCAAATCGGTAGGTTGAACCACTAGACTACAGAAGCGGTTATGTAAGCGATAATCGAGGAATTCGACAAATTGAATTTAAGTTTTACGCGTAAGCTCGCCGTTCAAATAAAATATCCCGTTAATTTTAGTTATAGTGTTCATAACCATGATAGTTTCAAAAGTTATATCTCTGAAATAAACTTGTATAGCATAAAGGTGCGACAAAACAAAGCATGGAACTAAAAGCGATCCTTTAAGGTATTGACATATTTAAATATGGTTTGGGTAAATTGTATACCTTCAAAACACATTGACGATTTAAAAACGTGAAATGCGTGCCACCAGGTTACATGTAACCAATATTTTTATAAATAATATTTTATTTTTTCCTGATTTGGTTCCCTAACTGAGCATACTATCTCATTTCTTTTAGTCATAGGGTGTGGTTCCCCATATAACTAAATATTTACGAGAAAGTCTCTAAACATCTTTACATTTCACAAGACAAGCCTCATAGCTCAGTTGGTAGTAACTCTGCCTTCGGCGCTGTAGGCTGTGGGTTCGATTCCCACCCAGGACAAACATTTGTGTGATGAATATAGATGTTTGTTCTGTGTTAGGGTGTTGTATCATATAGTACGTATGTATTTACAAAAAGTATTTAAGTATTTTATCCGTAATCTAGTTCCCATATTACAAGCTAAGCTTAGTTTGGGGCTAGATGGCGCTGTGTAAAATTAATGTCCTGTAATATTTATTTATATTTATTTATTATTTAATTACAAAAATATTGTTGTTGCAAGTTACACTCCCGTTTTTGTTTTTTAAAGCTACATTTTATCATAGAACCGTTTCACGTGTATGTAACTCGGAGGAATGCGCCATCTGTAATTTTTTTATTTGAGTTTCTCCTTCCAAGGACGCGTTTAGGTATAAGACCGCACATTGTACTTACACACTCACCTCATGTTTGTATTATTCGATCTATTTTTTCTGTACAACAGTGTTGATTCATTAATTTGCCGGTGAAAGTTTTCAAACTACATGCACATAACACTCGCATAATATCTAAATCTAACTGTAACCGGACACAAATCTGCTGCCACACCAATCTCGTCGATTATGCAGCCGCGTCAGCATTGATTGACCTATTTGCAAGTTGACTGCTTACTGTGCGATTCTACCTAGACAGCAGGAACTGATGAGAACGGAGCATAATACGGTGCACATTGTGGCACGTCTACTATTATTATTAAATTGAATTGAAAAGTACGTGTGATTGTGAGCAGACCTAGTGGCCTGCTCCAGGCAACTGAATTGCTAGTTTTTACTTGTAACAGCTGTATGATCACAGACCTTCCACCTTGTTAGCGACCACTGCCAAAGTAAAAAAAAGCCATTGTTCACATTTCAAATATTACGTTTGGGTGTTGTATTGTATGATTAAGTATAAGTATGTATTTACAAAAAAAAAAGTATTATATCCATAATCTAGTTCCCACATTACAAGCTTTGCTTAGTTTAGGATGGCGCGGTGTGGAATGAATGTCCTTTAATACTATCCTATTTATTTATTATATATTCAGTAAGTTTGATGATCATTTTTAATCAATGGTCAATATAACCGTCTTGGAGAAAAGAACTAGGAAGTAAAAAAAGACGTGGTCTAGGATGGAGCACGCTTGTTTAGAAAGAACCTGCTTACTTTGGACTTGAAGACTCCAAGAATGTACTCGTGCGGAAAAACAGACGAGAGCAAAGAGTTCCATTCCTAACCAGTATTCAAATATGAATGATAAAGGTAGAGGCGAAACGATGTGTTCGGCACAATGGAACATTTACAAGGTACGGGTTGAAGCCTGCCGTGCTCTGAGCCAACGCAAACCTATTCAGTTCCACACTTTTGTTTCACTTCACCAGAAGGAAAGTAAGCTACTCAGAGAGTTTCATGCTTCCTTCTGTGTACCTATTATCTACACATTTACTGCGATCGCTTACCCGCCTGCCAAGCGAGGTGATTATGGCAAAATCCTCCTGCCCGTTAGTGTCCAGTGGACACTAATATGATATATACGCTAAAGTAAACAAAATGTGGAGGTGAATCGAAGTCCACAGACCACCTTACCTTGGCAATTTCTTTCCTGGTGCAGCAGAAGTTGATGAAAGTGATATTCACGAAATCCGCCCCGTGGCAGACTGTGACAGTCTTCTCTTCGAGGGAACCCTGGGAGCCGATACGGACCACGTTGCGAATTTTCTGATCCTGGAGACAAAATCATCTAGTTATATCTGGTTCTTTTTTTTTGTACAACTGGGGAGCGCATAGCCTTCAACTCATCTGCTTTCAAGCATAACGCCGAATGTGGAAGCGCATTTCACCCGGAATTTTCAACAGTCTAAGGAGCTGGCTATCTTACCTATAGGTTATATAAATGCCAGAACACAAAAAAATAGAATTGTGTTTATGGCGACAGACTTAGGTACGATAGTTGTAGCTAACCAGGCGGACCTAATCAAAGTCCTACCAGCAATCAGTTTGATTTTGAGTCAGATCAGTTTTGAGACAACACAATATTGTACTCTCCTGGGCAGTGCTACAGTATCTACAGCTGTGCCAGATCGACTGCCGGTATATCGAAGTGTTGAAGTGTTTGTATACCAAAGCCGCCATGTCTATGCGGCTCCAAGACCAGCACAATCCTTATCCTATTGCAATAAAGGCTATCCCATTGCAAAAAGGGGTCAAACAGGGAGCGTTATCTCTCCGAAACTGTTCACCTCTGCACTGGAGGGTATATTCAAGCTCTTGGACTGGGAAGGATATGGCATCTACATTAATGGCGACCACATCACTCACCTTCGGTTCGTTGACGATAAAGTCCTTATGGCTGAATCGCTGGATAACATTTTGCTAAGCAAGATGCTCAGAGACCTCAATAACAGCTTTTTTGTTAATGCATATATTAAAGGATATATGGTAGGTACTTACTTATGACAAAAAAAAACGTTGTTCTGGTTAATTTTGGGAAAATCTCACGGGATAACGGGAAACAAGTCCCGAGCGTTTGCATGTACATAACAAAGACGTTGTTTGCGACACAGGATGGCGAACCTAATTGGACGGCGTAGTTATTACTGAACAAGTATCCAATTACACTGATCCCACAATATAAATAACCCATATTTAAAGTTTCAGTACATAAACAGTAAGGATATTTTCAGTGAAGCATTAAAAATACATCCGCGCGTCGACAAAGCTTTTTCGAACAGACTGCACAATAGCAGCGAAAGCAATTTATTACAGTGCTCTTCGGTAAACATTGAATGCGGAAAATATAAAAAGAAAACATTACGCTGGTACAAGACACGAATCCACTATGAAAATGGAATGGGAATAAATGTGGCAGTTTTTATCTTAAACATAAATTCAGCATCATAATCAATTCATCTGACCCCGAGTCTAGTCTAGTCATTTACCAAAGGTTATATTGGAGTCTAGTTCTAACAACATATTTAAAACTAATTTAAATTAAAAAGACAAATATATTAAAATATGAGATCATCTTCAACAATCTATAATAACTATTGCTTGTATCTAATTAGACTTATCCACTTTATCTTATTTGATATCACATAATTTTTGTTTTTAAGGCTTTATATTGCTTTTGTGCTAAATATGGAGGACTATGCAATTTACTAAGATCAATGTAAACCCATTTTTGCAATAAATATTATCTGAATCTGAATCCGAGTCTAGTGTGACCTGCAAAGGCCCGCCTGACTAACGACCGCACTTCTGGTACTAAGTACAGCGCTAAGCAGTAAGCTGTATTCCTGTATTCCATCGTAGACCGCATCCTTGCCTGCGCCTGTGCAAGTTTTGAAATCAAGAGCTTTCAAAACTACCCATTTCTTAAATAATAATATTTCTTTATACTTTATACTTTATTGCACACATAAACATAATAACAAAGAAAAACTTAAAAATTAAAATACATGGCAAAGGCGATCTTAACCCTAAAAAGAGTTTTCTTCCAGCAAACCAGTGATGTGGAGAGAGAAAAGATAGTTAAAAATTGGGAAATAGTGTACATAACAATTTAATAAAGTTTAATAAGTAACATAATATAACTAAGACACATAAATTATATAAAATTTTTGTCTGTATTATGAATTTGTATCTCTTTTCGTGTTATACATTGACAGTTCAGTCATAAACTCAATATGTATAAGCCAAAATGTTGTAATGTTTATGTCATTCCTCTGTTGATTATATGCCTCATCCAAACAATGCCAAAGAAGCCATCTCAAACCGCTTCTATCGATCGACCCGTGATCCTAACAATCCCATTGATCCATACATTCCTAAGTCGAAGTCAAAGTCAAATATTTTTTTTCATTATGATTTTTAAGATCATTTTGAAACGTCAAATCTACCGCCTGCACGGAATCGCGACCAGCACACTAGGAGAAAAGCAAGAAACTCGTAACCTATTTTAATCTGATCCTTTATTTTGATCCGTAGGCGGTTAGGCGTTATCGTAGCGCCATTCGAGAACCTCTACTTGTTGTAAAAGAAAACACACATAGACTCACGCCTGTTTTCCAGAAGGTGAGGCATTGTATTTCTCATCATCATCATTAATTACCGAAGGATCTTCACCTAAATCTGTCGCCATAACCACAATTCTAAATTATTGTGTTCCGGCATTCAGATGTAAGAGGCTAGTTCCTCAGCCTGTTGAGGATTCCGGGAGAAGCGCACTTCCACCATCGACCTTATAACTGGAAACCAGGTTAGATGAAGGCCAAGAGCTTCCCCGTCGTACAATAAAAAACAAAAGAATTTGCATTTACTAAAGAAAACATTACGTAATGAATGTATACGAAGTGCACTATGTACGTACCTACATGACGTCACGTACTGATTCCCGGATGTCGACTTCTATTGTCAACCAGAGCCACTAGAAGTGTGGAGTCTGTTTATTTTGTTTGTGTCGTCACATGTAGGTTAAGTACCTACACAATTTATTCTAGATACGTATTTTTGTCAGGATGCCGGGAATAAAGAACTATAACAGGCTCTCTTGTACAACATACTCGTATGAAACGGGATAGAACGGTAATAATCATACCGTGAAGAGTTTTTTTTTATATATTTTATACAAAAATGTTTACATCATTCATTGACATCGATATTTTGGAATCATACCCAAAAATAATACATAACGCATAATCACATCAACAGCCCATTAGTGTCCACTGCTGGACAGAGCCTCCTCCAATGCGGAAGGGTTTTGTCATAATCACAACGCCTGGCAGACGGATTGGTGATCGCAGGAAAGGTGTGGCTAATACACAGAAGGAAGCGGCTGCCCTACTTCAGGTAAGATCCCTTAGTCGGCTTGCAATACGATGTCTGTATGCTTATATAATTGTGTGTGCAATAAAGTATAAATAATAAAACAAAGCATTATGGGATTCCGACACGTAAATTCTTTCATAATAGAAGATTTCCATTGGAAGATTCCCAAGGAGTTCGTTCGAGAATTTGAAATACACAGGTAACTGTTGGTTCTTTCTATCTTCCTGTGAGCTGTGTGACAGGCCTGTCCCCTTATTCACTATATATGGTAAACGACGTCGACGATATTCAAGCTAGGCAAGGCATAGGTTACCTTACGTATCTTATCTGTAGATACAAATCAGGTGGCTGCAGCGCATTTCTGCTAACCGAGCATATATTGAAAATAACTCTATCGATTTCCCCAGGCCGCTAGCAGATAGGTCACAAAACTATGTCGGTTGCAGATGTTTTAGATTCGAGCTCATTTTGTGGGTCAGATTAATTATATTGAATTTAATGAGGGATTTTTTCATAAATAACATTGATAATTATATGTAAACAATAGAAATAATATTGAATCTCTATTTGTACCTACATTTCATAATGATGTAACGTAGCAAGTAGATATCCACCTGCACTATGTGAACCTTTTGTTCAACATTAAACAAACTCTGTTTTGCTGTTGGCAGCTATTTCTATAAATAAACTAGTTTTAGGACAAACCTCCTTGGTTTTTTAAAGCTATGTTTTCAACTATGTTTATTATTTAAGTTTATTTTGGTAAATCAATATAAAAAAAAAAAGTAACGAGAAGTTGAATATGAGTGGTGGGTGGATGTATTAGGGGTAGATGTATGCCGACGAAGCGATGGATGGATGAAAAGACGTCCGAAAGAGGAGAGTGGAGACATGTTGTGCCGACCTCACCTAGTAGGGTGACCTACAGGAAGTTGATAATGAATCTACAAGGTTTTCAGATCCATGTTAGTTTCACTTGTTTAGTTGGCACAAAGCAATAACGTAAAAGAAGCCAATGGTTATTTGTTGAATAAAATTAATTTAAATTTATTGACTGAGCTATGCTTTTATTATATTGAAAATTTTTTTACCTATCATTTTAATCAATAAGTTGTTATTTTACATTTATCTTCTTATTTATAAATGACATTTACTTCTGCAATTTATCGCTTAAACTTAATTTAATATAAATCATTTCAAATTACTGTTTAAGGTTATATGATTATTGTTCTATGTTATAAATTTATTCAATAAAAAGTACAATTAAACTAACTATGTACAAAGGAATCGGTCAGCATTACCTAAGGACCGTAGCAAACGGCCTATAGGTAACTCAACTGTTCCAGACCAGTACCAGACGAAAGCGTGCCCAAGACACTGGCTGCATTGCCACGCTGAATAGCTATGCTAATTCGCTGGTCTAAATAAGAGCCAGCCCTTTGTTCATTTCTTTCCTAGTATAATTAGTTTGTAAATGCTTCTTAAACTTTAAGAACTTCTTCAAATACCATGTATACGGGTGAGATATGCTGATCTATATTAATTAAATTTATTTTAATTAATTAATTTACCATCTTAACTTATATGTACCATATTTTACGTGAATGAATTATCTTTATCCTTTATCTTTATCATGCAATATGGGACAGTAGGTCGTACCCACAATACAGTGAGGTATTGTGCTATCCTACAACTAGACAAGCCAAGGGATAAGAGATTTTCTTTTTTGTATGGAGGTAGCGCTGGTCTTCATCTCACCTCTCATCTGAGGAACTGGTACAATATTGAACTCCCCGTGGGATCGAAATCGAAGCCTCATATTTTTATCCGACTTCAAAAAAAAGGAAGAGGGTTCTCAATTCGTCGGATTTTTTTTTATTTCTATTTATGTTCCCCCGATTACTCGAAGACGCCTGCCCCCTCAGCACGTGGAGGAGATAAAATTTTTGTCGTCTGTTTTTATCCACCTTGTCAGAGCTTTTTGTCTCCCGATGGTGGATAAAAACAGGGGACAGATATTTTATCCCCGCCCTGTGCTGAGGGGGCTGGTCTGGACCGATTTCAATATCTTCCGATATCTCTTTTTGATTGAAAGGGTATGCTTCCCAGGTGGTCCCATTGCCATCAGATCAGGATCTTATGATGGAATCCTGAAGAAATCTAGGGAACTCTTCAAATATTATATGAACACTTGAAATGATTTGGGTATTTTTAGCCTCCGTATACTTCCCAGGTGATCCCATCATCATCAGGTCAGGATCTAATGATGGGATCCTGGAAAACTCGGAACTCTTCAAATATTACAGGCACACATTAAGTTATTCGGGTGTATTACCTCAAAAGTATAGAAAACACGGACACCATATAGGATCACGCGTCTGTCTGTCTGTTGTCCGTCCATCTGTTATCAAAATAATTTGAAACAAATACGACATCCAGGTAAATGAAATTGTATCTTATTCTTCATTGAAGTCGGTTTTCTTTTTAGTTTTTAAAACGTAATTATGTTGTTATCGTTGTAAGCAAGGCTATGTCTGAATCTGAAACCGAGACGCTTATTATCGATTTTCTTACAGCGATAACACAAACATTTCATGATTTCTATCGCTGGCAAAAGCGAAAAGCAAAGCCATATGGTTTTTTGAGAAAAGGCACAATTTTCTATACTACGACAATAACCATATTTTCTCACGGCAGCTAGCAATACAGTTTATCGGAAAAGTCGAAAGGCTCTCGCGGCAAATTGGCGTCTGAAGAGACAATTTGAGAACATCTCGACCGCTTTTTTAGGTGTTTCGAATTTAATTACTGTTTTTTTTTTTGTTGTACCACGTGGAGATGCTTGACCTTCATCTCACCGGATTTAAGTTTTCAAATTGAAATTTACTTGCGTTACATTTGCGATTTAAAGTTTGGATATTTATTTGTTCCTTTTCTTCAAGCCAAAACTACTGAACTAATTGAGCTGAAACTTATCATGCCCAAGACCGGGAATGTTACTTTGTATTTCATACATTTTTAACCGCCTCTGTGGTCTAGTGGTTCGCCTAGCGGAGTCCCGGGTTCAATTCCCAGAGGGAGTACAATATTGTGCTTGGTTTGGTCCGTGGTAGGACTTTGTTTATTGCATTCCGGCATTTAGAGGTATGATAGCCAGTTCCTCAGTTTGTTGAAGATTCCGGGTGAAGTGCGCTTACACCTCCGGCCTTATCATAACTTGAAAATTAGGTGAAATGAAGGCCAAGCACCTGCCCGTCAACAATAAACAATAAATTAAAAGTTCCCGTGAAAATCAGACTACAAACATCGCCATACGAACTGATTCATTCTTTGCTGCTCCTTCACTACAGAACAGATTGAGCTGAAACTTAGCACATAGCATGCCTCTAGATTGACAGTATATTTTTTGTACCATAAATTTGTGGGATGGAAATGAGATCTCAAACATCGCCATACAAAACTGATCTCAAACATCGCCATACAAAACTGATTAATTATTTGCTGAACCTTCACGCTAATTTTGCACAGACTGGACCATCAAAACATAACTTAACGGCGCTAAGCAGCAGCTATTTTTACACACGTTTTTCCGTTCAACCCTTCTACCGTGGACGCGTAACAATAATAATTACAAGACATTACAGAGCCCTTAGTATGAGTTTCTGACAGCTAGCTGAAACTATTTTCGGAATAGTAAAGCAACTGTAGTTCCTTTCAATGTCCGCTAACCAAATGTATAGAAATAAGCGCCCTATACGAAAACGAAAATAGTTTCAGTTAGCTGTCAGAAACGAATACTAAGGCCTCTGGACACTGTCACTGGACACACAAATGTTTGTCCTGGGCAGGAATCGAAACCCCAACCTACAGCGCAGCAGGGAGAGCTACTACCAACTGAGCTGTGAGGCTTGTTAACAATCAAACAAGTTAAAAAATAGAAACACTTATGACCTATGTATATCTGTGATAAGAAAAACATCTACGTATGCACATATTTTTCTTATCACAGACAGGCAATAAAACAGTACGGTGGTAATGCAGGACTAATCTATACCCTAGAACCAACCCAAAATAAATTTGGTATCGCTGTTCACTCGTAAGCTATTGGTTATGTGATTATTTTAAGTGTTATAAGAATTAGAAAGCGCGGTATAGCATACCATGAATTTCTAACAGGCAAAACGCGAGATAAGGAGTCTCACGGGTCCCATAAATGATGTCGTCGGCTTCAATTAAAACAGTAATGGGGGGACGATGGCCTCGCAATGTACACATAGATCAAACAAACTTTTAGAAGGGCCCTCCCATACAAAAGTCGTTTGTCGTTCATATTAAATTAGCTCATTTTCCTATACAAATTAAACTTTGCAAGTATGGGATAATCTAGGTTTGCATCGCTTTCACATCAACACATTAACTCATAAGAGTAGTAGAAGCCCTTTGTGAAAGGGCTCGCCCGGAGAATTACTACCACCATACCTATTTCGGCTGCCAAGCAGCATTGCTGTGTTCCAGTTTGAAGGGTATGGTTGCCGGTGAAATTACGGGCACGCGAGGCTTAACACTTTTATGCCTCAAGTTGTAAGCCATAACACCACGCTTGTCAGGCGAAATTATGATCGCAGTAAAGGTAGGATAATATATAATAATATATATAGGATAAATAGGATAATACAAAGAAGGAAGCTGCTGCCCTTATTCTGGTGAGATCCGTTAGTCGGCTTTTAGAGGGTTAGTAGTTAGAGGGGTCGATTTTTGAGCCGCGACCAAATTATTTTCCCATACAAACACTCTCGCATATATTCAGATTTTCATTATGATTTTAGAAAATGTAAAGCGATGCAAACCTTGATTATACTCGCATGTATTGAAAAACAATTTTAATAATTTTGTTTAATTGGAGAGCAATCATAAGTGTGTAAATCATAGAACCAGAATATAATTTCATATATAAGAAGAACGTTCCAGCAAGTCTTTGTGCCAGTACTTACATACTGATGTGGCTATATAACAACATGCATCTAATTTACATAAAGTCGGACGTGCCATTTTGAAATAAACGACAAACAACGTATGTACTGCAGAGCTGAAATCAACGCGTAATAGCCAAGAGAAGATACAAGGAGCTTTCTTGTACTTTTGAGGCATGATAGTATCTAAGGAAAATAAAAATTACTTACAAGACATTAATTTCACACAGCGCCATCTATCCCCAAACTAAACAAAGCTTGTAAAATGGGGACTAGATTACGGATAAAATACTTATACTTACTTATACTTTTGTTTTGTTATGAAATATACGTATTTCATACAATTTAACACCCAAACACAGAGCAAACATAAACATCACACCAATGTTTGTACCGGATGGGAATCGAATCACTACCTACCGCGCGGAAAGCAGAGGTACAAACCAACCGATGTGAGGCCAGATGTAGGTACAGAAGTATCTCCAGTATTTGCCAGCTGGCTTCTTACGAACCCATTTAGTTAAGATCTACTGGTTTTGTATATACTTAGGTTGATGAAAATCGAAAGACAACACGTAGTGTTTTATTATAAGTACACACCCTAGTTGGATAAGATTCAAATCATATGCGCAGTACGTGCTTACTTAGGAGTTTAATCTCAACGGAATACCTCCATTTCGATTTAAGCTCGATCTCGAAAGCATTATATCCACAATGGGGACTTTATGTATGTACTTACATTGTACCTTTACATATATGAAAGGGAACTAAACTCTCCAAGTTATATAGATGAACGCTTAATCGATAGAAAAATAAAACGAATATCTACAAAAAGTAATTCACACACTGGCAATATACACAATAATTTAGAATTTGAAACAGGAATTACTTCAAAAGCTTTTTGTTTCCGATCTGCTTTGTTGCTAAGTTGTTTTTTTTTTTTCGAAAAATTCCATATGATAATGTCCATATGGAATATTCCATATGAATTTTATATTTGCTTTTGTGACTTTTTGGTTGCGTTCATCTAATTATTTCCATGAAGGAATTACTATATATGTAGGATTTTTTTTTTATTAACATAGTTGTAGCTCTTGTGCAGCAGTTGTGGGTTCCAATCCAGTCTTAGTATCTAGTCTTGCACCAATGGACTTTTAGGTTTGTCGACAGTTTATTTTTTCACATTCACATGCTGACGGTGAAGGTCACATCGTGAGGAAACCAGAGAGTTAGCACCAGAAATCCGAATAGCATGTGTTATACTAGATAGTATTCTGCTTAGCGGCGGTGCTAGCAACCTGACACGTATTTAGTGTTTGCTACTTGCAACGTTCAAGAACGTAAGTTTGGATGTGCCTTTGTCTACCCTCTAGTAGGTGATCTTCGTAGGATCTACGCACTGAGAAATGAGAGACAAAATAATCCTCGAAGAGGAAAAAGTCGTGAGCTTGTTTCTTTTTACTTTTACATTTCTTCCAATTGTCGAGTGTCGGTCTACCAAGGTAAATTGCAAACCAAATGTAATTTCGATGATGTCTACCTCGGCTGGCGATTTGATGTACATCAATAAAACGCGTATAAAACCCCCAGATTTAATCAGGGATGTCCCACAACGTGGGAACACAACGGAGGAAGTACGTAATCACATTTATCACGCAGTAAAACAATAATAAACCTTGCTCCAATAAAGAGTAGGAACTAGGCATTGCTAAACAACCTACGCAAATAATACGGGAAACGCATCTTTCTCATATTATAAGTCATGTAAGTTGCCTTGGAGGTCGCGGCTTAAGAATCTACCCCTCCAAGTCAGCCCATATATGTGTGAGAAGATGGGCAGCATCGTTCTGTGTATTACCTATGATGCTATCACCAATCCACTGCCAAGCGTGGTGATTATGGCAAAACTCTCCAGCTTTGGAAAAGCCTCTGTCTAGCAGTGGACACTAATGGCCTGTTGTTGTGATACAAAAGTAGATCTATATATAAGGTCCCTAAGGACTTCCAAAAATGCTGGACCGATTTTGACGCGACTTTCACTGGCTAGTTGAGATAGCTGATTTTATCATATTAGCCATATCCTTTGAACATCACTATGATTTTTTTTTTCTTTTAGGTATTTTTGTTTATTGACGATAAATTTTGAATAGTCTGTACATGACAATTTCCAAATTTCTGTGTTTCGGTGTCATATTGTATGATAAGTATGTATTCACTCAATAAAATGTATATTAGTATTCTATACGTAATCTAGTGTCTAAGCAATACGTGTAATCTATTACATTTCGAAAGAGTGAATTGAAATAAACAAAAAAAGGCGTACATATGAGTCAGACAAACACGAATCTAGAGGTTCGATCCCCAGGGGAAGTACAATATTGTCCTTGGTTTGGTTGGTGGTAGGATTTTGTTTGAAGTAGTCTGACTAGCTACCACCATGTTACCAGGAGGTAAGATAGCCAGTTCTACAGTTTGTTGAGGATTCCGGGTGAAGTGCGCTTCCACCTTCGGCCTTATCATAACTTGAAAACCAGGTGAGATGAAGGTCAAGCACATCCCGTCGCACAAAAAAAATATGCTCTCGAACAAAATGCTAAAATCTCGCATTTTTTGCCTTGACATGTGGGTCGGAAGCTTTCGGTCAGCGAATCCTACTAGCACTTGGCTTGTTTATCATAACAGTTCTCCATTAAGAGTCCATGATATGTGAAATGGCTTAGCTTCGGCGATCATATCTTCCACAATACTGTAGCATTTACTTTGAAATTAATATACGTTATAGTTCAGGATAGATGCTAGAAAGCTTGTGTTTTGAAAACACGATTACATAAAATTTTCTTGATAGAAAAAAAAACCAAAGTTGACTCTAATTTGTATCAAAAATGTTCGCCATTCAATAAATACGCCCAATTAGGGCTTGAAACTTTGTACAGTAAATGAACACAGTATACAGCAGACAGTGTGTTTTCGATTTTCAAAATTCATATTTGTTTTACTACAAAACGTAGAAATACGCGCTTATTTCTGTCATCTGGTGGTCATAAGCACCATGGTTGAGCGCACAGCAATGTCACCTTTATTATTACTATATGTTAGTTCGAAACTAGAATAAAGTTGCGTTGAGTTGCTAATCTGAGGTACTATAGCCCGTTAACCTAATAAAAATAAACTAGGTAGGTAAGGCACTCAAAGTCAAAGTCAAAATTCGTTTATCTAGTAATATATTTTAGAATCATTTTGACTCGTTGACTGATCAGACTTACTCCGTCTGTTTAGAATCGCGTCCAGCACAGTTGGTATCGTATCGGCACTTCACTTTCATTATTCTTTCTCATCAGGGTTGTTCCTCAGCTAAGTTACACGATATATCGTATTTGGAAGTTTGTAGCTTCAAAACACATTGTCCATTCAAAAAAGTGAGTCTCATCTTGCCACTTCATACAGGCTACAAGTATCTCGTATAATAAGTATGTATTTACAACAACAAAAAAAGTACACAAGTATTTTATCCGTAATCTAGTTCCCATATTACAAGCTTCGGGACTAGACGGCGCTGTGTGAAATAGATGTCCTGATATATGTATTATTAATTTATCATTATTTATCTAAAAACAACAGTTTTGTATAAATCATTGTTCATATTTTCAATATTAGTTCCCGTACTGAGCATTTTTTTTTCTCATAAAGATTCAGTCAGTATGCAAAATAGTCAATGTGGAGGGAAACGGTCGCATGGACGGAATTTAGCAAGTTCTTTTTTTGTTTTAATGTAGGTACGTGTTTGGCCTTAATCTCACCAATTTTTTTAAGTTATGATAAGGCCGAAGGTGGAAGTGCACTTCATCCGGAATCCTCAACAAACTAAGGAACTGGCTATTTTACCTCTAAATGCACAACAATTAAAGAATTTACAAATGATATAACGACACAAAAATTCACAACCCGCGATGGGACTCGAGCCCGCATGTTTTGCGGTATTCGAGCTGCGCTCTAGCTGAGTATCAATATGACACAAAAAATCGGAATCTGTGTCAGGATCCTCGTGGCTCAGTTTTTGTGCTAATATAACATTTTGTAAATATAGTGATCAAGTGCAAACACTTGAAATACAAACAAAAATATTTAAAATAGTTGTTAGACCGCCAGAACCAGGTAACATGGTGGTAGCTAGTCAGGCGGACTTAAACAAAATCCTACCACCAACCAAACCAAAGACAATAATGTACTCCCCCTGGGGATCGAACCCGAGACCTCTGGTTCTGATACCGGTGGGCGAACCACTGTGGTGTAGACAGTGGCGGTTAAAAAAGCGACGCCATTCGCGTCGCTGTTTAAAATGGCGGCTTAAGTTCTGGACTATGTTTCGGTTGCATTGAAAAGTCAAAGAAAAGCCGCGATTGAAACCAAAATAAAACAGACTCAGGTAATACCTAATACATACTCAGGCCTACAGGTCTTGTGTCGTTCGAAACTGATACTCATATTATTTAACCGCCTCTGTGGTCTAGTAGTTCAACCCACCGATTTCAGATCCAGAGATCCCAGGTTCGATCCCCAGGGGGCGGCAATATTTTGCTTGGTTTGGTTGGTGGTAGGATTTTGTTTAAATCCGCCCTACCACCATCTTACCTAATTCTGTTGCCATAATAACAATTCTTAAAAAAAAAATGAATTCCGGCATTAGCTCAGTTGGTAGTAACTCTGAATATAGATGTTTGTTCTGTGTTTGGGTGTTGTATCATGGTACGTATGTATTTACATAAAGTATTTAAGTATTCTATCCGTAATCTAGTTCCCATATTACAAGCTATGCTTAATTTGGGGATAGATGGCTCTGTGTAAAAATTAATGTCCTGTAATTTTTATTATTTGTCCTGTAATTATATCCCTAAACCCTGTCAGCGTCGGAAACACACTTTCTTACGAGTAACAAAGTAAATCCGTTCTAGTTTGCCAAATTGATTCTCGAACCCACATAAAAATAAACGATATCTACAACCAATCTGTTGTACGAGGCACAGACGTACAAGCAAACTCCTATAACACAAACATCGTTTTAGCCTCACCGTAATCGGGTAATAAACGGTGATGCAATGAAGTAGCGTAAACTAATAGACGTGGGTAAACTCTCGGGCAAGTAATGAACACCTATCTAATGACATTCGAAAGGTCCTAATGAGTTTTCCAGGCAAAAGTTGCTACACTGCAAACATTTAAACTAGAGCATACCGGAACAAAGAAGTTAGAAAGAATACAGAAGCTCCGCTGCGTTACAAATGTAGGAACTTCTGTTCCACATTCCTTTGCCTACTCACAGTCGTAATAACCAAGCTTTTTTGTACGCTATGTGTATTTTTAACAGACTTCTTTTTTCAGGAATCTTTTTTTTTTATGTATGTTCCCCGTTTACTCGAAGACAGCTGGACCGATTTGGAAAATTGTTTTTTTGTTTGAAAGGGTATACTTTATAGGTGGTCTGGTCTCATTGTCATCAGGTCAGGATCTGATGATGGAATCCTGGAGAAATCGAGGGAACTCTTCAAATACTATAGGTGCACTTGAAGCGATTTGGGTGGATTTGAGCGATTTTTGGTAAGTAAAAACGGACCCCATATATTACGCGTCTGTCTGTATGTCTGTCCGTCCAGCTGTCATCAAAATTATTGGTAAAAATACGTCATCCAGGTAAACGTATTTTGTCAAAATAAATATTTTGTTTGTTTCTTTCTTTCAATGTAATCGACGGAAAAAAAGATTGTCTTAATTTTTTAAAGACCTGTTTTTTTTTTACTAGCCACTGTAGAGTGGACTCTTTGCAAAGAAAGCGTATTTTTTTTAACGAAGTCGTGTATCATGTTAAAATAAAAAGTTATTTTTTTTAACGAAGTCGTGTATCATGTTAAAATAAAAAGTTATATGTGACAAGCAGTAATGCTTGTTAAGAGTCTAATCCTCTAATCTTCCACAATACTGTAGCATTTACTTTGAAATTAATATATAGTTCAGGATAGATGCTAGAACGCTTGTGTTTCGAAAACACGATAACATAAAAAGTTTCTTTAGAAAAAAAGTCCAAAGTTGACTTTAATTTGTACCAAAAATGTTCGCCATTCAATAAATACGCCCAATTAGGGCTTGAAACTTTGTACAGTAAATAAACACAGTATACAGCAGACGGTCTGTGTTTTCAATTTTCAAAATTCATATTTGTTTTACTGTAAAATAACAAAACGTAGAAATTCGCGCATATTTCTGTCATCTGGTAGTCATAAGCACCATGGTTGAGCGCACAGCAATGTCACCTTTATTATTACTATATCTTAGTTCAAAACTAGAATAAAGTTGCGTTGAGTTGCTAATCTGAGGTACTATAGCCCGTTAATATCAGGAAATGATTACTATGAAATACAATTACCAAAAAAATATAGCTTCATTTACACTTTATATATTTAAAACACACATAATAAAAACTAGAATACTAACTTAAAATTAAACAGGGCGAACAAAAAGATGAACAATACAAAGACCAAAAACGAGTTACTTAAATTGCCGCAAAAATAACCAAATCTTAAATATAAATTTATTAATATTTATTTAAAAAAGAAAATAAATTATTTTTCTTATAAATCTAAATAGAGCGAAACAAGAGTAAATAGAAAGGAAAAGTATACATTCATATACTATACAACATAATATACATAGGGACATTAACAAACGTGCTTAATTGAATAATATTACAACTACTTACATACAGTACGTATACCTACCTAATGTTTAGTCCTGAGCTAAGATCTAACAATTTCATTACATTTCCTAAAATTTATAAAAAATCTTGTGGTAAAAATTCCTCCAGTCCGGTGAAGAAACAGTCGACATTTTCAAGTCAGCCATATTGAACAATGGGGAGGCTTGGAGTGAAAAAAAAAAAAAAAAAAACTGGTACGTGCGAATTGGACGGGAATCTTTAAACGACAAAACTTAAAATGCACGCCACGCCATGTATTCAAAAGCTGGGTTACAAAACAAGAAATAATATATATATATATATTACAGGACATTAATTTCACACAGCGCTGTCTAGTCCCAAACTAAGCATAGCTTGTAAACGAGATTACGGATAGAATACTTAAATACTTTTTTTTGTAAATACATACTTATCATACAATACAAAACCCAAACACAGAACAAACATCTATATTCATCACACGGATGTTTGTCCTGGGCGGGAATCGAACCCACAACCTACAGCGCAGAAGGCAGAGCTACTACGAACTGTGAGACTTGTTAAAATATATTCAATATATAAATATATTTAGACAATGTTCAAAGCTGGAAACTTCTGTTTGAAAATGCTGCTGTTTATTTTTCTGGAACTAACCGCAACTTTTTGATCAATTTAGTTGAGTAATGAATTGTAAACGTTTAAGTGAAAAAAAGCCTTATTTTCTATTAATAATTGTTCTGGGACAATTGAGTCGCTAACTGCGCATTATACTTGGCTGCTCGTTTGCCCTGCCATTAAATATCCATTTGTCGACATCAAACCGTTTACTAAAACAACCGTAGTAAACTAATTGTTAACCCCTCAACCCTGAGGGTACTTTTCAATGGTCGATTTAAATTGGAACGCCTTAAAACATTACTTAAATTTGTTTATACTTCATTTTGAATTTAGCAAAAAGGAATTAGAAAGCAAGTAAAATCTACCATCTGCTCTGCCATATGCTTGTTTGCAATTTAGCTAAAGTTTAACAAAAGCCCCTTTCACTGTAATTGATGGCCCACTCCAACATTGAAAGCAGCAAACGCTTTAATAAATCACTTCCTTCTCTTCGATGGACATTCATCCACGTGATTCATGAAAAAACGTCGAAATTTAGGACAAATTACAACTTCCACGAATGTATTCCCATTACCAGCGCTTTAAATGCAAAAATGTGAACTAGCTTCTGAAAGATTAACGAGGCACGAGGACGGCCATTTCCATTTTATGAATTGAAATGGAAGAGCAGACGTGACGCTGAAGTTGGCCTAATTATGTAATCACGCTGTAAACTCAGCAGCAATGTAGATGTTTTCGTCGCGAACCTGGCGGTGGTTTAAAACAGATAGTTCTAAAATTAGTGCATGATCGATACAGATTGGTTGGACTAGCTAAACGAACTAACGATTATATATTGCTGGAAACTATCTTGACCTTGAAACTTTTAAAAAAAAAAACAGGACATTTATTTTACACAACGCCATCTAGCCCCAAACTAAGCAAAGCTGGGCTAAGCATATATGGGAACTAGATTACGAATTTATTCAATAAAAAGTACAATTAAACTAACTATGTACAAAGGAATCAGTCAGATTACCTAAGGACCGTTACAAACGGCCTAAAGGTAACTCAACTGTTCCAGAGCAGTACCAGACGGAAGCGTGCCCAAGACACTGGCTGCATTGCCACGCTGAATAGCTATGCTAATTCGCTGGCCTAAATAAGAGCCAGCCCTTGGGTCACGTGTCGCCTCAATCAAAAGCCCCGCAAGATTTTTGAAATAAGATTAAGATTTAAATAAGATTACGGATAGATTACTTCAATACTTTTTTTTTGTAAATACATACTTATCATATATTAATCATATAATATAAAATTATGAAATACTTTTTTTTATACACTTGTCATACAATACAACACCCAAACACAGAACAAACATCACAATATTCATCACACAAATGTTCGAACGAATATCGAACCTCTTTTTTTTTTTATTGTACGACGGTCAAGCGCTTGGCCTTTACTCACCCTGTGACAAGTTGAGATAAGGCCGAAGGCGCACTTCACCCGGAATCCTAAACTAACTGAGGAACTATCTTATTTCTAAATGCCGGAACACAACAATTTTAGAATTGTTATTATGGCGACAGAATTAGGTAAGATGGTGGTAGCTAGCCAAGCGGACCCAAACAAAGTCCTACCACCAAACCAAGCACAATATATTGTACTCCCCATGGGATCGAACCCGGGACCTCTGGATCTGAAATCGGCGGGTTGAACCACTAGACCACGGAGGCGGTTAAACCTCGATCGAATCGAACCCACAACCTACAGCGCAGAAGGCAGAGCTACTACCAACTGAGCTGTGAGGATTGTTTAACTAACACAGGTGAGAATGCGATCTACGATGGAGCGAGCATACCTAGAAGGCGCCTATTCTGGTATAGGCGCCTTGACTTTAGGGTCGCACCACAGTGGAAAAACAGACGCTGGAACCTTATTCCAAGTTCTTGCAGTGCACTTAATATAATTACGTTTTAAAAACTATAAAGAAAACCGACTTCAATGAAGAACGTGATACAATTTATACCTGGATGACGTATCAATTTTTTCCAATTATTTTGATGACAGATGGACGGACAGACAGACATACAAACGCGTTATCCTGCATTACATTTGAGGTAATACGCCCAAATTGCCTATAATATTAGAAGAGTTCCTTCGATTTTTCCAGGATCCCATCATCAAATCCTGACCTGATGACGATGGGATCACCTGGGAAGTATACAGAGCCTAAAAATACCCAAACATTTTCCATTGCGCATTTAATATTTGAAGAGTTCCCTAGATTTCTCCAAGATCCCATCATCAGATCCTGACCTGATTTAAATGGGACCACCAAATAATTTTCTAAATCGGTTCAGGCATCTTCGAGTAATCGGGGAACACACATAAAAAAAAAGATTCCGACGAATTGAGAACCTCCTCCTTTTTTTGAACGTCGGTTAAAAAGAGTCTGGAAATCGCTTAGTTGTTATATGTGGGATATCAACCAGGTGGGGATGATAATAGGCTATGCGTCTGAAATGTCTATTAAAGAACGGCGAAGGTGGTATAAAGTCTCAAGCTCCTTAGCACACTCAGCGAAGTTCAATCTGTAATATACCAACAAACACGCAACCTTGCGACGATGGCTCAGGCTGTCAAACCTTGCTTTGGCAAGGCACTCCTCACCTATAAGCTTTTCTCAGCTAAAGCTATAAAGGATAAGATACAATATACGAGCTACCCTATTGCGTATAGCTTGTAAGGTTAACGCTATTGTTTGCCGTTTAGATATTGAGGTAGATTTAGCATGTTCAGCTTCTAAGAATTCAGTGTGGAAACTGTTGAATGAATTCCTCACAGTATCATTTGAGTTTTGAGAATAAATAATTCGATTTGAATAGCTTGCCCAAAAATAAAATATATTATCCAATAATAGAATCTTGTATCAATCGAATGTCTAAGTATCATTCATAATTCAATAAAAATGAATTCAATATTTTTACTTCTATTATTCATAATATCATAAAAACAATTGTACGACGGGTTCTTGGCCTTCATCTCGCCATAGAAGGAAAGGTCGAAGGTAGGAAGGTAGCGCACTTTACCCGGAATCCTCAAATAAACTGAGGAACTGGCTGTCTTACCTCTGAATGCCGGAACACAACAACTGAAGAACTGTTGTTATGGCGACAGCATAGGATAAGATGGTGGTAGCTAGGTAAGATGGTGGTAGCTAGCCAAGCGGACCCAAACAAAGTCCTACAAACCAAGCACAATATATTGTACTCCCCATGGGGATCGAACCCGGGACCTCTGGATCTGAAATCGGCGGGTTGAACCACTAGACCACGGAGGCGGTTAAAACCTGGTTAAACACGAGGCAAAGTGACCGGTACAACTCGATTTTGCCCTATCGAAGAATTCAACTCATGCTGTAAGTTCGCAAAACTCGATTCGTATCCTTCCCAAACTTGGCAACTCGGCAACTTCTGAACGTCATTAAAAGTAACAGGAAGATATCAGATCGTTATAAAAATAGAATTATGAATGAAAAGATTTCAAAAATAGGTAAAAAACAAATTCAAATAGCTGAACATTAATTTCGAGTCAACATATAATATAACCGTTTTATATGTGTTATCATGGAACTTCTAGAACATTTATTATAATTATCATCCATATACTTAAGTAAATAAATATATATATATATATATGTATATGTATTTGTGTATTATATTTGTATAGTATAGTATGTAAGTACATAGTGTATAATATGTAGGTATTTATATTATATTAGTAGTGTGTATATTTGTAGCAAAGCTTTACTCATAATGTATGATATATAGTTAATTTAGCTAGACCCCTAATTAATATGTGCACCACCAACCACCTCTTTAGCCATGAATTCTCTCCATCCAACGGTTGTCTGGAAGAAATATCTTCTTAGCGATAAGACCGCCCATTGTGTATACACTTTTTTTTAGTTATCTAGTTCTATTTTTAAGATGTACAATAAAGTATTTTCATCCATTCATTCATTCACGGGGAAGTCCCTGGCCTTCATCTCACCTGGTTACAAGTTAAGATAAGGCCAAAGGTGGAGGCGCACATCACCCGGAATCTTCAACAGTCTGAGGAACTATCTTACCTCTCAATGCCGGAACACAACAATTTTAAATATTGTTGCTATGGCAGACTTAGGTAAGATAATGGTAGCTAGCCAGACGGACTTAAGCAAAGTCCACCAACCAGACCAAGCACAATAGTGTACTGGGAATCAAACACGGGATCTCTGGATCTGACACTGGTGGGCGAACCACAAGACCACAGAGACGTCTGAAATGAACAATTGACTTTCGCTTCTGGATAGCTATCCAGAAATCTATAATACACCGCTCTAGCTTTGCGATCTCTCCGTTTGTTTGAAATGACACGAAATTATTTATTTGCATGAGGGCAAGCATATCAGGTCTTAAAGGGCGAAAAATAATAATAAAGAGGCGATAAAAAAGTATCATCTGCTGTCGAGGTAACGATATATTTTCTGAATTCCTTTAACCTGATTTCAGCCCGCACCACTTGATCGAAACCACGGACAAGCTGATGAGTTTTTCAATTTATTGAGGCATTGAATCGATAACACGAGTAGTCTTGGGCTGAGTGCCCACTATTAGGCCGCCACTCGTATTGTGGCTATCAGTATTTACTGTGCTTTCGTTGTATCCAATCGATTGCCACTTGAACGAGATTTGATGGATGCTTAGTCAAGTTCTTGTCTTAATTTTAATGAGTATCGCGAATGTAAAGGACGAATTAACTACTAAACCTTTTCACAGAAGCAAGAACAATGAGCTTTAACGTTGATCCAAAGCTTTGAATTAATTAATTTTCGAAGTTCAATACCTCAGCTACTACAAAAGAGATTGTTAATATTACTAGCATGGTTACATTATTACAGGAGATTAAATTCAGACAGCGCCATCTAGCCCCAAACCAAGCAAAGCTTGTCCCATATTACAAGCTTTGCTGAACTAGATTAAGGATATAATACTAAGATACTTTTTTTTTGTTAATACATAAATATCATACAATACAACATCCAAACACAGAACAAACATCAGAATTCATTACACAAATGTTTGTCCTGGGTGGGAATCGAACCCACAACCTACAGCGCTTCTGCGCTACTACCAACTGAGCTGTGAGGCTTGTTATTTGATACTTGTATTTTTATTTGAAAGAAGTACAAGCTTTGCTTAGTTTGGGACTAGATGGCGCTGTGTGAAATGTTCTGTAATATTAATGAAAATTTATGAATACCTGTGTGATTTCCGCATAGAGATTATAGGTGCCACAGCCACTTTCCTCAAAATATTTTTATGTATAAAAATATTTGAGCTATATACCTGTTCGCGATTTCAAAAACCAATATTAGTAGGTATTTATTTTTATGGTTATTAAATATCTGCGCGAACCAGGCTTGCACTTGAACGTTTTATTTCAATTATAGTTTCGGTCGCGTGTCAATAAAATTGTGGTCAAGGTTTTCGTTATTCATCATTATTTTAATCAGTCACCATTATCGGAGCCTTTGTTACAAATTATTGGTTGTGGTAATAACAAAATAATTTTGAGGTTCTGTCTGATACATTTTTGCCAACCTTAGACAGAGATAATTTTACAGGTTCCGTACCGAAGGGTACCAAGTGCAAACACGACAAGACTAAGACTTCGTTTTCCGGCGTTCATTCGATCTATCAGCGGAGGTGCATGGATTTTTAACCACTTTTGATAACTCAAATGATTTTCTGATGAATTTTAACCGCGTTTGTGGACTAGTGCTTCGCACACCGGTATCAGGCCCAGAGGCTTTGGGTTCGATCCCCAGGGGGTATCGTGCTTGGCTTGGTGGTGGTAGGACGCCATAGCAACAATTGTAATTGTTGTGTTCCGGCATTTAGTTGTAAAAAAGTTTAGTGTTAATTCCTCAGGCTATTGAGAACTCCGGGAGAAGTGCGCTTCCACCCATTTCCTTTTATCATAACCTGACACAAGTTGAGATGAAGGCCAAGCGCTTCCCGTCGTAGAATAAAAAAACCCAGTATAAATAACCGACTAAAATTAGGAGAATAATACGGTCTTATGGATATTGAAAAACTATATTCTAATTTTAATATAAGAGAGAGAGATTCATAAGAACCCTAAGATTCCTATAACTACTTAAAACAGGTCAAGATCAAGTCGGACTTGCGCTTAAAAACGCATTGTTTGCGTAGAAAGGTGGCTCAAATTGGAACCATCGGCGTAGAAACGTGTTCTACTCGCACTAAGTAAGTTTATTTTGTGCTCTTCGCTGCTCCAATGCAGTTTATTGAAATAATATTTCTCCTGAACACTGCTGTATTGATATCATAGTTAAGGTTACCGTAGACGAAAAATTTTCAACAGAATCTCTGGTTCTCTCCTTCAACCGGAGCCTTGTGTTAAAGCTCTTGTCTCGAGATCAAGGTCTCATCGCTTATAAAAAAAACATACAGGGCAGTCTTTGGGGATTGCCGATAGAAATGAAAACTAAGTAACTTGTGAATGGTATCATCGAGCTATTAAATTATTGTTTTTGGTTTGTAAAGAAGTGTTAATGACGAATTTAAACTTTAATCCTTGATTAATGATTAACACATAATTTTCAAACAAAAAAGGCGAGTATAATAATCTAATAGCTTGACGGTACAATTCACAAGAGCGTGCGGTGACGATGACGCGAGTTTCACGCTTTTTGTTCACCCAAAAAGTACATATACAGGTGAGTTTTTTCCAGGGCCAATGAGGCCAAGTCTGAAACCGTGAGAGTTATCGAAAAGCCACGTTAGGAGTAACGTGCTCGATAAAAAAAAAAAGTTCTGCATTTAAGAAAATGTGTATTTTTTATAGTTTTTCTGGAAAAGTGAGTTTTTGAAAAATAAAAGATTTTTCATATTCGGGTTCTTTGTTAGATAATAAAATAAATAATGTATGACTATGTACCCTAAGTTGTTGAAGCACTTTCAAAATTGAAAATTTATAAATTCAACTTTCTGAAGGTTGTATGTATAGTCTGAAATGCATAAGCGAAGCTATTAAATACTCTTTTGCTGTCCATGTAGTACTTTTGAAAATCGGAACGCCTTCAAAAAGCTTGGTATCGCCGAATGCAAAGATACAACTTAAGCGTTTGAAAACAGAAATACTCATAAATTTCAAAATTAGAATAAAGCTAATTTTAAGTCATGGGTCGCCATTGTGCAAAACTGGAGAATAAGCGATACTGAAGTACAAAGTAAAAAAGTGCTTAAAACTTATTTTTCAAATAATTATTTTCTATCTGCAACTGTAAGGTGGGTACGACAATATTTAAAATGTTCAGCCATTAGGGTGTCCGTGCCTTGTCATCAGCTGCATTACCACGAAAAACTTGTTTTTTAATCCGATTATGATTAAATTTAAGTTCATCATGAACATAAAATACAGCAAAAGAGTTTTTAATAGCTTAACTTACGCATAGTCTGAATGTATAGTAGTAAAAGTGTTCTAACAACTTTGGGCACACAGTCATCATACATTATTTTTTTTATTTTTTTTAAAACACTTTTGGCCTCATTGCCCCTGGAAAAGAACTCACCCTGTATATATACACAGCATACATATAGCTCATGGAAAGCGTTCAGTGACGATGACGCGTGTTCCATGATTTTTTGTTCACCCAAAAAGTGTTCAACGCGCTTAAAGAGGTTTTCTTACGTCAAAAAGTCCTAAATTTTTACCTAATTATGTCGCTATAATAACAATTCTAAAATTGTTGTGTTCCGGCATTTAGAGGTAAGATAGCCAGTTCCTTAGATTGTTGACGATTCCGGGTGAAGTGCAACTCCACCTTCGGCCTTTACTCAACTTGTAACCAGGTGAGATGAAGGCCAATTGCTTACCCGTCTTACAATAAAAAAAAAATGGTGAAATTATCATCCGTTGGGTATTATAGTGGCCATTCTGTGCATAGTGAAGCGATTGGTTTGGTAGAATCGAAGCTCAGATGCTCTGTCACCTCACCATTCGTAAATAGAACTAGAGCATTGCTAGACCTGATAAGTGTCACTCCCGCGTGTCGCGTGACATATCATGAGATATTGTTACAACTTCTGGACGGCAGGAGCGAGGGTGGCAATCCACTTGTGTTAACACAATTACAGACCACCACACCCTGTAATTTCCCTTCACGGACCGCCGCCCATAAATTATGAAGATGTAGGTAGCTATAGGTATGGTTATTAATGGTTTCACAACACGAAAGGTAGCAAATACCAATGATGGTAGGTGACGGTCATCAGTCTTGTCGTAATGAGAAGATAGATCCTTGCGTCTGAGAATGTGTCAGATAATAAAATGAGTACCTATATTAGAGGATCTTTGAGAGTCCTGGATTATATTTTTAGGGATCCGTACTTGGTGCCAACACGGGACTAAGCCTACGCTGTCGGTCCGTCAGTCTCTCGATGTTTTGCGTTAAAATGTGGGTGCCGCTTTATCACTATTTAACTACAGAGGTTTATTACAAAATCTGCTATACGAATTTGAGTCTTATAAAAAGCCAAAGTGGAAATGGCGATATGCCAGGCGCAGGTTATAAGTTTACTGCACTAAAACAAATATTTTGAACATGACACTAATAATATTATGGAAAGGGAAATGTTCAATGATTCCACAATATACTCTAACAGATAGTTCCACCACTAAGACTAGGTATTTATTTAATAACTACTTATAGCAAAATGCACACCGAGGGACTATCAACTATACGTCCGTATGTCTGTCATGGGGCTGTATCTCACAAGCCGTCATAGGTAGACGAAGAGATAAAATTTTCACATAGTGTGTATTTCTAATACATAATTCAATTTCAATTAAATGGGTACCCCATATGAGTAACGTCATTTTTTTGTTGCGAAATGTGAGTCAGAGTCAGAACCCTCGGTGAGAGTGTCTGCACTTGTCCGGTTTTTTAGCTTTGGGATTGGTTGGTTTGGTTTTGTTCAGGTCAGTCAAACCTAACAAGATATAAGATTTAAAAAAAAATCCTGAGGATGCCGTGTGTAGAGGCGAAATACGTGTCGATATGATTTTTTTCACCGAGATTTGGATTTGTTACTAAATATTTTTTGTTTTCAGATTTTATCTTGAAATACGGATCTTCGCAAAATAACGCCTGAATCATTTAGCTAAGATACAAGACATGTTTTCTTACCTTAGGTACTTTGGCATGGATGCCCGTTCTCACATCTCTGATGGTGGCAATGTCCAGTAATTCAACCTCCATGTTTTGATCTGTCCAGAACAAGAAGAATCCCTTGGGGTCAACCCGGAGTGTGACTGGAAGGCCTGTGCCCGAATCCTGATTGAAAAGTTAAAATATACATATAAATATCTGCATACATCTGTAATGACACAACATTTATCACAACTTACGACCCTATTTAAAAGATTTAAGGTTTCTTTGTTTATTTTATATTCTTATACCTACAACTAAGTTAGCAAACTAGCATATGGCCCATTTGATGTTAAGTGGTTACCATAGCCTATATGTTACTAATGTTACATATGCATGTAACATTTGTAACAAATTGCACTACTCTTGGTTATTATATAAGTTAGTCTTATCTACCTACCTTACCATTCGGATGGAACCTGCACTATTTTGTTCGGAGGAGGGCGCTGACATTGCTACACAGTTTCTAACTTTTGCAGTTGCTCAACGTCTCCATTGTAAATATGTATACCTAAATGTGTTTCTAATAAATAATTTTGTATTGTAACACCGAAGGTATCACTTGCACATTGCCAACTCTTTAAGAAATTTTAAAACCCCTTTTTTTAAAGATCCCATAACTGTAGTCTGTCATTAAGTCAAAGTCAAAGTCAAATATTGTTATTCAGTAAGATTTTTAAGGATAACTTTAAGACATCAAATCTACCGACTGTTGGGAATCGCGACCAGCATACAAGGAAAGGCAAGAACCTCAGGCTAGTTTTTTTTTAATAGCTTAAAATGTCCAGCCTTGCGAACCTATTAAAATGTTCAGTTTCAGTATTGTTGTATTTTTATTTCGAAATAGTAAACGAGTACGCTATTATTGCATTAATAATATCCTCAATTATATATACGAAAAAAGTTGTTACTAACTTTTTTTAAGTTGTAAAAGCTAAGTTATTTGGCGTGTCCGCGACACCCATATTTGCATTCAATCGCGTATTACGCATGAATGAAATACAAATTGACACTGTTTTATTTTTTTACATTAATATAGATTTTTTACGGTTATCGTGGATCAAATTTAATGTTATGTTAACTCCACATCACTGATTTACAAAGCAAACAAATCTGTCAGAGAAAAAAATATAATTTATGTGGTAATTACAATTTATTCACTGGAGCAAATTCATTTTTTTTATGCCTGGCTTTCTTATCTTCTAGGTAATCTGAAATTTTATAATAAGCTTTCCTGTTGAACACAAAATAAGAAAGATAAGAGAAATAACCATGAATACAGTTTAAGGTAAATCCTTTGATATGTAAGCGAAAATATACTTTAAGGTAAACTATACTTTCAAACACATTGTGGACTCCAAAAAGTGGCATTTGCCACCATGTACAGGCTAAATGCAACTAATTATAATAAAAAAATATTGTAGCAGTTCAATGTTAAGATTTCTTGTATCGGTTCCCAATCTGGCCAAATCTTTACATGCAAAGTTCCCTCTGATTTGAGAAACATCTAAAACATTATGGAATTAAAATATTTTTATAGTAGTAGTGGCGAATTTGAATCCACATGGTTTTAAAGCTATCTAGGAGAGCTTAATAAAACATTTCTAATTACCTAGAAGGTAAGAAAGCCTATCATTAAAAATAATTTGCTCTTAACAATGAATTGAAATTAGGTTTAGTGAGTTTATTTCTCATAAAAAACTTATTTAAATTAGACCTAAGTAATATACCAAGTAGGTATAAAATTTATCTCATTGGAAAGTTGTAATTTTTTACTACATTGGGTATTTTCTAAGTGAATATCAAATATACTATAGGTACATCACATGTGTAGGTACATCAAAATATTCTTACTTCAAGTAGGTTGATAATGTTGCAACAATGTTGAATTGAGCTAGTTTGGTACCTACAAAGTGGATAAACTAACCACCTAACTTCAAATCACTTGTGATTTATAAATATGTGTTTGTGTTATGGTTTACCTAGTAACTACTGTGTGCTTGTTGACATCTGGCTTAGTAATATTTTAGATTACTTGGATGGTTTTAATAGATTATACAAAAATGTGTAAGTACCTACTAGCTAATCTGCTTGTGTGCTGGGACTGTCTAAAAAAATCTTACTGGATAAATGATTATTGAATTGAATTGCTACAATTTACCAAAAGCCATATGATATTTCAGATAACCAGCAAAAAACATCAAAGTGTTTTTCTTTTTTTTTACAAGCAAAAACTAAATTTATTTTTCCATATGGTTCTCCACTCAGTGGTGAGTTATTTTCAATTTGCTAAAACTTTTTCTTTTCACACATGTGAAAATTTACAATATTTTTTATTACTTTGAAATAAATACCTAGATAAAAAATACCTAGGAACTTTTTCTGTGAGTAGTGTAGACAAAAATATGTTTTTTAAGTAGGTACCTAGTGCATCAGATAGATAGTAACCTACATGAATAAACAAGTTCTAGAGAATTTATTAATACAGACCTACTAGGTAGTAGGTACCTATAGATAAAATACACTGACAAAAACATTACTAAAGTTATCTAGGTACATATATAAAACATAATAAATACAATCAGTATGGGAATAGGTACCATAAATTCTAGTTTCATCGAATTTGAATGCAATCTGGCAAACTGAAGGTAAGTATTTGTACCTAGTAATTATTATCTCTATAGTTTTTGATTTATTTGCTAGTTTACCTCATCCCACTTGACGAATTTATCTCCATCCTGCAGGGCTTTCGGCACTTCAATAGGCTTCCAGCTAACTCTGGCCGAGCGAGAACTAGCAGTCATTGTGTATAACAATACGTTTACGCGGAAATATCACTGCAGCTGATCACAGCAGTCATCTTTCTCATCTCACTAAGCACGAAATCCGGCAATGGTTCGCTCAGCTGTGATACGATACGCAACAAAAAGCTGAATGGCAAACGATCACACACAACTAAAAGCAAGCTAACACAACATTTTACAGATAACACCTGCAAAATAGCAGGTGCAGGTGAAACGTTATCTTTGTCAAGAAACTCCTATCGACAGACTGGAAAGGACACGGACAGTCAGACATGGACACCCGACCCGACCCGACCGAAAAACCAAACCACAACTCAATTCAATTCAATCATAGAATTCTATAAACTTCTTAGTACCGAGGTCCCAACTGATATACTCTTTGATTAAATGAACAAGAACAACTCAATCAACCAAAGAGTATACAGTTGTGGAACAGCCATTTCACTCAACAGTGCTGCCAGATCCAATTTACAAAAATCCGGGCGACTAAAAAAAGTATTTTATGTAGCAGATTTCGTAAATTGCCTCTGATATCAGTTAAATAGTTAGACCTCTATTACCTAGTGACTAGGTAGTAAAAACAAAGATAAAATTATATAAAACTAGGACTGAAGTGCCTCTGAAGTGAAGTGAAGTCAACGACGATGACGAAGTAGGGGTGCCACCCGGGTGCCTAGGAAGAAACCCGGGCAACACCCTGTGACCAGAAAGGTTTCTGGGTCTTGTATTGTTATTATGGATTCTGTACTTGTGGCTTGCCGTGAGTGAAGGGTGAACCTCTGACACTCCTCTTGGACGGCCTTAGCTGCACGGCTTGTGAAACTTTCCTGTCTGGTTGTTGAGATATGCACAGTTTAGATATGTATCTCATAATAAAGAATATAATTATGTATCACCTATCGGTTATAGGTGATAAACAAGAACTCGGTATTCAGGGGTTACCGCCCTCAGTCCTTACGGCAAGTGCAACAAACTGAGGAACTGGCTATCTTACCTCTAAATGCCAGATCACAACATTTTTAGAATTGTTATTAAGGCGACAGAATTAGGTAAGATGATGTGAAGATGAACGTCGTTGGGTACATTTACTACGAAGTTCCTCAAAGCTCGTTCTACACGATGCCCGAGAGCACATGAGTGGGTTGCAGTAAATACGCAAGAGCAACAACATTTATTTTTAAACGAACCTACTTCAACACGGCTACCTGTCTCCCTGGTGTATCCTTTATGGATTTTCAACAGTATAATTACCTACTTCGTTACCTAACGTCTTAACTATTATCGTTCGTCACCGACACTGGGTTTATGCTAAGGTAAACAGCGTCAATATCATGCAACTTGACTTGATCAACGTTTCAAAAACGTCCCAGAATATAATTATCACACATACTAGAATCAAGATCCATTAACTGATTCATCCATGATAGCATATTATTTGTCTACAAATGTTATTTGGCATATTATTTGTCTACAAAAAAAACAGACAACTGTTGTCAAGTAAAAATAATAACAGGGTGGTCATTGATCGCCTTAAACATTATGGGGTTAATAACAAATGGAACTCACCCGCATTTCAGCCTCTCCACATTTTTTTATGCGAACTATCAACGTCGCAAATTGAGTTGAGACCCATGTCTCCCACGCTCCAATTACCATCTAATTAGAGCATAATTACTGTCAAATAATAATAATATCATTTAATTAAATCATCAACACAACTTTTTGTAAACCGTAGATGTGTTGCACAGAGTTCACCATCTTCCTACCCGCTATCCCACACTGGGTAGGGTTGGCACAACTAGTATTTCTCATCCACTCTCCTCTATCGGACGTCATCTTATCACTTACTCCTTTCCCAATCCCAATCCCATTTTTCACGACATGGCCCATGCCGGCGTTTTGAACTAAACAGCCGACAAATCGAAAAATTGAAACCGTTAATCGGAGTGTTTGGCTAGTAGTGATACACTATTAATGGCAATATGGGAGCGATTGGAGGAACCACCGGGTGCTCCGTTTTAACCTAGCTTCAGTCCAGCACTCTCCAGTTTTCCTGCCATTTACCAGTCTGCTCTAAACCGCAGCAAAACTTTTGAATAATGTATTTTGCCCAAGGAATGTGTATACTACGTAACTGGAAGGTTCACTAGACATCTATTATAAAAATAATTTATCACCATATTACAACCAAAGACCTTATGTTTAGTTAGTAAGTGTAAGGTCTTTGATTACAACTACCTAACCTTCTTTTTAATTTAAATAAGGTAGGTACCTACTAAGGAAAACGGTCCAGAGAGAGACAGTTGCTAGCACTAAACAAAAGCAAAAACAAACAGCATGGTGGAATATTGTCTTTTTTTATTCGTAGAGCGACGGTTGCGATATATTGTGATTTTTGGCTATAAAAATGTTATAAGCTGCAATTCTTGGTATATCCTTTCACAGGTATGAATATTTCAATGAACCATTATTGTGTAAATTTCATTTAAATATCAGGATATTTTTAATTTGCGACTGCCACTTATGATTATGATATACAGAACACTATTCTGTGCATATGTGTTTTTTCTACTCTGTTTAATTGTGTTACAGTTTGCCTGTTATCCAAAGACCTTTTACTTACTAACTAAACTATGTACCAAAAATGTTTGATGCACAGTCTAGTTAATAAGTATAAGGTGTTATAACATTTGTTTGAGTATTGTAACAGTTATTTGCTAAAACATGTCTCCAGATTCCAGATTAGTATTTGGTATATTTGGTAGATTCAATGCATAACACAAGTAAAAGTAAGATTTCAATTTTGGTTACACAACATTTACACAGTAAATTGGATTTGTTGATTGACCCTTTTAATTGAAGGGTTGTAGAACCCATCAATAAAAATAAAAATTTAATAAATTAAATTGCTTGTGAGGATAGGCTTGACATGGTGTTTGTTATTTTTCTAGTAACTAACTCAGATTAACAACTTACGGAGAGCAAAAGACTTAAACAAAAAACTAATAGTTTTTGGTATAATTACAAGTTAGATAAATATATTAGGTCTAAATATCAGTGAATTCAGTATCATAACTTGTAAAATTATCTACAGTTGATTGAAAATACATTTTAAAGATGGCAACGTTTATATTCAATAAAACTATTTTTGTGATAAAAAATTTAATTAGACCTAAATAAGCAACTACTTAAACTCTAACTTTCGCACTATAGGTGGTGGGTTCGATTCCCACCCAAGTTATTATAATACAAAGTGTGCTTAGTTTGAAGCAGATGGCGCTGTGTAAAATGTATTTATCCAAGTGAAAGTCCTTCTTCTGAATAAGATCGCAATATTTTCTCTAATTCAATGTTTATTACTTACTAGTAACAAAATATCGAAAACAGTAATAACATTTATTTATAAATTATATAAATAAATAAATAAATATTACAGGACATTAATTTTCCACAGCGCCATCTAGCTCCAAACTAAGCACTGCTTGTAATATGGGAACTAGATTACGGATAGAATACTTAAATACTTTTTGTAAATACATACGTACTATATTATCATACAACACCGAAACACCGAACAAACATCTATATTCATCACACAAATGTTTGTCCTGGGTGGGAATCGAACCCACAGCCTACGGCGCAGAAGGCAGAGTTACTACCAACTGAGCTATGAGCCTTATTAATTACTTAAATATACATAAATAAAATGTTTTTGAGCCCTAAAAACCAACGTTGGTTTGTGCGGGCCCACGCACTCGACTGAAATTTAAGTTTAAAATAATAACTGTAAGTTGTACTATGTCTATACAATAAAAAGTAAAACCACTAACGCTGACAAAATAAACATTAACGTCAAATCATATCAAATCAATGAATCTTATTAGTAAATAGTAGGTCAGATAGGTACATATCACAAAAAAAGCGAAAAATATTAAGTAATAATTATGCGGCTAAATAGAAAAATATGGGTAAGTATGAGTCCCACTCACCTAAGCGTCCCAATGGCGTAGTGAAAATGAAAGGTTGCTTTACTTTGATGACAAGTTATTTTTACCTACCTATCTACATCAAATCGTCTAATTCCGATAATTGTCCTATTCAGTTCATCATTCAGGGTTACTCTTTTAGAAATAGACACACCTTCTTAACAACTAATTGATTCAGGAGTTATTTTGCGGAGATCCATAATTATAAATATATATGAAAAAATAAAAAATATTTAGTAACGTTCTTAATATTTAAACTAACTATGTACAAAGGAATCAGTTAGATAACCTAAGGACCGTTACTTTTAGTAACGTTTAGTCAGTTACGTAGAATAAACATTTTTTGATTTTTGCCCTTCAAAAAATATGACAATTGTTCTTTTATCAAACCTGAATGTCAAATCATATTTTTTATCAACCAAACCAGTAAGTTGGACATAGCTATAAAGGTCCACTCCCAAAACCAGTTAAATAAAACCAAATCATAACAACAATAACTATATACCTACCTACATCCCTAAATCTAACCCTTCTTACAGATTGGGTCAAAACCACTGGTGGTAGCTCTGGTGATAGTTCTAATGGTGACGATGGAGCAGGCAACAACTTATTTTAAATGTATAGTCAATACTCTTTCAAATGACACCCCACAAGACACAGTCTTCTTGTCACACTTTACACCCCTACTTCCCAATAATGCCCTTAGTAAAAAAATATTTCGAATAATTAATATAAGTAGTCTTTGCAAGTTCAAAATTTGGAATTGATTGGAAAAACCATTCAAAAGATATGTCCAAAACATTATAAGTAGTTCTTTTTTCTCATTTTTTTAAATGAACTATTCTAGACCACTATACTACAAATAAAAATACCACTTATCAAATAACAAGGAAAATCAATTTATATTTACGTTACCTCTGTCAATTTTAAATTTCATTAAAATCTGATAACCCATTCGAGAGTTATAACGTCATAAACATCGCCACATACATACATTCTCTCATCTGACAAGCATCATAGCTCAGTTGGTAGTAACTCTGCCTTCGGCGCTGTAGGCTGTGGGTTCGATTCCCACCCAGGACAAACATTTGTGTGATGAATATAGATGTTTGTTCTGTGTTTGGGTGTTGTATCATATAGTACGTATGTATTTACAAAAAGTATTTAAGTATATTATCCGTAATCTAGTTCCCATATTACAAGCTATGCTTAGTTTGGGGCTAGATGGCGCTGTGTAAAATTAATGTCCTGTAATATTTATATTCTCGTACGTACAGTGCCGGATTCACTAACCGTACTCGGAGATAACAGTACAATAATATCCTGAAATACAGCGTTACCATAACTATAACTACACTTCACCTAAACCAAACCTTTTATCGAAATGTCCCCCCCTAGTTCGTTCTGTATCTAATGTTATATTTTACAGTTGCAATTTCGAATCGCGCAAAAAAATATTTTATACAAAATGTGTGGGAATTGGGTTGATGGATTAAAATTTCATATAATTAAATAATGATACATGACTTCGATAAGACACATTTATTCGATAAGCAAATAGATTGGTTACTTACAAGAGGAGAGGATTGCTACTAAAATTTGATTATCCGTAGGAAATACCCAAAATCTGTAAATCTACCGATAAATTCAAGCGTCTGGCAGCACTGCTACTCAACAAGAGTGGTTCTAACTTTGAAATAATCTTTGCACTCACCACGAAGGATATTTCATATTTTAAACCTAAGGATGAAAGTTCGTATTTATTTAATTCGCTTTATATATTATATTATTATGTAGGTCGATGTCAATGTCAAATGTCAGTCAGACACACGGAGAGATTCTATACTCTTTGCCAGGTTACAGCACTGAACAGCCAATAATGACGACCCGATAATGTACCACCTATAATTGGTGACCGTATGGGTGACCGGATTGGTGGACTTGGATTAGTCAATAATGCACAGCCAATAATCCACGTACACTTTTATTTATTTTGTTGTAGACTACCTTGATGCCTTGTTTTAATGGGTGAGTGAAGTTTTATTTACCTAACCTAGATAATCTTAATTAAAGGTTGATGATTTTTATCGGGAGTCCCGTACGATACGACCCGCTGACCTCCGTACCCGTAGTGAATAAATGACAAAACCTACACCTATCTCAGCGCTCAGTTCTGAAAGTCATGCTTCGGAAGCCCTTCAGATACTCCACAACAGATCTTTATGAAGATGCAGGTGGTCTTAGTGTGCGCCGGCTCTTTATACTTAAAATGTGTCTTGCAATGCACAAATCTGTTATCTCCTCCCATGAGTACGAGTTATTGCTAAGCCGCCGAATTTCCAAATTACCGACTCCTGTTGTTAACACTTCATTTGCACGACGGATAAGTTGATTGACTATGAAGATTCACGTGTATAATGAAGTTGTCTAATGTTGCGACATTAAGCACAAATCAATCAACGAAGCAAAGAAAATGGTAATGAAATGGTTAATTACGATCAAACAGAGAAAATTTTAGCATATATTACCTAATATTAGTATTCACTTTATCTTTTCTTTATTTGAGTATATATTTACTGCAATAATAAATACCCCAATTAAAACAATAGGTATTTACTCATTTATTGTATCTTTTTTTATTTATTTTTTATTTGATTACATATTTATTTATTTATCTATTGTATGTTCAATTGTTTTCCGTGGTCGGTAAAATAAGTTACCTACGTAATAAGTAAATTTTGTACTACCATTTAAACTGTTTTATCTCGTTTTACAGTGATATAATATTTTTCATTTTCATTTTCATACATGTCCAACCCCGACTCTATCTGGCCTTACGCGTCATTGAGGTGTGTATTTAAAAAAGTGGAGCCAGAAGCTCACAAAGGAGGTCCTGCGAGGTGTGAGCGTGAAGTGGTTCTCAGGGGTGAAGAGCTAGTTTTCTAGCGGGAGCTCGTCCCAGAAAACACGCTTGCTTGCATGGTGCTTGTATTGGCAACTCTTCACTGCAAATGTATTTTATAAACTTGCGGAACTCGTACAGTACAAACAAGGCATGGTTCTCTTCTTCGACCAATGAGAGCTCAAGGATTTGATAGACTCTCGGCCAATGAGAAGCAATTATTGTATTAATGGCTTCCAATAATAATTGGTGCAGTACATTATCAGCACGTGTTGATAATGTACGACCCGATAATACACAACAAGTAAAATTGTACATAGAAATAT
Source organism: Venusia cambrica (assembly GCA_951394065.1). Lineage (NCBI taxonomy): Eukaryota > Metazoa > Arthropoda > Insecta > Lepidoptera > Geometridae > Venusia > Venusia cambrica. The sequence continues at coordinate 5,618,688 of OX596044.1, read as the reverse complement.
ACTGGATTCAAATGACATTAATTTATTCAATAAAAAGTACAATTAAACTAACTATGTACAAAGGAATCAGTCAGATTAGCCGGTGTCCTCCGGGTTTTCAAAAATATTGCGGGGCTTTTGATCGAGTCGACACGTAACCCAAGGGCTGGCTCTTATTTAGGCCAGAGGATTAGCATAGCTATTCAGTGTGGCAATGCAGCCAGTGTCTAGGGCGCGCTTCCATCTGGTACTGGTCTGGAACAGTTGAGTTCCGTAGAGTACCTAAGGACCGTTGAGTAACGGTCCTTAGGTAATCCGACTGATTCCTTTGTACATACCTAGTTAGTTTCATTATACATTTTATTTAATAAATATACGTATTTACCAAATGGCAAAATATTATATTTATTATTAAAAAAAATAACACCCGTATGTAATAAATACATTTAAATCTGGGTAAGTAATATGAATAAAAAATATGTTTTAGGTATTTGAATGTTGGTGGTTTTTTTTCAAAATACCCATAATTTGGGGGGATTTTGGGTGAGATTTGGGGAGAAATGCATGGCCATCTGGTAACACTGCCCGGCGGCTAAATTAGATTGAGTTTCCCGTATATAAAAGTTCCTCTGTGGATTGAGTTGAGAATGAGATCTGTGACTGTGATGTGATTGAGTTTTGAGATTGAGATGATCTGGGATATTTTATTGAATTGATAATTTTAAGAAGTTTGTTTGTTAACTTGTTTGAATATTGGATTTTGTTAATAATTGCTTGTATCTAAGTAATAAACAAAAATGCCTGAAAGCGGTACAAAAGAAACATCCGAACAAGATAATAAACATGAGCATAGTCCGAGAAAACGGATCCGGCATCGTAAGAAGCAGCTATACGATAATATTCTCAAGCAAATGGAGTTTTATTTTAGTGAAGCGAACCTAAGTAAAGATAGGTTTTTGGGCGATCTCGTAAATAATGATCCGTGGGTTCCTCTAGACCAGTTTTTAAAGTTCAATAAAATTCGCACACTCACTCAGGATCTAACGGATATTGCGAAGGCTATGAAGCATTCCACCCTGTTAGAACTCTCAGAAGACAGAAATAAGGTACCAAGGATTCAAATTGTTATAACTGAAAAGAAGTACCAATCACTTACAATAAATAGGTCCTTATATTTTTCACCTCTGAGTACCTAATTGTGTGAATTTCTTGAGGATCACAAACAAATAGGATGTTTCTGAACCCTATTTATTGCAATTTCTTGTTCAAATTAATCTAAGAAATTTCTATCAAAATCTTATGATTAGGCAGATGGTCCATTAACTCAGTATATTATGAGGCCAAGTACCTGGTGGTGGTGGGAAAAGTAGGCCAGAATATTAAAAATACATTGATTTTTAGGTAAAGAGAAAAGTACCAGTTCAAGAGTACAATGCAGATGAGAGGACAGTCTACGTGGAATCAATCCCTGGGTCTGCTACTAGGGAGTGGCTTCATCGAGTGTTTTCTGAATATGGACCCATAGCTTACATCTCTCTGCCTAAGTTCAAAAACTCTAAAACAATCAAGGTAATGATTGTTTATTTACATTTTGGTTTTACTCTCGTTGTGCAAGGGCTGAAAAAGACAAATTTGTTGCCTGTATCTGTCTTGGAATAATATAACCTTAAATTACAACTTGGGCCTCTTAATCTCTAAACCCTTTCCATCAGCTGAGAGTAAGATAATGTATTAAATAAATATATGAAAGTTACATTGTTGCAACTACATCTTCTGCGCTTACTTGTCCTACCTGAGTCCACCTGATGTAAAGTGCATAATTTTTTTTTTGTTCATATTATCTGCGGTCAGTTGGCGTACTATAGGCAGATGTGTTGATGGCGTGTAGGATCTCGGCTCATTAGTCGGTTCTCTCTCATTGATCACATAAATTCTCCAGGATACGGGTTCTTTTCAACTTTATGGCTTATCTTCCTTACGCGAGAATGTATATCCAATCAACTTTTGTTAATGGATTATGTCGATGGTCTTTTTGTATGCGTCCACGTTATCCAACATAACACGGAGTTGGTTTTTGTTAACAATCTTGATTTTAAATTGGGAGTCGTCGACCGCAGCCTGAATAAGTTTTACGAGATTGTTGATGTCTTTTATGCTAAAGAGAATTATTGGAGGTGGCTTTGCTGGTTTTGGTTCCCTTGGTGCCTTTTCGGCAGGTCTGTCTAAGTCTAGTGCTGCAAAACTATTTTGGGTTGCAATGGCATTATCATTTGGGGGAGTGTTCGAACGTCTTCTTTTGTTGCAGGGTGCTGATACTTTATTCCATTCTGTCGGCTTAGTTTAGGTTCTGAGAGTCACCTCAGAGTTAGGTGAGTCTGCATTGTTGGTTTTTGAGTTACTGCATGTTTTTGTGATAAACATGCTACGGTGGAATGTTTGCTGGACTAATTTTGGCTCCAGCGTTGGTGTACGTTGAGTAGATTCCATTTGAGGCAAAACTTTGCCCCCCCCCCAGAGTATGAGAGGCAGCCTGAGCTTGGAGGCTCAGGGAGGGATTCTCCAGCATAGCCGGTACCCTCCTGGGGTAATACCTCTTTTGGTTTTGCTGCCATGGTTTAATTATTTATTTATCAACCATACCCTTCAAACCGGAACACAGCAATGCTGCTTGGCGGCTGAAATAGGTATGGTGGTAGTACTTCCCTGGACGAGCCCTTTCACAAGAAGCTCTACTACTCTTAATAATTTTATACAAATTATAGAATGATGGGGGTAGTTCTTCTAGATCCTTTTTCTCATTTTAATGTTAATCCCTGTAGATGAATTTTCGTAAACACTATGTATCATAATAATAACATATCAGTTATGTCTATTTCAGGGCTTTGCATTCATAGAATTTGAAAAGCCAGAAGATGTGCAGAAATGTCTTAGAGTATGCTCAGAAATGGGGTGCAAACTACCCACCTACATGGCTCCTGAAGATCTCTCATCCATCAAAATGTTCTCTGCTGATAACACACTTAATGCTGAATTTGAAAAGGAGACTATCAAAGAACCATATCAAAAGGAACCTGTAAAGGAGGAGTATGAACCGCCTAAGAAAAAGAAGAAGAATAAAGAAAAAAAGGCAGGAAAAGGTTTGGAGTTGAAGCTCGGACAAGATTCGGATAGTGAGAAGAAATTGGACACTCCAAGTGTAAGTTTTAAATATCCTATCGCAGTATGAGACTCTGTACAGGGGGTAGATTTGACATTACAAAATGATAATTAAAATTACACTGAGTCAAAAATGTTTACTTTGACATAAAACTATGTGGTAACAAAGAATTTGAACTAGCTCTACCAATTTTACAGCCAGACACAAAATCCCGTAATGCCTACTAACCAATATCCATTTTACATGCTTTTGAAATTACAAACTTCTCTCTTTCACCCCATATCAGGATGTATAAAAATATGCTGATAGATTGAGATTAATTGAGAGATAATTCTTTTTGTAGTAAACAGAAGCCCAAACACCAATTTTCAAATCGACGTCTGAGCCCAAACTTCGGCCTTTTTTATCCACTCTATCCACCGGTTCTCCCAAATTCAAATATTGCCAGCCTGTTGCCACTTCAGTCCGCTAACTCTGGGCTATGTCAACCACAATCATTCTCATTTTTCTCAATATTCATGTAATGTCCCTTCAAAAATGATGTAAATAAATGGAAATAGTTGAATAAATTAAATGGAAATAAAATAGGTAGGTGTGCGTGATCATAAGGTGGCCGTTATCCAGCTAAATGTAGCCGTAATCTCATACCGGATTAGAAAAAATAAAAAATAAAATTTTGTTGAGGAAATTACTTGAAGGAGTAAATTAGAACTAATCAGTTTTGTATGGCGATGTTTGACACTCCATTCCCATTCCAAACGGACTGATTTCTGGGATTAAAAGTAACCTATGTTCTATTATCGGTCTAGTCTAGAGCAACAAAGCAAAAGCAAAGGTTTCAGCTCGACCATTTTAGTAGTTTTTGCTTGAAGGAGGACAGCCATTGGCACTGTTGGGTAGTGTTGAGGATTCCAGGTGATGTGCGCTTACAACTTCGGCCTTATCATAACTTGAAACCAGGTGAGATGAAAGTCAAGTGCCTCCCTGTCGTACAATAGAAAAAATATGTGTGATAAATATGCTATTTGTTTTTAGGATGAAAATAAGAGTATTACCAGCACTACACCTACAGAGGTAAGATTACAAATTGTTTTACCATTTATGAATACTTTTTATTCAGTTCAATGTCATCATTTTGTACAAATACATGTATGTAACTTTGAAAATGATGACCTAGTAAAATAAATAAGTACCTAAGCTATAACAAAAAAAAGTTTGGAAGAGTGTCTCACTAGCGATCAGACCGCCTATTATGCTGTTAATTCTGCTACTAGTTTCATTTTCATTACTATAAATTCCGTAAAAGAGAATTTGCAATATTTATTTGCAGGAAAAATCTATTTTACTAGATTCCAAAGATGAAATGACCAGCCACGACGAAGCCGCCGCCGCCGATCCCAACACTCCGAGAAAGAAGAAAACTAGAAAACGAAATAAAGAAAAGAACAAAGGACTGGATAAAGTTGAAGCACCAAAAGGTTAATTTTTACCTGGCTAGCTACCACCATCTTACCTAATTCTGTCGCCATAATAACAATTCTAAAATTGTTGTGTCCCGGCATTTAGAGGTAAGATAGCCAGTTCCTCAGTTTGTTTAGGATTCCGGGTGAAGTGCGCCTCCACCTTCGGCCTTATCTCAACTTGTTACCAGGTGAGATGAAGGCCAAGTGCTTACCCGTCGTGCAATAAAAAAAAAAAACCTATAGATATGTATGAGATCCATTGGATATCATACTGCTAACTCGATGTGGTTCAAAGTTTTAATGTTATATCACTATAATATATATGCAGAATTATATTACACATATCACTATCTAACCCCAAAATAAGCAAAGCTATACATCTGTAGGTGCTTATTTTTTAGATACATACATATACTTATCAATTATCATACAACAGCTTTTTATGTAATTATTTTTAGTTAATTTTTTAAATTAAAATATTTCAAATTTCACTTAGTCAATAACTTTCATCAAGTGAGATGAAATCCAAGCTTTTACCGTCGTCGCTCTTTAAAAAAAGAATAAAAATGTGTAATATTACACCCAAAAAGAACAAACATCTATATTCATCACTCAAATGCTTGTCCCGGGTGGTAAATGAACCCACAACCTACAGCGTTCTGCGTCAGATACTATTAACGACCTATATACTAGACTACCTCAGATTAGCAACTCAACGCAACTTTTAATCTGTTTTCGAACTAAGAATAGTAATAATAATGGTGACATTGCTGTGCGCTCAACCACGGCGCTTATGACCACCAGATGACAGAAATATGCGCGAATTTCTACGATTTCTTTTTTGACGGTAAAACAAATATTAATTTTTAAAAACTAAAACACAGACCGTCTGCTGTATACTGTGTTTATTTACTGTACAACGTGTCAAGGCGTTTTTATTTTATTTTTATTGCAATTGGGCGTATTTATTGAATGGCGAACATTTTTGGTACAAATTAGAGTCAACTTTGGATTTTATTTTCAATGTAATCATGTTTTCTTAACACTAGCGTTCTAGCATCAATCCCGAACTGTAACATTATATTAATTTCAAAGTAAATGCTGCAGTATTGTGGAAGATATGCTCGCTGAAGCTAAGCCATTTCACGTATCACAGAGTAGCTGTGAGACTCGTTAGCTTGTAAAGTAACACATGCAAACCACTCTTCACATTGTTTTTTTTTTCTATTTTTCTTCGTGACTTTTGCCATAAATGGCATGGCAGTCACATCGTACCCTAATACATACAATAACACAAAACTTAAAAAAGGATATGAAATATAATATACCTACTATATAAACTACTATATAACTAAATCACTGATGAACAAAATGTGCGTCCCAGCAACATTGCCTCGTCAGAATTGGGTTCGGATAAGATTTGAATGAACATACCAATATTTGTCCGATTTACGCTCAATTTGAGCATCAATGATTCTCTCTCTCCTGTACTTGTGACAATCCATCAAGAGGTGGTGCACGTCATCCAATGCTCCACATACCTCACAATTCGGCGAATCTACTTTTTTAATGGGGTATCCAAATTTTCTTGATGGATAGTGACCAGAACGTATTCTATGCATAAAAACTATAAATGACCTATTAAGTTTACCTTGGACAAACCACGGAATACGAGGAGGAATTGGATTGTTTATCACAATTTGATACTTCTATAGCTATATTTTTAAATGAAACTTAAGCACCGTTATGATTTGAAACCAATGAAACGAAATACCGACTCTAAAGAGAGACAATCATTTACATTTAGCCTGCGATAGAATGAGATAAAATACAGATATGTAAATAGTACGTGTGTGTGCGCCTGCATATTGCGAAGCCTATGGCAAAGGCCTAGTCACGTGTTATTTTATTTATTTACTTCGGAAAACCAAAAGCTTATAAAAAATCCTTTAAAAAATTATATAGAGACAGTCAGCCAATTATAGGTTTTCACTAATAACACCTATCTAGGTAAAGATACAAATGTGAACACAACTTAGTGTCGACTTAAGCAAATGCTACACAAAAGAAAAGAAACAAAAGGGATACAAAAAAAATAACAATTATAACTATTTTTGTATTTCAAGTGATTGCACTCGGTCACTCACAACATTTACAAAATGTAAATATGACACAAAAAATAGGAATGTAAGTCGGTAATCCCGTAGCTCAGTTGGTTAGAGCGTTTCCGGCTTTAGGAAAAGACGCGGGTTCGAGTCCCGTCGTGTGTTGTGATTTTTTGTGTCATTATAACATTTTGTAAATTTATAAAAAGTTTCACTCCTACTGTGAGTGAACTGCATAAATGTTTTATTTTTCAGGCGCACTGTGGGGGATGCAGATTCTACCCAAGGGGGAGTGGAAGGCTCTACGGAACAAGTATCTGAACCTTCAACGGCGATACATGAAGGAGATAAAACAAGGATGGCGCGAAAGGAGACAGGATTATAACGTGCAGCCAGCTGCGCCTATCTTACACGCCGGTGAGACTCCAACATTGATATCATATATATTGTTACATGTTTTTTTTTTATTGTACGACGAGGAAGCGCTTGGCCTTCATCTCACCTGGTAACAAGTTGAGAAAAGGCCGAAGATGAAGGCCCACTTCACCCGGACTCCTCAACAAACTGAGGAACTGGCTATCTTACCTCTGAATGCATGTTTTTAAACGCAGATTTTACTCACGTATACGATAGTCGATGCAGGCACCAACTTTGTTTCGGTTGTCCCAGGGGATCGTCAATACAATTGAAAATATTGGTTCACATTACTAGGTCACTTATCTTTCTATGTCGCATAAGTGAATACTTCAAGTCTGTAAGGTTCGCTAATTCAGTGTTTATTCATACGTTTCTGCTCATCACAAATTAAGCAATTTTTTATTCTACGAAGGTGCAATGTAGCGCTTGCCTTTCATCGCACCTCTAATAATGATGAGGCAGAAGGTGGAAGCGCACTTCCCACGGAATCCTCAGGAATCCTCAACAGACTTTGGATTGGCTATCTTACCTCTACACCCAGGAACACAACAATTACAATAAAACGAACCAAGCACAACATTTTATTTTCATAATTATTATTTAAAAAAAATGACCTGGTCAATTTTTTTGTTGAGTTGGGTCTTGTACCGGTGGGCGAACCATTAAACCACAGAGGCGTTTTATTAAAGCTTGCTGTACTCTTGTAAATACATACTTATCATACAAGCCTCATAGCTCAGTTGGTAGTAGCTCGGCCTTCTGCGCTGTAGGCTGTGGGTTCGATTCTTTACAAAAGTATTTCAGTATACTATCCGTAATTTAGTACCCATATTACAAGCTATGCTAGCTTGGCTTGGGGCTAAATGGCGCTGTGTAAAATTGTCCTGTAATATTTATTTATTGTATTATTGTATTTATTGTATTTATTGTATCTACACGAACAGCAAAAAGAGTATTTAATAGCTTCGCTTGCGCATTTCAGACTATACGTATAAATAATACTAAATCCATAAAGTTGAATTTATAAATCTTCTATTTTGAAAGTGTTCCAACAAGTGTTTGGGCACATAGTCATCATACATTATTTTGTTTATTATCAAACAAAGAACTCAACAATGCAATTTTTTTTTTCACAAACCCACTTTACCAGAAGAACTATAAAAAAAGACCAGATTTTTTTTAATGGAGAACTTTTTTTTTTTAAATCGAGCACGTAACTCCTAACATGACTTTTCGATAACTCTCACGGTTTCAGACCCACCTCAGTGGCCCTGGAAAAAAACTCACACTGTATACAACCTGTAACAGAATATGTGTACTATGCCGAAACGATTATCCGACCCGACTCGTGGAACAACGTTTGTTTTAATTTTAGTTCAAAGTTTTTGGTAAAACAAGATCAAAGTTCTGACACCAACAGCTGGTTTTTTGAGCAAAGACTACCCTAAAATCAGCTTTTTCTTAACTCGCGTCAATGACCTCAGCTCTAGACAGATGAGGCAACATAGCAGAAGGTCACAATCGCAAAGAACGAAAAGCGCTTTCACTAACAGAGGAAAATCGTCGAAAAGCCTGGGCTGCTAATGAGACAATCCATTACTAGAAGGTTTAATTTGTCAAATCAATAAGAATTGTATCTATCTGTTAGCTAAAATACAAAATAATCATTCCTATAATGTACTTTTGATCGTCCAATATCGCATTTATCGTCTTTTTGTAACTGTAGGTGCCTATGTAATTTATCAATGTGTATGTTCTATCTAATAACCTACTTTCACTAGATGACTCAAAGTTCTCACTAAAATTGGTTCATCTGTCCTTAATACTCTTTGACACAGACAATTGCACCAACTAATACCTACCTACCAACATGCATAGTGCGGTAAAGGAATAGGGTCGTCACTATTTATTGTCATTGAGAAAATGAAAAGCTTTGTATGGGAAATCTGAAAATGGGAATTCACTATTATCTCCCCACCACAACAAATACTTTTCCTGGTCCGAAAAGCCCCCCCACTGCTTAGTACACATATTCTGTTTCACCTTGTACAATACCAAACACAATATACATATATCTATCACACAACCAGCGTAGAAGGCAGAGCTACCAACTGAGCTGTGAAGTATTACTAACGCAATGTCGTAAACTTATAAGACGTGATCTGTTTCAGCATTGCCATCGTCCGACGCGGAAGAGAAAACAGTTCCAGAGCTAGAGAAAATACCCGATGTTTTCGTGAAGGAAATTCTGCCAGAGCCTACCTTTGACGTCAGACTTACGAAACGAACGGTAAAACACATTCTTGGATTACTATATATTTTTATCTACACTCAAAGCGAAAAATTCGAATTACGAATTCAAAGACGGTTCTATACAGACGCACTTTATAAACGCATAATACATAAAATTAAGAATAAAACTCATTATAGTACCGCTATCTTTTTTTTTATTATTTCATTAAAGTAGTCTATGGTTTTAGGCTGAATATGAAAAAAAGCGCACGCACGCGCAGTTTGAACTGTGAAAAAAATGGCGCACGCATGCGTAGTTTGAACTTAATTTCCCGCGCTTCCCATACATTTTTTTGCCGATCGAGTTTTTGTGTTCGTGATTCCAAAAAAGTCCTGCCTACTTTGCTTAATTTATTTTTTTCCTATGAGTGAAGATAAAGTAGTGTATGAAACTGCATATAACTTAGGTATTAAAACACTCGAGTCAACCTATTATCGATAAACAGACTCGTGTTTTAATACCCGTTCTTATATGACAGTTGCATAAACTACTATTACTGACTTGAATAAAACCGGACCGAGGGTTAATATTCAAGTAATTACAATAGAAACTGTATTTTCTACTGGATTAACCGCATCTGTGGTCTATTGGTTCAACCCTATTTTCAGATCCAGAGGTCCCGGGTTCGATCCCCATGGGGAGTGCAATATATTGTGCTTGGTTTGGTTGGTGGTAGGACTTTGGGTCCGCCTGGCTAGCTACCACCATCTTACCTAATTCTGTCGCCATAATAACAATTCCACAATTGTTGTGTTCCGGCATTTCGATGTAAGATAGCCAGTTCCTCAGATGATGGCCGAGCCTCCCCGTCATACAATAAAACAAACCGCCAACGTCTGTACTGATCTAGCTGAGAGCTGTGTTTATTGCATTTAAAACCATTTTTTTATTACAACAAATATTTGGGTGTAGCATATATATATATACTTATAACATGTATATATATATATGCTACACCCAAATATTTGTTTTATTATAATTTCCCTCCCTCCCTTATATTAATTTATAATCACTTACTTTGTTCTGTTCTCGTCCTTATTATTATTATGACACTGGTTACGACTGGAGATATCAGCGTTGTATAATTAATATTTATTTATGCAACAAATGCCATTGGACGAAAATTTGTGTCATCTAACTTGCGAAAGGTAATGAAAGACACCTACCAATTTGTTACTAGGTCTACTAGGCTAATTTAGTAAAGTTGTTTTTTGTTTTTTGTTATTGACTTGATTGTTTTGTACATATGTTGTTAAAATTACCAACATTCACTTATTCATATTATTATTGATCAGATGCTAGAAATAAAGTTTTTCTATTTCTATGCTGTGCATTCATGTTTCAGATAAGAAGTAACATCCACGTTTTGCATGTAGATGTTAAGGAAGGCCAGGCGGAAGTTATCATCCGGTTCGATTCCGCAAGCGCTGCTAAAGACGTGAGTTTTTTTACAAACATATTGATACTTATAATAACGGTTCTTAGGGCGGCTTGCATAACGATTGTGTTTAAATCGACACTAATTCTGATTAGTTAAACACGTATAGCTCGTTCACACACGTTCTGCGCTGTAGGTGGTGGGTTCGATTCCCACCCAGAGCAAACATTTGTGTGATGGATACAGATGTTTGTTCTGTGTTTGGGTGTTATATTTTATCATATAGTATTTTATAAATAAATAAATATTACATAAATTTAACAAAGCGCCATCTAGTCCCAAACTAAGCAAAACTTTTAATATAGTAGCTAGACTTTATTTTGAAATACATACTTATTACGATATACGATACAACACCCAAACACAGAACAAACATTAATATTCAGTTTGTCTTGCGTGGGAATCAAACCCACAACCTACAACGCTGAAGGCAGAGCTACTACCAACTAAACTGTGAAGCGAAAAAAAAAAAGATTATAAATTATATTTAAAAATAACTAGGAAGATTCCGGGCGAAGTGCGCCTCCACCTTCGGCCTTATCTCAACTTGTAACCAGGTGAGATGAAGGCCAAGCGCTTCCCCGTCGTACAAAAAAAAACCTATATATTTTGTTGTAATCAATAGTGTTGCTTACTATATTATGTACCTAACCAAATGATTTGATGAATAATACATTTTCTTTGTATGTTTAAAATAACTGATAGCAATTTAATTTTATAAATTTGATATCCTTTACTCTTGGTAACAAATCAGGGGCAGCGCAGCTGTCTATCGTACAGGCTTTCAGCCTAGTTAAGACATCTGAGTCTGCTTTTACTCAATTTCCTAGATAGATATTAACCATGTTTTTGTGCATCAGATTTAAATATTTCAATTGTCAACTAAGTTAAAAAAGTATCTTCGTATTGATTCTGTATGACTTTTGGCATTTTTTTTTATAACTATAAGTGGCAAATAAATTATTATAACTATAAGTTACTGAATGTGAAACACAATGGGTGTCGCCAGTACTGCGGTAACTCGAGCAACCAGTCGCGTCTGCTGACCAGCTCGGAGCAGACGGAGCAATGGGCGCGCGCGGAGGCGGCGCGTCGCACGCACCGGCCGCGCGGCCGCTGCAAGCTGGCGGCGCGCGCTTCCGCCGTCGCTGATCCGCAACCCACGCACTCGCATCTACGGTTCGACGAGTAGATATCTACCTCTTGATTCAGGCGTCACTTTGTGGAGATCCATTATCTTATTGAGGCGTCACTTTGTGGGGATCCATTAGTTTATGGAGACGTAACTTTGTGGAGATCCATTAGTTTACTAATACAGGCGTCACTTTGTGGAGATCCATTAGCTTATTAAGTCGTCACTTTGTGGAGATCCATTAGCTTATTAAGTCGTCACTTTGTGGAGATCCATTAGTTTATTGATTCAGGTGTCACTTTGTGGAGATACAATACAATTTATTGCTTAATAAATATAAAGAACAAGAATTAAACAAAAAGCAAAGGGCTGGTTTTCAGACTACCCCAAATAAAAAGCTCGATGTCAGTCGAGCGTAGCCGCAAAAGATAGTAGCGCTAGCGGGTCATAAAATTATAATTAAAAAAAAAACGATTAATTACAATTTATAGAAAATATGAATAAATTGTAATGGATATCCATTAGTTTATTGATTCAGGCGTCACTTTGTGGGGATCCATTAGTTTATTGATTCAGGCGTCACTTTGTGGAGATCCATTAGTTTATTGATTCAGACTTTGTTGATATCCATTAGTCGATCCAAGTTGTGGAACTGTACTAGTTTTACAGCATTTATTTATTGTACGACTAGAAAATGGCCTTCAATCTCACCTATTCTGAGTGGAAATCAATCTTACCTAGGGTCAAGTTATAATACTTAGGATAGAGTGATAGCTATAGGCGAATTTAAACAAAATCCTACCAGCATGTTTGCCTAAAAGGAACCTGATCACTCTGGTTTACGACATCATAGTGGGGTCCTCTAGCAATTGTATAACTAATTTAAACTTTATTGGCAATAAATGTATTTGAATCAGTGCTCCAGGATACCAAAGCGTGCTAAGTTTAAGATTCATGCGACACGAAATCCTTGTAATATCTGCATGTACATGTCAATTGAATGTTATTGTTATAAAATATTGTAAACATTATGTTGTAAGTATACGTTAAATAAAAATGTAAGCATTAAGAAGTTGGGTTTTCCTATATCCAAGGTCTAGTATCAGTAGTTAGTAGTCAGGTAGACCTATTTCCAATAAACCTTTTTTCTTAGAATTTTATGTTAACCATATAGAGTAACGCCTGGTACATAATTCCCGCCATCCCGCGGGAGTATCTTCGAATCTTGTAAGCGCGCCCCTGCAATACTAAAGGAAGCTATCCAGAAAGTTTCAAGTCTCTAATCTCTAGGTTTGGTTCGAACATTGATTGTCAGTCAGTCAGCTGCCTGACGATTTTATATAGATATTTAAATGAACAGCTGCATGCAATAAATAGTACTAGAGCTTCTTGTGAAGGGGCTGGTCCGGGGAAGTACTACCACCATACCTATTTCGATATATTCAATAAGCATTGCTGTATCCAATTTGAAGGGTATGGTTGCCGGTGAAATTACGGGCACGTGAGGCTTAACACCTTTATGCCTCAAGTTGATAGGCGTAATGCAGTGCCGCGTAGGTCATGTTCTTCTTGATGTGACCTACCTATTTTATTTATTTTAACATTTTATTGTACAAATGGTGAGCATAATGCCGAGACATTTTCTAACTGCTAACCAACTTGGCAGAAAACATTACTTTTTTTTTTGTACGACGGGGACTTACCCGGCTTGGCTTTCATCTCACCTAGACACTCACAAGTTGAGATAAGGCCGAAGGTGGAGGCACACTTCACCCGGAATCCTCAACAAACCGAGGAACTGGCTATCTTACCTCTAATTGCCGGTTATAGCGACAGAATTAGGTAAGATGGTGGTAGCTAGCCAGGAGGACTTAAACAAAGTCCTACCACCAACCAAACCAAGCACAATATATTGTACTCCCCATGGGGATCGAACCCGGGACCTCTGGATTTGAAATCGGTGGGCTGAACCACTAGACCCCAGAGGCGGTTAAAAAACGATTGCGTACCTACTAACTTAATTGAATAGGAAAAAATTACCTACGCAGTAAGGCTTTGTTATAGACAAGAGATTCACCTAATATCAGATTGGCTGCTTACTTGTACCGTCTCAAATTTGTATAAAACTAACTAGAATATGTGTAAAGATAGGTAGGTAGTTACCTATGGAACATGTAGGTGGACAGCCAGTTAGAAACGCTTTATGCCGGCGCCACACATGGGGTATATTGGCTTCAAGTTATAGGTACTCCAGGATCCAATACACCAATGTGCAGATCGCTCTTGGACAGTTGTTGGACATACCTAAACGGAACATTGCGTCCAATAGTCAATTTATACCCACCATGTGTCGGTTTTTTGTACAAGTTCAAAGGTGAGGGGAGTGAAGGGTTTAGGCGGGCTATTGCTATTTTGTTTGGTTAATAGTATTGGAGCCAAAATACCGCAACCTTGATTACGATTCTCGGCCATTCTATTCGTAGCCAAGCTTGGATCCAAGTCATAAGCCAATGTGTGGCGCCGGCATTGTCGATAGAGCTCAAACAAAATAGTTTTGCCTATTTAGATTATATACCTACCATATTATTGATAACTAATCTGATTATATTAAGTATATGGTATCTGAATGTATGAAATATATGTATAGTAAAACAAGACACGTTTATAAAAGAAAATTTATAAGCTTATATAAAATAGAAATTAAATGCAAACATCAATGAAATTCAGTCTTAATAATTAATTTGCTAAATTAGTAATACAGTAGGCACTGGCACGTGTTTTCCTAAAACGATTTTATAGAGATAAAGTTAGTGTAAAAAATTCAAAATATAAAAAAACCTGTATCTTACAACCTGGTTTTGCCTGAAACAGCTGCATTACATCACTTTTAAGTAGGTATACCTAAAAGTAACTTGTATTACATAGTAGCTACCTTGTATTATGGCATTATTGGTACCTATTCATTCTTAGTAGCTACCTAACAACTATTTCTACTTAGGTACATACCACACTTAAGCTAAAGCTGCAAGGTCAAATTCAAAATCCTGATTGGAACATAGGTATTCACTAAAACCATTATTACTGATAATGAAAGCTACTTTCGCCCAAAACAAGCTGCAGCATTCTGCTTAGGCTGTAAAGTGGATAAGTTCAAAAAAAAAATCTTGTGCAAATTAAGTCTATCTACTAATGAAGACCACCTGTCTTCAATATGTTGCCGGTATAATTCGATAGGTTTGCGTCGCTTTATTTTTTCTAAAAACAATAAAAATCGAAAAAAGCTAAAATTTTTTTGCCATACAAACATTATTTTGCATACCTATTTAGATTTTCATGCGATGCTAACCACTTGACCACAGAGGCGGTTAAAATGTTTCTTTAAAATAACGACAAACTACGCTTGTACTGGAGTGGAAATAAGCTCTTAAATTGACCACATACATGAACTATGTTTGCCTACGGAGATACTTACTAAACCTAAACATTATCAGGTAAGTACATTGGTACTTAATAATATAAAATTGTGCCTTGTGATTATTAAAATGTATGCTTAAAATTTAATTACAAAACGAATTGTAGACCTATGATAATAAAAGGGCATGCTTCCACCTGGTACTGGTCTGGAACAGTTGAGTTACTTAAAAACCGTTTGTAACGGCCCTTAGGTAACCCAGCTGCTTCCCTTGTACACAAGTAGTTTAATTGTACATATTATTTTTTCTTTTGTGAACAAAGTTTACTAGTAAAAATAATAAGAGCTTGATAGTAATAACAAGAGCACCAAAGGTAAAGTAATAGATAGTCTAAAATACTGATCAACAATTTAAGGTAGGCTACAAACAGTATGTGGAGTCGGACTTATAAATAAAAAGGCAAAAAAAACTATCACAACATACAAAAATACTATACCTAGGTCAATATTTTAATATTTACATAAGAGGTAGATTAAGTACGGATATGGTTTTAGGATGCTTCCATGTGTCTGTGCACGGTGACAGGTGCCAAGACACTGTTCTTGCCGCAAGGAAGAACAGTCACATTCAAATCTGCAGCTATAAGCCTGGGCTTTATCCTAGCTGGAAGAGGACAGCTCACATCTGATTTGGTATCATCTGATAAGATAATTGGCTCATTGCCAGAAAAGCCGGTAGCCTCCGAGTCCTCATGAGGAGTCATCGTAGAGTACCCATGATCCGAGCCATTCGCTGTGTGCGCTCTTCTGTAGCCGGTCACCACTCGGTAAGGTGAAATCGGAGCTTCTATTTCCATAGCAGGAAGCAGCTTATCCTGGCCCGACTGATCATGCAGATCGTCGGACTGCAGGTGACTCATTTGGACATCAGCATCGTGCCAAGTCTCCGCTGGACCATCAACGTACAAGTTATGGCAACTAGCCGTGGTCACGTTTTGCCGGTAGCAGTAAATAGCTACAGCTATTATCAGGCTGATGGTTACTATGCATCCTGCTATGGGTCCTATAGTCGAGTAACTCCCGAAAGCATCTCTATTGGCCTGTCCAAAAAAGGTACCTTCTCCGTAAGGCGTTACGGCACCTAGAACACCATTAAAGCATGTCGACTGTGAAGTACAGAAGGGAGCGGAAAGTGGCGTGTGGCCATCAGCATCTATCTGGCACCACTCACAGCCCAATACTCCTAGGCAAGAAGAATGAGACAAATAATTTTCGCATTGAAAGTCAAAGCATGACTTCAGATTTTCTGCAAAGTTATGAAAATAGTGGGATTTATGATTGTTGTTCTCCAGCATGACCCCACAGAGGGGGATCTCTTGGTATGATTGCGACACGTTGGTGTTGGGACACTCGTAAAGGTCAGAGCTGCATTCGCAAGGACATTCGCATTCGGTCTGCTCCATGCGATTACAGTTGAGGCACAGCCTGTCCACCATGCTGCACGGACAGAACGCGCCCACGCTGCACGAAGCGTTCACCAATCCCACGAAGGCGTTGGTTCCTGGGATGGCGGCAATGTAGTAGTGGACGCAGTGATCCCCAGACACAACATTAGAAAGGACGTTAGGCAAAGAGGTATTAAACTCATAGAATCGCTGTATGGTTTTGTCAAATAAGTTATTACAAATTCTTTTTGTCACTAAGCCTTTGTGATTCAACATATCCATAGCGATCATAGATTCTTTGTGAGTGATGTGCTGCTGTTCTATAGGCCCAGAGCTATTTGGATCCATAAGTCCAGGATGAGACACCAAATAACCTCGATTGTTCATGATGAAGCATTTGGCATATGACATCGCACAAAGGGGCATACTGTCTATTAACATTTTATAGAGAAAACCCATAGTCACATCCATAGATACCACCATGGTAGGATAGTAAGAGCTTTTAACGGCATATGAAATGGAAACGACATACCCTGCCCCACCTACATCTAGGTTAGGGGGTGTTAAAATGATTTTGTCAGGATTGTCCATAGCATAAGTATACCATGGCCTCCTAATTGGTTCATAGTCATACTCGAGGACTGTCCCTGGAAACATGATGAGCACTCCACTCTCAGTTACGGCATATCTTCTAACTATGTACTTTGAATAGGCTCCATGCATATGTTGCCGCTTATAAAATGATAATAGAGAATGGAGAAACCCAACATCTTGTTGGATATCTTGCTTCAAACCAGGGTTTGATAACAACCCATGGGCTACACTCTTCAAAAAAGCCAAATAATTTTTCATGTAAGTAATGGCTTCTTGACCATCACCCATGTCATAGAGGTATGTAAAAGGTGACTGGAAGCTAGAAGGACTCAAGTACACAGTGCCTTGGTCAATAGTAGCTATCTGTTTAAAATGGCGGCACATTTGACCACTTTTTGGAGGGAATAAATCTAATCTATGGAATAGTATCTCTCTTATCTCCTTACTACTTCTAGTAAAAAATACATGTGTTTTATTGGAACTACTATTTTCTATTACTTCTGATGCAATACACACTACATACAAGTTTTCCACCCATCTCCATGAATATAATGTTTTAATAGAATTTTGTTCAGTTACAATCACACTACCTGTATCTTTTACCAACATTTCAGGCTTTACAATTCTAGTAAAGTTGTGACTTTCAATGCCATCAATATTAGTAAACTTGATTTTATCTGAGGTAGTTTCTGGTCTTGGAAAAAATGTGTGCATCAGAACTCTCCCTAAAAAGTCCATCACAAAAGCTCTTTTTCTTAGGTTGGTTCCCTTGAAATAAATTATGTCTTCGGCAAGATCAGACCAATACAAGTCTAGGCCGATTACACCACTAGGAATTGGAAGAACAAGAGAAACTATAAAGTCCCTTTCTGTGGCTTCCCAAACTGGCCTCTGAACTTGAATGTCTGTGCTATTATACATGCCTGGTAACAGAGAGATAAATGCTGAAGCAACTTGCCCGACAACCCCACTGTTGTTGATATGGAGCTTCATATCTGAATGGTTGTTGGAGTGATAGTGCCACTTATCTATATGCCAAATACTCAATGAACAGTTCTTATCAACTTCATCTTCATTTATCATTCCAATGGCAAATATCAAACCTTCATCTCTCTCATCCATAACGGGAAACAGCTTCAGTATGGTGTCATTTATTAAAACTTTGGTATCTGTCAGGAAAATCAAAAGCTTGTGCTTTGGCAAGTTCTTCTGTTCCAGTAATTTCTTTAGTTCCTTGTTTATGGTCGTTGGAAAGAGACTAGTAGATGTGGCTTCCACTGTTGATAGATATTCTTTCAGCAGAAGTTTATTATTGTCTGTAGCATTGCCTACATCTGTAAATCCTCCAATACTGCAAGAATCCTCAAATTTCATAAAATCAGAGACATTAGTTATCTTGAGGGTGATTAAATCTGTCTCTTGTAATGCATATGCAGTCTCTTTAACTATGTTTATTGCTTGATGAAGTACATCCAAATTCATGCTATTGTCTAATATAAACACTACAAGCTTCGGATCAGGATGTATCACTTTATGATATAAGTATCTCAGATTAGAATGAGGCATTGACAAACAATCTCTGTCAGTGGCATAATCCATGTGGGACAAAAAATATTGTCTCTTGACTTTTAGGTCTTTATGTCGACTAATTTGAGACTTAGAATCTACAGTTTGCACATTGTCTTCTCTCAAGCCTTTTATAAATACTGACTTACGAATGGAGTTGAATGGACATGGATGTGTGAAGGATGCAGTGCTATTGATGATAGCATTTTTCATATCTTTGAGTATGTTTTTTGCTGATGAGAACTTGTAGGTTAGTTTGTTGGCTATGTTGGCTAGGGTCTCAATATCTGAAGTCAAGTATCGATTTACCTTGTAGGAGTTGGGTACCTCAAAGTGAGCTGTGTATTCTGTTCCGAGCTCTTTTACGATTATGTCGCCAAATCTGTTGGCTAAGGTCTCTGATAACTTTCGGAGACATAGCTTGTAGTCGGCGCGGCTGTTGGTTCCAGTGCAATTATCGTTTCGACCGAATGTCGAGCGAACGGCGAAGCAAATTGTAATCAATATTGTTATCTTTAATAACTTCATCTTGTGGTAGAATAAAGCATTTTGATTCTCGATTATTTACCAAATGCACTGATGGCGATCTGTTTTAAAACCAAACAAGGTTGATTGTGTCTCATTTTTAAAACAGTTTACGAGCACTAGGTATCATTAATTACCTACGGAAGATATTATTAGTTTCTTTCACTAATTTACTATTGAAAATACGATACAAAACAAAACTATTACACAAACAAACACAACAATAGCGTAGCGTTACGTACTCTTTGCCAAAGAGTATAGAATACATTATATCTTTGTTTGCATCAAAGTGTAGCAAAGAGTATATCAGTGAGTTTAGATACAGATAAAATCACAATGAATTTTTTTGTATAAACTTAGCATAATGAGGAAAAGTAAGCAGGACGTAGAAACCTATTTTTATACCTAGATAATGATATCAATATTTGAACGAGTGAGCGAAGCGAACAAAGTTCTTGAGTTAGGAAATCCGGCACCATAGGTATGTATAATAATGTGGAAATGTTTGTGACGGCATAACTCTCAAACGCGTTATCCGTTGTTCATGAAATTCAATCTGTACCTAAACAGATAACGTCAAAAGAAATTGATTGTCGCGGGGGATTTTTGATAACTGGGGTAGTTTTAGAGATTAAAAAGTTGAAGTGTGTAAAGAGATACACTATTTCGCCCATATCTTTCAAATAGGTAGTCGATACGATCAACTCGATTTTTTTTAGTCCTAGAGGTTACCTACCCATAAATTAATGAAAGGATTTTTTTTTAAACAAGTGTAGTTTTTGTGAAATAGGTTTGTGTTAAGTGATACATTCAAGATTTATGTATTTCATTTGAAACAGTATCGACAGCACATTTCAAAATGTTTAGGTTTTTGTAACATGGGGTAGTTTTTGAGATATAAGGTTGGGAACATTTTACTGAAATAAGACTTCATTATGATTTTGAAAACAATTAAAACTGCATTCAAAGATTTTTGAATAATCGTCTGTAATTGTAAAAAAATCACTGTCAATTTTACGATTTCGATCTAAAGGCTCAATCGTATGGTTTTTTTTTTTACGTAATTTTGTGGGAATCGAACCCACAACCTACAGCATAGAAAGCATAGCTACTACCAACTGATCTGTGAGGCTTTTTAAAATACTAACAATATTTATTTAAACTATTATAAATTTTGGTTTTGTGATCGCATTTCTGGTGTTTTTTATTTTTTTATTTAGAATGGGTAACCCCATGAAACTTGCAGCGGAAATATAGACGCTAGATACTAATTCCAAGTGTTTTCAGTGCGCATAATAAAATATTTTTTAAAACTTAAGCTTTAACTTTAACGGTAAGTACTTGGTTTTCATCTCACCTGGTTGAGAGTTGAGATAAGGCCGAAGGTGGCGGAAGAAGGCGCACTTCCCTCGGAATCCTCAACAAACTGAGGAACTGGCTATCTTACCTCTAAATGCCGAAAGACAATAATAAATCTAAAATAAATGGAAGACCATGAAATGTTACATTTTATTTAAAATAATTACGTTTTCCTTACAGTTAATCTAAATTAGCAAATGCTCAAAATGTGTCCCATTCTGTTGTATACAAATTCTCACTCTTTTAACAATCTCGCTACCCGTTGATTTATTTATCTTTTCATGGTGAATGTTTAAAATAATAGGCTTAAGTTCAGTTGGTAACTTCTGCACATTTTCATACTGCTTCTTGTAAACTAAGTATTTTACTTAACCCCATAAAAAAATCCAGAGGGGTGAGGTCTGTTGATCTCGGCAATGTTTGTGATGGCATAACTCTTGAACAGATTATCTGATTTTCATGTAATTTAAACTGAATAGAGATAACGTAAATATAATTTGATTGTAGCGGGATATTTTTGATAAGTGGGGTAGTTTTTGAGATATTGGGGCGAAAGAAAATACAATTTTCGACCATATCTTTTGCATGGCTGATCCTATCAATTAAAAATTTTGAAAATGCAGAGTTTATATTAATTTTCATCAACTGGTACGAGGATTTTTTTGACACAAGGGTAGTTTTTGAGAAATAAGGGTGTTAAGTGAGACAAGAAGATTTTTAGCTTGTGGGGTGTAATTTGAAAGAGTATCGGCTGCACATTCATAAAATATATATTATACTTAGAAATAGGAGTGGTTTTTGTAACAAAGGGGTGCATTAAAGGGTTAAAACGCTTGGTATGTCTTGTAGTATAGACAATTAAAGAGGGTTGACTTCACAATTAACTTTCTCTTGATTTGCTGAAACTACCCCTGTATTTATATAAAGGGGTAAATAAGATTGAAGTCTTAAAAATGTGTGAAAACATGAAATATCTTATTAGGGGTGGTTTTTAAGATGAAGGGGGCAAAGGATGATCATCATTTCTTCTTAGATAAGAAAGGGTATTCAGAATCTCAGTAAAACTGGTATATTTATTTTTGTTATTCATTCAATAGAATAGGGTGTCAATAAATACCAATAATTACTTTTGGGTTGTCATGCAAGTGTTTTGAATGCGTATATTTCATATCAACAGTAAAATATTGTTCACAACAATGTGAAAAGAACTTCCTCTATAATAACTGTAAGGTTTCGCCATAATCATCACGCTTGGCAGGCAGTTTGGTGCTCACAGTTAACGTTTTGTTAACACACAGAAAGAAGCTTTTTGGTTGGCTTTACGACATCCGTAGGCTGGAGGGGTAGATTTTAAGCCACGATATCGGTTTTGAGAGGTCACCTTCAAAACGTCATCAACCTTTGTTTCATGTTAGTAAGGATATTATAATTAGTTAGCAACAAGAGAGAGCCTCGAACACTTAAAGTAAGTAAGGTGTGTATTGAATATGTACATACCTACTTTTATCGTTTTTTAATTAGGTTCTATTTGAGAAATAATCTCCGTCACAAACCAGACATCACGAGATCTCCGTTCGGGGTGAACTATTAGTACCTAGGTACTCATAAATCGGCTCATGGATTTTTTTTAACTAGGGTAGTTTTTTAGTGGTGTTAAGTGAGACGTACATCCTTGTGAGGTGTCATTTGAAAATAATTTTCAAAATAGTTATCAAACTTTTAAAAAGGGGTGGTTTTTGTAACATGGGGTGCATTGCGGGTAAACGCTAGTATCTCTTGTAAGATATAATGTGATTTATTAACTGAAACCACCCCTGTATTTAAATTTTGGTTTCAAAGGGGATATGTCTTGTGAAATGTCATAACGGCAGAGTTATGATAAGTACCTAGTAGATTTTCAAATTTTTTTATTTTTGTTCTCATTATGGGTGGTTTTCAAGATAAAGGGTTGCGAAGGATGATCATCAGGTTTTGCAAGATAGCGATGTGAGAATTTTTAATATTTTTAGCTATATAATTTTAAAACCCTCACGCTTCATATCTATTTCGTCTATTTATTTTTGTTTTTCACTCAATAGGGTTGTCAAGACAAAAGTGTCAATAAGATCCAAATATTACTTTTGGGGTGGCATGCAAGAAAATTGACTGCGCATCCCACATCAACAGCAAATTATTGTCCACTACAAAGTGGAAAGAACTTTCTTCAAAAATGTAAGGTTTGGCTATAATCACCACAATCAGCCACAATCATGCTTGGCAGACAGATGGTGTTCACAGTTTAAGTTTTGTATCAACGCAGAACAAAACTACTGCCTTTTTGGTGAAGGCCCGTGGTTGACTTTTACGACATCCGTGGGCGTTGATTTTTAAACCAAGATTACTGGGCAACGGTTATGAGAGCACTTTAAAAATTACACTAATACTTCTTTCTTTGTGAGAAATAATATCCGTTTTTACATACGATAAACCAGACATCACGAGATCTCAATTCGGGGCGAACTTTTAGTAAGACTTTAGTTTTGAGACTGCAGCTGCGGTCTATGTATCTGACCGCCTCTGTGACCTTGTGGCGTTCTCCCAACAACGCCCACCGGTATCAGACCCTGAGGTCCCGGGTTTGATTCCCAGGGGGTACAAATTTGTGTTATTACAAACTAAGAATATACAAACAATTATAATTGTTGTGTTCCGGCATTTATAGGTAAGATAGCCAGTTCTTCATCGCTACAGGGTGTTTGGTAGAGCGATAGCAGAGATCGGAGGGGAGTAGGTACCAATGTGATTATTTTAAACCATATAAGCTACCTCAAAAGTGTCTTGTGATTTTGATATGAATACCACAAGTTAGTTTATACTTTTAATAGTAGGTAGGTTACCTATGGTATTTACTTCGCTTAGACAATAAAATACCATGAGTGATCACTATTATTTTGTTTCTAATTAGTAACAAAATGCAGTCTTTCATTACATTAAGCTACAACAATCTCTGAGCAGACAATTGTAAACAAAACATGATTAAAACTTGCCGCAGCGCAGCGCTGGGAGCGACCACGCGTCTGCAGAGGGCGCGTCAGATTAACAGTAAGATTATCTTTCCTGAGGTGACCTGAGGTGTAGAGGCGATTTGTTTCTAAATTTATCTGTGGATATCAAAGGAGGTAACACCTGAATCGCGGTAAAATTACAGGCGCTTAACACCTTTAGATGCCTCAAGTTAACGGGCGCAATGCAGTGCTGTGTAGGCTATGTTCTTTGTGTGACCTACGCCATAAGACATTGTTATAGGCAAGGGATGCACTTAACATCAGGTGGTATACTTGCTTGTTCCGTCTCCTAGTTGAATAAAAAAATAATCATTAAGGTAGCTTTTGAACAAAATCAATCAGGACAAATCCACCATACACGTTCGTCAGATCACAAAGGGCAGAAAAAAACGCACCAAGGCAAGTTTGCTGAACCATCCCAAATGTGGCTGCGGTACCGCCACACAGTACCTAACTTGAGCTTTAACTTTAGATAGGTAAAGTCTCTTGACTTCACCCTGATATTTGGCAACCTAATGACATTAGCCATGATTGGTATTAAGTATGTACCAACGTAACTAAACGTAGTAGGTAGGTGTATAGGTTAGGTACATCGGTAACATAATTACCTATCTGCCAGGTGGAGTTGGTTACTACGGACACTAGTCTTGAATATCGTCATGATTGTTTATTTTATTGGAATACTATTATACTATAATATATATAACTGTTTATGCATAAATTGTGTAGGTAAGTACCAAAATGAAAATAGTAAAATTATGCCAAAACAGTTTTTGCATACGGGTTTACAAGTTGTTTTTTTTTTTTTTGTACGACGGGTAAGCACTTGGCCTTCATCTCACCTGGTAACAAGTTGAGATAAGGCCGAAGGTGGAGGCGCACTTCACCCGGAATCCTCAACAAACTGAGGAACTGGCTATCTTACCTCTGAATGCCGGAACATAACAATTTTAGAATTGTTATTATAGCGACAGAATTAGGTAAGATGGTGGTAGCTAGCCAGGCGGACTTAAACAAAGTCCTACCACCAACCAAACCAAGCACAATATATTGTACTCCCCATGGGAATCGAACCCGGGACCTCTGGATCTGAAATCGGTGGCTTGAACCACTAGACCACAGAGGCGGTAAAACTTGTCTTTACAAGATGAACTCATAGGGTTATTAGGAAGGTAGGTAGTATAGTACCTATTATATTCTTACCCCACAGTTTTGTAGGCTAAAGCTATTAGGTAAGTACTTGTGTAAGTCGGCTGTGGTATGGGCACAGTCGGTAGGGGTAGGTGCAGACATGTGTTTTCATCGATTGGTCAGGGGCGGCGGCGTGCTTTACCGTCCGATCCGATCATTAACCCAGTTGTGCGGCGCTAGGCGGCCGCGGCGGCACGCGAGACCGTGGCTCATTCCGGCGCCATGCAACTGCCGGAGACACCGCCGCCGCCGCTCGCTCCGCTCTGGGACCGTGTACTACGAGCCCGGGCCTTGCCACCCGACCTCGATGTCCAGCTCCTCTACGTCGCCATCAGGGACCGTCTGACCCATCCCGAGTGGGAGGTGCGACTCCACGCGCTGCGCGTCCTCGCGGATCTCCTGCCTCTCTCCGGCAACGCACTCGCCTTCCCCTTTGACCAAGTCGTTGACAACTTAGGGCACGGCTCGCCCAACGTTCGGAAAGCAGCATTGGATGCTCTTAAAGTTTTTTGCACGCACTGCGAAGACGCCGAATGCGCTGCAAGAGCGATTCTCGACAAGTGCTACTACCACAACATACGACCCCATTCAGCAGGCTTAGACATCAAAATGAATGTTATCACGGGATTGGTTTTATCGATTACTTCTGTGATGGGAATTTTAAGAAGGAGGAACCAGTCTCTAGACATGTTTCCGGTGTTTCAAATTTTGGGTGAAAAGCTCTTCGATCCCGTGCACAGAGATGTGGCACACCGAGCGATGATGAAACTTCGGAAAGTTTGCGGACCCAAGGAATACTCGAAGTCACTTTCGAGATTAGATTTGAAAATACAAGATAAGTACAGAGATTTATGTGAAAAGTACGACGAAGATTCTATGGATGTTTACTACGCACCGAGGAAAACTTTGTATCAAGATAACAAAAACCAACCAGTAATCAAACTCAATCGACTTTTAGGTAAACCTATCACTGGACAAGTTCGTGCCACCACAGATACTTCATCAGAGGATTCTTGCGGACATTATCCTTGTTATAGCAATAATTTTACAAAAGTAATTATTGAAACTGAAATAAAGTTCGACTCAGATACCGCCATAACAATGACCGTTTTAGAAGAAACTGAAACAGAATCTGAGCGACACACCGGAAGTGAAGACGGCTATGATAGCTCTGATCAAAATATGTTGAAATACAGTGATGGAGATTCGGAAGACACCGACGTCGTTGTGAAGAAAGTTAGGTTCGGTGGTGAAAGTGTCAAAATAAGAACTCCAGATAGTGATAACTTATTATCGAGTGAAGACGACGTCAATAATCGAACTAGAGTAGTGCAAACCAAAAATATTGAGGCGGCACTTGACAAGCGTCTCCCACCAGGAAATGTGAAAAAAAATAACGAAAGCGAACGTGAAATGTCCGAAAAGCGAACCCAACTCATTCAAAATAAAAAGAGCGGCATCCCTCTCCCAGTGATTAATAACAATAAACTTAGTAAAAATGAATATTTCTCCAACCACAGCAGAGTTAAATTAAAATCAAAATCCTTAAATGAGTTGTACGACTATTTTAGGACTAAAAACGGTGAGCCCCAGGGCAAATCGAAAGAGTTTTCCGGTTTCGCTCAAACTATTTCTGAAGTGAGATCTCCCGATAATGTCCCAGTAGACCCACACAGGGAAGTGGAGGTAATGCATAACCTTCAACGAAGTCCTGTGGTGTCACCTCGCCGACAAGTCACTAAAGTGCAGTTGGCTCAAGACGAGTAAGTTAAACTCACCATTGTTGTCGTCAACAGCCCATAACCATATATTATTGTTGGACGTCGGTCTCCGTCTCCAGTACTGGAGACTTTGACACGCGTGTTGGAAATCGTAGTGAAATTATTCATAGCACCTAGTAAGGACTCTTGCTCTGGCTCAGCAGCGTTTATAGATCAAGCCGCATTGTTAGATCATTTCAATTCTACTTTCAATTCCTATATTATGTTTAGGTTTGTCTTAAACGTCCTGGCGTCGTCGCCACCACCGCGGGAGGACCTTCGCTCTCCCAGGGCTCCTACGCCACTGAGAGCTCGCTACGACTGGGAGGAGCTTGGTGTGATCCCGCAACATGTGGTCGATCAACTTCATAACACGGTAAAGTTTAATAGATAGGATACCTCTTGATTGTTCGCCATTTACAAAACACAGACAAAATTAAACTAAGCGACGAAGAAGACAGACTAAAGGCTGAGTGAAACGTTGAAGTGGTAGGTAAATAGGTTAGATAGATAGGTACCTACAGCATTGTCTTGTTTGTGCTCATAAAACTGATGGTTGGGTTTGGGTAGTTCGGTAAAAATGGTTCCCTAAAACCCAAAAATCATAAGATTTCGAGGAAGTAATTTACGATAACGTATTACTGATAGGCCTAACCTATAAGGTACATTGCCTTGTCGTGCTCGATCCTACATGGTAGGTACGAAAAGTCTAGTTGCGGTGCTTATTTTGTACCTTATCTACCACGAAATTTCATGGTAAGGTGCAAAAATATATAAGTAGATAATAATAATAATAAACTTATTCTACACGTTACAATTTAAACATAATAAGTAGGTAATCTAACAAATTAATGCATGGACTAAATATACGTATTAGGGTATTAAATACTTACTTACTTTAGGTAGGTACCTACGTGTTTGTTACTGCACTCCTAAACGGCTGAACGGATTTTGATGATTTTTTGATCGAGTTTGAGTAGAGTGAATTGTGAAGGGGGTCCTTTCACAATTGGACCCGTTAGGTGGCGCTTCGATCGTCACGGGACGGAAACGAAGTCCGTTCCCAATGAAATATTTATAATACGATGCAGTTCTAATAATTTAGCGCATAATTAGTGGGGATTGGGGTTTTTTCTTATTTGTTCAATACTGACGTGATTTAAGTGGTCGTGTGCATAGGAAAATTGGATAGCTGTGGTGAAGGCAACAGACCACCTCCACAGTGCTCTGCTCACAGCGGATAACGTGAGGAAGGTGGAGCCTGCTGCCATATCACTCGTCAAGCACATGTGGGCTCTTAGCGATGAGGTACGTATCAGTATCTATCAGTTACCATTTACATGCCAAGATAAGAATTGCACGTTCTAATTCTAAAACCAAACAATCATTTTTCAAGCTGCAACATGCAAAATGCTTTTAAATTGTTGTAAAAAAGCGCCTGGAGACCACACACAAACAAAGACATAAGCGTTTTTTTTATACATCTAGGAGACGGGACAAGCAAGTAGCCCACCTGGTGTTAAGTGCATCTCTTGCCTATAACAATGCCTTACTGCATAGGTTACATTCACGTACATAGTTAACCACATAATTTCGCGTGCCCGTAATTTCACCGATATTGATATTGTGTATTTTACATAGACGAAATGTGATTAAAGTAAAAAGTATAGACTCACGACATTCTCCCCTTCGAAGATTTACCTCATAGTAATTAAAGATCTTATGAGAATCACCTGAGGGGTAGTCATAGTCACGTCCTAACTTACGTTCGGCACATACCCACTTTACGTGGCCATTTTCACAATCGTTGAGTTAGAAGTGCTCACGACTTTTTCCCCTTCGATGATCGACCTCTGATTACTAAATAGAGCGAGGACCTTATGAGGATCAGTCAGAGGCACGTCCAAACGTTCGGTCGGTTGGCTGAGTAGTGTCAAAAAGCAGATAGACTAAATGTAACCAATTGAGCCGTGTTCTTCATTGCTACCCAGGTAACGGCAGCAAAAGCACCAGCGGAAGGGGCAGTGTGCGCGTTAATCCGCGCAGCTAGCAGCGACTGTGCACGGCAGCTACTGCCTTCCCTCGTGTCCAGGATGGGCAGGGAGCCGCTGCCGGCGGCGCTGCCTCACGCGCTTTTGCAGAGGCTGGCGTTGCACCATCTCGTCGATCTGATCTTCGATCCGAGTATGATTGACGTGAGTACAGCAAACAGCTATAGGTTCCGTACCCAAAGGGTGCCAAGGGGAATTCACAAACCGTGACGGTACTCGAACCCACATCTTTTCCTAAAGCCGGAAACGACACATTCAAAATCACTAGCGAGAAATGGCGTAAATTCGGAAGCCCTCGTTGCTCAATTGGTTAGAGCGTTTCCGGCTTTAGGAAAAAAATAATTAATCTATACTCATAGAATGATTCCCACCCAGCACAAACATTTGTGTGATGAATGTAGATGATTGTTCTGTGTTTGGGTGTTAATTGTATGAAATGTATGTATTTACAAAAAAAAAATCAAAATATAAGTATTCTCTCCGTAATCTAGTTCCCATAAGCTATGCTTAGTTTGGGGCTAGATGGCTTTGTGTGAAATTAATGTCCTGTTATACATATTTATTTATTTAAATGCCGAAACACAATTTAGAATTGCTGTAATGGTGACAGACAAATAAGAATTAGGTAGCCCCCATGCATACGATAAACTTATATTGCCACCTTCTGAAACATTCAAACCGAAAATTAGGGTCATTGGCGCCCACAATGGAATAGTCAAATTGCCTAAATGTTTCATTCATTTGCTGACCTACATTTAGCTGTAATTACCTTACCTACCTTGGCGTTGGCATACATTCGATTCTGGTTAAGAAGAGATGTAGGGAAGGTTTTATTTTATTTTATTTTTTTATGTTACATGGAAAACAAACAGCTTATAGCTAACATCTTGTGAACTGAAACATTAAGAACAAATAAAGCCTTATACAGTTTTCACTTATAGAATACCGATTGATACAGACGTGGAGAGAAAAGAAATTCTTAATTACTACAATAATAATATAATATATATAATATAATAACATAACATTCTGCACAATGATAGTTTTATCATCATCATCCACAGCCCACTGCTGAACAGGGCCTAGATGTTAGATGTAGATTTTTTTATAAATTATGGATTGTAGAGTTCTTGATTACTGACTTGATGAGTATAGATTAATTAAATTTGGGGCCTCGAACCCGCTTCTTTTCCTAAAGCCGGAAACGCTCTGACCAATTGAGCAACGAGAGTCCTGACGCAGATTCCGCATTTTTGTGTCATATAGGTAGGTACTCATTTTGATTGCTGATCAACGCCATCTAGCAGAGATTCACCAAACTGGAACTGCCCTAGTATCTGAAATTACATTCAAAATCACTAGCGAAAAATGACGTCAATTCGGAATCTACGTCAGAATCCTCGTTGCGCAATTGGTTAGAGCGTTTCCGGCGGGTTCGAGACCCGTCACGGTTTGTGCATTTTTGTGTCTTTGTAACTTTGTAAATGTAGTAAACTCCTCAGGAGTCGGGAGACGCTGAAAGGGTTCAGAGCGCGCAGCTGCGTGCTACTCTCTGTCTAGCGAGAGCGGCTGGACCCGCTTCCGTGCTGTCCGCAGTTCGTAGGAGGTTAGCTGGGACCGCGAAAGCTGATATATTCTGCAATAATGTAAGATATGGAACGAAAGTCAAAGTCAAAGTCAAAATGACTGTATTCATTAAAATTTTTAGGATCATTTTGAAACGTCAAATCTACCGCCTGTTCGGAATCGCGACCAGCACACAAGGAGAAAGGCAAGAACCTCGGGCTGGTTAATTTTTTTGATGATCCATTCAACATTAAGATACACAATTTTAAATTATATTCTAAGTAGATACATCATAAACCTAAATACTTAATCATAAAACATTTGTTATTACCTACCTACCTACCTAATGGGCAGTTTGTTAACATTGAGAAATCACCATTTTGCTGTCGACTGGTATTGTAACATCGGTTTTTGCTGATTTACGCTTCATCAGGTTTAACAAAGCTTTGTTTCAGTTACGGGAACGACTGAGTAGACCCTTGGAGAACATCAAACCTAGTTTTATGGCAAGGTAAATATTCAAACCTGTAATTTACTGTAGGTGTTTAACCGCCTCTGTGGTTAAGTGGCTCAACCCACCAATTTCAGATCCAGAGGTCCTGGGTTCTTTCCCCAGGCGCAGCAATATTGTGCTTGGTTTGGTTGATGGTAGGATTTTGTTTAAGTCTACCTGGCTAGCGACCACGGTCTTACCTAAAACTGTCGCCAAAATAACCATTCTCAAAAAAAAATATGGTCCGGCATTTAGAGGTAAGATCGCCAGTATGTTGAGGATTCCGGGTGAAGTGCGCTCCACCTTCGGCCTCATCTCAACTTGTTACCAAGTGAAATGAAGGCCAAGCGCTTCCTAGTCAAATAATAAAAAAAAGGTCCTACGACACAAATTACATGTTGAAAATAGAATAGGAAAGATGTAGATAACCATTTTCAAGATATTGCCTGAAGCTTTGCAACTTTTCCACTGGTGATAGATAGAACCTGTATCACTGTCCACCGACCGTGAAGTTTGTCTCCAAAAAGTATGCCGTGTCCCATCGGTGCGCGGGAAAGCCACTGCCTTCTGGGAAAGCTTCCTCTGAGAACCACCTCCCCCTCGTTCTGGGCTAGAGCTTCACATGCCGTAGAAGTCAAAAGCTAATTATTTAGAAAAAAACGAATAAGAGTGTGTCTAGAAGTTCGCAGCT
This sequence comes from Venusia cambrica, assembly GCA_951394065.1. Taxonomy (NCBI): domain Eukaryota; kingdom Metazoa; phylum Arthropoda; class Insecta; order Lepidoptera; family Geometridae; genus Venusia; species Venusia cambrica. The sequence goes on along the minus strand of OX596044.1, from coordinate 5,587,007 downwards.
GCCCGTGCCGATGAGAAGGCGAGCCAGGTCTACGCCGCCGGCTGCAGCTCCAGCATACCCCAGACGGCTCAGACCTTTGCCAGATTCAGCACCACTACCAAGTAAGCCACTTATCATAATGTAATCTTATCTAATTCTAGTGGTTCAACCCATCGATTTCAGATACAAATATATTTATTCCCAAAAAAGTGTTATATTTCAGTAAGATTACTATATATAGACCCTGCACTAGGACTCGCCTGTGTCGCGGGAGTCAGATACAATATTGTTTACAAGTCAAAGGTATACAGGGCATAGCATTTGGTATACAAATAATGAAAAGATCCAGAGGTCCCGGATTCTATCCCCAGGGGGAGCAATATTGTGCTTGGATTGGTTGGTGGTAGGATTTTGTTTAAGTCCGCCTGGCTACCATCTTACCTAGTTCAGTCGCCATAATAACAATTCTTAAAAAAATGTTGTGTTCCGGCATTTAGAGGTAAGATAGCCAGTTCCTCAGTAGGTTGAGGATTCCGGATGAAGTGCGCCTTTATCTTCGACTTGTAACCAGGAATGATGAAGGTCAAGTGCTTCCTTGTCGTGTAAAATGAAGCCTTATGTTAAATTATGATAAGGCTGAAGGTGAAAGCGCACTTCACCCGAAATCCTCAACAGACTGCGAGCTGGCTATCCCACCTATTAATACCGGAACACAATAATTTAGAATTGTTGCTATGGCGTCATATCTAGGTAAGATGGTGGTCGGTTGGGCCTAGCCAAGTGAACTTGAAACATGCTCTACAACCCACCAAACCGAGCCCAAATGCATACCTCCTCGGAATCGAACCTGTGGGTTTGATACCGGTGGTCGAACCACTATCCATTGAGTTCTGTTGCTTTGTGTATATTCAGAATAATCCGTAGGTATGTTTTAAAATAAATGATTCGGTATTTTTGTACCTATATGTAATAAGTAGTATAATGTTTCATAATTTCGCCCCTAGAGCAATAACTTTAACAAGTTTAAATAGAATTCCTATAATAATTCGTAGATTTGCGAGATCTCGCAATCTTGCGAGATTAGACCTCTTTAAATCTTGCAAATACCGAGATTGAAGATTATGCTGCAAGATTGCACTCCCTAGTAGGTGCCTATCTCAACGCTGAAAGGCATGATTTCTGCGCCGGAAGAATTTTGACTAACAGAATTGGAGTTGGTAGGTAGGTACATAAACAGTTTTTCTTCTTCAACAGATACTTCGCAACTTGCAAGAGAATATCTGATGCAGCCACTTTCCCCAATTCCATTGAGTGATAGGTGAGTTCTAATATACCTAACCTGCCATAATCTCATATGCATAGGTAGGTAGGTATAGGTACCTTGATTGATCATTTGCATCTTAAGGTTTTTGGCAAATTGAAGCTTCAAAACACATCGTGCATTTAAAAACGTGAGATTCGCAACTATATATAGGTACCATTATCAACAAGCCTCATTGCTCAGCTGGTAGTAACTCTGCCTTCTGCGCTGTAGGCTGTGGGTTCGATTCCCACCCAGAGCAAACATGTGTGTGATGAATATAGATGTTTGTTCTGTGTTTAGGTGTTGTATCATATAGTACGTATGTATTTACAAAAAGTATTTAAGTGTTCTATCCGTAATCTAGTTCCCATATTACAAGCTATACTTAGTTTGGGGCTAGACGGCGCTGTGTAAAATTAATGTCCTGTAATATTTATTTATTTATTATTATACCTACTAACACAGGGCAGGCTACATTTTTGTTAGCACGACGCGACGACGGGGAAGCGCAACTGGAATCCTCAACCGATAACTGAGTGATTGGCATCTTACCTCTAAATCAAGCGGTCAAACTTTTTAAATGTCTGCCCATATATTTGAAAGAGACAAGGAATCTTTTAAATTGAAATTTTAAATTGGACTTATGTATTAGGTAAGGTGTACCTCTGTATGTATCCAATACTAACAATATTTTTGAATAAAAATTAATTTGCTTAGAATTTCCCTTCATGAGTAAACTAAGTAAAGATTCTGTCAGATAGGAAACCAATATAGAAATTCTAATTACTTAATTTGAAAATATTCTTGTATCGGATACATAGGTACATATAGCCTGCGTGAACTAGGAAACAAACTGCGCGAATTTCACGCTACACTTTACCGAAAACCATTCCATCAGTTGAGATTCCACGTTCATGAAGCACAGACCAAAGACAAGTATGCCAAATGATGTCCGTACCTATACCTAGTAGGTTTAGGTACCTCAGTAGGTACCTACCTACGTTTTGACATTAAACTGTGGGAACTGATAAAGCTGCTTCGGTAGGTTGAAGTACATGGTTTGCTGGTTCATACTCAAGTTCTGTGATGGTCACCATCATTACCAGAAATCAATAACGGACTTTACATGATGAAAGTTGAAAAAATCCGACTGCTAAATTTCACTTCACAAATTTATCTTTGACAAGAGCATAGCCATAAAAAGTATCGGCATGTTATTACCTTTTAAATTCCCAAAGTATTATAACAAAGCTAGATATTAGAATTGTATCCTCACCCTCCATTTTTTTTATTCGTCCGCTGCCATATGCATAGGTACGTATAGTGACACTCACATTTTAGAGGAATAAAACGAAAACGTCACATGTCAAAAATCCATCAAACTGTCTGGATAAACCTCTAGGTACACTCTCTCAAAACACATTACACTCCTCTAAAGCAGTTGGCTTGCTTAGACCTAAGGTCAAATGGCTGAGTAAATAATAACAAGGGCTCATTGGGTAAATCATCGCGCTATAGAATACATTATAGTTTCATATAGACATTTATCAAATCCACAATCAGCAATCATTCCGTTCCAAATTCGGATTTGATGGTCGGCGCCAGTTGACCACCGACTTCGATAGCTATCTACGTAAATTTAAATGTAGGTAACAACTATTAGCCAGCGCTGTTCATGAGTCAACCACCCCAGTCACTGTGACTAACAAATCGATAATAATCACTTAAGTAGGTGTGATGTCAGTAAATTTCCATGAAAACGTTTTCGACCTCGAGGGAAATGTCAGGTGTAAGCTTTTGAAATCCAAAAATCACGGCTGTAAATTACTACCTGCTCTTTCAGTTTTTTGTAGTGCGAATTTAAAGAATTGCGTGTCTGAAAGAAAAAGATGCGGTTTGTAGGTAAGGTAAGGTAGAATAGAAACTGAGAATAGACTTTTTTGTCTAGACTACTTAATGAGTAGAACTAAACCACATCGTAAAGCTCAATGAATGTGTCTTTGGAACACTAAGTTAAGTCGTGTAGACGAGAAACTAGTTTTTTAAACGACATGGAGACATACTATTCTCCTAGAGACCTACAAACTTTAGGATTGGCATGGGTGGGACACATTTCAAATGAATTTAAAGGGTGTAATTGCGTGCCACCAGCGCCACTAACCTACATTTTGTATGTTAAATTTATTAGTTCGAATTCAGGGGCGCTTATGAACGGACTTGGGTCGAGCGAGACGACCCATATTTGGTATCGTTGGATCGCTCCACTTTTCACCAGGCATTATTAAGTCTAAACATTGACGAAGCACGTCGTCCATGTAGGCGGGGTGTGCTTTTCTATGGTTATATGTTTGACAAAATCAGTCAATTTACACATTTTGCAATCAATAAGGATTAGGGAATAAACTCATGAGTGGTAAACGATTTGCTGCTCGACCTTCCAGAAAAAAGGCAGTGTTCATTTGCATAAATTGCGTAGTAGCCATTCAGTATTCATGTAGGCATAGATAGCTCGCGTATCGTTAAGAATTGATTAAGTAGGTGGTAGTGGTAGGGTTCCCCTCGCGCGAGCGGCGAGGTGGGTCGCGTGGGGCGTCAGTCGCGGAGGCGCCGCGGCGGCACGCGCCCACATGCTCGGCACGTTGCGGCTCTGTTGCTGCCCTCGCCGCGCCGCCGTCGTCTCGCCCTCTCCCGGCGCTCCCTCCGCGCCCGCACCCGTACCCCCCGACCTGAAGCTCGACCTCGTCGCCGACCTACCCCCGCTAGCCTGGTAGGTCCCGGTCCCTTGCACAATACACAGGTAACGTGACTACACGCCGCAACACATTATTGCACCGGCTCTTTTTGTTTACAGGGATTCGAGCTTCCCGGTAATTTACGATGAAAACGACTCCAAGGAAATCGAAGTTAGAAAGAATGGAAGTGCCTACAGCAACCAGGAGATCGCAGAAAACGCTTCAACAAATGGAAGTGTTTCAGTCGAAAAACAGATCTCGGAAAACGGAAGCATCTTTGGAGATGTAATTGAAACGGTTAACAACGATGCGGAACCTTCAGCGCCGCCAACAGCCGAACCATCTCCGCAACGGTCGCCGTCCTTGCACCGCTCACCATCTATTTGCGTTGAGGATTATTCCAACGTACGGAAATCGAACCCCTCGCTAGTCAGCGAAGGGGAACCGGAGGAAGCGAGGAGCGAAGCGGCTGTTTCCGTAGATTCCGTATCTCGAAAATCTGAAGAGAGCGTGAAGAGCGGGACCTCGGGGCATCGCACCCCCGCCGGCGAATTGGCGCGGTCGCCGGTAGCAAGCGAGAGAGCCTCGCCGGCTCCGAGCGTGACCGCACACTCATCACCGACGCGCGTGCGGGGCACCCGCGACGTGCGCACAGCGCTGCAGGAGTGCATCGTACCCGCACGTCACGAGGATTGGGAGGCGATTCTGGCCGGGCTCCTGGAGACGGAGCGTCTCGCACTCGACTCGGAGGCGCGCGCCTCACCGACAGCGTGGCGAGCGGCGACGCGCGCGACTTCCGCGCACGTGCGCTCGCTGCGGTCCCGCGTAGCGCGCGCCGCTTGCCGCACGCTGGGAGCGCTGCACTCGTCCCGCGGCCGCGCTCTGGACCCAGAGCTGGAGGAATCTGCGAGCGCGCTGCTGGAGCGGTGCGCGGATGCGAACCGGTTCCTGCGCGCGGACGCCGCCGCCGCGTTGGGCCACGTGGCTTGCGGCGGGACGGAGGCGCGCGCAGTGCTGGCGCTGTGCCGACGGGGCGCGACGCACCGCGCGGGCCCGGTGCGCGCGGCGGCGGCGGCGGCGCTGGCGCGGCTTGTGGTGGGCGCGGGCGCGACTCGCGTGCTGTCGCTGGCGGGCGAGCCGCGCGCCGCCCTGCTGCGCGCCGCGGGCGAGTTGCTGGGCGACGCGAGCGGGGAGGCGCGCGCGCACGCTCGCACGCTCTGCCTGGCACTCTCCGAGGACGCTCGCTTCCAGCCGCTGCTGAAGGAGGCCATGTCGCCTGCGCGGTACCGCTCTGTCGAGAAGCTCGTTGACAAGTTGCGTTATAGGTAACTCTTGGACTGATAGGTACCTATACTCGATGTTTTTGGATTAGTCATGTAAGTGTTGTACTTTGAGATATTATCGTCGCGGTCCAGTGCAGTGTAGGAAGGTAGGTACCTAATAAAATAGATAAAATACTTTACATATAAATATATTACCTAGATACATCTGTACCTACATCTCACTGATAGGTTGGAAGTATTGTAGGTAGGTACCTACCATCCTACGAACTTACAGGTTTTACGTTTATGTAAGAAACCTGTCCTACCTTATTGTATTATATCGTAATTATTTATCACCCAAATTAATTAACATGACTGATAATGTGCGAAAGGTATTTTTATACAGAAAATTCATACAATGTTTTCAAGTAGGTAGGTATACCTACAGTGGTATTAATTCACTAAAATATGGTTATGTTACAGTATGAGAAAATCCGTTTAATCAATTTTGTTTAATCAAACTAGGTAGCTAAATTGTTTATTAAAATTTGAAAAATATTATTAACTAGTTTTTATTTGTTTCGCGGTTCCTATCTATGGTTCCTAATTCCTATGCTTCTTCGATGGAAAAAAACTGAGTCACAATTATCAGAATACGATACAATAGAAACCTATTGTACCTATTTTTTAATGTAGGTAGGTACGTATATATACCTTAGTTAGACCACAGATAACAAAATAATAACGGTTAGACATAAACATATCTGTCTATTGCTTACTGACCCACTGACATACAACGCACAGCCTAATCGGCTAATCATAGAGACTTCAAATTTGGAGGGTATGTTTATCTTGATGCGAAAATTCGCACACAAAGGTGTTAAAAAGGGGTTGAAAGTTTTCATTAAAAGTATGCCCTATCTCTGAAACCGTGCATGATAAAAGGCCAAATTATCAATATATAGATTCCTCAAATGAAATAGATAAAAACGTGATTCATGGTTTTTTGATTTTATCATAAAAATTGAAGAGCAGGCATCCTTTTATTAGAAAAAAAAAACAAAAAACATTGTTATTTAACAGAAAAAACGCGATGTACCTGTACGTTGGTTTCCATTATAAACTGGTGTAAGTATTTTGAGTGTTTGAGTGCTCTTTATGCAATGGATGAATGTCAAAATAACCAAAGTCTGATCATGGAGTGGAATCAATATAAAGAGGATTTTTCAGTAAATAACAGTAATACACATTTATAGCGTTGCGCATTTAAAATGATTGTATGTGTGATACTCGTGAACGAAGGTTCCGTACCATCTAAATATATAAAATTCTAAGTCTTGACTGACTGACTCATATATCAACGCACAGCCTAAACCACTAGTTCTAGAGACGTGAAATTTGGAGGGTGTGTTGTTTATAGCGTGTAGGTATCCACTAAGAAAGGTTTTTCCACAGGGGGTGAAATTGGAGCTCAAAGTTTGGAGTGAAATGTTGCATATCTCCAAAACCGTTTGAAAATTCGTATGTAGATTGCTCTTAACAATATGAAATAAACAGTGGCATATTTAGGGTTTTTTAGAATTTTCAAAATTAAAGGGTAGGGTGTCAAATAGTTAAGGAAACAACCTTTTGAACTGTACCTAACAGGTAGCAGGTTCAAATTTTCAGAGAATATGTATTATCACACCGAATAACCTGAAAAATAATAAATATATTACTTAAATATTAATAAAAGGGGGTTCCCAAACAAGACACGTTTTTATAAATTGGTATTTTAGCTCAATCGTAAAAATGGTAATATCTATCAATTTCTGACTTAGTGTGAATGTAGCACTAAATTATAAAAACTGGCCATTCGTGAGTCGGCGCCGCACTGAGGCTTCAGTACTAAACCAAATAAACTGTAGGTATTGTTTTGCCTGAAAATGTGGAAAACCTTCGGTGTGCGTTACAATACCGAGAAAAGGATCTAAAGCGGGCTAAACGACCTAGAGGGAAATGGATGTTTTTTTTTATAGTTCGACGGGTATAGGTGCTTGACCTTCATTTCACATGACTTTTTAAGTTATGATAAGGCCGAGGGTGGAAGCGCGCTTCCTCAACCAACTGAGGAACTGGCTATCTTACCTCTAAATGCCGGAACACAACAATGTAGCGGGAAAAGGAAGGAAAAGTCTTGACTAGCTGATTCAACTAGATGCAATTTCAGCATAAACTGCTGGTCCTAGAGACGTGAAACTTGGATAGTGTGTTCTTTGTGATGTTAGGTATCCACAAAGAAAGGGTTTTTTTTAATTCCATCCCTGACGGGGTGAAAAAAGGGTGTTGAATTTTCCATGAAAATTATTATTAACCCAGGGGGAGTACAATATATTGTGCTTGGTTTGGTTGGTGGTAGGACTTTATGTAAGTCCGCCTGGCTAGCTACCACCTTACCTAGTTCTGTCGCCATATTAACAATTCTAAAAATTGTTGTGTTCCGTTATTTAGAGGTTTGTTGACGATTCCGGGAAGTACGCCTTAGCCTTCGGCCTTATCTCAACTTGTAACCAGGTGAGTTGAAGGCAAAGTGCTTGCCCGTAGTACAATAAAAAAAAACCCATACTTGGTGTAAATATAGTTTAGTATTTGAAGTAAATATACTTATACTTAATAAAAAAATAGCCAAGCGTATGTTGGACCCGCGCTGCCACTTCATAAAACCTAAATTATCTGCCTAGAAATGTGGATTGGAACCCTCGGTGTGTGTGACAGAACCGCACTTGACTGGTCTGACAATTTAGGCATAGCTTCTGTAAGCTTGAAATTTTCTAGATTTCGAAATCCCGGTCTATCTCTCCTTGCGCCAATGTAATAGTTATTTGTTATACAAGAGTGCAAAGTTGCTTTTTAACCGCGTGTTCAATTTTGATGACCGAGCAAGCGAAGGATTCTAAAATTGAATCACGAGCGCAGCGAGTGGTTCAAAATTAGAATCCTGAGCGTTAGCGAGGGAATCAAAAGAGCACGAGGTGAAAAATCTTTGCACTCGAGTGCAACACGTAACTTTTCATTCCACCTCAGCGAGGAAATGACTAAATGCAAAAAAAAACTTTTACAATCACAAGATAGGTACTTTTATTTCAGTTTAGGTATTAACTACTACATTATGACAGGTAAGTATTACAGAGTAATCTTTAAATTATAACAAAATATTACTAAGGTATAATTAAGAAAATTTGAAAGTAACGTTGCTACAGTTATTTAAATTGAGTGTAATATTTTTGTTTGGTACTGTAATATTGGTGTTAGTCACTTGTGTACTGTTTTTCGGTAAACTATCTGTTATACTTAAAAGTTGTACCGATTCATCGGATTCCCTTGGCGTAAATGCTGGCATGAGAGGGCGATGGTTAGGTGTTTAGTAATGGCTCATTTTTGATGTAGAAGGGCCAGTCCAAGGATCTGACTGAGGCTTTTTCAGTGTAATGGCTCCTACGATGCCTTTACAAGTAATACACCAAGAAGGTTCCGATTTCGAGTTTTTAACAAATTAGAAAAGGTTGTATGATGAATTCGGCACCATGGAGGTAGAAGTAAATAGGTTTATTGATGTTTTGAATTCACAAACTTAGTGTACAACGATGTTCTAAATTCAATTTTACTTTAACCTCTAGCGGATAAAAACGGCTTTTGCACTCAGATATCGAATAGTAAAAATACTCTTTCCGAGATGGTGGGATGAAAAAACCATTACTCGGACGAAGTCGCGTGCATAAACTAGTGTATATATAATTATACATAGTAATTGATCTGTGGTTAGAGCTATAGACAACAGGTAACTACCAAATAATACTGACATTCATTAAAATACCTACTGTATGTCTGTGACATAGGTATACCTACTTACCTTTACCTCCTAGATTACGACATTTTGTTTGACATACCGTCAAGGTAGGTACATCGAATCACAATATTTCACCCAAACCAAAACCAAAACACACATATTCAACAGACAAACAGAAGCAAACCACACCTGAAATAAAAATATAAAAGGAGCCACGGAGCCGCAACCCACTAACTTTACAATTTCCGGGTTTAAAATGGCACGGTTTCTGAATGGCTTTAGGAAGTAATCATTTCGGTGAGGAGTTGTCGCCTGCGTCGCTGGCGAAACTGATATCGTTCGTGTTCTGGGGTGGGTTGTACCTGCAGACTGCCTTCAACTGGCCTAAGAGGAGTCCAGAATGGTGGTCACGCGTGATTACTTTGCTGCACGGCAGTGTCGCGACGGTGGCTGGCCTATCGCAGTGTGGGATGTTCGACTTGACGCCATTTCGACTCACCAGTGAGTATATTTGTGAGATGAATGAAGATGTTTCCGTATTTACAAAAAAAAAAGTAAGTAGGTATTTAAGTATTCTATCCGTAATCTAGTTCCCGTATTACAAGCTTTTATTAGTTTGGGGGCTAGATGGCGCTGTGTGAAATGCATGTCCCGTAATATTTGTTTATTTGTTTTTAGCCGACTTTAAAAAAAAAGTGGAGGTTCTCAATTCGTCGGATTATTTTATTTATGATCCCCGATTAAGCGAAGTCGGCTGGAGTGATTGAAAAACAATTGCTTGAAAATATACTTCACGGGTGGTCCCATTGACATCAGGATCTGATGATGGGATCCTGGAGAAATCGAGGGAACTCAAATATTATATGCACACTTGAAGTGATTTGGGTATTTTTAGGGTCGGTATACTTTCCAGGTAGGTAATCCCATCGTCATCAGGTCAGGATCTGATGATGGGATCCTGCAAAAATCGAGGGAAATCTTCAAATATTGTAGGCACACTTGAAGCGATTTGGGTGTATTACGTCTTTCTGTCTGCCCGTCCATCTGTCATCAAAATAATAGGAAAAAATACGTCATCCAGGTAAACGAAATTGTATCATATTCTTCATTGTTTTCTTTTTAGTTTAATATTCCTCCTGCGAATCTCTTTAGCCTGTACTTAGTAAGTTTATACTTACTGTACACAAAAACTCGAGACCTGTTATGTAGAATAGAAGGTACCTACCTACTAATTCCACAGATTAAATGAAAGTGACTTCCAGGGTCTGGATATCTATTTTCAAACCATCAATTTTCATTTTTTTTTAATGATGGGTCAGCTCTTGACTTCCAGCACAGAATAACTAATAGTCTTCCAGGCTTGTCTAGTTGTAAGCCGAAGCAAGGATGAGGTCTACGATAGAGTATATATAGACATTGACAATCATAAGTTACGCCGCGAAATAATAAGGCAGGCATAGCACGCCATTTTGGGGTTATGTTTTTATCCAACCTAACTGCGACTGTTTGTTCAGGAGCGCACTGTAGTAGGATAGGACAAAGTAGTAGTCCTAGATATTAGTAGGTAGAAAGATTATTCATACCTATATCATTTGTAGACGCGGATACTCTTTTATGGTATCTGGGTACCAACTAGACTTGAATGATCTTAGAAGTAAATTTTTTGTGTAGGTACTTACAATAAAGTGAGTTCATTATTAAATTTAGTACCTACCTGCAGCATTAGGCAGGTAAATTACCTATCTTCGACTAACAAGTCTCATAGCTCAGTTGGTAGTAGCTCTGCCTTCTGCGCTGTAGGCTGTGGGTTCGATTCCCACCCAGGACAAACATTTGTGTGATGAATATAGATGTTTGTTCTGTGTTTGGGTGTTGTATCACATAGTACGTATGTATTTAAAAAGGTATTTAAGTATTCTATCCGTAATCTAGCTCCCATATTACAAGCTATGCTTAGTTTGGGGCTAGATGGCGCTGTGTAAAAATTAATGTCTTGTAATAATGTCTTGTAATATTCATGTCTTGTAATATCTTGTAATATAATATCAGGTAACGCACTGCTGGGCATAAGTCTCCTCCCCAAATGCCACTCGGTCGTCAATACACCTGGCAGGTGGTCTGCTACTGAATCCTGTAGGCCTCCCATCTGCCATCACCAAAACTTGCCAAGTGTCCTGCTCAGCTCAAATCTAAATAGATAGGTACTATTCTAGTAACTATGGTGGAACCTTACCTAAAGGTGAATCGCCCGTAGGTATAAGTACCTACCTACGTGGGTAGGAAACACTATCATTAAAACTCAATCAATACATGTACTAATGGTCATGTGATTAGAATAGAAACTTCAATAGACCTTTTCTAATCAATAAATAGCCCTGACCTTGACCATTATCCTGTGCTTCTTTCAGGTATAAGTTATACTTAGGTAGGTACATAACTAGTAGGACTTTTATGTAGGGAGGTACATAACCAATCTACACCTAATTTGGGGGGCGGCAGCGGCCGTGAAACCACTCACGAAAACCAGCGCCCCTTTACGAATGCTGGTTGGTACCATTTGGCACATTATACATCAGCGCAAACTAATTAGCACCTCTTTGAAGTAGGATGTTTGGTGGGTAGTTATCTACCTACCTATCTATTTATTATTCATTTGCTAATTAGGATATCTAATAAGTGTTTACATTGTACAAATTATCTGTGCTGTGTTGTGTGCCAATTAAATATTTTTTCTTCTTTCTTTCTAATTCTTTTTGAGCACTTCTGTTTCAGTTTTTGAAAATGGAGTGGTACTTACATAGGTATAAAAATCCAGTTTCAAATTAATTACCTACCTCCTGTTTTTTTTTTATTGTACGACGGGGAAGCGCTTGGCCTTCATCTACTTACCTTATATTAAAAAAATTCGCATTCGGTAGGTTCGTATTACCCTACCTACTTTAAGGCAGCAGTTTTGAGTATGTATTCTTCTGTTGAGGAGTTTCCATTGCATTTGACAAGCTCCACAACTAAGTTGGTAGCTCTGCCTTCTGCTCTGTAAGTTGTGGGTTCGAACCCACCCAAGACAAATATTCTGTGTTTGGGCGCAGGTAATAAAATACTAACGTTTGGGTGTTGTATTGTACAATCTGGGACGCTACCGCCGACGGCGAAGCCGATCTCCATTGATGGCTTTAAATTAGCTTCATGAGAACTAAAAACGATTTTTACCGTCAAATGTACTGAACGGATAGGTTTCATAACATGTGTACACTTTTGAGATGGGAAACGCCATTTCGGATATGACACATACCTAAATCGGTAAAAATCGTTTCTAGTTCTCATGGAGCTAATTTAAAGCCATCAATGGAGATCGGCTTCGCCGTCGGCGGTAGCGTCCCTGTACTGTAAACCTTCTAATTTCCATATTCAAAGCTTTGCTTGGTGTGGGGGGAAGATGGCGCTGGGTCAAATAAATGTCCAATTGTAATATAATCCCACATCCTTTATTACCAACTTTGGTATTGGGATTATGATGACAATGGTCCTATCCAGTTTTTAAATTTTCACTATTATTTCTGACTTAAATGGCTTAATTATTATGTTTCCAGTGAAAATAAGGGCATGGCACTATGCCTTGATGGTGTGGTCGTGGGGCTACTTCGCATTCGACCTACTCTGGTGCCTGATCTACTGGTCTGAGAGTGTGCTGATGCTGTGTCACCACACAAGCGCTCTGGTGGCCATTACAGTTTACATGCAGAAGGAGTATACAGGATGCACATTCGCCTGCACTGTGGCTTTGATGGAGATCACCAATCCTCTGCTTCAGACACGATGGTTAGGCTCTTATTTCTGACAAGTGACACAGATAATCTTGGGCTGAACCAGAACAAGATTCGTAATACTAGGAGACGATTGGAGTGGTTTGACATAATTACCTCTCTTCGTAAGGAGGTTATGCTAATGTGAAGGTTCATATAAAAACTGGAACTGAAAGGTACCTACAATCGAGAAGCCAAGGCATTTTGAACAAAAACCTACAGCTTGGTCTTGTTTCTAAGACAAGTTAACGTCCACACTCGGGATGACACAAAAACACACCTAATGTGCCAAGCTACCAATTTAATTCAAATACACTATAAATGACTGTTTTGTATTACAAAAATATTTGTTTTTAAAAATTGTTAAGTTGTTTTCGAGTTTTAGATCGATGATTGATATTGCTTGATAATGATGACACAATATCAAACGCAGGTGTGACTGAATAAATGCGCTTTTAATGAAAACTTGATTGTGCTTGTTCAGAAATTTACTCCACAACCTCCATCGGAATGATAAGGCAGCTTAAATAATAATATAGGATCCAAGGATGTGCGAAATATTGGTGTTTCAATTTACATCCATTCTAAGTAAGAGCTGTACTTTGACATCAGGCATAATAGGCATTATAACCGGATCCAGTGATTCAGATCCAGAGGTACACTCTTGTTTAAACCAAACCAAGCACAATATATTGTACTCCCCATGGGGATCAAACTCCGGACCTCTGGATCTGCAATCAGTGGGCTGAACCACTAGACCACAGAGGCGGTTATAAACCACAATTCAAAAATTGTTGTGTTCCAGCATTTGGAGGTAAGATAGCCAGCTCCTCAGACTATTGAGGATTATCTGAACTTATAACCATGTGAGGTTAATGCCAAGCGCATCCCCATCATACAATTTTTTATTTTTAAAACACTAAAGAATTGAAATCTGAGGTGAAAGGGAAAAATTGGTGTCTGTTATAGTGTGCGTACACATAATCGAATTCACATTCATTATTATGCCAAATAAACTCTGCGTAAATAGAGCATAATTAGTGTTAGTTGTGCCTGTTAATTATATTTAGATAAACAATTTCTTTTACAGGTTTCTCAAAGATGAAGGTCACGACAAAACCATGCTGTTTATGGTAGTGGAAGTGTTATACCTGACCATGTTTCTGTCTGTCAGGGCTGTACTAGGCACCTATCTCACATACAAAATATTGAAATCTCAGCTGTTTGATATTGAAGAAAAACTTATATCTGTCATATTCTACATAGTTTCCATGGCATTTGTTTATGAAATTGTGGGCTATGTTAAATATAAATACAAGTCAAAATTTGTGAGTAAAAATTACCATTTTAATCTATGTTACATTAGAATAGGAGTAATTCACTCAACTAATGTCTTTGTTGTTACAGGGTGCTCTCAAAGATTTTTTGGAAGACATGAGAATAAGTGATCATATTTGAATCATAAAACTGTTTACAACAAAGGTCATTATAATGTTTAAAAGTCATTGGTGTAATCATTGTAAATAAATATGTGAGATAACACCAGGTCTACCTATTTTAGAGGGTCAAAAATCAGGAAGTAAGCTTATAGAATTTTAAAAATGGAAACGGAACAACAATCCTAAACTTAAAAGTTCATAATCTTAGTCACGGTAGACTCTTTTGTTATTTCTTCGGCCACCCCAGCTTTGTTTCTTTGGTTCCAGAGGCATATGATTTCTGTACTCGGTTTCATGACCTCTGGACCTATGATCATTCCTCCTGTGTTTATCTTTTCCTTGATAAGGGTGGTGTCTGTGCGACCAGTTTCCTTGTAGGCTTGCTAGTACAAGTTTGTCAGGATCGGAAGCCATTCGAGGCGCGAGTACTGGTCTGAGAAAATCATCATTCAAGTTTTGGGTCATGTGAGCAAACTGTTCCATGTCTTGTACTTGAAGATTTATAGAATCAGGACCATGGCATCTGATAGGTGGCGGGAGGAACGGTATACGTCCCCGAAATGTTAGTAGCAACGCTTTGTTGAATAGAGAGGTACCACGAAACAGTTCGATGGCGTACGGGATTGAGACTTCATGGCAATAGGTAATGAATGCAAATTTTTTAGGACGTCCGTCTCTGTCCCTCGCTATTCTCACTTTCTCCAGAGGTCCAGCCTGTAACATAGATATAGGATTAGAGCGAGCCATTGTAGGTGTTATTATAAGTACAATAAGTTGATTGTTTGTAAGTGCGTAGATTATTTATACGGCTCACCTGAAGGAACAGTTCGTACAAAAGTTCTTCCGTCACTTGATCCGCTAAATTACCACACCAAAGTGTATTGCTGCTTTCTTCAATCATCTTCACAATTCAATTGGTTGATAATGATGTTTGTTTGAATAACTTCTTGCTTCTCTAAACTTTATTTGCTTGCAATGCAACTTACAACAAAAGCAAAACATATAAAATAGAAGACATAAACCAAAGAAAAAGAAAAGAATCAAACCAACCGACTAAATAGCGATAGCGAAGTCCGAACCCACAGAACACTAATATCCTGACGACCGAACTATCCTATTAGTCTGTCTGTGCCATGAACCTATACTAAAACTGGACAGCACACTCAAAAATTAGGTTCATGAAATTTACACTCCACGCGCTGCAAATAAGTTTCAAAATAGTCTTAGGTCAAAGTAGAATAACGAGCCATGTGAGATAGCTCAGTTATAGTAATGCTTCCTTGTCTAACATGTAGCCATTACATACCTGCTGCCCGCCCGCAGGCTCCATTCAGCATTAAGAAGAGGAAGAAGAAGCTGTCCTGCGAGTTTGTTCGTAGTGCTGCACCTGAGCCGGCTCCGAGGAAGGAGCATTGCGAAGCGGAGGGCTTCACGGAGGTGGTGCGTAAGCGCCGGAGTTTCACGGGGCGCCTGCTGCAACGTGAACCAACGCTACGAGATATCTCGATTGCGTCACACGTCGTCGCCACCGCGTCTAAACGTGTATCTAGTAATTAAGTTTTATTTTATGTGTATGCTAGTTTTAAGGTATATATCGCTATGGGCCGTAGATTAAGTTAAATTAAGATCTGTAACTTGTCTTTAGTAGCCTGAAATAAAGAATATATTATTATTATCATTATTATATTGAATTCCTCTTCGGTAAGCCTTGAGAGCTTTCTTTGATTTTCTTTAATTGTTTATGATATTACTTTGATAGACATTGTATAAACAAATACTTAATATATTTTTTATTTTAAAACCATTAAATCCTCTAGCACAAAGTGATTTACGAAATACAGAATTTTTGCGTGTAAAAGTGATAATGGTAGTATTTTGTTATCCGTATGTGTATTACTCAGAAAACTACTAAATCAATATGGCTTCTTTGCCTTACGGCTAACCTTCAATAGCATATTATAACGCTATACAATTATTTAAATATATGGGAAAAGGTGTATTTTTGCTCCGTGCATAGATGTAAAAGGAATGGTATCCCGGCTATGACCTGTCTTTCCATAGCTGGGTGAGCTAATTAACTTTTCAAATTATGATACAGTAGGGTATCCACAAACAAATTGGATTTCATGGATTTCCATTACCTACGTAGATACCCATGATATGGGGTGTTGTCAGATAGAGTATCTCAAAAGCATACTTACTTTACTTTACTTACGAAGCTTGCACAGGCAAGGACCTCATCCTTGCCTATGCAAGCTTCGTAACGACGATGTAGTAAGCTAACCCAGAAGGTGCTTATTAATTCTTTTCTTGAAGAGATTAGGGTTGTATTTTCCGTTCTTAGTTCAAATGAAAGCTATGAAAAAGACCTACATTTTCAATGACAACTGTCAAAACTACATCCTGTCATCTGAAATGTAGTTCTCTTCAGTAGCTTTAATTTGAACTACTACAAATATAGAGTCTAGGACTTTTAGTTTCAGAGATATGGCCGTTTGAAGATTGACAGCTGTTATTGAAAATGTAGATATCATTCATAGCTTTCATTTGAACTAAAAACGAATTGTCTAGGACGAGTAGTTTCAGAGATATGGCCGTTTGAAGTTTGACAGTCATTGTGAATTTTGTAATTTTTTTCAAAATTGTGTCATTGAAAATGTAGATCTTGGTCATAGATTTCATTTGAATTAAGAACGGAGAGTCTAGAACGAGTAGTTTCAGAGTTATGGTTGTTTGAAGTTTGATAGCTGTCATTGAAAATGTAGATCTTGGTCATAGCTTTCATTGGAAGCACTAAATATTTCAAAAATTGTGTACTTTAGTCTTCGGTTTTTCAAGGATTTATATATTGATTTTTAGATGTTATGATATGTAATCGTTTCACTAGAGGATAATCCCATTCTCGTGCGAATATTATATGCTATGTCTACATTCCAAATTTGGTGACCGAAAAAACATACACATACTTATTTTACACAATTTAACAATATTTAATTTCAATTTTTTTTTTACGCTAAATAGGGGAACCATAAACACTTTTAAAATTACGGAAAATGTGTGGTATTTTATCTCCCCCGTTCGGGGGAGCCCAGGCTATATAATAATCACTTTGGCTCCCCTAAGGGAGCCACCGGGGAGCCAAGTCTCGTAGCTAAAAAAATTTACTGAATAAAAATATTTGACTTTGACTTATAGAGGCACACAATGCCGTTTTTGTCGTATGAAAAACCCTGCTACTCCTATTACTACTTATATAGCCTTATTTATTATTATATATTACTCTTATTTTGTACCTAAAAGTTAAAATAAATATCTTTGTTCATATCTTGAGTTTTATATTTATATCCTTCGATGATTTCGGAGACAAGAAACTCTTCTAGGTAAACGATAGACTCAGGTACCAACTTAACGCATTCACAAATTTTTTTTATCAACCACCTTAGTGGTTCCGGCTTGAGAGAAGGCGCAAGTGTTTAGAAAAAAACCAATTTAATAAACTCCTCGTTTTTAAGAATACAGTGCGCAGTCCAGTTTTAGTATAGGTTCATGGTCTGTGCATCAAGTCAAGATTAATTAACTCATTCGAAACTTCCCAGTAAATAAAAGTACTCTGTGGTGAGGGTGGACACAGATTATTAGGAAGCTAACACTTGGTGTGAGTAATAGTATAGTATTCTATTCTATGGGATTAACATTCAATCATGTTATGATATTAGTTAGTGTTCTGTGACTCGACCCAATCAACTCACTCAACTCAGATTAAAACTATAAAGTTTATTTTCTCGAAATAAACGATATTAGATAACAAGTTCTTGAATTATTTTGATCCAAAATGCGTGAATTAGTACGTATCATATATTCAAATTCATTCTAGGACGACGTTGTTTCTTAATCTTGCTACGTAATCTTTTGAACTGATTTTAAGGTTAAACTACGTGCATCACCATGGAGAATGCAAATAAATTTCAACAAATGCAGGATGAAATGTCGAGGTAACAAAATGCTCATAATTCTATCGAGAATGCGCAACAATAATCTATTCAATAAATCGTGAAGATTTAGACTATGAGAACTGTTTCATTCTATATGGTTGTATATTCACAGTCTAATTTTCTAATTAGGAAGGTGAGGGAGAAGTGCGCTGACGTCCAGCATTGGGGTGGTCAGCCTGTCTTTTCCTCCTGAGCACACCACAGACACAAGTCATGTTTCAGATGGCTTAGATCACCAACCATCACATTTTAACAGTGTACCTACTCCAAAGAAATTTTTTTTTAGGTTCGAAGCAGAAATATCTGGGCCAGAGGCAGCGGTGGCTGGTCTCATGCGGCCGGTGATTGGGGCTGGAACGTATGGAGCTATTCAACAGAGACTTGATGCCAACCCGATGGCTCAGTTCCAGCAAGCCCGCCTTGCGACCATGATGTACGCTCCATTGCCACCACCTCCACCCCCACCTCCAAGTATAATGGTCCCACAGCAGGTATGTATCTTTCAGATTCAGAGTTTCTTTCGTTTGAGATGAAGTGAATATGCTCACCAAATAGGCTTGATGACAGGAACAAAAAATACTCAAATTATGTTTTTATCTAATAAAATAGGATAAATCTATAAAAAAAAATTTCTTGCTGATCAAAATAAATGAATTTATTATTACTATTTGCTTTCATGGTGTCCTTGGGTATTTTTAACATAGTATATAAAAATAGACTTGTGACTTGTTCAGAAGTACTATAATTTTCCATTTGAAAGAGAGGAAACGTCTAATGACAGGGCCTTAAACAAAATCCAACCACCAAACAAACCAAGCACAATATAGCTCTCCCTGGGGATTGAACCCGGGACCTCTGGATCTGAAATTGGTGGGTTGAACCACTAGACCACGGTTAATTAGAGGTTAACTAGAGGCGGTTTATTATTTTAGAAAGGTAAAGGTAGGTTAGGGATGTGAACAGGCAAATCACATCCAAAGATGCCAAGCCAATGATGTTTGGTGTATAATTTCACTAACAAATTATTTTTGGTGTGTGACTGTACCACAATACATTTAATTTTGTTCCTAGAACTTCACATAGACTTTTTATATTGTTCCACTTCGAAATTGCATAAAGTATGACTACTGGCAGAGTAAGTATTTCACACACTATTTATTCGTATATCATCTAAATATATATAACTCAAAGGTGAGTGACTGACTGACATATTGATCTGTCAACGCACAGCCCAAACCACTGGGCGAATCGGGCTGAAATTTGGCATGCAGGTAGATGTTATGACGTAGGCATCCGCTAAGAAAGGATTTTGATTAAGTCTACCCCCAAGGGGATAAAATAGGGGATGAAACTTTGTCAATTTTAAACCGATCGGGCTGAGACTTTGCATGCATAAAGCTACTATGACGTAGGCATCCCCTGAGAAAGGATTTTGAGATTTTGCATTTGTTTTGTTTCGGTTTATTAATAACTCAAAGGTGACTGACTGACTGACTTAGTGATCTATCAACGTACAGCCCAAACCACTGGACGGATCGGACTGAAATTTGGCATGCATAAAGCTACTATGACGTAGGCATCCCCTAAGAAAGGATTTTGAGATTTTGCATTTGTTTTGTCTCGGTTTAGTAGTTTTTGTTATAGACTCTGCTTTGTATTTGGCATTTGTTTTGTTTTCGTTTGGTTTAAGTATAGGTTTCGTCGGTTAGACTTTTAAAATGGCTAAAGAAAATCTGAACGATAATGGAGAAGTTGAAGAATGCACTGTCGTTTTTAAGTTTTGTAGGCCCTAATTTTTTACACACGCTAAACAAAAGTAAAGCCGCAAAAACTAAATCTAATTAATAATAATACTTCTTAACGCGAGCGAAGCCGCGAGCAAGCTAGTTTATGAAATGATAAGAAAAGCTCGTTTTCAATAGGAACTAATACGTTGTTTAATTTAATGGGTACGCTGCCATAACGCCAGCTCGGAATGTCATTCAAAAGTCTTGTTCAATATCTCCGTTCCTATAAGAGCAATCATTATGAAATTTTGTATAGCTCGGGCACTATTTGTGCTCTATTTTTGTGTGTAAACCTCTTTGCTACAGTATAAGCCGTTTTCGAGTACGGTCATGTGTACGCTAGCTTGATCGTTATGCTGTCGTACTCACTAAGATTGGTCATTATTTCTTAAGCCAATGAGGCACTACTTATTTTATTTTTGCACTAATTATGCTCTATTTACGAGTTTATTAGGCATAACAACGAACGTGAATTAGATTATGTGTACGCTACCATAACGGATACGTTATAATGTATGCGCCCTAAAATTTATAGTTTCCAATGAATATTTTTGAATTTGAACAATCGAAGGGACCTGTGATCACCATTTACAACTGCACTTAACATATCAATCTCATAGGTGTGATACGTTGCAGGTGCAACGTCTGAGACCCCCGGGCTTCCCCGGGCACCCGGGTCCCCCCGCGGAGTTCCCGATGTCGTTCCTCCGCGCGGGGCTGCCGGGCCCGCAGCTCGCGCCGCCGCCGCCCGCGCCGCAGCCCTCCGTGCTGTCCGCCGCGCCCAAACTGTACAAACGACCCAAGGATGATGAAGAGAAACGGGCAAAGCAGGAAAGGAAGCGGGTAAGATAGAGAAGAGAA
Source organism: Venusia cambrica (assembly GCA_951394065.1). Taxonomy (NCBI): domain Eukaryota; kingdom Metazoa; phylum Arthropoda; class Insecta; order Lepidoptera; family Geometridae; genus Venusia; species Venusia cambrica. Next base: position 5,566,023 of record OX596044.1, on the reverse strand, counting down.
CAACCCTCATGGCTCAGTTGGTCGTAACTCTGCCTTCTGCGCTGGCGGCTGTGGGTTCGATTCCCACCCAAGACAAATTATTGTGTGATGAATATGGATGTTTGTTCTGTGTTTGGATGTTGAATCATATATAGACCAGGGTAGAAGCCTTTAAAAATAATGAAAAGTGAAAGAAAATTATAGTAGGATGAAACCCATTAGAAAAGGAGGGAATTATTATAAAAATGAAAGGAAACATAATTTACGGGCGATCTGAGGTCGGGAAGGGGATGGGGGTGAGTTTTTAAGGATAAAAAACGGTTTTTCCCGATTTCCGTCAAAACTAAAAGTCCTATCGAAAAAAGTCAAATGGCAAAGTTGTAGATAATGAAAAGATCTAAAACTTTTCTATTGACACTTTTTTCACATAACCTCAAAATTTATGTGAAAAATTCAAAAAACCAAGTTTTTGGTTTTTTATTTTTATCTTTTACAAAAAATCTTTTTTCTTAACGAAATTTTGTGAAAACTTACCTTTTTATGTCCCAAATACGCTGTAATTTATTTGATTAAAAATATTTATTTTTTCACCTTATTTTGAATTAATATCGAAAAAACACCCTAATTTTCAATCGAAAATTCACCCGTCAAAATATCAGCTTTTTTCAAAAAGTTGGTATGGTTTCTGTTCGTTGAAATCTCTACTTTTCGATGGTGAAAAAAAAATATATGTTACTATGGTAAATCTTCTCAGAAAATGCAAAAATTCAAAAAAAACTTGAATTCGAAAAATTCCCTTTTAAAAAAAATTCCCGTCCCTTTTAATTAAATGACACTCGATATCGTTTTGAAAATGCTCTTTCAATTTATTTTTAATAGTTGTGTAGTCTGGAAGATCTCCTGAAAATCCCTCTTTTATTTCATTTACAGAAAATTGACATTCTGTTTCGTTGTCAACGATATAATTAATAAGATAATTAATAAAATTCTTAGTGTTTTCACATGCTGAGCGACCCCTTTTTCTTTCTGTTCTTTTGTTATAAAAATTAGCCATACAAGCAGTGTGATAATGCGCTTTTACTGCGACTAAATCAGGCACATTTTGCAAACGAGCTGAAATCTTTTTATCAAAATCATTTAATGTGTTCTGTTTTTGAATATACTGTAATATATTATCTCTTGTATCGTTGCTTTGAACACATGAAATTTTTTCTTTTGAGATATTACCGAAAAATCCACCACAGATAAAGCAATGAGATTCAAAATTTAATCCAAGAGCATCTTTAATTACTTCTTTTCCTTCCTTTGCTCTTTTTTGTCTTAAACTACAAAATGTAGCTATTGCGGTCTCGTCATTATATTGACTTTGACAACTTCGATGAATAAAAGCTGATGTTAAAGTCTCAAATTTTTTGTATTTATTGTCGATTCTTTTCTTGCTGGATACCACTAAACGATTCAAAGCTGCTTTTTTTATTGCATACACTTGCTTATCATCTGCCTTATTGCAAATGATACAAACAGATTCATCCATACTGATAATCTGAAAAGACAAAATCGAATTAATAATGTCTTCCCTATTTAATCGTGAATAAACTCTCATGAAAAAAAAAATATTAAAGAAATAAATGTCAAAATGTATGAATAATATATTATAAATCTATAAAAAATGTATCTGTATAAATGTATGTAAAAAATGTAACTTTCTCCAAATATTGTAGATGTCTTATTAAATATTAATTTAATTAACTTATTTGTTTCTTGATTATAGTAGTATATTTTTATTTGCAATTTTTTTGCTATCAACGTCACATGAAATCTAACGTTTTTCGAGTAATTAAAGTGTAAATTTTAATAAATAGCTCAAAATTATTTATAATAATTAAAAAAAAATTTTCGAATTCAAGTTTTTTTTGAATTTTTGCATTTTCTGAGAAGATTTACCATCGCAACATATATTTTTTTTTTTCACCATCAAAAAGTAGAGATTTCAACGAACAGAAACCATACCAACTTTTTGAAAAAAACTGATATTTTGACGGGTGAATTTTCGATTGAAAATTAGGGTGTTTTTTCGATATTAATTCAAAATAAGGTGAAAAAATAAATATTTTTAATCAAATAAATTACAGCGTATTTGGGACATAAAAAGGTAAGTTTTCACAAAATTTCGTTAAGAAAAAAGATTTTTTGTAAAAGATAAAAATAAAAAACCAAAAACTTGGTTTTTTGAATTTTTCACATAAATTTTGAGGTTATGTGAAAAAAGTGTCAATAGAAAAGTTTTAGATCTTTTCATTATCTACAACTTTGCCATTTGACTTTTTTCGATAGGACTTTTAGTTTTGACGGAAATCGGATAAACCGTTTTTTACCCTTAAAAACTCACCCCCATCCCCTTCCCGACCTCAGATCGACCGTAAATTATTTTTCCTTTCATTTTTATAATAATTCCCTCCTTTTCTAATGGGTTTCATCCTACTATGATTTTTTTTGGTTTTAAAAATTATCAACCCTGGACTAATAGTACGTATGTAGCTACAAAAAAAGTATGTAAGTATTCTATCCGTAATTTAGTTCATAGTACAAGCTATGCTTAGATGGCGCTGTGTAAAATTAATGTCCTGTCCTGTCCTGTACTGTACTAGAAAAATAGCGTTTGTCATTTTTTTTTCTTTATTTTTTTTGGAAAACTTACTAATTTTGGAACTATTACAAATCAATATATAATAATACATGCATAACACATTAATATGTGCATTTAATGTATGACGGAAGGCCAAATACAAATTTCCAATTAACATGCTACATTATCATTTCTAATTATTAGCACGGAAACCAATTACAGTTATAAATTATTAAAGAACATATTTCATTTATAATATAAATTGAAAAAATACATTTAAATAATTGAAATATCTAAATGATTGAAAACAAAACAATATACCTACTTAATCTTACCTCTAAATGACGGAACACAATATTTTTTTTAGAATTGTTATTATGGCGACATGGATTTGGCTCGCTAGTAGATCCAACATTGAGATTCTCTAGAGATTCCAAAGGGCAGGAAATCAGAAACTAGAGCTCTAAATACAAATTAACTCACCAAAAACTTCCTAGACTAGATATGATAAAGAAAATGTAAAACATTGGACACGCGAGAATAAGTCTCTAGCCATTTTATTGTGTCATTTGATGGAATTGCACCGAAATAAATAATTAAGAAACATATCTGGTTATGGCAGAACATATGGCTAAAGCCAACAAAGAAAAAAAATCTAAATGTGTCAAAATGCGGCAATCTATTACGTATTGAATGCTAGCTACTGCAAACCATGGGTATGTGCCGAACGTAAGTTTGGACGTGCCTCTGACTAGCCAACGTGTAATCCTCATAAGATCCACGCTCTGAGTATATACAAATACATTATTTGTCCGAAACACAGTCTTGAGCCATTTTCTCATTGGAAAGTTTATATGGAAAGGATGTAGAAAGCTAATGCTGTAATTTTATTTAATATCGAATTTCGACCACTGCTAGGACTAGTAGTAATTGATATTGATGTAATCAGAAACGCGAGCAGCCGCCGCCGCCCGCACGCTCGCCGACCCCCGACCCCGAGCCCGCGCCCCCGGCTGCCCCCGCGGCCCCCCCGCCGCCCCCGCCGCCCGTCGCTCCAACAGAGGCCACCGGCAAACCGAAGAAGGAGAAGAAGAATAGAAAGGTAACCGAAGTAAGATGGTGTTTGCGTGACTATCACAAAAATAATATGTGATTGTTGTTTGGTGGTAGGACTTGTTTCAAGCCTGGCTCCCATTTTACCTGAGTATGTTGTTATAACAACGATTATAAACGTTGATATAGAGGTATATAGCCTGGTCTTCAGACTGTTGAGAATTCCGGGTGAAGTGCGCTTCCACTATCGGCCTTATCGCCCGAGCGAGCGAAGCGTCTATGTTTCGAGACTGGCCTAACATGCTTTTGTCCGCTGTCTGTCGGTTTGTTCTCGCCTACAAGTCGCATTTTTCCAACCGATTTTGATGAAAATTAGCACATATGTTCCTTGATTTATTAAATTTTTTTAGTCGATTGCGATTTTTGATCGCAAAAGGGGGAATGTTTGCTGTATCTTTATTTATCAACGGATTTGAATTAAATTTAAAAGACACACTAAGGATTTAATTCTACATAACATGTTTAAAAAAAAACAAATGGGTTAGAGGAAAAAAGGGAAAAAATAAAAAATTTTTTTTTAGCAAAATTTATACTTACGTATACCAATCAGATTACGCAGTCCTCTCCGCCTTTGCGAGACGAACTCGTAGACATCAGATTTGACCTCCTAGGATCAGGGGAACACGAGTAATCGCTAAAGCTAATACCTCTTTTTGCTCAAAAGTCTAAAAGGTAAAGTGAAAGAGGAAAGCATCGGTTATTGCATGGTCATAAGGGCTCGCGAGGTCTACTGGTCTTACAGAACCACTAGTCATAACTTGAAACCGTAGAGATGAAAGTCCAACCCCGTCGTTTAATACAATTTTTACATTTAATTCATACTATTAGGAATGAATGAAATGTAAAAAAATATACCGTGGTCCGTTGGTACCAAATTGGTAAAAAAAAAATCTATGACAGGGAAGCGCTTGGACTTCATCTCTTATTATTATTTATTTATTTATTTTAGGAAGACTACCGGCAAATAAAAACGTTGTTGGCACTTAATATAGGTAACAAAGAACCATTTAAAGGACTCCACAGATAGAAGCAGAGTTAATAAAGTTAATAGAAACATACTAACTAACCAGCAGATCGGATCAGAATCATGTATCCGTAATATCTAAATAAATAAATTGGCAGCCATAATCAACATTCATTAATTATAGTATCTGTAAATGCAACATTCTAAAATATTTTACACACAATACCTACCAAAATTTGGGATGTGGGATATTAATTAGGCTAGCAATTATAGTAATAGTAGTAAGTAATTATTATACATACTAGTACTAGGCGACAGTACTTAATAACGATTAGATTATTTATTTTATTTATTTACTACGCACAATTCACATTTCAAACAAAACAAAATATACACAAATATACATAGGTATATCTAGAAATTGGAATTCTGACTGGTTTGAAACATAAATCTTTGAGCGCACAACAAAACAATAATAACTAGCAGTGTTGAGCGAACATGTTTGCATAATTTACTAATTAATTTAACAAAAGGAAAGACAAAATTACATAATATATGAAAAAAGAGATCGAGGAAAGTGAAGAAAAAAGTATCTCATGATGATTGATTGATATAACTTGTATTTGTTGTGATTTCTTTTTATATTTCTTCTTATTGTTGTGCACTACTTCGGTTTTTTTTTTACTGTTTACATTTATATTCACAAGGTTGCCTGGATGAAATCGCTTTTAGCGATAAGTCTTAGATTAGCTTATCTTAGATTTGTACTCTGACACTATTGTTACTAAATGTTTGTGTTCTACTGTTTTTTTTTTATCGTACGACAGGGTGCTTGGACATCATGTCACTTGATTTTCAAGTTATGATAAGGCCGAAGGTGGAGGCGCACTTCACCCGGAATCCTCAACAAACTGAGGAAATGGCTATCTTACCTCAATAATGCCGGAACACAATAATTTTATCATTGGCATTATGGGTTTTTCCCGTTGTTCAGATTGATTGTCAGACTAGTCTGGCCAACGGGATTTTTTTCCCGTTGGTCAGTGGCAACAGAATTAGGTAAAATGGTGGTAGCTAGGCAGGCGGACTTTAAAGAAAGTCCTACCACCAACCAAACCAAGCACAATATTGTACTCCCCCTAGAGATCGAACCCGGGACCTCTGGATCTGCAATCTGTGGGCTGAACCACTAGACCACAGAGGCGGTTAATATATATTATTTATGTGTACAATAAAGTGTTCATTAATTAATTAATCATGTCCTGGGTGGGAGTCGAACCCTCACCCGGAGTTGCTACCGACTGAGCTATAAGGCGTGCTATATATCTATCTCAAAAATATACTAATAACTTTATCACAAAAATAAAAATCTTTAAACAACTTATGTTGAAAAAGATGGCTAGCTAGATACTAAACGAACTCAACTTCCAAACAGCCACATCCATTCTCAACCTAATCCTTGTAAATACAATGGTCTTGTCTTGTATCAAATTGAACAAAACTACCCACATATTTTATTAGATTTAAAATGTTATGCACTGTACGTGAAACTATGATAATTATGTTTAAGTTCACATGCAAGTGAATTTTATAATTGTTTTTGAGAATAAAGCGTCTATAAACCTAATGACGGAATTAATTGATGTGTTCAGGTGGTGAGAACGGCCGGTGGTCAAGTGTGGGAGGACGTCACGTTGCTGGACTGGCCCGACGACGATTTCCGCATGTTCTGCGGAGATCTCGGGAATGACGTCACCGATGAACTACTGGTATATACGGAACTTTTTATTTTACACCTTCTAATTTTACTAATACCTTTAGTATCTCTGCGTATATTATTTGTGTATATTTTCAATGGCTGGTAGGTATATACGGAACATTTTATTTTACACCTTATAATTTAACTAATACCTTTAGTATCTCTGCGTATATTATTTGTGTATATTTTCAATGGCTGGTAGGTATATACGGAACTTTTTATTGTACACCTTCTAATTTAACTAATACCTTTAGTATCTCTGCGTATATTATTTGTGTATATTTTCAATGGCTGGTAGGTATGTACGGAACTTTTTATTTTACACCTTCTAATTTAACTAATACCTTTAGTATCTCTGCGTATATTATTTGTGTATATTTTCAATGGCTGGTAGGTATGTACGGAACTTTTTATTTTACACCTTCTAATTTAACTAATACCTTTAGTATCTCTGCGTATATTATTTGTGTATATTTTCAATGGCTGGTAGGTATGTACGGAACTTTTTATTTTACACCTTCTAATTTAACTAATACCTTTAGTATCTCTGCGTATATTATTTGTGTATATTTTCAATGGCTGGTAGGTATGTACGGAACTTTTTATTTTACACCTTCTAATTTAACTAATACCTTTAGTATCTCTGCGTATATTATTTGTGTATATTTTCAATGGCTGGTAGGTATATACGGAACTTTTTATTTTACACCTTATAATTTAACTAATACCTTTAGTATCTCTGCGTATATTATTTGTGTATATTTTCAATGGCTGGTAGGTATATACGGAACTTTTTATTTTACACCTTATAATTTAACTAATAATACCTTTAGTATCTCTGCGTATATTATTTGTGTATATTTTCAATGGCTGGTAGGTATATACGGAACTTTTTATTTTACACCTTATAATTTAACTAATAATACCTTTAGTATCTCTGCGTATATTATTTGTGTATATTTTCAATGTCTGTCTGTTTGCGCCAGCGTCGGCTCCTAGCGCAATCCCAGACGATAATCGTCAGTCTATGAAGATTGATTCAAACTCCCTTTCGGCTCAGCATCTTTATGAAATTCTAAAACTGTATTAAATTAATAATAAATAAGTAACCGTAAATAAGTAAGACTTCAGTCTTTTCATCCAAAAGCCACTACAATTAGTCCAAAAGCTAACAACATCTATTATTTGACTTTCTGTTTTATGTATATTTTATATTTTAATAGATTTGACCCTCGTGCATTTAATCTATTATTTTATTGATATTAAATGTTCTATCGCTTCATGAGGTCGATTGACTGGGCTGGGTCACAACAGAATAGCAGGACTTGTGTTGCAGTGAGGCATAATTCTGAGTTGTGTCCCATTTGCTGATGTAGCACACAGCACATACTGTATTTACATTGTACTCGTGTTTTTCTGTTTGACAATTTCGTTCTGTTATTTTTGTGTGTGTGTTTGTTTGTATTTTACAAAAGATGTCTTTATATTGAAAACTATTACTAAGTGTACAGACAGAGTTCGAAACATCGAACTGCGCACTTCGAAAAACGCTGCTCCTATCCTGAGCTGCAATTGAATGGAATTGCAGCTCAGGGGATTGCAGCTTTGGATAGGATGGTCTGGAAGGAGCGGGGAGAGGCTTTTGCCCAGCTTTAAAAGCTTCCTGGATAAAATAGGCTAATAATATATTCCTGGTCTTGATCAATAACTATATGTGCTTCAGCTTTATCAGTTCAGTAGCTCCATGAAGAAACATATATTCACATACTGTCGCCATAGCAACAATTCTAAAATTGTTGTGTTCCGGCATTCAGAGGTGAGATAGCCAGTTCCTCAGTTTGTTGCGGATTCCGGGTGAAGTGCGCCTCCACCTTCGGCCTTATCTCAACTTGTAACCAGGTGAGATGAAGGCCAAGTGCTAACCCGTCGTACAATAAAAAAAAAAACTATAATGTAAAACTGTAATGATGTTCTGATATTAATAATTGTTCGTTGTTTCAGATCCGAACATTCGCGAAATACACATCTTTCCAACGCGCCAAGGTGATTAGAGACAAACGAACGAACAAAAGCAAGGGCTTCGGTTTCGTCAGCTTCAAAGACCCCGGGGACTTTATCAAGGCCATGAAGGAAATGGACGGTGAGTAACTGTATCATGACCTTGACATGTCTAGCTCGGGTTATTCCAGAAATCCCCCTTTCCAGAAAGCCCCCTGAAATGATACCCCATTGCAGGGCTTCCGGTTCAAAGAATATGTTGAGGAAAAAATATTTTTGGTCAAAAGTTCCCTTAGCCTTTATTCACATTATATTTGTATTTAGTCTTTATTTTGTTATACGTAGACAGGTATATAGGTTTATGGAACTTTTGTCCAGAAATCCCCTTTGCTTTTGTCCAGAAATCTCCTGTGCTTTCCTTTTGTCTGGAATTCCCTTTTGCTTTCCTTTTGTCCGGAATTCCTCTTGGCTTTCCTTTTGTCCTGAAATCCCCTTTGCTTTCCTTTTATCCGGAATTCCCCTTTGCTTTCCTTTTGTCCAGAATTCCCCTTTGCTTTCCACTCAAACGCCGGCAGGGGATTTCTGGAATAATCCGTCTAGCTCTAGGCCAGAGCAAGAAAGAGGTCAACGTGGAGCGAGCTTTGTTAGAAACTCTCCCGCCCACCGACGGAACCCGGTAAACCGTTCGGCGCCGGACTAGGAGGATGGTCGCTAGCCTTTTTTTATACAACTTGGAGACGGACCAAGCAAGTAGCCCACCTGATGTTAAGTGCATCTCTTGCCTATCACAAAGCGTGACTGCGTAGGTCACAAACCAAAGAACGTGGCCTACACGGCACTGCATTGCGCTCTAATTGAGGCATAAGGGTGTTGAGTCTCAAGTGCCTGTAATTTGACCCTACCCTTCAAACCGGAACACAGCAATGTTGTTTGTCCTGGGTGGGAATCGAAATGGCAGCGCTACTACCAACCAAGCTGTGAGGCACTTCATCATCATCAATAGCCCATTAGTGTGCACTGCTGGACCTCTGTCTCCTCGAAAGCTGGGGAGTTTTTTCCATAATCACCACGCTCGGCAGGCGAATTGGTGATTACAGTAATGTCTTGATAATACATAGAAGGAAGCAGATGTCCTTTTTCTGGCGAGATCCCTAAGTCGGCTTTTACGACATCCACGGGCTGAATTGGAGGGGTCGATTCTTAAACCGCCACGGCGTGAGCCTTTAGGATCAGAAAGTTGAATTCCCAAAATGTATAATTTCCCAGAATGTTGATTAATTTTTGATTCGCAAAATGTTGAATTCTTTCATAATGTTGACTTTTTGGGATCACATAGCATTATACCATTATAAAAATTTAATATAAAAATTTAAAATATTTCCCTCCAGGAAACGAAAGTTTCAAACGAAAGTTTCATGTCCAGCGTGAGCGTGTAACCTTTTTCGCCTTCGGCAATATCCGCTATCGCGTTTTGCTCAATAAAATTAATTTCATCAAATTGAAACTTGGTTTTTAAACGAAGAAAAATAATAATAAATAATTTTAAGCTATATTTTATGGTAATCTGGTCCCTAGTGATGGTGTTTTGATATATGTAGGTACCTTTGATGACAGCTGTCGAACTTCAAATGACCATAAATATCTCTAAAAGTACTCGTCCTAGACTCTCCGTTCTTAGTTCAAATGAAAGCTATGACAAAGATCTATATTTTAAATGACAGCTGTCAAACTTCAAATGGCCATATCTCTGAAAGTACTTGGCCTAAACTCTCCGTTCTTAGTTCAAATGAAAGCTATTAAAGAAGTAGAGGAAGCTATTAAACTACATTTCGAATGGCAGATGTAGTTTTGACAGTTGTCATTGAAAATGTAGATCTTGGTCATAGCTTGGATTATACATTCAAACATTATTAATCTTTGGTAAAATTTTGGATATTTTATTAATTTTATTTTGGGTCACCTGTAATATTTTTCAGCATTCTTTTTATTTATTTGCTGGAGTGTATCTGTGTATCAGGTATTTTCGAAAGAATTTCAGGTAATTTGCGAATCAGATCTTATGTGTAACCGCTACCTAATATACGTTTCTAGCATATTGCCGGCAAATTACGCATAAGCATCAACATTCAACATTTTAGGAATTCAACTTTTTGCAAATTCAACATGCTGCAAATTCAACTTTTTGCAAACTCAAAACATTTTAGAAATTCAACTTTCTGATCCTAAAGCGGCGTGAGGCACTTAGTGCCCTAGTATCAAATAAATAAATAAAATTTAAATAAATATCACAGGACATTCATTTCACACAGCGCCATCTAGCCCCAAACTGAGCATAGCTCGTAATATGGGAACAACATTACGGATAGAATACTTAAATACTTTTTTTTTGTAAATACATACTTATCATTAAACAATACAACATCCAAACACAGAACAAAAATCTATATTCATCATACAAATGCTTGTCCTGGGTGGAATCGAACCCACAACCTACAGCGCAGAAGGCAGACAACCAACTGAGCTATGAGTCTTGTTCAAGGAAACAGTAAGGCTTGTTCTGTAAGTGTATTTTTTTTTCAGGTCGTTACGTCGGCAGTCGGCCAATCAAACTGCGCAAGAGCACATGGAAGCATCGCTCGCTCGACGTCGTGAGAAAGAAGGAGAAAGAGAAACAAGCGCTGCTCTCTTTACTCATGGCAGGGAAGAGCTGACCACAATACTTGTAACATATGCATAATTATTATTACAAGTGTGATTTTTTGAAAGACTATAAGTACCCCAGAATTAATTTCCTGTTGTTGAAAGAATCCGAAATTATAGAGATTTCAGAATATAAGGCCTTGGGTATGGGGTATAAAAGGTAAAAATCGAAATAGGTGTATGAAGAAAATTGTTTGTATGGGAAAAATATTTTTCGTAAGTATTGATTTGTATTATTCTTTTAGAAAAAGTAACGCACCACAGATATTTGATACACCTGCAAAATTTCAAGTTAAAAAAATATGTTTACTGTGCGACGGGGAAGCGCTTAGCCTTCATCTCACCTGGTTACAAGTTGAGATAAGGCCGAAAGTGGAGGCGCACTTCACCCGGAATCCTCAACTAACTGAGGAACTGGCTATCTTACCTCTGAATGCCGGAACACAACAATTTTTATTACATGCTGTTTCATAATTAACAACATTTGTATGAACACGTTACACTACTGAAGCATGGAAATGTTACTATTACTACTGGACTAATGTCTAGGATGAGTTGGTGAGTTGTAGCTCAAAATACATCAAGCATTCATGAAGTTGGTGAGTTGGTGAGTTGTAGCTCAAAATACATCAAGTATTCATGAAATCTCGACTAATACACTGACTAAAGCCTAGTGAGCAGTTCAGGTACTATGCCAGCGAGTAGGGGTAGCCGTTTTAATCGTCGGAGCTGATGTGGACGTCATTTTAATGTGAGCATTCATGTTGGAATTATCTTCATCTGTTGCTATACGAGGCATATCTGCTGATTCCTAAGCCAAAGCTGGAAGCGGGTTATTTTAATCATCTTAAACACAGTCATGGATGGCGTATATCTCAGTTTTAATGCCGTACTGCAACCAAATTATGGAGACCATGTCCAAGACATATGGAGGATCGAGGTAGCTGATTGTAGAATTGATAAGTCGCGATGCCAATTTTCGATTGGGATTTTATTCGTACTAGTTACACACACAAAATGCTCGTTGAGACTGCACTCTACTCGGTAATACAACAATATATATATATATATATGCTATTATTTACCCCACCCCAGGGCGGGCGGTCCGTTCCCATGCCGATAACATATTATTTATGGCATCGAGCGGCGTATCTAACAAAGGTATACAAAACAATTACGATAATTATTCTTAGAACGGTCTCGTTTTTCTATGGACCAACTGTGAGCAATAAACTATAGGCAAAAGTTTCTAAGCTTTCACAATGTTCCTTATTACCTACCTAGTTTTATGATATCCCAAACAATACTAATACAAAATAAAGGGATAAAGGTTCTTTTATTTCACACCGCCAAATTTCACACGAACTTTGCACGGTGACTTAACTTTCTACATGCGGCTCGGCATTCTTAACATTTTCGTATCTGTATAAAAACTTATATCTAGTGACGATTCTTAGCGGACAGATGGCTTTGTAAACCCGGTAAAATACGCTCCCATTCGCTTCAGAATCAGTTACCAGAGTCAATGTCTTTTCGCTTAGACCAAAGGAGTCTATTATATTCTACGTGTATGCAGCTAAAGCTTTACTATAGGTACGCAAAGTAGGTAGTACGCGCGCCGATTTTGAGCTGGTCAGCCAATCGGTGGCGGCGGCGCACACGTCTAGATCAGACACGTTGATTATCAGTCTGTCAGTTCAGTATACAGCTTGATCATGATCAGTTTGACGAAGACACTGGCGCAATAACGGTCGTGGATAGACTTACTTGCTACCCTACAAAATTAATAAACCCGGTGAGCAAAAATGGTACTAACATCGACGCCATATTGTATTATGTAAAAGCAAAATAAGTCTATCGCAACACTTCTATCAGCGGGCTTTATATGTTTGTAGGTCTTGTATTTAATTATTTAGTATGCATACTCAACTAATAGATAACCTAACGTTTAATGTAATTATATTATTTTTTTATATTCGGTCAGCAAGAAAAATAAGCTAAAAGTTACTTTGACAGCATACAATTCGTAAATGAGCACGTTATTAATTTGCTGACCGCTTAAAATATAGCCATATATATGTATTGTATTATACGTAAAAGCAAAATAAGTATATCGCAACACTTCTACCAGCTGGCTCCATATGTTTGTAGGTCTTGTATTTAATTATTTAATATGCATATTCAACTAATAATTTTTTATATTCGGTCAGCAAGAAAAATAAGCTAAAAGTTACTTTGACAGCATATAATTGGTACATGCGCACGTCATTATCAGTAGAGATTTTTTACGTTGCTTTGATGCTGACAAAATGCATTTTGGATCTTACCAAAACCTCTTTAATCCGCTGACCGTTTTATTGATTTGCTGACCGCTTAAAATATAGCCATATATATATATTAGACATTTGAGTGGTTTTTGTAATTTTGGGTTTCACACTTGTTTGTCATGCAGTCATGCATTACTGAGCAATGATTTATGTAGGGATAGCAACCTTTACATTATGTAAAGTATTTTGGGAAGTTGAAGTTGTAAAATGATTTGTAAACTTTGTAGTTTTAAGAATTTAGAGCAATAAATTTTGACTACCTAAAATGACTATGATTAACCTAAAATAATACTACTTGGCAGCGTAGACTCTTTCAATTGACGAACCATATGGAGTATCTAATAGGGTAATGGCCTCTTTCCTGATCAGTATGTTTGGACTTGGACATGAAATTTGAATTGTCACAGATACCACGCATCTCATTTTTGACTTTCTACTTGATATCAAGTAGAAAGTAGACTGTATCGCTGCAAAAAGTCGCCGTGGGCTTGCGCTCTTAGTGATATCACTAGTAATATTTTATCAATGGTTTGGAATAAGTATAAATTTATATTATATCAATGGTTTGGATAAGAAATTTAGGCGCCATTAATTATTAGTTTTTACAATTTGGCAAAAAAAAATCCCATTCAGGGTTTGATGGTTTTTGTCCCTGGGGTGGTGGAGTAATCTTATAAAATCACTTTTTTTCCACATTAATTTATTGGTGAAATCTTTGGCAAACTTAACTAGGTACATTGTTTTGGTAAACTTACCACTTACTACCCAGTGGTTTACAAACTCTTTGTACATATTAACTTAAAATCATTTTCACTACATCTAAAATCTACAGTCCAATTTGAGGTACTTATGTAGGGTCTCATAATAGATACCTACCTGTTATTTATATACAGATATTCACACAGAAACACGTACCTAGGTAGGTACTTCTACTTAGTGATGAATTACACCTTCTTCGGCCTTATCTTGACATGTAACCAGGTTAGATGAAGGCCAAGTCGCTTCCCCCTCATACAAAAAAAAACAAGTAACGAAGTGGTATGGGCTGTGCTGTAACTGTCTGCAATTGGATTGTAATACTCTCCACGCTTCGCAGGTGGGCTGGTATTTGCAGTTAAGAATACCGCTGTCAGGTCATGTTTAAAGGAGGTTCCCAAGCGCATTGCCCCAAAGACCTGTGCGCATATTTTATATTGTTTATAATAATCAAGTCAACTTAGTGGATTCAGGAAGCACTAATCACGCAGCTTAAGAGTCTATGATACGTGAAATGGCTTAGCTTCAGCGATCATATCGTCCACAATACTGTGGCATTTACTTTGAAATTAATATATGTTATAGTACAGGATTGATGCTAGAACGCTTGTGTTTCGAAAACACGATTTCATAAAACTTTCTCGATTGAAAAAAACCCAAAGTTTGCTCTAATTTGTACCAAAAATGTTCGCCATTCAATAAATACACCCTATTAGGCCTTGGCACTTTGTACAGCAAATAAACACAGTATACAGCAGAAGGTCTGTGTTTTAGATTTTCAAAATTAATGTTTATTTTACCGTAAAAAAATAAAACGTTGAAATTCGCGCGTGTTTCTGTCTGGTGGTCATAAGCGCCGTGGTTGAGCGCACAGCAATGTCACCTTTATTATAACTATATCTTAGATCGAAACTAGAGTGAAGTTGCGTTGAGTTGCTAATCTGAGGTACTATAGCCCGTTAAACAATTCGTCAGTAGTAAGTTAATCTACGGTGGTACTGGCATTATGGTCCGTTCTGACCCGATACTGGCGGAGTCTGACCAGTGGGCGGGGCCTCTTCTTAGTGGGCTCGGCCGTGGCGGCCGCGGCGTACTGCGCGTCGAGGCAGCAGCGCTCGTCGCCGGCTTCTAGCCCTGAGCTGTGCGGGCAGAAGGGCGGGGACAGATCTTCTACGCAGTATGCTCCTGATGCACTGGAAACAGTAATGGAGGTTTGAATGGTGTCGTTGGTGGAGAAGCAAGGCCGGATCCTCACAGACGCGGTTATGATGGGTAGGTCCCATTTGTTCTACAGAACATGACGTCATAGAACAAAGGGCACGGTTTTTTTCAGTCTGTACAATAGAACAGTTGTTAGTTTTTATCCTCAATTTGTTCTATAGAACAAGCTTTTTGAGTGTCAGACTAACAGTTATCAAACTGGCCACTTGAAAAAGGTTAACACTTTTCTCGGTGACATTGTGTAAATAAATTACATTAATGGCTTACGTCCCGGGAAGAAGCGGGATCAGGTTTTCAGCCATATTCTTATTCTGAGTAACCGGCCTGCACTGACATCCCGCTATTGTTTGATCGCCTCTGTGGTCTAGTGGTTCAACCCACCGATTTCAGATCCAGAGGTCCCGGGTTCGATCCCCATGGGGTGTACAATATATTGTGCGTGGTTTGGTTGGTGGTAGGACTTAGTTTGGGTCCGCTTGGCTAGCTACCACCATCTTACCTAATTCTGTCGCCATAACAACAAATCTGAAATTGTTGTGTTCCGGCATTTAAGAGGTAAGACAGTCAGCTCCTCAGTTTCTTGAGGATTCCGGGTGAAGTGCGCCTCCACCTTCGGCTTTATCTCAACTTGTAACCAGGTGAGATGAAGGCCAAGGCCATTAAGTGCTTACCCGTCGTATAATCAATAAAAAATGCTTTAACCCTACACTACCCAGGCCAGCTCCATAGTACCGGAGTAGATACTATTCAATAAATACGCCCAATCAGGCCTTGACGGTCTGTGTTTTAGATTTTCAAAATGAATGTTTGTTTTACCGTAAAAAAATAAAATGTTGAAATTCGCGCGTGTGTCTGTCATCTGGTGGTCATAAGTGCCGTGGTTGAGCGCACAGCAATGTCACCTTTATTATTGCTATAAGTATCTTAGTTCGAAACTAGAATATAGTTGCGTTGAGTTGCTAGTCTGAGGTACTAAAGCCCGTTAATGTTAGACGGTTTGACTCACGTCATCGGCGCCGGCTGGCCCAGCATGACGGGCAGCGCCGAAGCCCGCGCCGGCGGAACCCGTACAGAGCAGCGGCGGCCGCACGGCGCTGCGGGCCGCGGCCGGAACAGGCTCTCGGCCTGGTAACAGATGGACCAGATATGGCTGCATAGGGCTTCGTCTGAAACATCCATTTTATCACAGTTAAAAACACAGGCTCCCGAATTTTTCCCTCTTGAGGATTCTCCTCTGATCACTACTCAGAGCGTGGATCTTACGAGCGATATATGCTGTATTAGTGTGCCAAGTAAGAAATTAGTGCATGTTATCGTTTTGGAATAAAACGCGAAAAACGTTTCCTGCTGGAGCAACGTTCTTCCAGTTGGAAGATTCTTAACGAATGACCGTAGCCATAAGTGACATATGTGGGCAGATAGCTTACATTTGTGCATAAAAGTGCGCGAAGAATGGAATTAGTGGGCCTTAAGGTTTTTGAGATATTTCATTTCATGCTGGGGGAACGTTTTGCAGAATCGTGTTTCGCGGAAACCATTAGATGTGCACCCGTAAGATATACATACATGAGTAGCTCTTCATTTGTGCGTATTTGTGACATATTAATATTATCAAAAATATATACCGTTTTTAAGTAATCTAGCTTTTTTTTTAAACCCTAAAAAGTGTCTAGCTCTTAAATGGGCAAACATACAAGTTCATTGTAAACGGTATTCGGTTTTTGTTGTTATTCTATGCAACCATATAAAACTTCAGGAATGCACATACAAGCGTTTTTGATTAATATAGCTTAGATCAAAACTTTTAATGTTATAAGTTTGACGTCAAAATGCAAGAAACCTTTTCAACCCACGATTATGAGTTTTTACCTTAGAATCAGAGCTTTACTCGTCTTGTATTAAGGTAGATATAAACGAAGTATATAGTTATAAACGAATATTCGACCAAATTCGAATGACCCCAAAAAGTGACGAATGCATACATATTGATGACCTTCTTGACTTTGCTTACGAAACGGTTTGAATGTATTGTGCCTGAGTACACTGAAGAACAAAAGTTATGGAAAGTTCCAAGTGTAATCTCAGATCAAGTAATTAAAGGAGTGTACTAAGTATAAGATGTGTTTTTACCCGACTGTCTCGGAAGGCAGTCGGGTTAAGAGAATAACATTATCAAATAGATTATGTTATTCGGGTCGAGTGTGTAGCACGCGTAAAAAATATTCATACTACGTTATGATTTTTTTAACGTAGTTTGTGTCAAATTTCTTCCATTTTAGAAAGTGATTAAAGCGAGAAAGGTGCTAAAGAAAAGAAACTCAATTTTATCCAGAAAAACTGTAAAAAAATAGATTTTCTTTAATGAAGAACTTATTTTTTTTTAAATCGAGCACGTAACTCCTAACATTAGTTTTCGATAACTCTCACGGTTTCAGACTTCGCCTCAGTGGCCCTGGAAAAAAACTCAATCTGTATATATTTTTGAAATGTGCTAATAAAGCCATTTCATGTGATACCCAACACGGCATGAATAAACATAGTTTTTTTTTAGTTCATAACTTTAAATCCTCTAGAGGGCGCCATATTCAATGTAATGTGACTTCATATAACCTCGGACAAACAAGACGCTTCTAAAAATACCTCATTTGTCAAATTGTAACAAGTAGTTATGAGGGAACAGATGAACATACATACATACCGGTCAAACACATAACCCTCCTTTTTGACTCGCCGTAGTCGAGTAAAAAGAAAGTAGAATAGGTAAGTGTAAATACAATTATGACGCAGTAGGACCTATTAGGTATACCTACCACGATTACCGATAAACATTACGAGCGCGAATGTACAAACAACATCTTCAGCTTAACATTGTAAAGTTAAGAAGGTCATCAATATGTATGAATTCGTCGCTTTTTTGTGGTCATTCGAATTTTGTCGAATATCCTATATGCAGGCGTTGTTTCAGTAATTCGTTTATATCTACCTCAATACGAGACGAGTAATGCTGAAATTTTCAATAACCGCCCTAATTCTAAGGTATAAACTCACAATCGTGGGTTGAAAAGGTTTCTTGCATTTTGACCTCAAACCTATGACATTAAAAGTTTTGATCTAAGCTATATTATTCAAAAACGCTTGTATGTGCATCCCTGAAGTTTTATACGGTTGCATAGAATAACAACAAGAACCTAATACCGTTTACAATGAACTTGTATATTTGCCCATTTAAGAGCTAGACACATTTTAGGGTTTAGAAAAAAAGCTAGATTACTTAAAAACGTTTAATATTTTCGATAATATTAATATGTCACATATGAAGAGCTACTCATGTATGTATATCTTACAGGTGCACATGTAATGGTTTCCGAGAAACACGATTCTGCAAAACGTTCCCCCAGCAGGAAATGAAATATCTCAAAAACTGCTGCTGACGGTCCATCGAGTGGGGGGTCTACCCACTCCGTTTCGCGTTTAATCATTGTCATCATGCGAGAACCTCTTACATGCATGTAGTGGGTGATGATGAAGCAATCAGCTTCATCGCCGGACACTGCGATAATGCGTCAGAAATACTCACTCGGCGTGTCTTCGCAGAAAGGCTGGCTGCGTCCTCCGTTGAGACAAAAGTCCGCATGTCCCAGCCTGGCCGCCTCTCCGTAACGGCCAGCGTTGGTGTGTAGCACGTGAACCGCCCTCGCATCGCCTGGGTCTAGACGTAATGCGGGGGCGGAGCGGATCAGGGGGCGTGCCGGATCCAACCCTGCGTATAGTAACCCTGTTATATCTATATATTCTAACCTCCTCCGTACTTTGCCCACCGGTGATCCAGAGGTCCCGGGTTCGATCTCCATGAAGAGTAAGTGGGTACAATATTGTGCTTGGTTTGGTTGGAGGTAGGACTTGTTTAAGTCCGCCAGGCTATCTACCTCCATCTTACCTGAGGTGTCTCGGCATTTAGAGCTAAGATAGCCAGTTCCTCAGACCGTTGAGTACTCCGGGTAAGCTGTGCTTCTAAACCAGGTGAGATGAAGCCAAGCGCTTACTCGTCGTACAAAAAAAGAGATGCGCGCAGGTCTTTGAGGCAATGCAGTTGGCTAGGACCTCCTTTAAACATGACATGATCAACCAACCTGACAACGGTATTCTTAACTGCAAATACCAGGAAACCTGCCAAGCCGCCTCTGTGGTCTAGTGGTTCAACCTACTGATTTCAGATCCAGAGGTCCCGGGTTCCCCGTTGGCCTTCATTTCACCTCGCGTCAAGTATATGTATAAGTCTGAAAGTGAAGCGCACCCGGAAATCTCAAGTGGAGTAATCAAAAGGATCCATATCCTAACCAGACGGATTTAAGCAAAGTCCTACCAACCAAACCAAACACAAATTTGTAACATAGACAGATAAAAATGCGGTTCATTAAAAAACAATTGAGAATCATTCGAAGATAAAAGTCGGGTAAGCACAAATGACATACCAATGATCCTATTAAGCCTAAAGGTCAGGTAGTTGGCGATAATGCCGCACATATGTGCGCCAAGCGAGTGACCGACACACGTCAGCCTGTCGGGTCTCAGACCAGCTCGACGCAGGGAGGCCAGCGCCTCGGCCGCACAGCGCGCAACCGGCCGCAGGTTGTGGACAGCCGCTACGTAGCACGGCGGCTGGCAGAGCTTGCCCCAGTCGAGCATGAACACGTTGTAGCCACCGCGACGGAGATATGCTGGGGAGAGAAAATTGTATTGTATTTTTAGCCATAACGTTACACTCGTATCATACGCACGTCGTATGGCAACGAGGAAGCCGATCGGCTTGCTGGAGAAACTGTCAATGGCGGTCTGACGATGAATTTTCTCCCTTACCACAGTGATCTCCTAAGACTCGTTAAAGAAAGGTGCAGGCAAGACTGGAATCTTTATTTTGACGAGAGATCACTGAGCCAGGGTATTTGGTATAAAACTGTACAATCAGAATTGCCTAGGGCTCCGTGGTTCGATGATTCGGAAGTGGTCAGGTCCGTCATCGTAACTATGAAGAGGCTTCGATCGGCACACATTGGCTACCTGATGCGCAAAACTAACTCACCGAACTGTACATAGTGTGATGTAGTGGAAGAAGATGTGTACCATATTATTATGGAGTGTGTTCGGAACGAAGCCGAGAGAATAAGTTTTATTAAAAAAAAATGATGTTGATTTGTTCAAAATAGGAACGTGTAACAATGTTCTGGCTTTCCCCTTATCGGAGGAAGCCAAAATGTTGGTAAAATTTGTTACCTTAGGTATAAGGCGTAGGCGATCAGTGATTTAAATTGTTTTTTTTTGTATTCTAGGTTGTAAGTTCGAGGATGACATAATAATTTTGATTAAACCCTCTCTCTATTTATAAATAAAGACTAAAAAATAATAGTAGGCAAGTTTTTTTCGATAGTTTGAAGCTTATTTATGTTAGACTGTGTTTTATCTACACTTCATCTGCGATCACAAATCAAACCCTTCAGCTTTGGAGGGGGCTGTCCAGCAGTGGTCACTATATAGTTGTTGATGTGAAATGTTTATTTTTTTATTTTTTTTTAAATTATGATAGACATAAGTACGTTTGACCACAATCTCGAATGAGCGACGAAGTGAAGTGAAGCGACGATGTGGCCTACGATGCAGCACGCCGGTCTAGAAGACACCTATTCACTCTGGCCTTGAAGAGGCCCAAATTGTAATATTCAGGGAAAACAGACGAAGGCAACGTATTCAACTCCTTAGCCGTACGAATGATGAAAGTGAACCAAAGCGTTTAGTACGGATAGGCGGGACACTAACGAGGTAGGGGTGGTAATGCTCCGCACGTCTGCTATTCCTGTAGTGGAAGGGAGATGGCGGGAACAGATCATGAAGCTCCTGTGCGCACCCTCCGAAATGAAGTCTATAAAAACCCGAAAGACAAGCAACCTTGCGACGGTGCTCATGACTTTGCATTTGCATTGGTAGGTAGGCTTAGTTTGCCTAGTAGGGTATAGTGGATATAGAGTGGTTCAAATCCAGGCGTGCACTAATGGACTTCTCGGATTTTCAGAAGCGAATGTGCGTATTTGACACATGCACATGCTCTGACGGTGAAGGTCACATCGTGAGGAAACCGGCTTGTCCCTAGGACCAAAGTCCGAATGACATTCAATGGCTAGTATTTCGCTAAGAGACGATGGTCTTGCAGCCTGTCATGTCTTGGAAGGTGGAGGAACTAAATGCCAAAACATAACAATTTAGAATTGTTGTTATGGCGACAGATTTAGGTAAGATAGTAGGTAAGTAGCTAGACAGGCGGACTTAAACAAAATTATACCACCAACCAAACCAAGCACAATATTGTAACCCCCTGGGGATCGAGCCCGTGGCCTCTGGATCTGATATCGGTGGGCGAATCACTTGACCACAGATACGATTAAAACTCAGCCTTAATACATATTATTATTACCATGGCTAAAGTAGCACGAAATGGAGGTATAATTTTATTTTTATTTTAACTGTACGACGGGGAAGCGCTTAACTTTCATCTCATCTGGATACAAGTCGAGATAAGGCCGAAGGTGGAGGCGCGCTTCACACGGAATCCTCAACTAACTGAGGAACTGACTATCTTACCTCTAAATGCCGGAACACAACAACTTTTAGAATTGTTGTTATGGCGACAGAATTAGGTAAGATGGTAGCTAGCCAGGCGGGCAAAAGACAAATCCTACCACCAACTAAAACTTTACTCGAAACAAACCTCTAATGATCAAACAAAGCGTACCTACTAAAAAGAATGCAAATCCCTAAACCGTGTCCTGTCGCAACTCTGAAACTGTAACGCAACGCAACTAGCCCGTATACCTACAATGCACCCGCGATCCAAACATTCTGCAATCCTCAATGATACACATTTCTGCAACAAGTCGCTGACCCCAGGAGAAAGCTTACAAGTGACAGCACTAAAAAACCTATGCGTTATGCGAGGCACTTTGTTTGTCAGGTGCAATATGCATACAAATCACTTTCTCTGCGCCGCCGCCGCCGCGCCAGGCAGCTTTGCAATAAGAAAATTATACGGAAAACAAGCCAACTTTCCTACTGGGTAATTTACGGTATTACGTAATTTGGAACACGAAAGTTACGTTTTATCGAATTTTGATGGGTATATTTATTATGGCTAGGAATTATCTGTATTTTTTAATAGTTCCGGTCGTAATATACTGATTTATAGCCAAAAGTTTCTATTACACAAGTTAATAGTGGCTATAATTTAAACGGTCAGCTGTTTAAAGTGGTTTTGGTCAGCTCCAAAATGTATTTTAGTAAGTAGCAAAGTTAATTAAAAAACAAGATGCCCCTGGCTGCAAAAAATCTGCCTTCTTGCTGACTAGTGCTGACGTAGGTAATCCGTCATAAGCTCGAATTAGGTAGGTAGGTACCTACCTACCAAAACGATATTTATTGTAAAATACCATTTAATTACTTACCAAAGTTTACTTTTTGTTTTGACAGAGATGGTTTATGTTTAACGGCCAGGTACTTACTACATATTTTATTCCAATTTTCATCATCACCATTTTGATACCCTAGACATTTAAGAGCTGGTCGCAATTCCGGACAGCCGGTAGATTCGGCATTTTAAATTTATCTTAAAATCGCTGAAGAAACGCATTTTGACTTTGACAGTGTACTTTTAGACCAGAAGGCAACGGCATCGCAATTCTACTAAACTTATCCTTAACCAAAGGTTGTAGCTACCTATTATTAATCCGAAATAAAGGAATATACCCTAATATAGGTTATAGGCAAGAGATGCACTTAACACCAGGTGTGCTACTTGCTTGTCCCGTCTCCTAGTAGTATAAAAAAAACTCACCATCTCTGAGTACGGTGATGGGCAGGGTGTCATCACCTCCAGCGTAGCCGTGGATGAGGAGGATAGTCTCGTGAGCCGGGTCCCAGGTGCTCTGACGGAGCCAATCTTCGCTGAAAAGGTCTACCTGGAAATGGACAAATGAGATCGTCAATTGACAATTTAAATCTATTTTACCTAAGTACCAAATATGACAGTAGGAACAATATTATTTTGTCTTGGTGTGAACCATTTACTGTTTACAAACCAAAATATATGGAAAAAAGGTTACCTATGTATATAAGCACTCTTTTCCAAGCTTTTTAACTATCGTGATTTTAGATAACACGCATCTCAGTTAGGTACAGATCATCCCTATTCGATTATATCTACACAACTTCATTTGAAGCGGACGTGCAAGCAGTATTAGCTCGTTGAAGTCTTTTTGGGAAATTGTAGCGGCTGTTTGGCCGCGCGAAGACTACCTCAGTGGTACATACCTGCCCCGTCAGCACGGGGAGGAGATAATTTTTTTTTCCTCTGTTTTTATCCACCTTGTCAGAGCATTTTGTCTCCCGATGGTGGATAAAAACAGAGGACAAAAATTTTATCCCCGCCCCGTGCTTAGGGGGCTGTAGGTACATATACTGTATACTGTAGGTACACATTTACTATAATCGGGATAAGCATTTTAAAACTAATGGGATATTCACGAACCCTTGTTATCGATTACAATAAAATATAAATGTTCTTTATTGTACACATAAAAAAGTAACAATAATACACGTACCTACTAAGAATTATGCTATAAGGTAGGGTACAATCGGGTAATTGACCTATATGATTAAACCTACCTTGATTTTCAATGCCTCTAGTTTAAAAACAAGCATTGACTTATTTAAACTTGCTCGGGAAAGCGTGAAAAGCCTTTTTTAAAATAAAAGACTACGAGTATAATTGATATAAGAAAATTCTAAAACTGTTGTGTTCCGGCATTCAGAGGTAAGATAGCCAGTTATTAGGCCTTATCTTAACTTGTTACCAGGTGAGATGAAGGCCACGCTTCCCCGTCGTACAATAAAAAAAAATATATAAATAATTTCAAGGAGTTGATACAGTGGCGAACTAATTACGACTGAATATAAATCTTTGGCTGCTGTTGGGAGTCAATATGTTATCGTGCGTGGTCTTCAAGTCTAGACCTTGCATTAGCAAAATATAAAAATGCGTGGGGGTCTGATTGTCAAAACGTGCTCACTAAGCTATTCTGAATATGTTCTGAATATGCTCTTGTTTATGTCTGATCTATAACTATCTACACTGTAGATACACGTCCCTTGTAATTTGCGTTTAGGCATGTATTTTGCCTCTATTCTTGCATAGAGTAGGTACTGGGTCCTATAATTATTGAATACCAATAGTTATTTATTCCAAACCAACATATCCTTACTAACAGATGGAAACGATCAATAAATTGCACAAATAATGTTAATATCCGCAATCTACTTAGTTCCCATTTTACAAGCTAAGCAATAGTTTGGGCCTAGATGGCAATGAGTGAAATTAATGTCCTGTAATAATTTAGTTTTTTCTTATTGTATTACGGGGAAGGGCTTGGCCTTCATCTCACACGTTACTTGTTAAGATAAGGCCGAAGATGGGTGCGCACTTGACCCGGAATCCTCACCAAACTGAGGAACTGGCTATCTTACCTCTAAATGCCGGAACACAATAATTCTAGAATTTTTATTATGGCGACAGAATTAGGCGAGATGGTGGCAGCTAGCCAGGCAGACTTAAACAAAGTCCTACCACCAACCAACCACACCAAGCACTACTCCCTCTGGGGATCGAACCCAGGACCTCCGGATCTGAAATCGGTGGGTTGAACCAGCGATCAAACGTGTTCGCGTGTGAGCCGCGTTTTCGTGATGAAGAATGGTACGGCTTTTCAGGCGTATTACCCGATAGTTAAATTTCGTGAACAAGAAGTTCGTGAAGCTGCAAGTCCAAAAAGGACCAAATTTGGTCCTAGAAGTTCATGAACATCTAAGACCACATTAACTATTGCGTGAGACGCTTGAAAAGCCATGTCATTCTCCATGACGAAGAAAACTATTACACAATAATGAGAAAATTATCATCTCATTCAACATGTTTGATTTCCTTTATTTTTTTTTACTGAGCAGCTAATAAATTCACAAATTCTTAACAAATACATGACTTTGATTACTACGCATTGTTGTGTTCAAAAGTACTTAGTGGCCTACATTTCCTGACACGAAGACATTTCGAGGACGCGCTTCCTACCATGAGTAGGTTGCGTATGCGAATGCAATATATAATTATGAAGTAACGAAGGACAGTACGACTAGCGGTAATGTGGTCGCATTCCAATGTAGGCCTACACGAAACAATCGAAATGAATAGGCGAGCTTTACCCTTGTTGAGTTTTCTTACAGAACACCCGCGATCGTAAAATAGAATAGGATAACACTTTATACACAACAATTACATCGAATGATACCTACTCACATTAGTAACACAGTGAACATGGGCGGTCCTATCGCTAAAATCAATTTCTTCCAGACAACCTGGCAAAAAGTAGATGTGTGTGTGTATGTTCCCTGTGGACTCGGCTGTATCGATTTAAACGGGACATTCACTAGGATGGTTTAGCTGATGTAATAAGGAGTTTCTAGTCTTCTTTTATTTTGGGTTCAGCGCAAAAAATTAGACCTTTGAAATCTTATAACTGCATTGCTGAAGGTAGGTAGGTACTAGGTACCAAGGAATTTATATACTACGTTACTTAGTTTAAAAAATCTTTAGTAGGTACATACCCTCTACCTTAATTCAGTTTTTTTTAAATGATGAGTGACTTGACTATATTCTTGATTGTACACGAAAACATCACTCAAAACTACGTTATACAGCATAAATAAAAGTTCTTCTTGATTTTAATTCGACGGAAATTTCCTTGTGATGCGGATAGGTATAATTATTAACGTGGGAACTTGGTAAACAATCAGTTATCTATTTATTCTATGAAAGGAGCTTCTACGTCTATTTACAAGCTAATTACTACTATTGTTTTAGCCGGTAGCTCAAGAAGGATACAATAGTGTCCCATCCTGCTACGAAGGTTGCTTACTTTTTGATCTCGCTTACCGCTACGCTCAGTCACAGCGCTATCTACCATCTTAGTACTAAATAGCCCGAAAAATATCCCGATAAGGACGGTCGTGTTTTCTTGTATGAGATAAGGTATCTGTTAGTATTTTATGATCTGTGGCTCAGTTATACCTACTACCTACCTACACAAGTCGAGCACCCCACCAACAAAGCCGCCTCCATTGACACCACCGCAAGTGTGTCAATGTTCTTGAGATATTTATAATTTAAGGGTCGATACCACCTCAGATAAGCATCTTTAATTTAGTTTCGAAGTAACATTATACTCGTAGTTATAATAAAGGTTCTTTAGTCAGCTGATCCCGCTCTTACCTAATAAAAAAATTAGGTTGGCTTTTTTAAAGTCCGCCTGTCTAGCTACTAACTACTTAAGTATGCCGACATAGCAACAATTCGAATTGTTGTGTACCGGCATTTAGTAGCCAGTTCCTCAGTCTATTGAGGATTTCGTGTAAAATGCGTTTCCGCCTGCAGCCTCATAATAAGATGACATCAAGTGAGATGAAGGCCAAGCGCTTCCCCATCGCACAATATAAAGAAAACTACACTTATACGTACATACACATACACTCTCGAAAAACACGTCTATCCTTCAGAACCGTCAGACAGGTAAAAAGATAAAAATCCGAGCAGTCCCCACTTACAACATTTTTGCCAGGCTCCGTCTCGGTGTAGAGATGCAGGGTGACATCAGGGTCGGGGCAAGGCTCCCTCTCGCGTCGCCAGATGCAGTCTTCGAAAGTCACGTTGGAGAAGACTTCGCTGTGAAGCGTTAGGGCTTCCTTGATCGGTCGCCGGTCTGGCTTCAAGGGACGCGGTCGTTCTTGAGTAGCTCCTGTGGTGAAAAAGGGAGGTTAAAGGTGGGGGCTCTTATTTTCTATATAAGATGGCCTAGCTCTTGACCTCTAGGCTTCTAGCTCTACAGTGTATGTATACGACGTTGAATCTTTAGGCCTTCATCTCACCTGGTTACAAGTTAAGATAAGGCCGAAGGTGGATGCGCACTTCACCCGGAATCCTCAACAAACTGAGGAGCTGGCTATCTTACGTCCAAATGCCGGAACACAACTATTATCAGAATTGTTATTATGGCAACAGAATTAAGTAAGATGGTGGATTGCCCACCGTCCACCTCCTGAGACCACCTGGATGGTCCGTCGTAAGTTTTTTTTTTACAATTGCTCACCTTGCTCTTTCGGCTAGCGAATAGGACCCCTCCATTTCCTTCTGAGGATGTCGTAAAAGGCACCAGGAGAATAAAATACACCAGGGATTTGGCAGCAGCTTCTGCCTGAGTATGGAACACCAATACTGCGATCACCAATCCATCTGCCAAGAGTGGTGATTATGGCATACCCTCCAGTCTTGGAGGTGGCTCATGTCCATAAGTTGACGTTTACGGGCTGTTATGATAGTGTATGTAATGTAGTCGATAGGTGGATCTCTACAGGTCCTACCACCGCTTGCAAAATCCAGCATTCGTTGCCCGGGGTAGATCGCTAGGAAGTAGTTCCCACGCATAGTTTAAGGGTAGCGTTATTGGTCGTGTAGATATTGTGTTCTAATAAAAATAATAGCTATTATTTCCTCTACACAAATATTTTAACTTAACTCACAACGTAAAAAGTATTTAATCTAAAAGTACATAGCTAAAGTAGATAAACGTCGGTTTTTTATTTTTTATTCTTTACTTGTACATAGACCGATGTTGTGTTACGTGATTTAAATGGCTTCACAGCTTAGTTGGTAGTAGCTCTGCCACCTGCGCTGTAAGTTGTGGGTTTGATTCCCTCCAAGATCAACATTTGTGTGATGAGTAGATATAGGTAGATAGTTAATATATAACACCTAAACAGAAAAACTTCAATTTTCTAATTTTTTTAATCCATTTTTTATTGTGTTCTTTCAGTGCTCAATAAAGTTTTGTTTAATTGACGTTAAGTGTTGGGCTGAGGTAAGAAATCATTTTTTTTTCACTTAGCAGACTGGCGCTGTTTGTGAACGTCGCGTCGGTCACGTGAAATTTATGGATAGAGCCGGTTCATGAACAGTGGCCAGGTCTGTTTTTTTAAATACGTAGGGTTAGCCCTGGATCTCAAGGCATCCAGAAAAAAACTTTGTTCATCGGTGGCTAATATGGGCTGTTTATTTTTAATTTTTATTGTACGACGGGGAAACGTCTCTTCATCTCTCAAGAAACTGAGAGCACCGGTTCCCCACGGACCCAAAGTATCGACCCCATTAGGCTCGCCTTTTGTGATCCTCGGCCGAATCAGCTGCCGCACCAGTCCTAACAGATGTCTCAGGCAAATGAGATGGCGCTAGGGTGTCGACGAAGTAGCGTCCCACACCAAAGGCCCCCCCCATTTCCCAAGGGACAAGAGTCATATCAACGGGCCGCTTACCATCATCGCGTATAGACTATTCGGCTAATGTTGTTGTGAGCAATACCAATAAAAAAGTGTAACAAATACTTAGTCCGAAGGCAAACCCACTCGGTGGATACCCATATGGAATTTGGTTATTGGTAGGTACCTTTCTACTTACTACCCTAATGTAACTTGGGTAGTATCTACAAGTAGGTTTGGTACCTTTCTACTTACCAAGACAAGCTTGCATCAAAAAGTCGTAAGAGTAATTATTCAAGTTTTTTCATCGCTTACCCAATAGGTCATGGATAAATAATTATGTAAATTGTAAATAAAGGTCCAAATATTTCGAAACTTTGATGAAATGTTGATTAAATATGTCTATAAGCTTAATAAAGTACTGATGTACTTGTAGACAATGCAATAAATACATCATTGTATAAATAACACATAAATAATATGCGCCTTTTAAATGTAAATAAGTAAGTATGCAAAATATTGATTAGATGTTTTTTTTAATATTCATTTATTGGGACATACCTATAGGCATACACGCAAAACACGGAGTTTCTATCTATTCCTGCCAAGATTACCTACATTTTAGTAAGGTCTGAAATTAGAAACTGAAATTGTGAAAATCCGATGAAGATAATTATTTAGTACCTAGTTTGGATAATTCAACGATCAGCAGAAAATCATAGATATCTCCACCAATTGAGGTCCTATTTGCATGATTATTATTCATTTATTAGGTATGTACCTAC
The DNA here is from genome assembly GCA_951394065.1 of Venusia cambrica. NCBI lineage: Eukaryota > Metazoa > Arthropoda > Insecta > Lepidoptera > Geometridae > Venusia > Venusia cambrica. The sequence goes on along the minus strand of OX596044.1, from coordinate 5,536,400 downwards.
GGATAATTTGTGGTTTCAAATAAATTTTATGGTCATGGGTTCGACTCCAGCAGGACACCTTTTTGGTGGTTAATAGTGACTAGTTAAAGATATAAAATATGTTATATAAAACGTGTTTACATTATTACTCATCACTATAATGAGTAAAATAAGTTATTTAATTAATGGAACAGACTTCTTTAAAAATTTGAAAATAATTCTATGGGTTTATGGGCTTCCGGCGTCTATGTTGCGATCCTAATACTTACTAAGTCTCTACGTAGAGTTAGAGGCATACTGGGCAGACACGTACCATCGAGACCTCATCCTTTCATAAGTAAGTTTCGAGCTAACCATAATAATAAAAAAAGTGAATATAATTTACGATCTAAAAAGAAAACCGACTTCAATAAAGAGTATGATTTAATTTTGTTTAACTGGATACTTGAGGACTTATTTTTCCAATTATTTTGATGACAGATGGACGGACAGACAGACAGACAGACGCGTGATCCTATTTGAGGTAAAACACCCAAATCGCTACAAGTGTGCCTATAATATTTGAAGAGTTCCCTCGATTTCTCCAGGATCCCATCATCAGATCCTGACCTAATGTCAATGGGACCACCTGTAAAGTATACCATTTCAAACGAAAAAAATATTTTACAAATCAGTCTACGCGTCTCCGAGTAATCGTATATCAGACATAATAAAAAAGATTCCGACGAATTGAGAATCTCCTTCATTTATTTAATGTCGGTTAAAAATAAGAACATTCACAAAAAAATGGACAGAAACCAGTGAAGTTTCCTCTGCAAAGCCTGCTATCCCAAACACCACATTGACAAATTGTTACCCCACACAAAGGCGATTGCCGTTATAGGTGTTCAATTGAAACACTTACCTTGCACAACGGAGACTGCCACCAGTAGGTACAGTGTTACTTCACGCATCCTCGCGGTTCGCTCACCACTTAGCTACTGGTGGCTGCCGTTGAATGGAGCAGGAGGGGTTACACTTCGAAGGTAGTTAATTTGCAAGCCACAACGTAGGACTGTTATTTATTCCATGGCCGTACGTGTGTTTCGACGTAGCCGTAAGTACCTACCGGGGCGGTTCGTGAATGAAATAATGGGAAATGACAATGACTGAGAAAGTAGGTGATGTTTCCTGGATTTTTTGCAGATGTAAACCTTTTTTGTGGCATGCGGATAGCACGTGCATGTCATGTCGGCATTTACAAGAGGGCTGGGAAAGCTGAAATGACAAGGTACAAACAAGGTACAATGTCTTTTACTAAATTCAGATGAAAATTGTTTTAGAAATGTAAAACAAATTATTCAACATAGTATCTACACACATTTTAATTAACTTATTATGATTCACTTATAATTAGCCCTTTTTTTTTTTTTTTTCTTCTCGAGGGGGAAATCTTTAACAATTAGCCCTAATTTAACTTGTATTTATTTCTATAGTTTTATCAGCTGTTAGTTTTCCAAAAATTCCATTTTTTTTTTATAAATGATGGGTTACTGACTTCTAACTTTAATCTTATTTGTATTCCAGCTCTATGTCAGAGCAAGGATTAGGTTAGGTTAGGTTAGCTACGTACTACGATAGAACGAGCTTCCCCAGAAAGCTCTCTGGCTCTACCGCTCACAGACGGATGTGATCTGAGCCCGTAGAGGATAATCAGCCATAGTCATGTCTATATGCCATGTCTAGTGTTTGTGGACTACGAAAAAGCCTTCGATCTAGTTAAAATCTGGGCAGTGGTACAGTCTCTTCAGCGGTGCCAGATCGATTACCGGTATATCGAAGTGTTGAAGTGTTTGTTTAGCAAAGTCGCCATGTCTCTCCGACTCCAGGACCAGCGCACTATCCCTATCCCATTGCAAAAGGGAGTGAGGCAGGGAGACGTTACCTCTCAGAACTGTACACCTCTGCACTGGAGAATATATTCAAGCTCTTGGACTGGGAAGGATATGGCATCAACATTAATGGCGATCACATCATTCTCCTTAGGTTTGTTGACGATATAGTTCATAAAGCTGAATTGGAAACGAAGTTAAAGTTGTAGACCACTACGTCAACCTAAGCTATCAGTGGTGCATGTACGGATCTTACCGATCGCATAATAGCGAATCGCAACGTTCGTTAAAATTAACCGAATCGTATCGTACCTCGCGAGTATGGAAGTCCAGTCGGTTACTCATATCGATACGCTTGCGATCGTCAAAGTGCTCTAAGTTTATCGAATAATAAAAACTTTTGCCGAGACCTTCTTCGAAGTAGGTGAAACAATCATGTAAATAGACAAAATATACGATCTCAAACGTCAAACAAAAGTACTAGTTATCGATAAACTCGATATAATTTAACGAATGTATACCGATTTTATCTACCGATTACTTCCGGACTGGCGATGGTCGATAAAACCAATTTTATCGATTTAAACGATTCTAAATGTTAAATTATGCGATCGGTAAGAACCATACTTTCTCCGCAGGTCCAACTAGGTAAATATAGCTTTGAATGAATTTTCATTTATTCAATAAAAAGTACAATTAAAAATTCAAAGGAATCAGTCAGATTACCTAAGGACCGTTACAAACGGCCTATAGGTAACTCAACTGTTCCAGACTAGACCAGACGGAAGCGTGCCCAAGACACTGGCTGCATTACCACGCTGAATAGCTATGCTAATTCGCTGGCCTAAATAAGAGCCAGCCTTTGGGTCACGTGTCGCCTCAATCAAAAGCCTCTCAAGATTTTTGAAAACCCGGAGGGCACAACCGAAGACAAGTGGCAATACGGAAAGTTACAGGATCCATAAGTGTACCGGTATTGTAAGATGGATGTGCTTGCAGCCGATTTGGCTGAAGGGAAGCAGGTCTTTGAAATACCTGCTTCCCATTTTGAAACAGCTAAGAGACAAGCACGATCTGTGGAGTTTGAGCACGTATGTAATTGATAATTCCGTGTCAACTCGCACAGAGGCCCGTCCCACTGCCGTTGTGCCGAAAGGTGTTTTGGGGGATCGGTATTAGGACAAGCACTATTCCAAGCATTTCGAGCCTCGTCAAGATAAGAAATTTGGAGTATATTGCCAGGAACAGCCGAAATTGATGGTGTTAGAATTTTCTTAACCAAAGAATGTGTACTATAGACGGAAGACAAGAACGCTGGCAAAGCAACACTAGACATTTTGCGTATACCTAAGCCGCCCAATCGAACAGGCAATGAAGCCTGCGACCATGCTCTGTCATCCAACTCTATATTCAAAACCGTGGAAAGGGTGTTCTTTATTATGTTGTGTAAGCCTTCCACCAGCTAACTGTGTTTCCACAGTTGACAACATCGCAAAGCATAATTATATTCTGAATGAATTAATGAACACTATATTGTACACAGAAAGAATACTATTGAACAATAAACATTTAGTAACAATAGTGTCTAAGTACATTGGGCGGCCTTATCGCTAAAAGCAATTTCTTCCAGGCAACCGTGTAAGAAGAAATATAAACAGTAAAAAAAAACTTTGATAAAGAGGTCAGCCGACGAATCCAATTCGGTTGGGCAGCGTTCGGGAAGCTTCGAAATGTCTTCTCGTCAATGTTACCGCAGACCCTCAAATCGAAAGTGATGACCTACGGTTCCGAGACATGGTCGCTGACTATAGGCCATATGAATAAGTTCAAAGTCGCACAGCGAGCCTTCGCTTGGGATTTCACTACGTGATAAAACACGGATTGTAGATATCAATAAAGAGAACTAAAGTTACTGACATAGAGCTCTCAGAGTTCCCAAACTGAAGAGCCAGTTGGCAGAACGGATTTGACGGTCTCAGCACAGAGCGGATCCTATATATTATTATGTTATGTTATACTTGTACCTATTTATGTTTTTAAAACTAGTTACCTAACCTACTTGTGATTGAGATTGTGACATAAGTAGTCGTATATTGTACCTATGTACCTAAATGTGTAATGCTCTGTATGTTGTTTTTCAAATAAATGTATTTCTTTCTTTCTTTCTTCTAGAACACATAGATCGCAGAACATATAACTGCTGGGGAGCAAAGGTTCTCGCGCGTGTCGACCACTATTAAACGTTAGGCGAGGCTTATGTTCAACATCGAGTGATACTTGTATACGAACTGTATGTAAAAAAAATCATACACTGAAAGCGCCTGTTGTAATTTTTACAGCAAACTTTAAAGCACCTTCTATTAAAACCCCTACTGACATGTAACCTTACGACTTACGACAGATGACAGTCATTCTATTAGCTGTCAGGAAGCCTTTTATTTAATTCATTTTATAAAACGTGATCCAGTAGTAGCTTAGAGACCATAAACCTACATGGGGGTATGATGGGTTCCTACCATTTGTTGACCAACTGGATTCAATCAACAGATTGTTTGTCACAAACAATTAATCTGTTTTCATAGTACCTATTCAAACCAAATTGTATTATGGTCAACTTAACATTGTGGCTACATGTGTGACATAGATCATTTCGTGGAGCGAGCTCCTGGAGTGTTGAAATATTATGTTCGAGAAATTAAGTAATTACCTAGCTACCTATTTAATAAGTAGATATTGCAACGATCAAATTAATTGAAATTGGGTTGTAGGATTCAGTTGGATCTTGGAACCTCTTATAAAATTTACGTGGTAGGTACAACCTACTTTTCACTTTCTTCTCGTTTTAATTGAAGGTTTCTCGAAGTCGCACGTACCAACAACAATGAACTATCATGATAACGGAAGGTATGTGTGTGTGTCCGTACAGGTGAGACGTGAGACGTACCTCCGTAGAGCGAGATAGAGCCTTCGGCAGGTAGTAGAGTCGAACGAAGCCTCCCTCCCGCGCGCTCAGCCAGTCCGAACCACGCGCACCGTGCGCGCCCGCGTCCCACATACTAACATACATCTTGATTCATCAAAATAACATCTTACCAGTATTATTTCAAAGAAAACTTGTGAACAATCCGAAGGAATACAGTGATCGCATTGCGTAGTGACTGAAAAGTGATCAGTTCTCAAGCGAACAACAAAATCCTGCAGATATAATTGTGTAAATGCCACGGTCCACAGCCTACGCAGCCGGCGGCATTACCTTCTCCATTCATTAAAGCGGAAACGTTGAACTCATGCGGCCGCAGCTTTCGCACGGATCTCACGATATGGACATAAAAGAACATTGAAATCTTGCAGAAATGCACCGGTGACCTTGCGAGAATAGGCCCCAACGACAATGTCAGTCAACCAGAACGCGAGTCAGTTCAACAAGCAGAAACAACAACAACTAGGTAAACAGGGCCAAGAACCGGTCAACTTTCCACCGCGCTATCACGCGCCTCCGGCGTCCGCAGGTGGCCACAAACTAGCCACTATCGACGCGACCGCCAAGCAGCCGTATGCGGGCAAGGCTATCGATCCTAATAAATTGCAATATCCGCAAGCGCACCCCGCGCCCGCACTGCCACCGGGACCCTACCCCGGGGGATCGATCCCCTACGGAAAGTATCCGCAAGGGTATCCGGGATATCCTCTGCCGCCGGGCGCGATTCGAGTCCTACGCCAGCAACCAGGCGAAGTCGTCACCAAGGCCATCGTCCACGAGACCGGAGAGCCGACGACGCGAGCCCGGAGCGCGGACGACACGCAACGAGCACTTCGCAATATCGAAGAGGAACAGATACACCGGCGCTCGGCCGACATGCTCAAGTTCACGAAGCGAGTGGACCCGGAAGCGCCGCGAGCCTCCACTGACCAGCAGCGGCGGCAACTCCAGGCGCTTTTAGACGAAATCAAAGCACTCAAGGAAGACAACCGTAAGCTGAGTGAGGACAATCAGGAGCTCAGAGATTTGTGCTGTTTTCTGGACGATGACCGGCAAAAGGGTAGAAAACTCGCTCGGGAATGGCAACGGTTCGGAAGGTACACCGCTTCTGTGATGCGGCAAGAGGTGTCTGCATATCAAAATAAGCTGAGAGAGCTGGATGAGAAGCAGCAAGAGCTGATAAGTGATAACTTAGAATTAAAAGAGCTGTGGCTATTTTTGGTAGAGGAGCGAGAACGAGGCACTTGTATGAACTGTGGGCGACCGTCGGGCAGGCTGCGGGATGACGGAGATGGCAGCAGTAGCAGTACCAACGTGGAGGAGGGACCGAGGCAAGCGCCAGCACCGCTCGCGCCCATCCCCCATCCCCAGCTCGCTGAAAGAACTGTGCAGTATGTAAGGGACTTGGAACAAAAGGTTCGAAGATTGGAAGCGGAGAAGGGGATGAACAGTGTGCCTAGCGAGCGGCCGGAGGCGGTGGTTCGGGCGCTCCAGGTGTTGGAAGTGAGGGAAAGCGTCGAGCAGGAACGGCGAAGACCTGCCCCAGATCTGGACATGGGCGAGCAGGCTCTGGTCAGGGAAATGTGCAACGTCGTGTGGGGGAAGCTGGAAGACGCCCCCCCTCAAGCTCCTCCACGTTGATACCGTCTTTCACAGCCAGGAATGAACTTGTTCCATCGAGTTGTTTGTATGGGAGAACTTGATTGAGGTCAACCTCAACTCGATCTTGTGCCGTGACCTAAAGAACGCAATGAAGTGATGACCTTGTTTATCAAACTTAACTGTAAATTCTAAGCTTGTCAAAAAGTACAAAATAGATTTAGGTAGGTAGGATACCTATTATGGGAATAGTATTTAGTTACAATAACAGCTTTGTTATTTATAATTATCAAGTGTTATTACGTAGATGTAGGTACATATGATTTGACGGTCGATTAGCAATTAAAATTACAAAACACTTTTTTGTACTCTCACGATTAGATCATATTATTTTATTTATTTCAAATTCGTTAGAAATAAGTTCCAGTCAGCAAGCGACGACAGTTGGTGCAACCCAGTCGAAACGTCGGGAATTATCAAAAATATGAAAAACACGATACCCGTGAAACAATTTTCAATACAAAAAATAGGATACCAATAAAGTACTTATTTTTTTACCACCATATCTATACCATGTTGGGGAAAAAATAGAAATTGTTCTGAATGTTTAGTATTATAGAATATTCGCTAGCTCTAAATTACTTAGCATAGAGGCTATAATTTAATCTGATTAAATAATAAAAATTTATAAATGTAGGTATAATATGTATGTGATTTCGCTTCAGCCGTTTAAAGTTGACAGTATGTAGGTATTTATCTGTATTTGTTTTATAAATTGCATTGTTCCAGATATCCATAATAGTTGGTACCCCATAGATTTATTGCATCTAGTCAGTTTATTTTGCATTTATGAATAACAGAATTCAGCTTTATTTATTGCATATAGGTATACCTACCTATAAATAAAATAAGTACTATGTACAGTCACCTGTTTAATATGTTTACGCTTCAAAATTTTCAAAATGATGCCATTACCTCGTGCACTGTAAATATTCATTTGTCTTCGTGGAACAGACAGTGCGACGAATAAGCTACTTGTACATTAACGTTTGGTTAATGCTGTCATTACTTTTGTATTCCAACTTGATGGATATCACACTTGAATAACAAAATAATCACATATCTACTAGATGTGGATACAAAACCATGTTCAAAATTATAAAGTGTGCTCATATTAATGCAGGCGACTGTACCTAGTCATCCTGCCAGATCATGACATTCCTAAATTGCTTGCCTTTGTTTTGTGTGTGAATCGATTTTTAATTTATTGACTAGATAAGATACATCTTATTGTAAGATATTAAATGTCCGTTAAAATTATTAAAATTGCTTATTTATTTTAGTCATAATTATTACGGCCAAATGTTTGCAAGCATTTTTTAAAGAAAGCGCGTTTAAATCTTTTACAGAGCAAAATGGTACTGGCTGGATCCTGACGATTGTAAATATTTTTTTTCAGACCCAAAACGAAGTAAATCTGCAAAGAAGGGTATATAGCTAGAGGCAAGGCCAAACACTAAAAATCAATCCGAATAAAAATACCGATTTATCGATAATCGATTGATTAACATAAATGACTCGGCTGAGAACAAAAGGGCTCGACGAGCTTTTGAGCCATTTCGGGTCGAGACCTTGAGTCCGTGGGGAGTCGGTGCCCTCCGGGTTTTCAAACATATTTTTTTATTTAACCCATGAACTGGCTCTTATTTAGGCGCTATTTAGGCCAGCGTATTAGCATAGCTATTCAACCAGTGCTTGGGCAAGCTTCCGTTTTCTTACTAGTCTGGAACAGTTGAGTTACCTATAGACCGTCTATCGTGAGCCTTATGTGCCCGACTGCTTCCCTTGTAGCTACATAATTAGTTTAATAGTACATAATTCGAATAGTTTGTGAATTAAATTACCCTGTCAGATAAACATTTATTTTATACTTACTAGCTGTAGCAGTGCAGTATTACTTGCACAACATAGGACGCCGAAAATACAGTTTTCAAATTTGGAACTCTTCATTTTTTTCGAAATGGGTTAGTTGCGTTTGAGTGCTATCTCGCCTAATTAAGCAATGATGCAGCCTACGAAGGGGCAAGTTTGCCTAGAAGGAATCTTTTCACTCTTGCTTTACCTGAAGATGTATATAGTGTTCGGTAAACACATATCTACTGAGAGAAAGCATTCCGTTCATTTTCGGTGCCCATTATAAATGAGGAAGAAAAACCGTTTTTTTTATGTTTATTGGAGATAGCCAAGAGTTGGACCACCAGCTTATATACTTGAAAAACTAGAAAAAGTATGGCCTAAGGAATGCTATAGGAGCACGCTAGTCTAAAAGGAACCTAATCACTCTGGAAAATACTCCAAGCTTGTACTCGTGCGGATAAACAGACGAGGGCAGGAGTTCCATTCCTTACCAGTATTCATGATAAAGGTAAGGGCGAAACGATGAGTTCGGCACAATGGAGCACTTTTACAACGTACGTGTTGTACCTTGCCTGCCGTAGTTACGTTTGCTAGTCCGTTGATGGAAAGGGGCATATCCCCTTTCCATCACTGGACTAGCAGACACAAGCCTAAACCTCCATAGGTTTAGGCTTAGTGCGCTAGGAAGGTATATCCACTGTCTAGTTTTCCGTGAGAAGAATGGGGATGGCAGAATCAGATTGTGTAGTTCCGCTGCACACTCTCCGAAGTATATCCGATAGAAAACTACTAGGCATGCGACTTAGCGACGGTGATCAAGGCTTTAAGGCCTTGCCTTGACATCGCAAACTATTCTTGGCTCTCCTCTCAATTGTTACCAAAGCCTCAAGCTGGTACAAAAATACCTCAGGGATTTGGATAAACATATTGTAACCCCTATATACCAACATATACGTACATTTTTTTACGAGAGTAGGTAGGTATAGGTACCTATAGATAAACGCTGCTTAAAACATTTTTTTTAATTGTACGACGGGGAAGCTCTTGGCCTTCATCTCACCTGGTTACATGTTGAGATAGGCCGAAGGTGGTAGCCCACTTCACCCGGAAACCTCAACAAACTGAGGAACTGGTTATCTTACCTCTAAATGCCGGAACACAATAATTTTAGAATTATTGTTCCATAACAATAATTCGACAGAATTAGGTAAGATGTAGCTGTAGCTGGCCAAGCGGACTTAAACAAATTCCTACTACCAACCAAACCGAGCACAATATATTGTACTCCCCATGGGGATAGAGCCCGGAGCTTCTGGATCTGAAATCGGTAAGTGAACCAATAGTCCATAGAGGCGGTTAAAAATCTTACTATCAATATCTTGACAATGACTTCCAGTTATGACGTTTTATACTACGATTGTCATATCTGTCACATTGGTTTGTCAAACGCACTAGTTTTCCTGTTGTCTTGTTTGTAAGCATTGTAAATAATATTAAAGCTTGGAGGTACTTACTTGTAAGGAGCTTGTGAAACTCGGCGAGTCATGGCCGAAGAAAAAGGTGAAAAGGGGGAGGATGAAGATACGATCGGTGTGAGTAGCTGTTGGCAAATGTTAATAAGTGACTGCCAAGCTTGTATAGCTATACAAGCTTGGAATTGAAATCCAGCACTGCGTCTTCTGTTGAAACACCTTTCCGGAAACCTAATTGGTTCGAGGATAAAATATTATTAGATACCAAACGAGAGGGCTGCGCGCGCCGCGTTCGCTAATGACTCGCCGGTTAGGTACGCGGCGAGACATTACATCTTGATGATGATGCACCTGTTGAATTGAAACCGTTGGTTTCAAATCAACAGGTTAACATTAAACATAATCGTATACGTGAGGAAACCCCGTTTTATATGTATAGTACGACTCGCGCAAGTTATGAAAGTGATATAATACTTACTAGTAGTTCGCCCCGAACTGTGATCTCGTGATGTCTGGTTTGAGTTAGGTATTTAATCACGGACAATATTTCTTAAATAGAAAATAATGTAATCAACAAACGATCAAAGTATGCTATCATAAATCTTATTTAAGCACTCTTTTTCTCAATCTCTCTTTATTCACCTGAATATTTGAGGCACTTTTTTGTTGCTTACTCTTAGTGTATGCAAAGCCAGAATAAGAGCGAAGCACCAAACCACCGACTGTACGTCGTAGGAGGTGTGAATAAGTCACCTTACTAAAATGAAACATTTTACAATCAATTTACATTTCGTAACAGTCAGGGAAAACAGTTTCGATGCTGAAGTTAAAAGTTGCTTATATATGTCGAGCAGCCTTAACGGAAGTTTAATTCGCCCGGGTGCACTGAGTACACTATTTAGCAGACTTGAATCGCCCAGGTCATTTCCGCGTGCATTCCTTATACACTCAGCAAATACACCTTGGTGAATAAGGTGCACTATAATGGTAGACTTGATTCACTCATATGCTTACAAATTATTGTGTAATACAACCTACTTGGACTCTTTAAATTTGAAATGATTGATAATTGATAGGTACTATTTATAAACAACGTTAGGTTTAGTTTGTCCATGAAAGCACGGGAGATTCGTCAAATCTGCAACGATGGTTCCAAACAGAATCTACCAATATCAAAAAAAGGCTTAAGAGGCCTTCATGAGTCTTTGGAGTACCGCTGATTTTCGCACAAAGCAGTTTGTCTTCTTCTTATTGAAATTGGAAATTTGATACTCGAAATCGGATAAAGATCAAAAATTATCTCCTACATACAAACTTACAAACTTTACCTATTAATAATATTAGTGTAGGTGTATACCAAACAAGGAGAAACATAAACATATTGTAGACTGGGCTTATCTATTATACTTAAAGAGCGTAACTACCAGACAACCTTTGGACTGTTAGAATTAATATGGGGTAGCAATGACATACATACAAAATAAGCATATGGATCACCTTAAGGCTTTGGAGTACCTACCTAATATGGGGTAACAATGACATACATACAAAATAAGCATATGGATCATCTTAAAGCTTTGGAGTACCTACCGATGATTTTCACTTTCCAGTACCTACAAATGTAGTTTGTAGTTTTGTGAATTTCAAAATGTTCTTCTTTTTCACCTTTTTTACCCACCGGTGTCAGATCTAGAGGCCCCGGGTTTGATGGGGATCAAACCCGGGGCCTCTAGATCTGGGGAGGTGAACACTATATTGTGTTAGGTTTGGTTGGTGGTAGGACTTTGTTTAAGTCCACCTGGCTAGCTACCATATAATTTATTGTGCTCCGGCAATTAGGGGTAAGGTAGCCAATTCCTCGAGACTATTGAGGATTTCGCGAGAAGGGCGTAAGTGCTTTCACCTCGAGCCTTATCATAACTTGAAACCAGGTGATATGAAGGCCAAGCGCTTCCCCGTCGCGCAATAAAAAAAACACTTTAATTTTTTTATTAGGTAAGTAATCTTTTTGAAATAATAATCTATATAGATACCGATTATACTCGTACCTGCATATTTATATTTGAATCGGACGCCATTTCAAAATAATGAGATTTTTTTTTTTTTTATTATACTACGACGTGCTTGGCATTCATCTCACATGATTTTTCAAGCTATGATAAGGCCGAAGGTGGAAGCGCACTTCACCCGAAATCCTCAACAAACTGAACTGGCTATCTTAACTCTAAAAGCCGGAACACAACAATTTAAGAATTGTTATTATTAATTAGGGAAGATGGTGGTAGCTAGCCAGGCTTAAACAAAATCCTAACACCAACCAAACCAAGCACAATGTTGCCCCGCGGGGGATCGAACTTGGACCTCTGGATCTGAAATCGGTGGGTTGAACCACTAGACCACAGACGCACTATGGGCCCTATGCGTCAGAACTGTTCATCTTCATGGTGTGTTCTAGATATACGTGGGAGGTCGCAGTGCAGACGGCGAGCGGCAAGGCCAAGGCTGGGCGGTACTGCCTAATGGAGACTTCTACCAGGGATGCTACTGCCGCAGTATGCGGAACGGGAAAGGTCTCTATGTCTTCATGAAGAACGGTTCCCGGTATGAAGGTAAGGATATATAGTTGTGGTGATTTCTCAACGTCAACAAACTGCCCATTAGGTAGTTTATTAATAATAAGCCTCATAGCTCAGTTGGTAGTAGCTCTGTCTTCTGCGTTGTAGGCGGTAGGTTTGATTTTCACCCAGGACAAACATTTGTGTTGTATCGTATAGTACGTATGTATTTACGAATAAAAAAAAAAGTAAGTATTGTATCCGTTATCTAGTTCCCATATTACAAGCTAGTTTGGGGCTAGATGGCGCTGTGTGAAATTAATTACCTGTCCTGTCCTGTGATAAATATTTAGGTTTACGATGTAGGTACGTACTTGCACCTTGTTATTTAAAATATCATAAACTCATCAAAAAAATTACTTTCTTGCCTTTCTTCTTGTGTGTTCCGAGTAGTAGATTTGACGTTTCAAAATGAACTTAAAAGTCTTAATGAATATTAAAAATTGACTTTGACTTTGAATTATTGTTTTATTGTACGACGGGTACGCGCTTGGCATTCATCTCGCCTTGTGTCAAGTTATGATAACGCCGATGGTGGAAGCGCACTTCACCTGGAATCCTCAACAGATTGAGGATCTAGCTATGTTACCTCTAAATACCGGAACACAACAATTAATAATAGTACCAACCTAGTACTTACGTAGGTACTAGCTTAGGTAATAGTAGGTATTACCATGAGCCTATCGAAGTCCACTGTTGGACAGAGCCTCCTCCAGAGCCGGAGGGACCATATATATGCCATAATCACCACGCTTGGCAGGCGGTTTGTAATCACAGTAAAACTGAGACTCTCCAACGAAGACCTCATCCTAACTCTGGCCTTGAACTAGGCAAGCAAGAGGTCAAGAGCAAAAAAAAAAAAATGGCTGTAGGGACGATAAGTAGTCTAAAGTCGCGACCGCCACAGCCACGGCGGGTACCTACTTATGATGTAGTGGAAAGGCATGCTGGCTTAGAACAGTGCTTTAAATTTTGTGTAACTCTTCTTACAATTTCCGAATATAGAATTTAGACCTTCAAACGCTTCAAACTTTAGAAGCATGACTTTATAAACTGACCTTCCAGCTCAAATATCTATGTAAGTACCTAGATGTACCTTCTTACGTTCCGTTCATAAGCAAGGTCTCACTTGCTATTGGTCGTGTAGACTGGCTGCTGAGATTAGACCCTAAAACCTTCCGTGTCACGTGATCGCTGGTTTTGCCGAGGCGAGAAGCGACATAACGCTTAGGTATGTTACTTTTTTTTTCCTGTTTTTAGATTGAAATGGAACCGCCTCTGTAGTTTAGTGGTTCGCTTACCGGTGTCAATTCCAGAGGTCCCGGGTTTGATCCCCAGGAGTATACAATATTTGGTTTGGTTGGTAGAAGGACTTTGTTTAAGTCTGTCTGGCCAGCTACCACCATCTTACCCAATTCTGTCGCCATGACAGCAATTCTTAAATTGAAGTGTTCCGGAATTTAGAGATAAGATTTAAGTTTATCAGTTTATTGAGGATTCCGGGTAAAGTGCGCTTCCATCTTCGGCCTTATCATGACTTGAAAATCAGGTGAGATGAAGGCCAAGCACCCAGATCCCCGTCGTACAAAAAAACAAAAAAAAGGATCTCTTCAAAGTGACGCCAAAATCTATAAGCTAAGGTATTCATATTCTCTCATATCTTGGTTTTTCCCACATTTCAAGCTTTGCTTAGTTTGAGGCTAGATGGCGTTGTGCAAAGGGTTAAAAGGGTTTGGTCTGCAGGTGAATGGCGAAAGGCGATGAAATACGGTACGGGAACGATGCTGTACCCTGACGGGTCTCGTTACGAAGGCGACTGGCGTCACGACCTGAAGCAGGGCTTCGGGGCTTACTACTATCCTAATGGAGACATATATGAAGGCGCCTGGTTCAAAGGTAAAAAAAACAGACAGGTCTATAGGTATATATACCAACATAGTGTTAGTAAAAAGGCAATCTTAAGATACTGGTAGGTATCTACTATATCGATAATTCTCGGTTCTTGTCGGAGCTAAACAGATCTTATTTTTGGGTTACCTTTTTTTTTCTTGCGAAATTTTTGCTTAGTTCGTTTTGGCGTGAAGGAGGAATAATTAACCAAACAAACTCGCTTATTTATGATATTAGTGGGAAGTGAGGTATAAACCAAAATGTAGAGACTGTGCACATACTTATTGTATTTTGTTTTTCAGGCAAAAGGCACGGACTGGGCACCTACTTCTTCGCCGAATTCCAAGTTAAGTTCATGGGCACATGGGTAGAAGGCGTCATCGAAGGGCCGGGTCAGATAATATACCCCCGCGTCCGCTACCACGGATCCTGGACCAAAGGGAAACCCAAGGGTTCTGGGTGTTTCGTATTCGACACGAACTGTATGCAGCATGGCTTCTACCTGCTGATCAAGGACCCCGCATTGGAGGAGCTTGGAGAAGGGGAGGAGGAGAAAGAAGAGAAGGAGGAGAAGGAACAGGAGTTGGAGGGCGAAGAAGAGGTTGAGTTTGATGAGACGCTGGGTAAGACTGGCATAAATAACTTAACTATGGTGTATTGATGACAAGCCTCTAGCGGCCCGTAGATTCCGTAGAAATCTGCTAGGAAACTTTTTCTTTTGCCTTTATGAAGATCACTGACCCGTATTCCAAGCGTGGAGATAGTGAAAGAGGGTCGCATCCTGCAGTAGGTACCTACATATTCACGGGGTTGTTGTAATAAAAAAATCACACCTACATTGATAGGTGTTGACTTTAGATAATAGGTATAAAGGACAGACCTTTGGTTAAGTTCTCCAAAAGTTTTTTGGGTAAGTGTGATCTACGTATCTGTCTGCCCGGTCATTAACTGCTAGCAAAGCGATTACTGACGGCTGAATGATCACAACATTGTTGGTAGGACCTGTAAAGGTCACCTGGGGAGCTGGTGCCTGCTGCGTAAGCTCACTCCATAGTACCAAGACCTCATCCTTGTCCAGGCCTTGAGCTCGAAAAGCCTAGAGGTGCCAGAGCTTAATCATTATTTCTAAAAAAAAAACATGTGTTTAGTTCACACTCAGTAGAGTGAAATTTTAAATGTAAGTTAGTAAAAATAACTAGTTATGTGTAATTTTTATTAACATTTAAAGTTTATTATTATGCGCTATTTACAAAAAAAGACGATACACGTGACCAATAAAGGCTTCACAATATGCAGGCGCACACACAATGTACTAACATGCGAACAAACATATATAGGTAGGTATAGTTATATCGGTATTTTTTCTCTTTCTCTCATATTATAATCCTATGATGTAGGATGTAGGTGTTTGTTCATCTCTTTTAAGTGTCGCATTTTCGTTTCCTTAACATAATGTATTTAAACTATACTTATGCGCTTTTTTATTTCGAATAAGTTTTTGGTTTCATACAGTGATTAAAAAACTGGCAAAAATAAGACGCTTTAGACCTAGGTGTTGATTACATGAAAAAAAAAACCGAAATCGGTGTTTTTTCGGAAAACAATAAATGGAAGAAAAGAGTTATTTCTTTTTGTGTGGACAGGTACGTTATATGACCTCTTCAAGGAGTTTTCATACACTAATTTATATTTCTTGTATCAACAGGCAAGATAGCGTCGTGGCGAGCTCGTAACGTGACCGCGTACATGGCAGAGTTCCTGCCTCCGGAGGCGGTACCGCTGCCCGTCCACGACTCGCTGCCATCATTGACTGATGAGAGCTTCGTTACTGACGTCATGCAGTTTGACCAGTCCGTGGAGATCGAGTACGAAGGCGGCGATGACAATGACTCCTGGCTTATGCATCGACAGAAATTCTTAGAGGAGACCGTGCAGAAAGATGATTAATAAAATTATGTGTCAGTATTTAAGTTTTTTTATTTTTTTTCGCGCTAAGCCTTCATCTCACCTGTATTCAAGGAACTGGCTATCTTGCCTCAACACAACAATTTGAAATTGTTGTTATGGCGACAGGCTTAGGTAAGATGGTGGTAGCTAGCTTTCCACCAACAAAACCAAGCTCAGTATTATACTCCCTAGGGATCGAAACCGGGACATCTGGATCTGAAACCGGTAGGCGAACCACAACCACAGAGGGGGCTAAACAGTACCTATTTATCAGCATACAGGCAGATTTCACCCTCATTCTGATTGGACAGAGGAAAACACCTGAAATCCAGCTGTGTAGAGCACAACAACAAGTCAGTTTTAGTCCCTTGGTAGACCAAGCCTTTCCCCATCTAGCACAGCTTTCAAAATTCGTTCAGGACTGGATATTTAACTAATATTTCTATCATAATCATTAACAAATTAAGTTCCGGTTGGGCTATCCAAGTGTTTATTGTTAGCAATATGGCGTCAATATTAGCGGTACCACCTCTCGAATATGATTAGGTACTTGCTGTAAAGATTTAGGTACCTACTAGCTACCGTACTAGGTAACTAACTGCTACTTAATGACTTTAATTTGATATCTAGACATAATTGAAGCCTATCGAACTCGCACCAACACTGAAACCATAGAATGAAGTAAGCCTGAGGTGCCCCCAAAATAAAACTCCTAATTTATGGAGATTTAATCTGAAATAACATTATTTAAAAAATCGCCTGATAAAAACAACTGGGCAAGATGTCGGGATCACCTTGTATCTTGAAATAGCAAACGCGTAGGTACCTCAACATTGATACCAAAATCTGAATTGAAACCTTCAACAAACAACCTCAGCCCCCTCAGCACGGGGCGGGGATAAAAAAATTAGGCCTTGTCAGAGCATTTTGTCTCCCGATGGTGGATAAAAACAGAGGACAAAAATGTTATCTCCTCCCCGTGTTGAGGGGGCTGGTAGGCCTCGCTATCCGCAACCAGACTCAGCTTCGTAGGAACCTACGTGCCTACTTACTTCCTCTAGATGGAGCATTTCATCACGATTAAATAAGCCGACCAGCAAATCTATTACTGAATGGGAAGTACAACTTTACCCTTCTGATCCTGACCATTAATATTGTACCGATGTCCTGACACCGCTATGCAAGTGCTAGTCACATTATAGGTTAGGTACAGTGGGCTTGGGGAGCCCAGTGCTCTCGACCAGGTAAAACGCAATGTTCCAACGGAATGATAGGATATCTATATAGATAACCATTTCTCTCTCACCGGGAGTTTCAATCTAGAACGCCATAGGAAAGTGACACCTAATTGAAAAAAAAACAAATGAAGCTCCAATAATCCCCATTTATAGTTTTTCTAAATATTATAGGACATTAATTTTACACAGCGCCAAACTAAGCATAGCTTGTAATATGGGAACTAGATTACGGACAGAATACTTAAATACTTTTTGTAAATACATACATACTATAGGATAGAACACCCCAACACAGAACAAATATCTACATTCAAACCCAACCTACAGCGCAGAAGGCTGAGTTACTACCAACTGAGCTATGAGGCTTGTTGATAAGATAATTGGGAGTTTTAAATTATCTACTTTATTATTCAGATGCTCTGTGTGCTCACTGGTATAAAGCCTGGACCAAAAAAACTGCCACATCTAAATTACAGGTAAGTATCTTATTTATTACTTAATAGCAAAATAAAAATAATTCTAATTTGTAAACTGTTCATATTCTCTGGCTTGATACAGAACATTGTGAATTGATTAACATCTAGGCATACTTTTGTATGTTTTGAACAAATTAAAAACATGGTGCTTTCTTTACACACGCAACGAAGTTCACAATAATAGGGAGTTAAGTACCTACCTATGAAGGTTTATTCTATTTTAAAAAGGTAGATAAGTCTGACCGGAGTCGTAACTAGTAATGAATAACCAACAATGCAGATTAAAAACAACATGCATACTGACTCAGTCAAGATAGAGATCATTCTTACACTAATTTAAATACTACTATTTTATACATACATTCTATGTAAGTAATTATTGCTTTTGCATACATTATAGCTAACTGCAATCTATGTAAATTTTTTAGGTGTTGCATACCCACAAGGTGCCAACAGGACCAAATTACTAAGCCTCCACTGTCCATCCATCTGTTTATCATCATGTATTTCTATTGCCGCTTAATAATATAAATAAAATCAACAAAAAATTAAAGGAGGCCATACAAGAGTGTGACTTTTTGGCATGAAATGTGTCAGAAACTTTGGTGTTTCCGTCTGCACTTGGCCGGTCTATTTTATCTAACAAGATTTGTTGATAAGTATAAACTGATATTGACCCTGAGTAAATGATCTATCTCTGGTACACTCAGTACAGTGACAAATCAAGCTGACAAATTACTTCATACATTATTTTATTGCTGTTTATTTAAAAAAGGTATATTCAGAAGAAAATTTGCAGGTACAATATGTTTATGTGGCTTTACTTTTTCCAAAACCTGAATTAAAAGTAGTGGTAGTTAGTAGCTCAGGTATTCTGTATTATAAAATATGGGACAAACTTTTGTCCGATGAATATAAATAAAAGTTTTAAAGAAAAGCTAGTAGTTTACTGTTCATTTCAAAGGCTGCCCGTTGTTTTATCAGGATCACTCAGATATTTTTTTCTTGTAACAGTATTTTGTAAGTGGTGCCCAATAACGAGTTATCTATTTATATATTAAAATTAAGTTCTGCAGGTATAAATCAGATAGCGAAAAGCTGTGTCTGTGCTGAGTTACTTGATCTAAAAATATTGTGCATTATTATATATTTCGAAGTTTGTTTGCAAAAACTTTATGATTTACTTTTATTTGTTTGTATGGGAGAGCGGTATTACTGGGCCTTCCTAAGATTTTAAGTGTAAGTGCGAATATAATTTTAATGTTACACCTATGGAACCACAAATAACTACTGTATTGCTTGATATTCTGGTAATAAATATATTGCATTTATAGTTAATTTCTTTAAAGCATTTTCTGTTTTGCTCATTTGTGTACAAGGTATTGAGTATAGGCACATTGGCATCTGTAAACATTAGAATAAGTATTGAGCAACAAACTTCATCACTATGCATGTCATTTTCTTACAGCCTCTATGTTTGAGGGGTGGTTGGGGCATTATTATTAGACCCTGCTGAGGCACTATCAAAAGTATTTTTGTTTTTTAGGAGATAGGCTGCCAAGTAATTGATCGGGTCTGGAGGCCTCTCTTTTGCTAATGCGGAAAGTCCCTGAAGCAATATTGGCACAACAGTTTGATCCAGGTACTGGCGCGTAGGTAAGGCATTCAGGTCGATTCTTGACTTTCTGGAGTTATTTTCAGTGTCTTTCTCCATAGTAATAATTTTCTGAAACAGAAAATGTAGGTAAACAAATACCATATTTTGATTACTTTTCAGATGAAATTACGTCATTTGATAAATAGTGATTTATGTATAAAGTTTAACATTTCACAGTACGGGTGAAACGCACCGACGACGTTATAGAAACAAAAAGTAAAGCTCTAACCTTTACAGATTCTGGTATCTTCGACGGTGGTAACTCTTCTTTGGGAGTTTGGTTACTCCGAATCGAAGTTTCGGACATGGGTTGTGTTACGTGGTCTTGAATAACATTGATTTAGAAACGTTAGATGTTAATATATTTTTAGTGAAAATTTATTTTTCAGTTCAGCTTCGATTTCGTTTATTTACGATCAAATAAAAAAACGAAAAGCTAAGACTATGACTAAGAGAATCGAATCACTCTGTTGAGGGTTGACCTCTGGTATATTATAGAAGTCTGAGCTATTGACTCTGTTCTGTTAGTTATTGATCTGTGCTCCGTTTAAATGTTATGCTCTTTCGTAGAGGCTGTTTAAAAGACAAACATAAATAAAATCAGCTGTTATTGGTTTGTTATTTATATTCTGAAGACGTGTCCGAAGGTGAAAATCCGTACAATTGCAGCATCTATTGAACACAAATAGGTAGTAGGTATTTCATGAATGCAAACTATCAGCAATATCGTTTTCACAAAATTTGTGGGCTTGGCCGGTAAATGACCATAATGCGTCATTGCTACATGCAAATCGAATACTTTCATAACATAAATAAATGTACTACGTGATTGGCACAGACTTGATGTATTTCGCTATTGGCAGTTCGATTTTTTTTAAATCCTGTTTGTGGTACTTGGTGGTTATGTAGAATAGCCACCGCCATACTTTTTGTCCCGTGAAATCTTAAGCACACCAGACATCTCCACGAGTGGTGCGATTTAAAGCGAAGCCTGAAAATGCGGTGAAAGCAAGCCCGAGACGAAGGCTCCTACGCAATATCCTTTAGGACCTAGAGGTCTCAGAAGGTATTTGGGAGGGATATGAGAGTTTATACTCTCATATCCTCTAGTCTAGGGTATTGCGACTAAATAGAGTCTAGGTAGTTGCCTCGTATCTTCACCAGGGCAAATAGCGCCAGCTAGAGGTGAGAGCTTCTAGCGCAGCCATGAAAAAGTCAGCAGCGGGTGATAACCCGCAACTGACTTGTTCATGGCTGTAGACGAGGAACCGATTGATCCGTTTGTTCCCCTTGACATTACTGAATGGTCGTAAGACACTTTCATAGTATGTACATACTCCATGGTTTCAATAGGTAGGTGCAAAGACAGGCAGAATCGCTATGGTTCATACAAAAAAACCATAGATTTTGTGTACGTTAGTATATTCTAAATCTATAAACGAAACGGTTACACGCTAAAACGTTGAAGTTGAATGAATGAATTGTTATTTGAGTCAATATTCATGTTACCCATCATGATGCTCCGGAGTACGTATTATGCCAACAGAGGCAAATAGGTATGTACCTACCTTCCCGTACCCAACGGGTAGGTATAGTACCTACTATCTATATACGTGGAATAGTGTAAACTTATTTGAGCTACTAAGGAGCTTACCTTACAATAAGGTCTGTTTTGCTGTGAGGCGACGACGGTGACAGCAGCGCGATCGCGGTCATTCAGGTCTACAAATTAGTGTACCTCTCCTCAATTCACCTAAGGGTATATAAATCTACTAGATAGTATACTTAATTCACCTAGGTGAATTCACCCTGGTGAATTAAGCCTACAGCACCCTCAATTCTCTCTCGTCAATTCATGTACCATTCTTAGGTTTTTGGAAGTACCTAGGTACGTAACTCAAAAGCTACGTAGAGTGCGTATGAGAATTCGGTGTTCAAGTTTCTCACATGTATTATCTTACCGCTGATGTCGTACAAGTCGACCAAGCGAACTCGACAAAGCAACCCCTCCAAAATTGTCGCGTTTTTCATAATTTCCACGCACAACAGACGAGTAAGGCAAGTTGGTATATTTATGTTTGCCAGCTGTGATTAGCACTAACATTTTTGCCATGTGATTTATCCTCGACCTAAGTACCCCTTCTATCCTATTCAGACTGGGTGTAGTAGAAGGCACCTAAGCAATCCTTAAAGAATACTCTTTTATACAAAGTAACAGTTACCTTCTTAGACGATCTCCATCCCGTCTGCCTAGCATGAGGGTTCCCTCCTCCCTCCTGTTTCAGTGGAGGCTGTGATCGTTTACGAGCTGCTGATAATGTGATTTGTGAAGGTTATAATAAACAAAATACTACTAAATTCTCACCTTATTTATTAGCTAATTATTTCTATCATACTTCTACAAAAGTTGGGTTTAATTTTTAACTTAGACTAAACACCTAATAGCGCAGTCCACACAACACAATGTACATAAGAGAATTTAATTTGTAGGAACCTACCAGCTTAATCACGGTCTAATAATGTGCTAATTATTGGATCATGATTAGACTCTAACGTCACATTCATGAAGTACAACGCGGTCAGTCACAAGAGGAAATGCTATGATACATTTGCACATTAAGTTAAGTTAGGTTTTTTGTAACTGAATCTACTAAAAAAACAAGATGGCAATGAAACTCCGTTGAATTTTAAATAGATAAACCTGTCATTCGTTCCTTTTGTACAAAAACAATGTATCTTCAGACGGACTCACTAGTTAGTTTACAGCTAATTTAAAACTCTGAACTTCTATAGGTACTACAAGGAGTCTTTATAGGTACCTACTACAAGGAGACATTATAAGTTTACAATTTTTAAAGTAGACAATTTCACAATCATGCAGTATTATATTTTTCTTTTGATCGCGAACACTGTTTTAAACCGACGAAGGAGGACGGTCTTGTTTTATTTTCTCACTTTCTTGTATGTCCGTGAATAATTAAGTTAGGTCAAAAACTGTGTTGAGGAAATCATCGCCGGGCTCAGCGACCACAGCTCCGAGTAGCGACCTCTACCTAGTAGCCGAGTGTTAGTACTACGTCCTGAGGTAGTGCGGCGGTGGCGGCGGCGGCGGCGCGGGCCGCAGTCGAGGACCCCGTTCAAGCTGCCGTCGCCAAGACGCCATCGCCTCGCTCAGCGACCACAGCTCGGAGAGTAGAGACAGGTCTAGTTGGCGGAGACTTGCCTGGAAACAAGCAAAAGACGACGTTATAGATTAAAACTGTTACAAAAACCGCATCTATGGTCTAGTTGGTCCATCGGGTTTGGGCCCAGAGGTCCCGATACCAAGAATAAATTTACTTTTAAAAAGGGTACAAATTTGGGTTCAGTTTGGTTGATTTGATGGTAAGGCTTGTTTTAAATTCAACTGGTCTGACGCTTCCACAACAATTATAATTATGATCCGGCATTTAGAGGTCAGATAACCAGTTCCTCATTCTGTTGATGATTCCAGGCTGAAAAGAAAAGCGATGAAGATGAAAGCGCACTTCGCGCTTTCATCTTCAGCTTTATCATATATAGCCAGATGAGTAAAGCCTTTTAAAATTAGGGGCCACTTATAAGCGGGTTCCAACGCCTCTATAGCTAATTGATTAAGGCGTTAATTTGCGGAAATCCATTGTTCAATATAAACCTGACGAGCATCAGCAGAGATGCTTGCAACACAACGCTACAGACAAGGCAACACTCTAGTCTCGTCAGCTGAGCAACAAAAAAACTCGCGTAAAGGCGAAAAAAGAGTCGATTTGAAAAGAAATAAAAATTCTATCTAATTCAGAGATTTTTTTACGCTTTATCTGTTTTCCGGTTAATATTATCTCTATTTATGTCGTAGCAAAATTTAGCGACTAACTAATTAATCTAACTAGCCCGCGGTTCTTGCAGTTGTGTATTGTGTTACATTCTAAAAACTTAAAAAATCCTCCAATTTTTGATTTTTTTTATATATTAGAGAATATATATTTACAACAGGGACGTTGAGCAACTGCAAACGTTAGAAACTGTGTAGCAGTGTCAGCGCCCTCCTCCGAACAAAGTAGTGCAGGTTCCATCCGAATGGGAAGGTTTAGTCTTATCTAATAACTACAAGTAGTGTTAACATTATATATTACATATAATGTTAAAACTTTTCAAACAACTATTTGTATTTTGTTGCCAGTGTGATTAAGGTTTGCTTGATTGAGGATTATGACAAGTTAACACAGAATCAAAATTATTAAATCCAATCTGATCTCTGCCTCTCTAGTCCCCACAATACATAAAACACGCAAAAAATGTGGAGATATTTTAATTTGTCACGAATTACCCTTTACACCAAATCACAAAATGTAAACCCTACCAACAATGTACAACATCGTACCTACCTATATAACTGAAAGGAAGCCCGCGTTGTTACTTTTTACGAGGCCCTCGAGCTTACCCCTTTTACAATCCGAGCTACGGCCGTAGTTGGGGTCACATTATGGCCAAGCGAAATATGAAGCCGCACTGGAGGATCGTTGGGTCATATTTTACGAGGATGCGCGGGGACATTTGATAGGACTAAAAGGCCCAGCCATCACATCCAATGGCCTTCTCCGAGTCGTTCTGGTCGATTGCGTTACACAGGAATGCGGTCCGATCACGACAAGATATAGATGACGTGTAGGTCGCGCGAATAAGTCCGATACATTATTTACCTACCAAATGTGCGCGACTACTAAAGATATCTAGATCGACAGGTTTATCTAGGACCGAGCCTTGAAATGTGCCGCTTATTAAATATATTTCAGATGTTTTCAAATCAAACATTAACTCATTTAACCTTTTCTTTTATTTTACGACGGGGAAAGAGGATAGGAGAGATGGGAGAGAGAGAGAGAGAGAGAGAGATGAAGGCCAAGCTGACTCTCGACATGCATCGAGGCCGGCCACCGGAGTGGTTTTAGTGAGTCGACGAGTCCGTCATCCTCACACTACCCTTTCGCATCCCTCGGTGCGTTAGGGTGTCTGAGAACAGATTCACCCCCGTAAAATAAATAAAAGGCCGTCAAGGTGGATGTTCACTCTACCAGGAATCCTCAACAGACTGAGCAATTGGTTATCTTACCTTTAAATGCCAGGACACAAAAGTTATAATTATTGTCATAGCGTCATACTAAGGTATGATGGTGGTAGCTAGCTAGGCCGTCAAGTAATAATTCCTATCACCAACCAAACCAAGCACAAATTTATACTCCCCTATGGATGAAACCCAGGACCTCTGAAGGGTCTCAGGAGGGTCTGATACCGGTGGGCGAACCACTAGACCACAGGCGTTTCAAAATACTTTCCTAGTGTAGCAATTATTCGCTAACAATTGTATTTGCACACGAACGACATATTCATTCCAATTTGCCTCCCTGTCAGCTGTAATTTGGCACAACGTTCGAATATTTTACCAAGACTGGTGCAGTCAGGTAGTGAAATTGTTGGCTATTCGTACTAGAGTTATTTCCGAAACGAGGTAAAAGGAATTAGCAAACCAATGAACATAACTACCCAAGTCTCCCATCAAGTTGAAACACTTTCTAGAATCGTTTTAGGTAAATCCGAGCCGAAACACTTTCTAGAATCGTTTTAGGTAAATCAGAGTAGGGACAATCTATTGTCAATAATCTTACAAAATGTTACTTAAGCAAACTAGTGTTGTGGCCGGAACCCTAGTTTCAGGAAGGTTAAAGTTTTCTAGCTTATCCTCTATCGAAGGATGCTGGAAAGCTGTATAAACTATACAATTTAGCTATTAGGAACCGTCGTTTTCAAGAAATTTAGAAATAATAGATTTATTTGTGCACCTACCAACATACACTCGTGAAAAACATTTTAATTAGGAATTAAAACAAAAGTGTTATGAATGAAATTAATGCCATGAATGAAAAGTGATATGAACGGATCAATTAAATACTTTTTCTTACTCAACAACATGTAATTGAATCAAGAGAAATCAATCAGTATGACGAGGACGGTGAAATTATCATTGTCCACATTCCTATGAACATCGATTGGGAGAAGAGGGAAAGTGGACATCACGCCTCGCTGGAGATGTAATGTAAGCTTGCGGCATTGCATCCGATTCATTACCACCACTTGCAGATAGATGGACACAATCACAGCCAGATGGACACAATCACAGCCGGAGGGAAACTTAAAGTAACTACTTATTTGCGTTACACTGGTATGAACGAGAGACTGTTGTTAACTGTACCACTCTATGTAAATCTTTTGAAAAAAATAGCCAGATTGTCATGTTTTGTAAGCCCAAAAAGTTGCTAGAATTAGGTAGCTAAAACTAAAAAATTGCCAGTGGTAAAATAAATGTTTTAAATACTTTTTGTCTTCCCACGTATATTTATGTCATTCGTCTCAGCATGTTTCTTGATGAGCAAATATTTTTGCACAATTTCACAGCTCAATACCCAGTAACAAGGTTGCTTTATTAATCGAGTGCTGGCTTGAAATCATCTTATCGTTTTGACTCTCAAACTTAGTTCTATAATTTCGAAAATCATTTGTACCTAACTTTCGAAAACAGCTAGATCTAGATATAAAGTTGCAAAGTTGCCATCACTGAGATACTAAAATTAGTACAATGTTATATTTAGTTTTAATTTTAGTATATTTTTTCACTCTCTTTTATAAAAGTCTGTCTTTCGTGTTGTAAGTTGTAATGATTCTTTTGTGATATGATTGGGCGATGTGGTCGCGTAGCGAAAAAGACTTTCCTTTTGATGCTAAAAAATAAACAATGCTTGATGCATGCAACATGCAGCACACACAGACTGAACTAACAATTACTTCTAGATTTAGCAACATGTCAGTTTAATCTAGAAGCCTGCCATGCAATTCCACAGATTGATACTTGATTGAAAGTACTACCTTTTTGTTTTTAAAAAAAGGTATGTAGTGAGTTATTTTTTTTCTTTCTAGAATATATATTTTTTTTTTCCAAAATGTGGATGTTATTATTCTTAATTTGTTTATGTTTACCTAATGCTGAAACTTCGCTGGTTTTTGTGTTACTACTGTGAGTAATGTTAATCATGAAAAAGATTCATACATGTGTATGTTTCCAATTTTTCTTTTCTATAAAAACATACGTACGTCACTTTATATTTTGTAAGGTTGGCAGGTAATTAGCGAAGGTAATGAAAACTATGAGAACTAAGAACGAATAAAAATATACCTACAAACAAAGTGAACAATAAGGTCGTAAAGTTATCTGATCAGCTTTTACAAATGTTGCAAGGAGACATTTCAAGGATTCAGGTCACGCCAGCATGAGTACTCTAGGCTCACACGAGACTGCTAAATTACCCCCGTCCAAAATGGTGGTACAAACAAACCAGAATCGAGCATCAATATTAATTTACCGAAGCTATAGTAATTGATTTGATCATATCACACTCACAAGTGCTTGAATTGCATGATACCAATCCAGCCACTTTATATTCAGATTGCTATGGAATGCGATTGAGAACTTAAAATTGAATTTCACAGACGATGTGGTGTCAAGATGAAAATGAAAATATTCTCAGTCGTTTTTTTAAACTGGCAACGATGATTCTAATTCTGTTGTTAATGCCTCGCTTGAAACGACATGACATGGGATTGAATAGGGGATAAACAAATGTCTATTTGTGGTGTACCAAATGGATTGTGTTGGCGGTTAACAGACTTTTTGAAGGTCGGACCCATGGCATACAAAGACTGATTAATTCATAACAAGATATCTATTTATTTTCTGGCTTGTTACCACCATCTTACCTAAGTCTGTTGCCCTAACAACACAAATTCGTTGTATTCCGTCATATAGAGGTAAGATAGCCCGTACCTGAGACTACTGGAGATTTCGGGTAAATTGCGATTGCGCTTCTACCTTCGGTCTTATCATAACTTGAAACCAGGATAAAAAAAAACTATGTATATTAAATGTCATTTATCAAATATTTTTGATAAAGAGCTGTGTGGCCATGTTGGTAAGTGGCTGTGGGTTCAAATCCAGTCCACTTAGTTTCTCGTAAGTTTATGTGTTTATTGGGCACATGCTCAAACGGTTTCCTCATAACGTGACCTTCACATCTGGTATGTTCCTAGGCGATGGGCGATAACCTGTGACGTATTGAATAATAGCTCGGCTCTACAATACTGTGCCGAACGTGAGTTTGACTGCACCCTAGTAGATGATCCTCATAAGATCTACGCTCTGCGTACAGATCAAAGGTGAATCCTCGAAGGGGAAATGTCGTGAGTCTGTTTTGTATTAATATATAATGCACATCAAAATGCAAAATCTAGGTGCCGTGACTGGAACATCAATAAATAAATAAAACGATTAGCTATATTATGAAACGTAGCCCTTCCAAACATCATCATACTTTTATTACAAGGGGTAGTGGTCGCTGCCGTTGAGTGAATTAGATTAGGCACACCCAGGAAACGGTAAGGTGGCTCTATATTGCAAGTATTTACTCCGGAAGTTTCATATATGCGTACCGCGTCCCTCCAGCCGTCTCAATAATAGAAAAACGTTTTGTCTTCCTTTCTGTCATACAAACTACAGTCAACACTCATCAATTTACCGAAAGTGTTCGTCCTACAATGATATATGTCACGAAATTGATATTTTCTCTTCTTCAGTCTCTTCTATCAAGAGACAGTTTATTCAAAAAAATAGCCTAGTTTAGATATTCCTATGTGTTTGTTTTTGTTATTTGTCTAAATGCGTTTTATTAATGTTTCGTAAGTAGATAGTAGCTTTTTGTATTGCAGGCTGTGTTCTCGTCAGGTAGGTTGTACACTAGCCTATGATCAATGCCTTTCTGTAAAAAAACTTATATAAGTGTAACAACCAGTTTTGAGAACCTAAACAAAAAAAAAAAGTGGTTAAAGAACAGTATAAATAATGTAACAATGGGCGGTCTATCTACCAAACAACTTTTAGACGGAATATATAGGCTTTTCCGCGTGTGTGTTAGTTCATGTAGTAAAAACAAGCTTCACAGCTTACTTGGCAGCTGTGAACCTTCGCGCCGTAGGTTGTGGGTTCGATTCCCACCCTGGACAAACGTTTGTGTGATGAATATAGATATTTGTTGTGTATGGGTGTTGTACTGTATAATAAGTACCTACCTATAACAAGTACGTTTACAAAAAAGTACTCATGTATTTTATTCGTATTCTAGCATCCGTAACCTATGCTTAGTTTTAGATGGCGCTGTGTCACGATGCCATAGATACGTAATAACTAACAGATTAAATATATTCGATTTTTTTCTTAAAAAAAAACGTTACTTGAACAAGATCAATAGGTACGTATCGATAGACATCTCTCCGATGTTTACGTACGAAAGTTCCGAAGGGAAGTAGAAGCAAGTTAAAAATACAAATGCTATGAAAAGTTGATAGTTTCCTGGAAGGTAATGTAAAGGGCCAACATCAACAACCGCCGCTGTTGTTACAACTAGTTCAAAGGAAACTCCTATTAGCGCAGTGCACGTCCGGCGTCCGTCCAGCTATGTATAGTTGGAACTTTAACCAGCTTGGAAACAGACATTGAAAGAGTCGCTTACTTTCCTTCTTCTTTTTTATCGTAGATGGTGAAACACACCAAAAAGGTCCAAAAGAATAGGTCGGCAGAGGTTTAATCCTCACACTGAGCCATTCAGGTCTCGCACAATTAAAAATTAAATTAAATTAAAAACTTTTTATGTCTGAAATAATAAGTTTTTACATGAATTTAATTTTGTCGTACACAAAAAATTAAGAAAAAAATAAATTACAATGAACAGTACATGTCCATATTATATATAGTAAAATTAAGAGTAGGCACATAAAAACAAAAAGTAAAAAAAAGACTGCCCGAGAAAACACATTGAGCCTAAGAAGGCAAAATGTGCTTTCTCACAATGAGGTTCAAGAGGTTTCATGGTCCCTTTTCGCCACATGCCACAATAAAGGGAGACAAAGATGAGGTGTTATGTAATCTCATAAAAAATCTATTATTTTTTGGATTTGATAAAACATAAAAATATAGTGCTAAATAGCACACAATAAGTATCTATATAATTATTACTTTTGTTATCATGCCGGATAGATATATCACACTTGAATACCAAATAAATAACTTTATCTTCAATGTAAGAGCAGTAAACTCCTTGTGGAAAGGGCTCGTCCGGGGAAGTACTATAATCATACCTATTTTCACTAGCACTATTAGCACTGCAGTGTTCCGATTTGAAGGGTATGGTTTCCGGTAAAATTACAAGCACGCGAGACTTTTATGCCTCAAGTTTCCGGGCGCAATGCAGTGCCGCGTAAATAATGTTCTTTGTGGATGTGACCTACGCAGTAAGACTTTGTTATAGGCAAGTGATGCACTTAACATCAGGTGGGCTACTTGCTTGTACCGTCTCCAAGTTGTATAAAAAATTAGGAACAAATCCATCTTCAAATTATGAAGTGTATATATATATATATATATACTGTTCACAAGTTCACAAGTTGAGATATCTCCTCAACAAACTGAGGAACTGGCCATCTTACCTCTAAATGCCGGAACACAACAATTTTAGAATTGTTATTATGGCGACAGAATTAGGTAAGATGGTGGTAGCTAGCCAGGCGGACTTAAACAAAGTCCTACCATCAACCAAACCAAGCACAATATATTGTACTCCCCATGGGGATCAAAGCCGGGACCTCTGGATCTGAAATCTATGGGTTGACTAAAAGACCATAGAGGCGGTATATATACGATTCCTACTAGCCTAATATAAGCTGGTACATAATATACAGCATATCGATTTGTCTTGTCTAGTCTAGCCAACTGGGGGGGACGGAATTGGTGTGAGTCATTTGGAAACCCACCAAGCAAGTGGATCCCTATATCCTGTTGTAGCTTATCGCGATAAAGCTTGGTTTAGTAGCTGGTGAGTCAGTCGGTTTACCGAGGAATAGAGCCATTAAATACAAAAACAATAATTCACTGCAAGCAACTAATGGACCACTTCTCTCTAAGAAGTCATCTTTGAGCGATTAAAAGCTCTCAGTATTATATGAACCTAGTGGATCGCCCGGTGCTTTGTTGTCATCATCTTGAGGCGATCGCAGCGCCACCTACTCCAATAGTGAATTAAAACGATCACGTGACCCACTCAAACACACAAAAAACACATCAAAATCGTAAAGCCTTTCAGTAAATCAGTTCAGGGGGCAAGCACACGAACAGAAGTGATTCTAGTTTCAGGCGAAAACCTAATATTACTCGTATGTTTAGACCAATTTAAATGTTATAAACATCTACGTAAACATTATTGCATTATGAAATGGTTAAAGAAAAAAAAACAGTTATAAATAAATAAATATTACAGGACATTAATTTCACGCAGCGCCTTCTAGTCCCAAACTAAGCATAGCTTGTAATATGGGAATTATATCCCCGACGATTCATTAAAAAAAAAACTTTTTTTTTGTAAATACAGATCATATAAAACAACACAACATCCAAACATGGAACAAGCATTCACACGAATGTTGTCCTGGGTGGGAATCGAACACACAACCTACAGCGCAGGAGGCAGAGTTAACTACCAACTGATCTATGAGGCTTGTTATGAGTAATAAGTAAGCGAATATTGTCGCTCAAATGGAGTTGAGGTGACCACCTGGCCTGACGACGGAGTGATAGGTGGAGATTTGCGCCTTTGGTCCACTTTCACAACTATTTTTTACAACTAGTTAAGAAAAAACACTTTTTACTCCTTATTTCATAACCAGTTATTAAAATGGAAATTATAAAGAAATCGATGAAGAGATTTCTGAGGCAATAGATCAATAAAAAAATAGGTCTATCACCGTTGGACATTGCCTAGAAATCATAGCACCATTTAAATATTAGTTTTAAGTGCATAAATGTTGCTAACATAATTTCCTTGGAAGTCGGTAATAAGTAATAAAAAACCAATGAACAATATTTCCTTATTTTCGTACCGATTCAATATTTAATTTCTGCTTTTAGGGCTCATAGGTAATTTCAATAATGAGGTTTTTAGTTAAACGATAATGAGTACAAATTCTTATGACTGTGCTAGTTGTAAAAGCAGAATTATATTTCTCCTTTCTAACTATTTTCGGATGTCAGTTAAGACAGGCCACTTTTTATTCCATTTTAATAACCGGTTATGAAATAAGGAGTAAAAAGTGTTTTTTCTTAACTAGTTGTAAAAAATAGTTGTGAAAGTGGACCAAAGGGATTTGCGTACCGAATGGTGGTGGAAGTGGATGGATTAAAATCAATTTTAAGCAAAAAAAACTGGAATATTTTTTTTTTTTTAAAAAACATAAATTTAGAATTCTATTTATTAAGTTATGGGAGTCGAAACACGATTGACCAAACTTGACTCGATACAATAAAATCGCTAAGATTCTTCTAAATTATCATTTAACGAGCGATCATTCTACGTAAAAACAGTTTCAATTGCCAGTTATTTTAATTTTTACAATGAAATTTCGTCTAAGTGTTAGCTATGTAATACATAAATAATGGTATTATAATCCTATTGCAAAACAGTTTTTCAGTTTTTTTACAAAAAAAAAAAAAAAATCATAACGTCCAGTGAAATTGCGCGCGGTCCTTTTGCGTCTACGAAACCATGCAGGATTGAGAGGGTTGGCGAAGAGAGGCCCATGCCCAGCAGTGGTATAAGACAAATCACATAAAAACAGACCCAGAGAAATTGTCTCACGCGGATTAATGTTAACCACACAAATACAAGATATCTTCCGGTGGCGCCTAGTCAACTGCAAAACCGCAATGTTGTGCAACACTATTTAACTAGACTAGACCTGACTAGTTAGGTACCTACTGATCTTATCAATATTGAGCCGACAATAGCTGGTACTTTAGATTTGCGATTGCCATCAACAGGGAATCTAAACATATAATATTCGTCGTGTTTGTCTGAGTGACTTCATTCAAGATTACGGGAACGAAGTACCGGGCGATTGATTCGTTTTATTACCCAACTGCCTCAGAAGGAGGGTAATGTTTTTCAAGTGTATGTCTATTTGATTTGTAACTTGTTACGCTCAGCAGTTAAGACGGCTTGATGGATTTAAACATGTTATGTGTGGACTTTTTTTTTGTCGGTTCCTCTATATTGTGGGTGTGTTGAGGATTCCGGATGAAAAGCGCCTCGACCTTCATCCTTATCACAACTTGAAACCAGATGAGATGAAGGCCAAGCTTTTCCTCGTCGTACAATAGAAATAAAAGTGTATCGCGTAAATACGTTATATAATTTTAGTATGGGGGATGATACAATAAAATGACTTAATTTAACCACTTGGGTATCGAATGAGTTTATTTTTTTTAATATTTTTTTGTACGACGGGGAAGCGCTTGACCGTCATCTCATCTGGTTACAAGTTAAGATAAGGCCGAAGGTGGAGGCGCACTTCACCCGGAATCCTAGACAATCTGGAACTCAAGGAACTGGCAATATTACCTCTAAATGTTGGAACACATTTTTTTTTTATTGTTATTATGGCGACAGAAGAATTAAGACAGACTTAAACAAACTCCCATACCACCAACCAAAATAAATAAAATAGGTAATAAATAACATGCCAATTCCAAATACGAGTATATCTTTTGAAGTTGGTAGATTTCCACTTTCAACTTGCATAAAAACAAAGTCAATTATCATGTGATAGACTGGTCTGTTCGGCAGGCCAACCCTGACCTTGTCGCCGAAAGTCTTGAAACAAGAGACTTTGTTTTGCTGTGCAGACCAGACGAAAGTCTACCTAGACATAAACACGCACGATTAATTAGTCTTTATTTTTTATTTTTTTATTGTACGACGGGGAAGCGCTTGGGATTCATCTAACGTGGTAACAAGTTAAGATAAGGCCGAAGGTGGAGGTGCACTTCACCCGGAATCCTCGACAAACTGAGGAACTGGCTATCTTACGTGTT
This sequence comes from Venusia cambrica, assembly GCA_951394065.1. Taxonomy (NCBI): domain Eukaryota; kingdom Metazoa; phylum Arthropoda; class Insecta; order Lepidoptera; family Geometridae; genus Venusia; species Venusia cambrica. The sequence goes on along the minus strand of OX596044.1, from coordinate 5,502,721 downwards.
TAGCCCAACTCTTGAAAGGATGTGGTGGGGAGCCACCACATCCATTACATTTAGCTTCGTTAGGTACGTCTATTCAATGTATCTGTTCGTACCTGTACCTTGTTTGCATAAAGTCATATTTTACGGAGGTACCAACACGGCTTTCATTGTACTAACAAGCTAAGCCCGGCGCTTGCACCCACGTGGCACGGTCGCATGAAATTTAAATTCAATAGGTCTTTGGAGATTTCAAGATATGTTAATGCCGCTAAGGGCCGGAAGAAGGTATTATTATTTTTATTTGTTATTAGGTTGGTAGCGTTTTATGTTGTAGGCGAGGTCCGATCTGATGGCAATAAAGAAACTATACTATATATTATATTATAGTTGTTTACAAACGGTCAGGGAGAAAGTTAGATTTAGATACAGAAATGAACGTAGGATTCTTTTGAAGAGTGGAATAGATAAACATATTATCAGATATCTTTCAAAAGACGTCTAAGTTAATATAGTATGCCTTAAAGATTCGAATCAAAGATTATTTATGATTTTTAGGATCATTTTGAAACTGTGCGGAATCGAGATCAGCACGCAAGAAGGGCAAGCACCTCGGGCTTGTAATTTTTTTGAGGATCATCAAAAAATGTATCATTTATCATACAATTTATCAAACAAGCTTAAGTCAAAAAGTATTTCTGGTGAAAAAAAAAAAAACCCTTAAGAACCAACTAACGTACTCCGCCATAAGATCCCGTCTATGGCGGTTAAATCATGAGGTCTTGCGTAATTTAAATACCAATAATCAAAAACGGGAATCAAATATTAATTGAGATAAGTATAGTTTATATCAAAATTGCACATATACAATAGATCTATTAGATTCTTGAGGATCAAATAATACTACGATACGAATGAATGGATTAACACTATATTGTACACAGAAATAGTACTATAGAACAACACAACATTTAGTAACAATAGTGTCTAAGTATAATGGGCGGCCTTATCGCTAATAGCGTTAAAGAGGCAACTTTGTAAGGAGAAATGTAACCAGTAAAAAGTAACAGAAATATTGAGCTTGAATACAAGCTCAAGTGATTAATACCGTTAGTTGTTTACCCGCACGACACAAAAGGGCTTGTGGGCATGCCATAGTGCGTTGTGCCATTAGAAACAGTTATTACACCAACATGAGGGCGTTAAAAAACTGATCAGTGCCGTGGGACCAGTGACCAGCACACCCACGACCGTTCTAATCCAGTCTCAGATTCCGCCATATTTGTATACCTGTTCCAACTGTCAATCAGGTTTTATGGCTATCAGCAGTTTACTTTATACAATTACTGTACATGCACCTATATAGGTTTACACATGCGCACATTTATGCCTATGTGTATAGCTCTATATAGATAGGCATACATGTACAAGTCCTGTCAAGTCTGGCTCGAAGGGCAAGTCATCGTGAAACGATGAGACATTTACGAAAAACGAACGCTCGCTCTCATTAATAGTCATTTTAGTGTGTTACTTGCAATTGCAGCGCAACGCTCTGAGAGGCAATAATTCGACAGTGGGTCTGCTTAGCAACAAGACTGCTAAGCCAAGCTAAGCTGTACAGCAAATTAGCGGATTTGTTACGTAATAAATATTTGTCTTCAGGTTTTCAGGTAAATATTTATTAATAGATTTCCGCAAAATAACGCCTGAATCAACTAGCTATTAATAAGTTCAGTAAAAGAAGTGATGTACCTAACAATGTTTAGTACTAGGAATTACACTTAACTTGATACAGAACCTTAACTAAACTCTATACAGTCATAAAAACAATTCTAAAGTGTTATGTTCCGGCTTCCGGCATTTAGAGGTTTGATAGTCAGTTCCTCAGTCTGTTGAGGATTCCGGATGAAATACACTTCCACCTTCGACCTAACTGAAATCCAGGTGAGATGAATGCCAAGCGCATCACCGTCATACCTACAATAAATAAAAAAAGAACCAAAATTCCGTTTTGGAAAAGTAAATCACTTATTCTTAGAAAACTGTAAATGAATCTCTATAATAAATTTCCCCAAAGCAACACTTGTCGTAACTTCAAAACGTTTACATAATTACTACAAAATAAGTGACTTTTTCAACGATAAGAAAAGCCCCGATGTTACCATACCTACCACTTGGCAGCTAAATGGTGATTTCACAATGGAAAAAAACTGTCCAGGTAATTATTTTATGATACGTGACCCAAGGGCTGGGTCTTATTTAGGCCAGCGAATCTGCATAGCTATTCAGCGTGACAATGAAGCCAGTGTCTTGGGAACGCTTTCGTCTGGTACTGGTCTGGAACAGGTGAGTTATCTATAGTCAGTTTTAACGGTCCTTAGGTAATCTGACCGATTCCTGTGTAAGTAGGTACATAGTTTAATGGTATGTACATTTTATTTAATATATGTATAAATAAATCTTTTTTTTTTATTATAAAATGGTACTCAAATTACTTATAACTATGAAACTATGAAATGGTTCATCAAAACACAAATCTGCCCGAAGATCCGGCCTTGTGTGCTTGTCTCGATACCGAACAGGCGGTAGATTTGCATTTAAAAAATATCTTAAAAACGTTAACTGATTAAAAAAAACGACTTATACTTTAAGGGAGTGGTCATATAGCCATTAAGAAAAGCCTAGATCAATGGGACTTTTACCATAAAGGTCGCCCCTCCTACTAACAGGTATAAGCTAAAACCATTCGACTGCTATGTATTCAATCAGCCAGCGAGCATACCCATAAAGGACAGGACGTGTTTTGAACGGAATACCAAAGTTGGCACAAACCGGCTAACCCAAATTGCGAGTTGCGAACACGCAAAGGCAACGTTCGTACACAAAAACTATGAAAGAGCCGGTTTGATAATTGCCAAAAAAGAGAAATTTAAACCGACTGGAAAGTACAAGATAATTGAAAATTCAATAAAACACATGCTGTATGATCACCGTTGAAACAAGAATAATGTGCTATCTAGGAACTATCTATAGGTATTGTAGTGCGGCGGCCTGGCAACAGCTGTGCCACTAGCAAGGAACTATACACAATCATAGATGACACATCGCCACTCTAGTGGCGAATTACTGTCAGATGAAGGTACTTACGAGAAAAAAGTGTCGACGATTGCTTTAAAAAAAAAACCGGCCACTTACGAGTTGGACTCGCGCAACGTGGATTCCGTAGAAACTTGTAGGGTATAATTTATATACCCTACAAGTTTGTAAATACTATGGGATGGATGAAGTGGCGACAGGTCTCGGGAACAACATGTGACCCACAAGTGCCTCTTAAACTTAAGGGGAAAACTTACAAGACGGTCATCAGACCTGTCGCAATGCATGGATCAGAGGGTTGGGCTATGAAGAAGACGGATGAGAGGAAAGTGCATGCTACTGAGATGCGAATGTTAAGATGGATGTGTGGGGTGACAAGGTTAGATAAGATCAGAAATGAGTTTATAAGGGGAAGTTTGAAAGTGGCACCAGTTGTAAAAAAGTTGAGGTTGGCATGGCATGGGCATGTAATGAGGAGGGTTAATAGTCATTTGACCAAAAGGGTTATGAATTTGAGCGTGGATGGACATGCGAGCAAAGGAAGTACGTACGATAGTTTGCCCATCGAGGACTTGTCAACAAAGGACAAACTTAACTTTGCTTTTCGACTCCTAGACAGCCAACCTTAAATAATAAGTTTGTACTATGCGTTATTTTGTTATTGAACTACATATATACAGTATTTAGACTGTTTTCCTTTAGATGTGCTGACATTTGTAGGTATTTTGCTGCTTTTGCTTTGTATATTGCTTCTTGCCAAATTTCAAGATTGAAAAAGGTTGCAATCTAGGAGTCGATTTAGAATCCGATATATTTCAACCTTTATTCAAAAAGTGATGTTTCCGATCCGAAATCTTTCTGTGTGTTTGAGAATAACTGAACTGGTGATGAAATGGTGTTCATACAAGGTGCTTAGAGTTACCTGGTCTATGAAGAACACACCAAGAATGTACCTACATGTGTAGTACTAACCTAACGAGTTAACATTTCAGGAATTTTCAGTTTGTTTTTATTCTATATTATATTCTATACACACCTCAACTGGTGCCAAGTTATGACAAGGCCGAGTCGGAAACACGCTTCACATCACTTATCAGACAGAGGAACCGGCTATCTGACCGCAAAATATCGGACAGCACAAGAATTCGAACTAGGCCAGGCGGACTTTAAAAAAGACCTACCAACCACCGAGCACAGATAGTAATTTGTACTCCCGTAGAAAAAGAACTAGGGACCTCAGGATCTAATACCGGTGGGCGAACAACTAGACACAGAAACGATTAAAGATATTTACGATAAATATATTGCAGAACACTTTGTTTTTATTGTGCTACCTAAGATGAAGGCCAAGCACATCCCGTGCTTGGCCTTCATCTTATAAAAGTTATGATTAGGCCGAAGGTGGAAGCGCAATTCACCCGAAATCCTCAACTGAGGAACTGGTTATCTTACCTCTAAATGCCGGAACACAACAATTTAAGAAGGCGACAGAATTAGGTAAGATGGTGGTACCTAGCCAGGTATACTTTAACGAAATCCTACCACCAACCAAACCGAGCACAATATTGCTCCCCTTAGGGATCGAACCCGGGACCTCTGGATCGGAAATCGGTGGGTTGAAACACTAGACCACAGATGCGGTTAAACACATGCATAGGCCCATATATTACGATACGAGTCAGGAAGACTGCAGACGGGAGGTCGAGCGCGTGTCCGCACAATTAACGGCAGACAGCTGCACATCCAATTTCTTTAAGTATCATTTCAAACAAAGCCGCACTTTTACAGGACGATAAACGTACTGCATATAATGGCACTGCAGGTGCATATTATAAGTTAATGCCGTAATGCATCAGATGCGCACGAAAATAAAATGGATTTTGGTTAATGAAAACACATTGTGGATCCACGATGTGTTTTGAAAAACTCGCAGTCCTATAGCTCATCGTGGACTCAGCAATGTTGCCAACTATCTAAAGTCCTGGCTAGCTGGTGTCAGGTTAGCGGAGACATCGTCAGTGCGGACTTCTCCCCACCTTCCAAATAAGAATATGAATTAGATGTGTTTTGTAGCTACAATATACCAAAATCCCGTCTTATGCGTACTTAATCTAGAGGAACCTTCAAGTATTACTCCATACTTAACCGCCTCTGTGGTCTCGTGGTTCAACCCACCGATTTCAGATCCAGAGGTCCCGGGTTCGATCCCCCAGGTACAATATATTGTGCTTGGTTTGGTAGCTTGGTAAGCTACCACCATCTTACCTAATTATGTCGCCATAATAAACATTCTAAAATTGTTGTCTACCGGCATTTAAGATAGCCAGTTCTCAATTTGTTGAGGATTCCGGATGAAGTGCGCCTCCACCTTCGGCCTTGTTTCAACTTGTAACCGGGTGAGATGAAGGCCAACTGCTTACCCGTCGTACAATAAAAAAAGAAACCATTTAGTATCCTTATATATGACTTGGGGAGGTAACCACGACCTATAAAAGCAATCTTGTTATTTTTAATAGTACTTACTTTTGTCACTATCTGTCTAGTGTAGAAAGAACGAGACCAAATTAAGGTAACATCAAAAAAAGAATGCCTTTAAGCGATGTGGTTAGACCTCTCATGAGTGTATGAAGGCAAATATACTTATGTTTTTTTTAACGAAATGTAAGAAAACAAGATTCCTATAAAGAGAGGTAGGTACTGATACTGATCGTTTCGCAGTAAACCGTATCAAATTGAAACGAAAATCAGCATAGCATTACATGTTTGCTTGCGTTACATTATGTTTTTGCTAATGATCTTGCAAAAATGTATTTTAAATGTAATAAATAGATGTTTAACAAGTTTCACCCATGCGATTTGTGCCAAATACGTAACACAATAGCTGCCTGACCGGACCAGTGTTCTGATAGCACTGTGAAGGTCAATGAAGCCAGTTAATGAATGGAGCAGACCGCTGGTAGTTACCAATACTTGTATTATTATATTCTGTGTCACAGAACCCAGCCAGCGTAAGTATGCACCGCAATAGGGACTTATTTTTTGACAGAGATGCGCTTGGCCTTCTCATGTGATGTCAAGCTATGATAAGGGAAGGTAGAAACGCACTTCACCAAGAATCTTCAACGGACTGAGGAACTGGCTCTTCTTCTCTGATCTTACCTCTAATGCCGGAACACAACGTTTTATAATCAACTTCTTCGCACTACATATACGAAACAAAATGATAATAAACCCTTTTGAGAAGACTTCTCCGAATCCCCTTGTTGAATCATAAACGCGAGAGTTACGAGGTTGATGTAAATAAATAAGGCTGACGCGTGAATCATCTCAGTTGGATCTGCTCGCTTTGCCAAAACTAGTTTTTTATCTACATAAACGTACCTACCTATCATCCTAATAGTGGAATATGAATTTATTTAACTACATTTATTGTATATGTCGTTTTTTAAATACTATTTTCCATTATGAGGAAGTTGTTATAATTATAATCTTGATCTTGAATTTCAGAATAAATACCTTGCATGCGTTATGTATATTACCCACATATAATGTGTTTTAACCGCCTCTGTGGTCTAGTAATTCAACCCACCGATTTCAGATGCAGAGGTACCGGGTTCGATCCCCAGAGATCCACAATATTGTGCTTGGTTTGGTTGGTGGTAGAACTTTTTTTAAGTCCGCCTGGCCACTACCACCATCTTACCTAATTCTGTCGCCATAATAACAATACTTAGAAAATTGTTGTGTTCCAGCATTTATAGGTGAGACTGGCTATCTCACCTCTAAATGCTGGAACACCTCAGTTAGTTGAGGATTCCGGGAGAAGTGCGCCTCCACCTTCGTCCTTATCTCAACTTGTGACCAGGTGAGATGAAGGCCAAGCGCTTCCCCAAAGCGTTTATTTTATTTCAACACTAGGCCCGAGCAAGGTCTACGATGAAGCCTGCTTTCCCAGGAGACACTGGCTTTCCCGCGCGCTGACGGAAATTGGCAAATCGTTTGGCACCGGACTTCGGGAGGGTTTTCGTTAGCCAGGTGGACTTTACAGGTCCCACCACCATTGCTTTGCTTTGATCAGTCAGCTGTTACCGCTAGCTAAGCCAGCGATTCCATTGCCCGGGTTAGACTACTATAGGAATGAATGAATGAATGAATGAAAACTCTTTATTGTACACCAAAAACATGTAGGACAATCATAAATTTAAAACTAAAGTAGTACAAGTACGGTTGATGGTAGGAGGATGCACAAAGTAAAAGAAAATAAAGAAATAATTAAAAGGATGTCTAGAAGAAATCGCTCCTTAGCGATAGGACCGCCCATTGCATATACTTTTTTTTTAAGTTATCCAGTTTTATTTTCAAGGTGTGCAATAAAGCATTACCATTCATTCATTAAAATAGGTATTTATATTTACAAAAAAAAACAAAAATGTACCTACTTACTAAACTTACCTTTACCAAAGTATATAAATATAGATACTTCATGAGTTATATCTACAATTACACAAATAATTAATTATTTGAAAAATCTGACAAATAAAACGATTTCACTCGGCTCTTTAAAGTAGCTATAGATGGAGCTTGCCTGACAGTGACCAGCAGAGCATTCCACAATCTTGGAGCTTTTTTTTAGGAGGTAGATAACATGGCTATTTGGATCCACAATCATAAGTAAATTATCTTGGATGAATGCGGCTCGCCTCTGGTTTATATTCGCCGATGGCGCACGATCGAACCAGAGTTATCGCAAATGATGACTCAATATTATTTCAGTCATTCGGTATAACAGAGTTTCATAAATCAAAATAATCAATGCTGGATGGATGATGCATAATATGCGGCTGGCGGCTGTTCGCTGGAATACATTTCTATATTTTGCTGGGATCACATATCGCATATAATATTAATCTTCTGCACGTTATCTCACATTGAGTCATCAGCACAAAATGATAATGATATTAATATGACATATAATGAGAATGATAGAATACTCGGAATTACATATCAAGCCGTTTGTGTCCACAGCTGGACAGAGCCTTTTTTATTGTACGGTGGGGAAGCGCTTGGTATTCATCTCAGCTGGTTAAAAGTTGAGATAAGTCCGAAGGTGGAGGCGCACTTCACCCGGAATACTCAATTAACTGAGCAACTGGCTATCTCACCTCTAAATGCTGGAACACAACAATTTTCTAAGTATTGTTATTATGGCGACATAATTAGGTAAGATGGAGGTAGCTAGCCAGGCGGACTTAAACAAAATCCTACCACTAACCAAACCAAGCACAATATTGCTTCCCCTGGGGAAAGAACCGGGGACCTCTGGATCTGAAATCGGTGGGTTGAACCACAAGACCACAGAGGCGGCTTAAAGCCTTCTCCAAAACTGCAGGGAAATCACCACGCTTGGCAGGCGGGTTGGTGATTGCAGTAAATGTTTTGAAGAGCTTACCCATCATTTATTAAAAATACATACTTAATCATGTTTTTTTCGATAAAAAACTTGCATTTTAAATGTAAGTAGGTACTTTGGGAAAAGTGTTCCTGTACTGTATATTTTATCAAAAAATCTAATCAGACCAAGCTTTCTAACATTAAAATGAAAGATATCTTATGAAGGGGCCGAAAATTGCCTCAAACTGTATACACAACTATGCGTAGGTTTGTAAAAACTGCTACCCACGTGGATGACTATCGGAAATCGGGTCCCATGAAGTCAACGACCGCTGAGGTGTAGGCTATGTTTGCATAATCATAGTGACCATCCATCATTACATACAGATTAGACTGAAGAGGGGGTGGTTGTGCGGGAGATAAACATTTATACTTTTATTACGATCCAAAAGGAATCTTTTTACAGAGGATTTATTTTGATTTTTACAATAAACCGGCCAAGTGCGACACCGACAGTTCCGACCCACATTTCAAGGCAAAAAAACACGCTTCATGTTTGATTTATTTGTTATTGTTATAGCGGCAAAACCTCTAGTAATTTCACCGACCGACTGAAGAACAAACAGCGGAGGCTTAGTAACAGGGTCCCGGTGAACCCATTGGGTACGGAACTCTACCAAGCATAAGATTATACAATAAACAGATGTGCATGTGACACAACAGAACTATTTAATAAAACAACAATGAATTGAAGCGCGAGACTGGTTGGTGCCAGACTTGTAACAATGAATATAAATGATTGTTTTTTTAACGATGACGAATACGGTGCCATTCAAGACTATGCATTTGGGCGAGTTGAAAAATGAATTGAAAATGCTGAATTGCTATTTCGTACCACGACGTCGCATAAGCGTTAATGTAGGTTCAGTTCTAAGCGAGCGACTCAGCTGTGAGTTGAATCGCAAACAATGATTTCATTTATTCAAATAAGTAACCGCAACATTCCGAAAAAGCTGCTGATTTAATTTCAGAACGTAGTCTTCAAAAACGTAAACAGACCAGAGACGAAATTTAGTTCATTCAACGATTCAAACGCAAACCAGCTGTACAGACGTCATGGTACCAAATTGAGCGATCCAGTTTAGGAACCTACACTTAACTGTATCGGAAATTAGTGGCGTCTAATTATGTGATGGTAGGGCACCAGGCCTTGGTTTTGCCATGATAATTGAGAGATCGGAGAACGGAATTCAGTAGTCCAGCGGCCTCGGTGGCTCGCCTATAATTATCAGACCCAGAGACAGCACTGGGTTTGATCCTCAGGGGGGTAATTTCTGGTTGGTTTGTTGGGTCGACTTTATCCGCCGCAATCCGCCTGGCTAGCTACCACCATAATACAAATTTAAGTAATTATGTTCTTGCATAAAGAGGTAAGATAGCCAATTCTTCAGTCCGTTGAGGATTCCGGATGAAGTGCGCTTCCCCCTTCCGACTTATCAACACATGAGCAGTCAAAGAAGGCCAAGCGCTTCCCCGTTGTATTAAAGAAGTAGGAACAGATAGCATTTCTATACGTTGGAATGGGATTAAGTACCAAACAAAAACAAATACTGTAATATCCAATCTCCCATTTTGATATTCTACGCGTGTCTGCGATTAAGCTTGGCAGGGGCATGCGTGCGAATCGAACTCAGCAAAGTGGCACAAGGAGTGTCGATGAACGATATAGCTTATGTTTCACCAACGGTTAATTGTGTGACAGTGATACTACGATGCCAATGACAGACAAAAAGCATACACACATTGGATTTTGAATACCCCTCTTTTTGCGTCGAGCAAAAAAATTGTTAATTTAAGTTTTTCTTATTCTTTCGAAGGGTATGTGGACTTCAACTCACTTGATTTTATGATAAGGCCGAAGGTGGAAGCGCACTTCACCCGGAATACTCAATAAACTGTGCTATCTTACCGCCAAATGCCGGAACACAACAATTTAAGATGGCGACGGAATTAGATAAGATGGTGGTGGCTAGCTAGGCAAACTAAACAAAGTCCTACCACCAACCAAACCAGGCACAATATATTGTACTCCCCATGGGGATCGAACTCTGGTTCTGGTCCTCTGGATCTGACACCGGTAGACGAACCACTGACCACAGAGGCGGTCATTATAATATACGTTGTGTTGCGATGATTGATACATAATGTATACTATGAAAGACGTTGCATTGTTACGGTATCTAGGGAAATGTTCTGTAAAAATTGATTTCTTTATTTTTGACCTCGTGAAAAGGTCGACACGATGTTTGAACGAAACGTTAATTGCTTCGCTGTGCTGTCAAGGTGATTTGGACAGTAACGGGGTTACGTAACTATTGGAGTGTAACAATATGAATTAAATAAAATAATACTTCTTATTTACCATTTCTCTATAATAAGATCAATAAAACTACTCTAATAAGAAACAAAACTAGATTTATCTGCTCAAAAATATTAGAAAATTTCCTGCATGAGTTAAACTACGACGAAACAGAACATTTATAATTTATAGATAAATAGGAAATAATAAATAATTTTTATTCAATAAAAAGTACAATTAAACTAACTATGTACAAAGGATCAGTCAGATTAGCTAAGGACCGTTACAAACGGTCTATAGGTAACTCTACTGTTCCAGACCAGTACTGCCTCAAGGGGGGGTAGGTAATGGTTTTTTTTAAAGCCTACACCTGATTGAATGATGAAAAGCGGTTACTTGTGGAGCTTGCAAGACCAGAAACATAACTTAGTTGTACCAGATTATGTATATATATGTCATCATCATCATAAATTTAGCCCACATACGTCCACTGCCGCAGATAGCGACCTGAGCCTCCTCCATCCATTGACTCCCCGCAACAGCCACAATGACGTCGGTCCATCGAGTGGGGGGTCTTCCCACACTCCGTTTCGCGTTTAATCGTGGTCGCCATGCAAGAACCTTTGCTCCCCAGTTGTTATCGGTTCTGCGAGCTTTGTCTGTCCACTGCCACTTCAGCTTGCTAATTCTGAGAGCTATGTCAGCAACTTTGGTTCTCCTACGAATATTCACATTCCGGATTCTATCACGTAGTGAAATTCCAAGCATAGCCCTTATGAATAGGCCTAGAATTTATTCATAAGGCCTATAGTTAGCGACCACATATATGTATGTTTATTTAATTAGCACGTTCTACAGCCTAAACGACTAGAAACGATTTTGACATGTGACGTTTCGTTAATTTAAATTGTGGTTGTATCAAATGTTTTCAAAGGAGTCCGATTTTAATCCCCATATGAAAAAAAAAATTCGAGGCGAAAAAAAAATAAAGAGGGAAGAAATTGTTTCGTTACTATGAAATAAAAAAAAAAAGTTCTGAAAGGGCTTTCACCGCCATAGGCAGTTTAATACGTTTCAATATTTAAATTCAGATAATTATTAAGTACCGGCGTAATGAGTCTATACTTATCTATTTAATTTAATAACTACTTTAAGATTTGGAAAATAAAACATTTTTCATCTCTCACACTCTCCGAATCCTAAATAATCAATTAAATAAATATAATAAATATTACAGGACACTAATTTCACACAGCGCCATCTAGTCCCAAACTAAGCATAGCTTGTAATATGGGAACTAGATTACGGATAGAATACCTACATAAATACTTTTTTTTTTGTAAATACCTACTTATCATACAATACGATACCCAAACACAGAACAAACATCTACATTCATCACATAAATGTTTGTCCTGGGTGGGAATCGAACCCATTCTAATTAAGTAGGAATTAAGTAGATCTTGCACTGGTCCCGGTCGGTCGGCGGTAAGGCGGTGCAAAATTAGCAGCTGGGAAAGGTCGGCCAATGACTCATTTTATGATTCGTATAAATGTCGGCTCGACGCTTACCCATCCGGCCAGACCAGACGCCCGAAGATAGTAAAACCCTAATTGATGATATGACGTAGGTAATAAGAGATATATTATTTTTAGCTACGTTGCAGTAAACTTTGACGCGGCATACGCTCTCTCTACTCTTTTGATACGCTTTACGTATCATGTTGTCTTAATATTTTTTTGTTCTTCATCTCACCTGATTGTGGAAGGAAGGTGCACTTCACCCAGAATTCTCAACGATCTGAGGAACTTTTTTTTTTATTGTACGACGGGGAAGCACTTGGCCTTCATCTCACCTGGTAACAAGTTGAGATAAGGCCGAAGGTGGAGGCGCACTTCACCCGAAATCCTCAACAAACTGAGGAACTGGATATCTTACCTCTAAATGCCGAAACACAATTTTTTTTTTAAGAATTTTTATTATGGCGACATAATTAGGTAAGATGGTGGTAGCTAGCCAGGCGGACATAAATAAAGTCCTACCACCAACCAGACCAAGCACAATATATTCAACTCCCCATGGGGATCGAACCCGGGACTGCTGGATCTGAAATCGGTGGGTTTAACCACTAGACCACAGAGGTGGTAAAAACTGGCCATCTTACCTGTAAATGCCGGAAAAATTATAATTGTTGTTATGGCGACTTAGGTGAGATGGTAGTAGTAGCAGACCGTTTCGCCTCTACTTTTATCATGAATACTGGTAAGGAATGGAATTCCTTGCCTTCGCCTTGGAGTCTTCAAGTCCAGAGTAAATAGGTTCCTTTTAGGCAAGCGTGCTCCATCTTAGGCCAACTCTTTTCTTGTTTTGCATGCTGGTGGTCAAACGCTTGACTATCACCAATAAAAAAAAGTTAGCCAGGCGGATTTACACAAAGTCCTACCACCAATCAAATCCAGTACAATATTGTACTCAGGGAATCTAATCCGGAACCTTTGGATCTGACATCGGTAGGCGAACCCCTACACCACAGAGGCGTTATGAATCAGAAACTGGGCTGTGTCTGATATCTGTGGTACAGGTCTTGTCGGATCCGGTATTTCATTCACTTTTCTAAGCACGTTCAAGTTCACATCAAACGTCGCAACTGGAGATGAATGGACGAAACTCGAGAATACGAAAACGAGTTTTCTCTGCGTGGAACAATGCGGCAGATTTTAGAATGCTGCCTAGAGTTGCTGGCAAAAAACAAATAGCGCGCGGTTTCCTGTTCTCCTTGAACTTAATGCTCTCTAGCTTTCAACAATTTGCAGCTTGACAAAGCTTATTATGCAGCAATCGATTGAACGGACCATTTCGAATATAACATGTTTATACTTTTGTATATTTTTATTGTACGACTGGGAAGCGCTTGGCCTTCATCTCACCTTGTTACAAGTTGATAAGGCCGAAGGTGGTAGCGCACTTCGCCCGGAATCCTCAACAAACTGAGGAACTGGCTATATTACCTCTAAATGCCGGAACACAACAATTTTATAATTGTTGTTATGGCGACAGAATTAGGTAAGATGGTGGTAGCTAGCTACCACGCTGAAAACAAAGTCCTACCACCAACCAAACCAAGCACAATATATTGTACTCCCCATGGGGATCGAACCCAGGACCTCTGGATCTGAAATCGGTGGGTTGAACCACTAGATCGCAGAGGCGGTTGCATCTTAGCAACGATCCTTTTGTTTGATACAAAACCTATATTGTGTTGTGGTTTTAGTTGCAATATCAATATTTGTTACGTGCAAAAGACTTAATACGTGGAAATCGTAATGTGTTGAGTAGGACAAATGGACATCAAATTACGATTTACGACTGACTCATACATAATCGCCTTGGGTCTTGAGGTTGCCGGTCGCGCTCTGATGATCGCTATGACGGAATGGAAACAATAGCCTTCTCACGATCACGATGTCTTGGTAAGTGTATTTCACTTGTGAAGAGACTATCGAAAGCCCTAGGTGCCTAAAAGAAGAGGGACAGCGCTACACATACTTGCACGTAGCAGAGCAAAACGGATGATCGGGATTTTATTGCAAAACCACAACTTATAAGGCATCGAAAATTCCGAAACCCAGAATTAAAATGTGGTTTATGTTTATGTGGTTCATCTTCTCCCAAAAAAAGGATCTGTTGCTTCTGGAAGCACCGAGAATAATCGTTGTTTCCGACCTATTTTAAATAGTACATTTATAACACCTTTAGAGGAGTTTTGAATTAATCACCGGTGAAGCATTATTACCTACTACCTGCCTACTAGTCCTGGGACGCTACCGCCGACGGCGAAGCCGATCTCCATTGATGGCTTTAAATTAGCTCCATGAGAACTAGAAACGATTTTTACCGATTAAGGTATGTCATATCCGAAATGGCGTTTCCCATCTCAAAAGTGTACACATGTTATGAAACCTATCCGTTCAGTACATTTGACGGTAAAAATCGTTTCTAGTTCTCATGAAGCTAATTTAAAGCCATCAATGAAGATCGGCTTCGCCGTCGGCGGTAGCGTCCCTGGTTAGTGGTGCTTGCCCCAGGGTCACTTTGTTAGAACAAAGGATTAGAAGTACCGAGAGACTTACTGTACTGACGTGCTGTACGTTAAATACATACCGTGCTCTCGTATCAACAGTGCATGTGGAAGGTATTGTTCAACCAGTACTCTGAACAAGCAATTATAAATAAATACAGATATGCGTGAATTATAGTAATCAAATACAGCATGAACGTGTTAAATCCAGAGATCCGAACAAAAGATTTCTTTTAGAGCAACGTCGAACGACTTGTCGACCTGGATTCATTAAAGGTACGTTAGGTGACTCTCTGAATGTAGCAGAGAATTTTGAGCAACATGAAAACTTTCACGTGACCTGCCTGCTTCACTTGTCTCTTACTTTACGGCATTTTTTTGAAAACAGCCCTATGTGAGGAATAATGATTACTTTACGGAACGTTACGATAATTTTCAATAGGACTATGAAATTAATGATTAACCTATACTGAGTAAGGCTCCGAGGATATTATATTCACACACAAAAATGTATTTTTAGACGTTGGGCATCACCACATTTTTTAAGGAAATTAAATATTAATAAGCTTTTACAAAATGCTTAATATAATACTAATGAATTTTAGATGGATTTAGGAAGGTAACTTAATAATTGTAATTATGAAAAATATAATTCTGTGTTTTTTTTTATTTACTAATTGACTTAATATGAATGAATTCTATTAGGGTAATAAATTTAAGTCACCATTTATAAATTTTGCACACTTGTGGGCTGAATGTGAGATCTTAATGTAAACCTTACTAAGTGATAATGGTAAAAATGGCTTAGTAACCATTTCATAAATCTTTTGTGACAAGAATAATGATTACTTGAAGCTAAGCAGAGGTCGAAATTCGACCTTAATATAATGATGTACTTACCTATATGAAAAGAATAGCTTTCTACACTCATTTCCGTACGAACTTTGACTATAATCTCAATTGAGTTTTATATTAAGCTTCTATTTTTTTTATCTGCCTATATATTTAGTCTGACCTTGTCAGAGCGTTCGCCGATGCCCGTATGATGCCAAGAAAGGAAAAACAAGATGTTTAAAATAATATACTTCAATAACGAGGGAGTGCATTACGAGAAAGACACCGCAGCGGTGCTGACGGTTGAACTTTGCAAATAGATGTATTATCTGAATATATGTGAATTACACTGTGAAACGTTTAACTCGCACACGTGACACGTGTAAAAGTTAGTTGTGATAATAAGTGCACTCGTGGCACAAAATCGTGAGTCACGTTAAGCAAGCGTATGAAAGGGAAGGCTTGAATGGGCCATTAGGGAAGGCTTGGCTAAATGTTTCCTACATAGCGACGTTGATGTATTGCGATGCGAGGCAACAAAATATGAATCTTAATATTAAGGGAAATGGAAAAGCCAGTTATTAAGTCTATAATGAAGTCTTTCTTACTTCGCTTTGCATTATCAAAAGAGCAATACAGGAAATTAGGTTGGTTTACTAATGATAAAACCTCTTTTTACGTCACATCAACAGCCCATTAGTGTCGCTTGGTAGGCGGATTTGTTATCGCAGTAAAGGTGAAGATAATACACAGGAAGCTGCTGTTTTTCTGGTAAGATCTCTTAGTCGGCTTTTATGACATCCATGGGCTGAGTTGGAGAAGCCGATTCTTAAGCAACGAACGCCACCGCAACTTACTTAAAATTAATTTTAAACCCTACTGTTCTCAATTCAAAAAGAATAAATGTCTCATAACGTAACAGTCTAATCTAAAACACAGACTTAAATTAGAGTTCCGTACCCAAAATGTGTTAACACGACCCTATTACAAAGCCTCCGCTGCCTGTCTGTCAGCGGGCTGTACCTTATGAACCATAATAGGCATACAGTTGACACACATACAGTCGCATATTTATCCCGAAATGTCGGGAAGTCGGGATAAATATAGGTAAAATACGCGATAAATACCCGTTTTTCTAATCAAAATAATGATACATTATACTATAAGTTGTAGTATATTATTTATTAGTTGTAGTATAGTAGTATGTTTCTATGGTACTTTAATTTAGCTGTGACGCAAAAACAGTAATAGCTAAGAAGCTCAAACTTGGTATGATTATAGTCCGTATTTTGATGTTGAACCAAATACATATATTCGGCCAAGCGTGAGTCAGACCAGCACGAATGCTCCAGTACAAAATACAAAGAAACAGCATGTCCTCCTTGACATATTCATCGGAATCCTCGGTGTCCGTGTCAGACTCGCCCTTGGCCAGTTTATTTTTACATTTCGAAGCCAAGGTTCAGAGGCTAGCGCAAGGTACGAGTATTCATATCTATGGTAATGATAATATAATGAAAAGAAGTCGATCAAGCGGAACCAAATTTTACTTTTAGGAAATAAAGAAACACGTTCCAAATAATGTTAAAAGAAAGCGTGACTAAGATTGTCAATTTGAGCAGTAACAGGGCCCCGATTCTACTAAACCAATCGCTTTACTATGACAATGGTATTGTCACAGAATAGAGGCTATTTAAAACGTTTTCCTGTAACTATTACGGTTAAGGTCCTGCCCTTACTGTCCCGTCTCAAATATTCACCCTGTATAGTATGTTACGTATAATTAGCATTACCAGCTATTTCCATCAACTTACAGTGTTATGCAACGGTCGAAAGATCATAGCTTCGCCATAAGCCACAGGTAGGATGCAAGCATACGATTAACCCAGATAGGAAATAGGAATCTGTATGTTGCCACTTGCCAGATTGTGATTCTTAATTAGCTTTGACTGGCTTCACTTTTTAATTTATCCTTGACTTAATAATACACAGACGGGTATATTATAAATCAGTATATCTAGTTAGGGATTTCCATTTAATTTTATTAGATATGACTAAGATGCGAAAACGACCTTGTAGCAAAAAGTCTGGAAATAAAAATGACAATGTCTAAAATGACATGAAGTATAAATGAAAATAGCTTTTGAATGAAGTTTAGTTTCAAACGCAAATAAAATTAAACATAAAACCCAGATAACCCTACTCAAGGGTTATCTGGAAGAAAATGCTTCGAAGCATTAAGTTCGCCCATGTACTTTTATTTATTAGTGCAATAAAGTATTTTCTATCTATCTATTTATCTACCTCACACCCTTTTTTTTATTGTACGACGAGGAAGCGCTTGGCCTTCTTCTCATCTGGTTACAAGTTGAGGTAAGGCCGAAGGTGGATGCGCACTGCACCCGGAATCCTCAACTAACTGAGTAACTGGCTATCTTACCTCTAAATGCACCTCGGAACACAACATTTTTATAGAATTGTTAATATGGCGACATAATTAGGTAAGATGGAGGTAGCTGGCCAGGCGGACCCAAACAAATTCCTAACCAAACCTAGCTCAATAAATTGTACACCCCATGGGGATCGAACCCGGGACCTCTGGATCTGAAAGCGGTGGGTTGAACCACTAGACCACAGAGGCGGTTAACACCCACCGTGACATTCGCATCTCAGTCACAGCACAATTCATCCGTCTTTTTAATTGGCCGACATTCTGATCCACACAAAACGGCCGGTCAGATAGCCGTCTTGTTTTCCCCGAGCCGAAAGAACGTGAAACCGTGCAAGAAATCAATTAATCTCCCAGCGAATGCTCATCGGAGTGACATAAACGAGACAACAACGCATCCATTATCATTAATAGATCCACATGTAGGTGAAACCGGGTATAAGAAAGTACACGCGAAAGTACGGCAAACATATTACAGGACATTCATTTCAGACAGGGCCTAGCCTCAAACTAAGCAAAATAACATGGGAACTAGATTACGGATAGAATGTGGTCTATTGATTCAACCCACCGGCACAGATTTCAGATCCATGGAGGTCCCGGGTTCGATCCCCAGGGGAGTACTTTTTTTAATTTTTTTGTGAGCACTTGGCCTTCATCTCACCTGGTAACAAGTTGATATAATGCGCATAAATGTGGTGGAAGCGCACTTCACCCGGAATCCTCAACAGCAGGAACTGGCTCTCTTACCTCTAAATGCCGGAACACAACAATTTCAGAATTGTTATTATGGCGACAGAACTAGGTAAGATGGTGGTAGCTAGCCAAATAAAGTCCTACCACCAACCAAACCAAGCACAAAGTCGGCGGGTTGAACCACTAGACCACAGAGGCGGTAAAATATTGTGCTTGGTTTGGTTGGTGGTAGGAAATGGTTTAATTCCGCCTGGCTAGCTACCATCTCACCTAATTCTGTCGCCATAACAACAATTCTGAAATTGTTGTGTTCCGGCATTTAGAGGTAAAATAGCCGGTACCTCTATTGAGGATTCCGGGTGAAGTGCGCCTCCACCTCCGCCTTATCTGAACTTGTAACCAGGTGAGATGAAGGCCAAGCGCTTACCCGTCGTACAAAAAAAAAGAACACATCCATATATAGATGATACTGGGTAGCAAGTACATGTGAAAGTAATCCTGCTGTGCCGTGTCCGGCGTCACCGGCGCATGTCGGTCACACGTCATCGAGCACGCGCTTGGACAATGGTCAGAATCTGATGCTGACGTATCATTAACACTGAAGAGCATAATGATGCTGGCGCGGCGATCACGCAAACATTCAGAGAAATTGGAGCGGATAATCGTTTTTTTATTGGTTCTGAACAGGGTCACGATTCTAGTAAACCAATTGCTTCGCTATGACAATGGTATCATCGTAGAATGGCCACTTAAATACCAAAAGGCACCTATAGTGGTCATTCGGCGACGATACCATTGACATAGTGAAGGACCCTAGGCCCCGATTCTACTAAACCCAACGCTTCGCTATGACAATGGTATCATCGTAGGATGGCCACTTAGATACCAAAAGGCACCTATAGTGGTCATTCGGCGACGATACCATTGACATTGTGAAGACCCTAGGCCCCGATTCTATTAAACCCAACGCTTCGCTATGACAATGGTATCATCGTAGGATGGCCACTTAGATACCAAAAGGCACCTATAGTGGTCATTCGGCGACGATACCATTGACATAGTGAAGACCCTAGGCCCCGATTCTACTAAACCCAACGCTTCGCTATGACAATGGTATCATCGTAGGATGGCCACTTAGATACCAAAAGGCACCTATAGTGGTAATTAAGAACAAACATCAATATTCATCACACAAATGTTTGTCCTGGGTGGGAATCGAACCCACAACCTACAGCGCAGCAGCAGGCAGAGCTACTACCAACTGAGCTGTGAGGCGTGTTAATTAAAAGATGATACTTTCGATATAATTATGCGGTTATAAAATAATAGCTTCGCAAAACGACAGGTAACGCACGATATATGCTGCTATTTTGCGAGGGAATTATCAAAATAACACTTCGACAGTTCGATTACTTTGACATTTCTATTTGCAAAATGATAATAATACGCCCACTAACATATCAGGTTCAACTGTGATATTAAACGCTTTCACTGTCTCCTTACTGGTTTATAGTAGCTAGTAATTCATGTATATTAAATATCATGACTGTCATATAACAAAGCGAACATTAAACTATGCAAGTACAAGGGAAGTAGTCGGGTTACTAAGGACCGTTACAAACGGTCTATAGGTAACTCAACTGTTCGAGACGAGTACCAGACGGAAGCGTGCCCAGTACACTGGCTGCCTTGCCACGCTGAATAGCTATGCTAATTCGCTGGCCTAAAGAAGAACCCGTTGGGCACAGGCTCCCTGCGGAAAAACATATGATATTGCACAGAAAATTTCACATTCTTGCATTATGTTACATCAAAAGAGATTAGGATAGAAATCTTCGTAATCCTGCCATGCAGGTAAATTGTGTTTGAGTCTGTGCCAAATATGTAATTAGTTTTGTTGGACTGTTCTGTATTCATCTCAGTTAAATCTACCCCAGTAGATTCTCTTGGAACTTTGTCAAGGAAGGCATTTGCAAATTCATGAGGCAATAGCCGCATGGCGCAATGATGCAACTACTAGAGGTGAGCAAATTAATCAAAGGTCTAAAAACCGGCCAAGTGCAGACACGCAAACCGAGGGTTACGCCCCACAATTCAAGATAAAAAATTACGTTATTTTACTTGGAAATCATTTTTTTTTTATTATTTTTAGTATCTGTGAACATTTCAACTGTCTACCTATACCAGACGGACGATCAGCGTAGACTTAGTAATAGGGTCCCGTTGGCACCCTTCAAGGAACCCCAAAATCAACCGACAAAATAATTATACCACACGTGAGCTGGAGAAATGCTAGTTTTATAAATACAACGTAATTATGATCGATGAAAGTTTGTCACGTGTTCTTCAGAGTTGGCAAGTAAGCATTAGTATACGGGTCAGGCTAATCGAGAAGATTAGATATAGGTAGAATTTGAGCTTGATACACTATGTACGAGTAGAACACGGACACAGAGGGTTCCGAAGGTTCTAGGCAAAAAATCTGTTATTTTTTTTTGAGCAAACGTCATTCACGCGTCCGGTTTTTTTGTATTTGTTGTTATCAAGGTAAGGTTTTTACGATACGACAGAGCTCAAATAAAAAACAATAAAATGTATGATAACAAAAAAATATTATTATCATTTGTCAATAACACACTGGAGATTTCAACAAGCTACCTGTTAATCAAAAGCTGTGTATTTTCAGTCAACGTGTTAAAGGTAGGACAAACAGACAGACGTATAGACAGCGTAGGCTTAGTAATTAAAGTTCCAATTCAATCTTAAGAGTCTTCAAGTCCAAAGTGAACAGGTTCCTTTTAAACAAGCGTGCTCTATCATAGGCCACATATTTATCTGTTTTTCAATTGAGTTGTTGGTCAAACGCTTGGCTGTTATAAAAACCGTCGGCACCCAAAGTAAGACAATCGATAAAACATTTGTTAGGATTCAATGACTCAAATAAAAAAAGAAGAATCCAATTAAAGTAACCAACGATCAGGGCATGTAATTGATGCGTAGTTACGTTGACAGTCTGTAATCCAATGAGCGAGGTACGAGTGTGTGGTTATGTCACTAGAGTTCATTGGACTTTCATTCAAATTTTCGTGAGCATTGACACGCTTTTTATGTTGCATCTGAAGAAGCAATGTGGCCATTAGCCAATTTGGTCCAATCTATACGGGTTGTATTGTAGCCAACGATATTGATTGTGAAACAGCATAACATGTCAGATCGCGTAAGTGTTTGATTGCTGCCTGATAGCCAACCGCAAGTGGAGTACGAGTGACCAATGCAACAATAGCGTTCTTATGAACCTTGACCAACAACTAGCAAAGAAAATAAGTTATACATACCACATAACACAGTTGATAGGATTATTAGATTTTATTGTACGAGGGGGAAGCGCAAGGCCTTCATCTCTGGTTTCAAGACTTTCAAGTTACGATAAGGCGGAAGGTGGGAGCGCATTTCACCAGGAATCCTCAACAAACTGAGGAACTGGCTATCTTAATAGCCAGTTCCTCAGTTTGTTGAGGATTCCTATATGTCGCCATAATAACAATTCTTAAAAAAAAGTTGTGTTCCGTCAACTTTTTTTTAAGAATTGTTATTATGGCGACATAACAGTCTGATGAACAGGCTGACATCCTTCTAAATGTCGGGATACAACAATTTAGAGTTGTTGTTTTAGCGACAGACTTAGGTAAGATGGTGGTAGCTACTAGGACAAAACAAATTCCTACCACCAACCAAACCAAGCACAATATTGTACTCCCCTGGGGATCGAACCGGGACCACTGGATCTGACACCGGTGGGCGTACCACTAAACCACTGAGGCGGTTAGCTTTTTCCGTACCAAGAGGATTCCAACAGGAGCCAAAGACTTCACTGTCCGTACGTTTGTCTTAGCAGGCTGTATCTCATGAACCGTAATCGTAGTTAAAATTTTCAGTGTGTTTCTTTCTATTGCAGCTATAAAAACTAAAACAACGTGTACAATCTTGGAGTATTTAAGTCCAGAGTTATTTTAGACAAGCATGCTCCATCTTGAGCCACATCTTTTCTTGTTTAAGAAGTGAGCTGGTGGCTTGGCTATCACTAATAAAAAAAAACAAAAGTAAAATTAACGGGACCATACAAGATTGTTTGCCTTGAAACGTGGGTCGGAACCCTCGGTGTCCGTGTTCGCACTTGGCCGGTTTATTAAAACTGTGCATTCAAGGCATAAGCCGCTACCGTTGACAAATAATACAAAGTAGGATAGAGAATAATACGCAGCCGTTCTGGTCTGAGCAGGAGTTTAAACAGCTTGTTATATTGAATGCCTCGTCGACTCCGTTATTTATAGTCGACCCGGTAAAAGATCCGGTCAAACGTCACCAAGACTAAAACAACGGATTTGGATGTCAAATAGATGCAATAAAAGTCGTAAGGGGATTTGATTTTGGTACGGAAACATGATTAAATTAAGACTTAACTGAATCTGTGTTTGGGTGCTACACTGTATGATAAGTATTTAAAAAAAAAATAGTATCATTTCCGCAATCAAGGTCCCATTTAAAAAGCTTAGTTTAGGACTAGACCTGTGAGAAATAATGTCATGTATTTAAAAAAAAACTACTAGCCCATTGCAAATAAAAATAACAGTTTCATGTAATTTACCAAGTGCGGGGAAAACAATATATTAAATTTAATCAATATGATACTATACGTTTTTTTGTCGAGATTCAAGAAGTAGATATACAAGACTGTTTTAAAGTTACTACCCATTTGTTTAGTAAGTATCTGTTGCTTTTTCTAGTCAAGGTTTTTACTAAAATGTTGATGTTATAATCCTATTTTGCTAACGTCTGTTTTAATATTTTTATTTAACAATGGAAACTTCGTTGGTTTTTATGTTATTACATATAAAGCAATTCTGATTCTTTATTTTTAATATTATTCATGTTACATTTATTTTTAATGTGAACTGTATGTATATAAAAAAAGTTAACATCAATCAAATCAAATCAAAATATTTATTGCGATTAAAGTCCAATTGTGTTAGTAAAAACAAGTAACTTAAAATAACAAATAACGCACAAAACAGCCAGTTATTTACGATCTGATTTCTCAGTTTAGAATACAGTTTCATGGAACACATAATTTACAAATTACGAGAAACAGATAGATGTGCCAAGATCTAAACCGGTTTACTAGAATCGAATCATCTGTAAAGTGTAGGTTATATTAAGGTCACCATTTCTCAGGGAAGGTCCCGGGTTCGAACCAAAGGGGTGTACAGTTTTATTTTGTCGTAGGACATATACTAAGTTAAGCTTTTATGTGTCCCGGCGTTTAGAGGTAAGAAGATAGCCAGTTCCTCATTCGTGAGATTCCACTTTCGGCCTTATCATAACTTGACATTGACGTTTCAAAGTGATCCTAAAAAAATCTTACTGAGTAAATCATCATTTTTGACTTTGATATCAGGGCCCCGATTCTATTGAACCAATAGTTTCATTAAAACAATGCTATATTTGCAGAATGGCCACTAAATGTGCCTTTTGGTATTCTAGTGGCCAATCTGCGATGATATTTTCATAGTGAAACGATTGGTTTAGTAGACTCGGGGACTTGGTGAGATGAAGGCCAAGCGTTTCCCGTCGTACATAAAAAACGATCTGACACAACATAACTGTTACTGCAATAAAATACAACAGTAGCAAGGCGAGACGTAACAGAAAGATATGCCGACATTAGTTACTCAATCACATCCAGTTAGTATGATAATAGAACGATTACTTTTAATCACATTCACAGACGGATCTGTCCATCTGGGTGGTAGCTTCGTTTCTGTCGTCAGTCAACTGTTATTGGATTTGTTTAGTTTTGGACTAATCCAGTTAGGGTGACGTAATGGCCCGGGTGTCGCTGCTATAAATACTAGCACGTGCCTCCAGCACGACATGCTCTAGATAGGTTTACCATTGGCTTGGACCATTTTTAAACCGCCTTTGCTAGTGGGCTAGTGGTTCACCCACCGATGTCAGATCCAGAGGTCCCGGGTTCGATCACAGGGGGAGTACAATATTGTGCTGGGTTTGGTTGGTGGTAGGACTTTGTTTAAGTTAGTGTTGTAATATTTGAATTTGCCGCCTCTTGTGTACTTTTAGTGCTTACAGATAGGGCCAGTTGTTATGTCAACGTCAGCTGTCATTTTGATTTTGACGCTTACAATGGCGAATCACTTGCCAATGAGACACCGTGTAAATCTTGCAATAAAAGACATTAAACTTTCTTTAACTAAATCATTGTTTATTTCCATAATCCATCAGTTAGCTAGCTACCACCGTCTTACCTAAGTCTGTCGCCACAACTATTGTATAATTGTGTTCCGGCATTTATAGGTAAGATAGCCAGTTCCTCAGATTGGTGAGGATTCCGTGTGAAATGCGCCTCCACCTTCTACCTTATCATAACTTGACAAAATCAGACGAGATGTAGACCAAGCACTTTCGCCGGCCCCGTTCAATTATGTATATATTTCTTTTAAATGTACCCGCTAAGTGGCGGCACTTCGATCGCGGGAATAAAGTCCCGGGCGATGTACTGGTAGTATGAACATGTTTGGCAGACTATATATACTATAGATAGCATGCCCGGTAATCCAATAACCCAGCTATTATCGGTTCCTATGCGCTTGCCAATGCGGATGTGATTGTAGACCTAGTGACATTAGACAATGCGGGCAGCTATTCCGA
Source organism: Venusia cambrica (assembly GCA_951394065.1). Classification (NCBI taxonomy): domain Eukaryota; kingdom Metazoa; phylum Arthropoda; class Insecta; order Lepidoptera; family Geometridae; genus Venusia; species Venusia cambrica. Next base: position 5,477,115 of record OX596044.1, on the reverse strand, counting down.
TCATGGCGTCAATCATGTTACGAGAACATTCTACGAGCTTAGAGGGGCGAATAATTGGTACGGATGCATGGTACGGATGCATTGAGTGAAAGAAATTGTGATATAATTTATAGGAGATTGAAAACAATAACCTCTAGAAACTATATATAAAGCCCGTATAAAGTTATTCTTGAGAATAGTTGGCTTGTTCTCTTTACACCTAAATTCTGCTACGCCTACGTGATACCCGAATATAAAGGTACCTTTTTTTTTGGCTTTATTGCAACATATTATGTGCAAAGGTGCTCTGTAGTTTTTACGTAAAGGAGTAAATATAACATATAATATATCAGTTTTGTATGGCGATGTTTGACGTCCCATTTCCATCCAACGGTAGCTGATTTATGGGATGAAAAGTAATATGTCTTCTTCCCGGTCTAGAGCAACAATTATGTGCAAACTTTTAGCTCAATCCGTTCTGTAGTTTTGGCGTGAGGCGTTAAAAGAAAACAAACAAAAATAATAATAGGAATTCCATTACAATAATTTAAATTTATGAATCGGCCAAGTGGGGACACGCACATCGAGTGTTCCGACCTTCCGAAACACATTTCAAAACTAAAAAATCACGTTTACTGTATGAAGGGGGGCTATAAAGGGGGGCTCCCTTTAAATTTTCGGTGCATATTTCAAATGTACTACCTATTACGTTTCATTAAATACAGCCCGCTGACAGACAGCCGGACGTACAGCGGAGGCTTAGTCATAGGTTTTCAGTGGTACCTTTTGGAGCGCCATCTAGCCCCAAACTAAGCATAGCTTGTAATATCGGAACTCGATTACGGATAGAATACTTAAATACTATTTGTAAATACATACGTACTATATGATGCAACACCCAAACACAGAACCAACATCTATATTCATCACACAAATCTTTGCCCTGGGTGGGAATCGAACCCGAAGACTACAGCGCAGAAGGCAGAGTTACTACCAACTGAGCTATGAGGCTTGTTAAATATGTAAACATATGATTAGCATGTGAAGTGTTCGCGTCGAAACAAAAATCAACATATCAGGCAACATCTTCAGAAATTCCCAGAGATATTTCGTCGCCAGAACACGATAAGCATCTCGTATGTAAATTCTAGGTGCATTTGTAACGTGTCCATCTAAAGAACAATTGCGTGGGAAGGCGCTGCACAAAAGAAGCTCAGTAGAAAGTGTTCGAAGCCCGTTTTGGGCGTCCAGATAGAGCTTTCGTAACCGCCCAAATTGGGCACGATCGTTGTAGAAAATAGAGACATAGATCCTACATTTCTGTGATAGTCTTTGCCCGCTTGGTACCCGGATCAAAAGTACGTAACCACCTCTGTGGTCTAGTGGCTGAAGGCGAACCTTTTATTCTTGATTTGGTTGGTAGGACTTTGTTTAAATCCGCCTGGCTAGCTAACACCATCTTATCTAACTCTGTCGCCATAATACCAATTCTAAAATTGTTGTGTTCCGGCACTTCAGAGGTAAGATACCCAGTTCCTCAGTTTGTTGAGGATTCCGGGTGAAGAGCGCCTCCACCATCGGCCTTATCTTGACTTGTAGCGAGGTGAGACAAAGGCCAAGCGCCTTCCCGTCAAACAATAAAAAAAAAGTAATGCCTACGTTATGTATGCATACACTGTATCCATTCCAAATTTCGTTAAGACGTTTAGACGTGAAAAGGAAACAAATAAACAAACAGTAACAAATATCTTTAAAATAAAATGTTTTACATGCCATTCCCATCCAACGGTATTACTAAAAAGTAGCATATGGCACATTCTCGGTCTAGAGCAAAGGATGTGCAAAGATTCGGCTCAATCCTTACAGTAGGCGTGAAGGTGTATAAAATAACCAATCAGTTTTATGTGGCGATGTTTGACATGCCATTCCCATCCCACGGGAATCAGTAAAAAGTACCCTTTGTCAGATTCTCGGTCTAGAGCAACATATGTGCTTAGTTTCAGCTCAAACCGTTCAGTAATTATGGCGCTTAGGTGTTTAAAAGAGCCAATCAGTTTTATATGGCGATGTTTGACATCCTATTGCCATCCCACGGGAACTTATTTATGGGCTGAAAAGATGTCTATGTCTCTTTCCAAATCTAGAGAAACATACGTGCCAAGTTTCAGTTCAATCCTTTCTGTAGTTTTGACAACAGTGTAGGAGGAACCAATATCCAAACAATCTTTCGCTTTTGCATGAGCTAAACGTCAAGTGTAAGATACAACATAAACGTAAGTAAGTAATTTGTTGGTAAACGTGCTTCTGACAACGACGCCTACTCATTAAGATTGTCGAGTTGTGCCGTGTTTATCTATGTGTTGTAATAGTAACGTAAATAACATGTTATTATTTTCTTTGGCTTTACTGGAATATAATTAGCACGAATGAAAACTGCCGTTTTTACACATACATTTTATAAGCGAAAGTTTTTTTTGAAAGTTTGTTCCACCTTCACGCCAAAACTACTGAATGGATTGAGCCGAAACATTGCACATATGTTGCTCTGGACCCGTGATGCGACATAGGCTACATTTCATCCCATAAATCGTTCCTGTGGGATAGAAACGGGACGTCAAACATCACCATACCAAACGGATTCGTTCTATTTTGCTCCTTCACGCAAATTCATCTGAATGGATTGTGATGAATCTGCACATATGTTGCTCTAGACCAGCGTTTACCTGTAGGCCTTTTACTCGGGTACCACGCGGGCGAAGCCGCAAACAGAAGCTCGTAGCAAAATAGAATGGAGTTTATCAAGGGCAAGGAAAACGGGATTGGTTGGATGGCATGAATTCTTCAAGTTTCCGCGCCCACGCAGATGCGAAGACATGAATACAAACCAGGTTACGTACGACTTCGATTCATAGGGCATCGCAAGCAGACATTCCAACTGGATTTGTTTATATATGCGACTAGCATTACATCACATTAACACGCATACGATCCTTGGTACATCAAAAACGATCTCCAATGCCTCAATATTGATCTCGTCCCCAAAGTAATACAAAGGTACGCAGAAGCTCATGAGCGAAGGCTTCTTTACCACGTAAACGTCGAGGCAATCCAGCATCCGACAACTCGACATAGTGTACAGACTCAAAAGAACTAAACCTTTTGAGTTAGTGTAATTTAAATAATATAATAATGTAGTGTTTGTGCTAGTGCTACATAAAAATCACATGAATAAAGTGAATAACCTTATATGATAGAGACAGTAAGAAAAGTGCTAATGGATTCTTAGTTATAACTCGATGTATAAATCTATATCAGTTTTGAATTACTCATTAGCCTAACACTTGGCTAGCTCGTAATGCAATTGGGATGTATTAAGTTATGCATTTTAAAATAACAAAAAAAAAACTTCAACAGCTAAGTATACCTACTATCACGACCCTCCAAAACTTGGGAGGAGGGTAGAGTTCAAAGTCAAACACACGTACCGAGGAAGTGGTACAAAAATCTGAGGCCTGATTCTAGCAGTGGGTGAAGTCAAGCTGCGGATGAACAAGGTGGACCGTGGACCACGGGTAACGACCGATGATGATGAATGTCATTGAGCGACCGAAACAACAAAACGATATTCTGTAAGGTGATTCTCAAGCTCGATTGTATTGTTTGTAAACAGTTGATTTCCCAAGACGCGCAATAAACAGAGCCCGTGTTATAGTAGCTATCAATCAATCTATGCCACGGCACTACGCCCAGTAAAGCAGTTTCGCGTAGGACGCAAATCATTACAAGGTCTTCAAGGCTGAGAACAGCCTGATAATTTAATTTACAATTGCAATCCGTTCTTTTGACGGCTATACAGCACTCATTTGTTTTAAATAAAATATTTATTCAATAAAATGTACAATTAAACTAACATTAGTTAGTTTATTTGTACATTTTATTTAGTTATTTTGTACATAACAAAGGAATCAGTCCGATTACCTACGGACCGTTACAAACGGCCTAAAGGTAACTCAACTTTTAAATAAATAAATATATAGGACATTATTTTTTACACAGCGCCATCTAGCCCCAAACTAAGCATAGTTTGTAACATGGGAAGTAGATTACGAATAGAATACTTAAAAAAAATATGTAAATACATACGTACTATACGATACAACACCCAAACACAGAACAAACATCTATATTCATCATAAAAATCATGTTTTCCCTGTACTTAAAAAAAAAGTACCTATTCCTTTTGAAATTGCACTGCAATGAATGATCCAGATGCCAAAAATGCCTAAGCTCCATTTTTGGAATGTAATATTCATAATTAGATATAATATGGTTACATATTGTGGATTTAATAGGTAGTAACGCATTATACCTACTCATTATCGTGTCTAACTGAACCTAAACGTAAAACACAGCAAAATTACTTTAAAAGGACATACAAACCCTACACCCACGAAAGTGGTTTATTCGATTACATCGGAGTACTTAATATGGTATTAGTTAGGAGTTAGTTAGGTAGATAGTTAGGTAGGTAGTATATACATATACAGCACACCCAAAACACGGAATACAGGTAAAAGTTAAATAATTGAACATATAACAGAACATTCAAGTACTAACATCAATAAAAATGTAAGTAAAGAGAGTATGTGAGAAGCCGGATGCAGGAACACAATCATAATCATTCAAAGGCCATCAAAAAAGGCCGAAGATGGAGGCGCACTTCACCCGGAATCCTCAACAAACTGAGGAACTGGCTATCTTACCTCTAAATGCAGGAACACAACAATTTAAGAATTGTTGTTATGGCGACAGAATTAGGTAAGATGGTGGTAGATAGCCAGGCGGACTTACACAAAGTCTTACCACCAACCAAACCAAGCACAATATATGTACTCCCCCTGGGGATCGAACCCGGGACCTCTGGATCGGTGGGCGAACCACTAGACCTCGGAGGCGAGTAAAATGGTTAAAAATCTAGTTCCTAGTGGTCTCTAGCCCGGTTGATGGAACTGCTGCCTTGCATGCGACCACCCTTCTACCGAAGTCCGGCGTCAAACGGTTTATCATATTCCGCGGGAGTGCAGGAGCCTTCTGGGAAAGCTCGATCCATCGTATACCTTAATCCTTGCTCTGGCCAAGAGCTAACAGACAAGCCTAGAGGTTACATAAAATTAGGATAAATACCATGACCATGAATGGTAAATCTGTAAATCGCACTCACTTCTCATCAATACGTGCTTAAAGAACACCTGCCCTGCCTTGCAGCTGGGTAAACGGACTTACGTCTAGTCTATGATTCAACTTACTATCCGTGAGTACCTGAGCATGTAACCAAGGTTTGCTACTGTAGGGACCGCTTACTGGCCAGACACGGGCCAAAAAAGATATCTATATTATCCATCCATTTCACACCTAAACCACCCAGAATGTAAAATAAAATTGTGGAACAAACCACAAGCCGCCATGTGCTGGTCACTGGTAAGGTAAGGATATGAGAGCAACAATTTCCATAATCGACCCTGTGCGACAAAGAATGCTATGTCGTGTCAATTATACAAGCCACAAGGACTCCACTTGGTATTACGCACGTTTTTGCGTCATTGTCTTGCAATTGCTCAACGAAATACAACTTTACATTAATACGCTCAAGATGCATTTTGCAGGAAGACAAAGTGCTCAATATGGATTGTATAGCTATCATTATCTTCACCGCAAGGCGCAACAAGTTTTATCGAAAACAGGTGACTATCAACAGTGTTATCAAATAGTTTGAATTATTAACAGAAGAGCAACAACGGTATCATCCTTACATAGTTAAGTTCCCTATATGGTAATGCGGAATGTAAATAATGCCTTATTCGTATTGCTTGTTCCTTATTTGCATGTCTGAAGATAGTTGTAATAGTTACGTCAGCATTTCAAGCCAGATATCAGCAAGTTAAAGCTAGTTTGGTTGTAGAAAAGCCTTTACCTTTACGCAAGCAAAGCAACTCTCAAAAGGCATTTGCAAAATGACCCAGGCGGCAACTCTCTAGTGGAAAAAGCCCTCGAAGGACGATCTTTGAGGTTTTTTTATAGCTCTTGGCCTCTTGGCCAGAGCAAGGACGAGCACTATGATGGAACAAGATTTGCCATAAGGCGTTGGCTCTCCCGAGGGAACATGGCAAACCGCCGGCAGGCGGCAGGTGCTATCGCTAGCCAGGTGGATCTTTATAGGTCCTACCACCTGTGTTGTAATAATTCAGCCGTAACTAGCAATGTCAGCAATTCCGTTGCCCCGGGAGACTAGGAGGATCATACCCCACACTACCCCGTATAACAAATTCCGAATGATACAACGGTACACAGCCTAAATGGTAATTGGGCCGTTCAATCTCGTTTCCTGAGGAACGTGCGCTGGATTGAAACACGTAAACGTCCCAGATTCTTCACATTACGAGCAAATACGCTCAAATGCACTACCATCTGTTTTTAAATTTCTCGTTGGCAGCCACGTAGCTATTAGGGTGCGTGTTTGGAAAAGGGGCGTCTATTTTTGTCGCGTCTTTAGTTTTTATGCAATAACTATTTATGGGAGTGTTTAACGAGTGTCGTCGAGAGCAGAAGAGAGATTTATTATAGGAAAATGGAACCGTTTCAAAGTACCAATTTCACAATCTGTTACTTTTTCAAAATTAAAGCCATGTTTGAATGATTAGCCATCAAAATGAATGAAATGTTCGTATAGAAGATGATTTTGAGGAAACTACATGGATTTTTTCAATGCGGCGCGACAGCTGGCGCTTTCCCTTAATACATTTTACGAGGTGTTAAACTTGCTACTTTTATAATTTTAACTTCTAAAGAAACACATAAAAAGAACAACGCTGTAAAAAGATATGTTTTTAAATTCAACGTTCAAAATCGGGCGCGATAAAGTCAATGCGACGACGGCAAGAATTTTTAAGCTGCTCAGGACAGACGACACTAAGACTGCGGGCGCAATTTTGTGCCTACAAACATATACGTCTGCAATAGCCTAGAAATAAACTCACCATTTCCTTTTTCAGGTAAATAAGTTGCGAATCGAGATCGGAGGGTGGCTTGTCGCCAGGACTGTTCGGTGGCTCGGGATCCGACTCGCCTTCCGCAAAGCCGCTGAGGCTTTTGGGCAGAGGCGGCATCCCTTGCAGGGACATTGTGGAGATCGCACGGAACTGTTTACGCAACCTGCCGACAAAGATAAAAACATCTATTTTATTGACCAACATTTTAAAACACCACCATCAATCTTGAGCCACCGCGCACCGTCGTAAGTTCGAGTGTTTGTCGGTATCCTACAAGATTCTGAGAACGCTATTCCGAAAATCTAAAATCTAAAAATGTTGACATTAGCATCCTTGGTTTAGGAATTGCGTTGAAATTTATCGGTTCCTAAGTCGTAATTTTTTGATCCGAAAACTTTCTGTGAGTTTGAGAATCATTTACAAGCTACACAGAAATCATTTACAATGCGTATTTATCAGCGGCCACCGTCCGTCTTTCCAGATACGTACAAAATCAGGATCGTGGTAAGCACTAGAAATTATGTCTCGCAAGTCAAGAAATGTGTTTTGAAAAGTGATATGAAGATAAAAGTGGATCTTGGCTCAGAGATAAGTGATGACCGGCGGATAGGTTCGTTAAAAGCACTTCACTGGGGCGCGCGTCTCTAAAAGATTATTATATACGGGTTTTCAAGCTTTTGTTTGAAGTTCAGACAAGCATAAAGGACAATGTATATTTCATTTTCGTTAGAAGTCGGTGGAGAATGATGAGAGTGCTTTGTATCACGTCAGGCACCGCATAATATCATGTTTTATAAACAAATAATAAATAAATATTACAGGACATTCATTTTACACAGCGCCATCTAGCCCCAAACTAAGCATAGCTTGTAATATGGGAACTAGATTACGGATAGAACACTCAAATACTATTTGTAAATACATACGTACTAAATGATACAACACCCAAACACACAACAAACATCCATATTCATCACACAAATGCTTATCCTGGGTAGAAATCGAACCCACAACCTACAGCGCAGAATGCAGAGTTACTTCCAACTAAGCTATGAGGCTTGAAATGTATTAGTGATCTCCTGGGACTTGTCGTGGTTCCCTTTATCCCACCATGGTAATTTCCAAAATTAATTGTTCACGCCTTCACTTTACATCACATTAATCTTAATCTTAATCTCCATACTTTGCAGACGGGTTGAAAATAGCAGAAAAGTTAGTGTGTTCTAACTTTAATTAACGCAAGACGATGCTGCTGCCTTTCCCTGAGTTAAATGAGCCCAGTCGCTTTCTACGATATCTACTGAACTCGAAGGGCCCTATTCTTGGTTCGTAAGAGTAAAGCGAGCGATGAAACTCCGTAACTCGCGGCTTGACCAAGTTTCATATTCGAATGTTTATTATTACAGTTAAAAAATCGGAACATCTAGTAATGACCATACGCGTGTAAAATTTAAAATTTTACATAGCGTTGGACATAATTGAATTAATTATATCCGTACCATTAGGAACCGCGTTTGAAACCTCTTCGTTTGCCGACAGTTTCCGTTATATTGTCTTTGAAGCGATTAGAGCATAGCTTGTACGGTCGCCTACACTTCTTAATTTTCAAAATGGCGAGGTATTTACTTCCGTGTAGCGATACTAAAACGGATAGATTTTGGACAGGAAACATCGATATCATCAATATCGTAATGTCGGATTGGACTTAAATTCCGATAGACTTCAATTCTACACTCAAACCATTTCTGAAACTATCCTGTGCAAGTCTTGATAATGGAGTTAATCAAAAATTCCGGAGTTAAAAATAGCCGGAGTTTCCGTAATCTCCATCGGAAATGTCCGAATTCGATCCGATAAGGCTTCCCGAATGTTTGAGAATAGATATACTGGTAGACTAGACATGTTATTAACCTGTATATCTATCAGGCATGGAAACAAAATAACAAAATGGATACAAAAAGTAATGACAGAATTTACCAGACGTGACTAAAAATCGGGACTATTTTTTGCACCCAGAAATACTTTGCTTTCTGACTTCCAATGGGTAAAGTGAGACTGTATTAAGTAAAACATTTAACCCATTACCACATATTTGCGTAGTAATAAAAATATCGATTGATTTGTTTTATTTTATGTCTCAGAGAAAGAGAATAAAAAATAAAAAAGATGACCATTTAGATTATTATTGCTTGCTGTATTTGCAAAATTAAAATAACCATTTCGATACCTATTTCGATTAGTTTGAAAAGTGTAAACATATTAGTGCAGGCGACTGTACAATGACCGTAAGAAGTTTTTGAGTAAATTGAGCACAGTCATGGCTTTACATTGTGTATTACATTCAAGGTAATGGGCATTATACTAAATATGTACTATGTAGGGTACATACTGTGTGTGGTACTTATGATGTAATTGTATACAAATAAGTATTCTATCCGTAATCTAGATCTTTAGTGTGCTAAGTGAAATGTTCTATAATATTTATTTAATGTATGAAGAAAATATCACAAAAACTTTTCTACTTTTTTTAGAGATAAGCTGTTATGATACAGTATGGATCTTTAAAAAAGGGGGTTTTAAATTCATAAAATGGTCGGCAATGCGCGAGTGATGGCCATGACTCCCTTTACCTGGCCATGGATTTGTTATTTTTTCAACTACCGATCAAGCTCTCTCTTTATCCCAATATCGTAGATAATATAGAAAAATCATTTAATATAGAAATAGATCATTTGAATAACTGTTCGTAAATCTATTGTCATGATAAGCGATATTTTAAATAAGTATGTGAATAAAAATAAGGAATTTACAAAATCATAAAATGATTTGTAATAGTTCTATATAAGTATTGTACATACACATTCATAAAGAACTGGTCCGTAATGAAGCCAGTCATATTCCAAGGTGACGTGATCTAGCTAGATCATTATGAAAATCAAGCAACGCCGCTTGTCAACCTCGTCCTACGCAACACTAGACCACAAGTTAGCGATACCAATGATGACCATTAAAAAAAAATACTAAATGGAGACGGGACAAGCAAGCAGCTCAACCGATGTTAAGTACAACTCCTTACAAAGCCTTACTACAAACCCTTCAAACCAGAATACAGCAATGCAGCTTGGCCGTCAAAATAGGTAAGGTGGTAGTACTTCCCCAGACGAGCCCTTTCACAAGGAACTCTACTAATCTATTACTCTACTTTTAAACAGTCAGCTAATTAAAGAGGTTTTAATCAGCTCCAAAATGTTTTTTTTCAGTGTTTCCTTAGTTGCAAGTTAATTAAAAACAAGGCGTTTTTGGGTGCAAAAATATACCTAACATTCTACTGACGTACTCCATCATAAATGCGGATTCGAACGTGATGTCAAAACAACTATACAGTTAAAAAAAACATTCAATTACTGGTCTTTATACGCCAAAAAAAACTTCGGACCCCTTTTAGCCATAACGTTTGCGAAGAGAAGTGCAGAAGGTTATAATTATTTAAAAAAAAAACACTGTCGAATTTCCACGTCTTGTCTTCTACTTTGTGTAGAACTATTTAGGATTGGTAGGTAGATTATCTACGTGCTGTCATATGTATTCTGCTTTTGTGTGTGACAATGGTGTGACACGAAAACGACATTCAAAGGCCGGAATGTAGGTGACACGCTACTTGAATTTTGGCATTTCCGTGACCTAGAATGGGTAATGTATTGTACTTACGTACAAATCTGACGACCAGAGCCCTTATTCTGTATGACCAATCTTTTCTTAACGCGCCCGCGTTACGATATCTGCATGGAATCATTGTATTGACATATCATAACGTGTGCGCGTTAAGAAAAGATTGGTCATACAGAATAAGGGCTCATAGGGCAAGCAAGACACGACCGGGTTAACTATCTAGTGACCTTAGAACACATATAATTCTCCACTTGTTAGAGCTTAGCTATATACCAGAATTTACAAGCAAGAGCACGATTATTGTTGAGGACTATCACTTAAAGTCATTAAAAAAAAAAAAAAAAACGTGAGTTTATTAAAAAAAATATCACTCTCAATTTTTTTTTCTATTAACTTATTAACTTTCTATTAAACAGGCAGGACATTAATAGTCCCAAACTAAGCAAAGCTTTTTACCTATATGGGAACTAGATTACGGATATAATACTTACATACTTTTTTTTGTTGTTGATACATACTTATCATACGATACAACACCCAAACACAGAACAAACATCAATATTCACTCAGGACCTGTTGTGTGATATAAATGTTTGTCCTGGGTGAGAATCGAACCCACAGCCTTTTCAGAGCAGAACTACTACCAACTGATCTGTGAGGCTTGTTGATTTGATGTACTTATATGAATGCAATGAACTAAGAAAACAATATACGACGCAATAATTTGAAGACGAAAGCAAGGTGTTTCTGGGTGCAAAAAAACTAAAAAACTGTGATTAACTTAGCCATAAGTAAAAAAAAAACATTGAGTTACTTAGCAGTACCCGTTTTATAAGTTTTCATAAGGCAGTGTCCGGTGCAATTTTTTTTTTCCAAGGAGCACTTACCTAGATTGAAGGTCTACGTCAAGTATGTAAGCATACGCATGATCATAGCCGTCGTCTGTGCCGCTGGCCACAGAAGACACGGCATAATTCGGCTCAGAATCATCAGAATCACACTGTCCATTAAAATCTTCGCATACATTGAAGCCTTTTATGTCATCACACTCCTTTGAGTCCAAGCATTCCGGCACATTGGACGCAGACCGCATCGTCTGTAGCTCGTATATCAACATTTCATGATTATTCATGTCCTTCATCATTAAGATCTCTGGAGAATCGTCTCCGTTGCACAGATTCTCGGAACCTTTACCTTTATCTATGACAGTGTTAGCTTCGTCTTTATTATTATTATTTCTACTGGCGAGAATTTCAGAAATCAACAACTCTGTGACTCGGGATGTTTTTCTCTCCAAGGAATTCGTATTTTCATCAGATTGATCATGTTTCTGGCTAATAGTATCTGACGGAGGAATCGGTGGAGGCTGGCAAGAGCGATCAGCGCATTCACTGCTTTTGACTTCCTTTGATGGGCTATTTCGTAATCTGTCATCGAATTCTTGAACTTCCTCAACGGAAGCATAGGGTGCCTCAGGTGTAGGACTTTGAGGCTTTGCGTCGATTGGCGTGGAATACAGACTAATATCCACTTGTCGCGATGAGTAAGGACTTATTTCAACCTTCGTCTTATGTTCGTTACTATTAACTATTTTTTTATGTACAGGTAAGGGCTTCATTGGTTTAAGCTTAGGTTTCGGTGATAGTGGAGGTGGTGGCGCTTTCCGTAATGGTAGGGTCTTTTCCGCAAAACTGGAAGATTTAGAGACTTTACATTTCGCGTCCTGTTCCAATTTGTTGGATGTAGAAAGTGATCGCACTAAAATTTGTCTGCATGTTTTTACCGCTCTGGAATTGAGAGATTCATTTGATCGCTTGATAGATGCAGGCGCCGGTATCGAATTACTGTCACTAGAACTCCTTCTTGAGTTTGGTCCACTTGACTTCTTTTCGTCAGACGAGGAGCTACGGTCGCTGATAACATCTCTGATGAAAGATTTAACACGCGCCAAACCGTTCTGTTTCGGAGCTACCACAGTGGGATTTGCAGTGTTCGCTCTTTCCAAGGTTCTACTTCTCGGAGTGGACAGTTCCCGTTTGGAGAACGCCCTTGATTTGGTGAAGTTCACCTTGGAATCGGCAACGGCCTTCCTGGTTTTCGCTAGCGCCTCCGCGACCACACTTTGATTGGGTCGCGGAGGCACAGGAGGCGGACCTTTAAGTTTGTTGCTTTTCATCGGTTGTGCGTTACTCTGTAGCATCAGCATGCTGACCGAACCGTCACTCGTGCAATACTATAAGAAGGGTTATAGTATAAGGAGCGCGTTAGACCGGCACCGAGCGCGCGATCGCGAACGCTCCTTGCGTGGACGAGACGTGCGTTCCGGCGGGCGCGCGGTTTTTGACTGACTGGCCAGCTACCGGCATGAGTCGCCGCTGTGGGCCAGCGATGCGATTCACCACTCGCTCGTCGGCTAGCCGCCGCGTCGAACGGTACGTCGGGCTTCGTCCGTTCCATACATGCTAAACGCGCCACCGCAATGCCTCTCGCACTTATCACTGCATTACTGTGTCACTGAATGCACACTAGTAAGGTGCGGTCTATTATTTCTGCGGCGCAGTACAGTAAGGGCAAACAATGAATTGACCCACGGTTTAATGTAAAAGTAGTTGCTTTATAGAATGAGCGCAATAGCGGCTACCGCGGGCGAAACACGCGACTATTGTTTGCATTGTTATTTCGAAAGTAGTTACCTACTCCATGACCTATTGTTTCCTTAGCTGTAATCAAAATGTTACGGTGGAGCTATTGTTTACAAGTTGCTTTCGAAATGTGCGGTAACTCATCAATAAAACATTTAAAATGAAAGAAATACCTACATACAGTACAGAAAGAGATTAGGTACATCAATTATTACAGTAGGCACTTTTTCTGGTGGCCCTCTACTAATGGAGGTTATAGCAGTCAGCTCAGCGAATTTCTGCTGGTCTTGCGAAAAGAGAAATAGATGTTTGACACTGGCGATATTCGTCCACTCTCCGATGTTCCTCAGCCACAATTTCTTTCTTCTTACAATGCATTGTTTGCCCATTGCTTTGCCCGTCATGATACTATGAAGCAGTTGGTATTGCTTGTATCTTAGCATATGTTAGCATGATGGTTAGTATCAATTCACTAGCTTTCTCAACACATTGCAAAATCATTGCAAAAACATTGAAAAACTTCTGCATCACATCTCAAAGGCATCAAGATGTTGTTATATATTATGATAAAAACATACCTACATCACACCTGTATCCAAGAGGGGTAGGTACTATGTAGGTACTATGATTGTATGGTACTATGTAGTCCTTGACACTTCATAATTTAACAGGTCTCATAGTAACTCTCATTATAAATCTCTAAATCTAAACATCAAAATAAGGGTGTTTTTTTACGCTCACCGATGGTTCCAACTCACATTTCATGGCAATTCTGATGGACAGAGGAGGCTTAATAATGTTGTACTACTGGGCCTTCTTAAAAATGTAAAAACATGTTCTTAAAACAAGATAATTTGGACAGGATTTTTAATGCTCAGGCTGCAGCAGGCGCAGTTTTATATATGGAGAGGCAGTATATGACAAAGATGCTGAAAAATCTTTCACTCCACCTACTCAATAAGTAAAAATTATCCCGAAAAATGTAAACATAGATAATAAAGAGCTAAACAAATAAAGGAGTCAATTCTGTGTCGGAATCCATCCTTTTAGTTTATTTCCAATGTCTACAACACCAATAGGCTTTTATTTATTCCCTTGGTACATAATCTACTATAGAAACCTACCCTATAAAAAAAAATTTTTTTGGATTATCTAAATCCAAATATACAATTTCTATATGAGACAGACACATTAAAAATTTATTGATAGATCTTTTATAGCTGCCCCGTGGTAAGGATATGCATTCTTGATAACTACCAAATTACTTGAAGAACTTTGATGATGTAAAGTGCCACATACAATCCTCTTCTTCCTATAGATAGTAACAGAGAACTGTTGAATAGTGACAGTTGATACTGATTGTGTGTCGTGTTTGTGTGTCGAAGATGGCTGGTACCTGAATCCGATTAGAGTTCTTATTAATAGTAAAACCTACCTGATAAAACTCTTCACTTGTTATTAAACTTCCAATCCTGTCTGCACATGGGACACTGTTGCTGCGGTTGCGAGTGCAACCACTTGACGATGCAGTGAATGTGGAAGCAGTGAGAGCAGGCACCCCACACCAACGGGCAATCGTCTCCCGGCAATTTGCAATCCGGACAGCAGCTATCGAAGGGCATACGACAAATGCCGCAATTGTCGTCGTTTGCCACCCAGCGCCACGTCGCTACCCCCGTCCAGCCTGCACATATTTTTATTTTTAAACTTTTATATGTTTTCTGGAAACTACTAAAATTATTATTGTAGGTGCTGAGCGTAACTTACTTTTTACAGTCACTTTCATAGTATGTAAAACATCACTGGCAAACCATTCACAAAATAAACTTGGAGTGCGTTTAAAATTAACGTAATAACAGATATCTGCATTCGATACTCAATTCACATCACAACATAAATAATTCAATATTTTGAAGAAGTTGGAAATGTAAAAAATAATTTGAGAAACGTTTTCTCAAGCAAAAACAAAACAAAGTTTTGCGTTGAGACAGTTTTGAAGACATTATGCGACACATTCAACGTATACAAAATCAGCTGTCCTTGGTTTGTTATCGTTATTCTGAAGACATGCCAGTAGAAGACAATACCGTGGCTGTATGTATGCAACACAGATCGCCAGAATTTCATCATGGCAAACTATCAAAAGCATCATGGCAGATTAAATACGGCTAGGCCGTTAACAGGGTCAAAAACACAAACTATGAGGTAAATGAACATTTGAATGCAAGTCGAATACTGTGTTAGTCTTTATATTTTTTTGCGATTAGAATACATTATTTTGAAATGAAATAAAAAACCAGTAACCTATACATCGTTCATTTGGTAAAAGATTGACGTAACGTAACTAACAATTTACCATTTTACAGGAGAGCTATTTGTAAGTTTTTTTGGAGTTTTGTAGTGAATTTATAAGATACTAGTGGTAATATTGTGATTCATTAAGGTATAAATTAGAGCTATGTTTACGCAATTTCTTATGTCATTTAAAGACGCTGAATATTATTTACATTTTATCCGCAATATAAAAAAAAACTACCAAGGTACCTGTAATTTCGTCATTGCTTCACCAGAATACAGCCATCTACAAATAACTATGCTTATAAAATATTCTGTGATTTTATGACCAAAAAAATGTTTATTATGTATTTATCATTTATTATCACTATTTACCATTCAAAATTTTGAGAATGCATCCTTTGAACAATTCACTTTTTTATTTGGTAAGTTAAGTACCTACTCAATTAATCTCAAAATAGTGCTAGAAACTTCTTAAATCTTACTAGTTACCAAAGCATTCATCCACAATGAACCTATTTCTAGTTTTCTTGACATCTCTTAATTATTGGTCATAAGTTCTGACTGGGCACGTAAATAGGACCGGTGTATTTTGCCTTCTTTACAGCTCTTTCAATAATCGGATGCGCATTGTCTCCATAATACTGAGTACGCCCTCGAATAAAACAATGTGGATTATGAACTTAAAGTTTCGACAGCGAACAGATATATGGAGAAAATAATATACAGAGCCTAAATATACAGAAGACTATCGATAAATATTATAATTATGAATCTGCAGCTATAACTGGATAATACAAGTTACATTAGGTAAATAATCACAACATTGCAAAGTGAATAAATAGCACATCGTACACAATCAGAATTCGCAGATCAAAATCACAATCAGATTCAGAATCTTTGTGACAGCGAAAATAACATATATAAATACTTTATTCTTTTTCTCAATATAATAAAGAAAAAGTATTTATGCATAACTAAATAGTTTTCTAACAATAAATGATGGGTTTGTAGAATAGGTACCGCCAAAGTTTTGAAGACATTAATGTCGAAATCCTGCCGGCAGACCTTGTGCACGAAAGTCCGTGAAAACCAAATTGATCTACGGCCGCACCGCACCGGCACTGGTGGGAGGCGCAGCATCTTGTACCCAACCGAAGACAAGTGGCAATACGGAAAGTTACTGGATCCATAAGTGTACCGGTATTGTAAGATGGATGTGCTTGCAGCCAAAAACGTGATTCCCATTTTGAAACAGCCAAGAGACGAGCACGATCTGTGGAGGTTGAGCACGTATGTAATAGATAATTCCGTGTCAACTCGCACAGAGGCCCGTCCCACTGCTAAAATGAAATCTATGCTTTACCCTTAGGATAGCTATTCCCATATAAGCGGTAGCTAGCTAAAAGCGGTCCTGGCGAGAGGGCTCCCGCTGATAGTGTGTTCATAACTGACTGACGTAAATACGAACAAATTTTAATAAATCAGTTTTTTTCTCGTTTTGACATGGTAGGTACTTTTAAGTTTCCTTATTTCTTAACTAATAGTGAAAACATTTTTTTGGCCTTCATTATTCTCATTTTAATAAGCCTCATAGCTCAGTTGGTAGTAGCTCTGCCTGCTGCGCTGTAGGCTGTGGGTTCGATTCCCAGCCAGGACAAACATTTGTGTGATGAATATGGATGTTTGTTATGTGTTTGGGTGTTGTATCATATAGTACGTATGTGTTTACAAAAAGTATTTAGGTAGGTATTCTATCCGTAATCTAGTTTCCATATTACAAGCTATGCTTAGTTTGGGGCTAGATGGCGCTGTGTAAAATTAATATCCTATACTGTAATATTTATTACTCTAATTTTGGTTCTTTATGTGTTGGTTTGCCTTTCGAAAAAAATAAACAAAGTTCATAATAAATTACAATTCATGTGCCAAACTTGTCAAATAACTTGCAGTCTTGCTGTGGTCCAGTGATTCGCCCAACGCGTACCTATCAGATCAAGAGGTGGTCTTCGATCGATAAGTCCGCTTTGCTAGCTACCACCATCATACATTATGTCTGTCCCCAAAATAATCTTTATTGTTGTGTTCCGGCATCTAGAGGTAACATAGCCAGTTCATCAGACTGTTGAGGATTCCGGATGGAGTGCGAAAATTCTGATTACCAAATATACGAAAGTATGGCATTAAAAAAGAATTTACGAAAGCAAAACAATTCAATTAGTTTAGGCTATTATGATGTGTATAACCCCAAGGTTCAGGGGGTTGGGGAGACCTACGTCCAACAGTGTGGACTGCGAAAGCATACTGATGATGATGATGATGATAAAGTAAATAAAAAAAATTATGTCGTCGTTGCTATTTTTATTGTTGTCATTGTCATTTGTCAAAATTAATAGATTATCATTGTCAGACATTGTCGTTGCGTTGTTGGTCGTTGCTGCGCGCTGCTGAAAGGAATGAAATGAAACTGAAACAAATATTCTACAGAATTTTTTGATGTGTTGGAACTGTTTGTAGTTATTTCTTTCCCTGAAGTTACTAAATAGTGTGTAAAAATGACTACGTTTGATGCGAAATACGATGTAAGTGCGCCCTGATTCCCTCAAGACAAACCTGATCTAGGTATAAAAATAAAAATAAACTACATATTTGATACCTACCTTTCAAGATCCTAAATTTATCTAGGATCTACTACAACTACAGGACTACTAGTCTACAAATTCGCAGTAATTTCTAGTTTTATAGGTCAATTTAAGGATATTGGTAGTACCTAGGTAAAAAAGTAAACCATTGCAACATAATAAATTCTAAAGTAACTGTCTGTTTATCTGTTACATTTTCACGAATAAACGGCTGAATAAAATAATAAAATAGGCTGGTCATCGTAATATAAAGGTCAAGCTTTAGGTTCTTTCCATACCTTTTGGCATATGAGGGCTCAGTAGTCCTGCTTAGGAAAGCTAGGAAATATGTTTGTATGGGAATACAAACATATTTCCCCAATCATTTTGAAATGGCAAGTCCAAGAAAAAATAAATTTTGCAGGTATAATCGGTTAAGGATAGTATGTGTCTATGTGCATTACTTTTTACAAAAAACTAAAACAAACTAAAATATGTGAAATGAGTTTTCCCATAGGTACACTTAAGCTTTTCCATACTTGCCAATATTTTGTTTGTTATTTTGTTTTTATGCACCATAGATACAGATTAATTCAGCGTGGCAATGTAGCCAGTGTCTTGGGCATGCTTCCGTCTGGTACTGGTCTGGAACAGTTGAGTTACCTATAGGCCGTTTGTAACAGTCCTTAGGTAATCTGACTGATTCCTTTGTACATAGTTTAATTGTACTTTTTATTGAATAAAGAGATTGTTTAAAAAAAAAAAAGATTAATCCTATCTAATGTTGTACCCTATGGGGCTGACATAAACATTATGTTTAAAAGTCTTGAAATAAATGATTAAAAAAAAGCAGAATAAAAATGGTGGTGCTGAAATAAAAATATTATATCATTAGCTTTATTTTAGATTCATTATGGGACTTTAAATCAAGATTGTCAGGGTATGGTTGCAACATTTCTTCATGCAAAGCGAAAAGTGTAATGCATGGCCCCTACGACCATCCAATCTATGGTTTATGACTTTTTTCTGCCCACCTGATGTTATGTATATAACTGCCTGATTGTAAGTTAACTGTAGTAAGCTTATGATGATGAATAGAGGTGTCTCAGGATCGCTATTTGTGGCATTTATGTAGGTGGTAACTAGTGATGATGTTTTTGAGAAACATTTTATTTATTTCTTTCAGATGTTTCCTGCTGGTGATGTCGGAACTGTAGAGGGTGAAATGAATATTCCATCAAGTGGTGGAGCTCCTGGTAATGCTATGGAATTCAACACACTTGATGAACCAATCAAAGAAACTTTTGTAAGTAATTATGATTCACTTACATAATGGCTACCTATATTCAATGTCATACAACAGGGACAAACAAAGTCGAAGCAATGTCTATGTCTTACCACAGCACATTATCCTCTTCCACTTCCACCTGTCACTCTTCATCCTTGAAAGTCGTTATCTTATCTGTCCATCCAGCGGTTGCCTGGAAGAGATCGCTTTCAGCGATAAGGCCGCCCATTGTTTTACCAGTGACGTTAGATTAAGTTTCCACTATCTGTATTTTGTTGTTATTTGTAAATGGTGAACAATTAAGAGTTATCTATTTATCTATCTATCTTCAACTCAGCATCCACTATTCTCACATACATATCATCGCTTACACAATCCATCTATCTCGTCCTCGGTCTACACCAAATCTAACATCTGTCCACATTCATACCTTACCATTCTTTTATATATGTGAATTTCTTCCTTTCGCATGACATGTCCTTTGTACATACTATGCTTACCTTATTGTTTTTTTTTTTGTACAAAGGGTAAGCGCTTAGCCTTCATCTCACCAGGTTACAAGTTAAGATAAGGCCGATAGTGGAGGTGCACTTCACCCGGAATCCTCAAGAAACTGAGGAACTGGCTATCTTACCTCTAAATGACAGAACACAACAATTTTAGAATTGTTGTTATGGCGACAGAATTAGGTAGGATGGTGGTAGCTAGACAGGCGGACTCAAACAAAGTCCTACCACCAACCAAACCGAGCACAATATTGTATTCGGATCTGAAATCGTTGGGTTGAACCACTAAACCACAGAGGCGGGCATCTCTTCCTCAATCTACCAATACACCTACATCTGTCCACATTCTTTTATTTATGTGACTTTCTTCCTGACCTAACCTCATTGTTTCCGCACTTTCAGACGTTCCTTGTCAATAGGCTGTAAATCACACTAAATTAAAATTCTGTTAAAATTCTGTGTTTCTGTAAACAAAAGAAATACAGAACCATTGATAATTATATGACTAAAAGTACAATGGGCTATCACTTAAGAGCATTGTGCCTTCATTAGAGATAAATGTTCAATTTGTTAAAGATGTATATAAATAATTACCTATATGACCATAACTATATATTATATAGTAAATTAAAACATAATTTATTTACTATGTAACAGTCCTTTTACTATTATTAAAGAAAGACATTTTATTTTCTAGATGCGAGATCTAAGAGCAGTGGGCAACAAGTTTTATCATGTCCTAATCCCGAGAGAAAAGACAAGTTTATTGAAAGAATGTAAGTTGCCTCTAGATATTTTGTTCACTTATCTATAACTATTAAATATTAAATATTACAGGACATTAATTTCACACAGCGCCATCTAGTCCCAAACTAAGCATAGCTTGTAATATGGGAACTAGATTACGGATAGAATACATAAATACTTTTTTTTTTTTAAATACATACTTATCATACAATACAACACCCAAACACAGAACAAACATCAACATTCATCACATAAATGTTTGTCCTGGGTGGGAATCGAACCCACAACCTACAGCGCAGAAGGTAGAGCTACTACCAACTGAGCTGTGAGGCCTGTAACTATAAAAGAGCTTAACTTTACTGACTGACTGAATTACTGATTCTTCATCACCGAGCCTGAAATCTGAAAATAGGAAAGTAGCTTTCTTTTATAGCCTTATAACCCTACTAAAGCGGCGTTTTTCGGAAAATCGGTCTAGTAAATTTTTTGATGATACTTAAAATAATTCAAAAAACATTTACAAGTTAAAAGTCAAAGTCAAGGTCAAATATTTTTATTCATTAAGATTTTTAGGATAATTTTGAAACTTCAAATCTACCGCCTGTTCGGAATTGCGACCAGCACACAAGGAGAAAGGCAAGAACCTCGGGCTGGTTAATTTTTGATCCATTTAACATTTAGGTAAACAGTGTTTATAATAATTTGATAACATTACATTACATTAATTTGGTATAAATATTATTTCCGTGGCGATTGTGGTTTAAGAATCGACCTCTCCTAAGAATGTCGTAAAAGCCGACTAAGGAATCCCACTAGAAAAAGGGCAGCAGCATACTTCTGTGTATTATAAACACTCTTACTGCGATCACCAACTGAGCGTCTTACTGAGCCTGCCGAGCGTGATGATTATGGCAAAACCCTCCAGCTTTGGAGGACGCCCTGTCTCTACTACTCATGATACACATTATAAACCTAAATAATACTTACTGTCTGAAAAATATTAATTACTGCCTAGGTACCTACTTAGTGATGGGTACTTAGTGGAATGAAAGCTCCGTAGTACCGCCCTTTTCGCCATCATAAATACACTGTTTAGACAACAGTCTATTGATGATGGTAATACTATAGTGCAGTGTAGGGGTGCACTATGTCAGGATAATGGGAACGATCTTTCCCATTATCCTGTTTTTGATTTATAAACTGTGGACTTTTGTGGCCTATAATGATGATGATGATACAAGAATACAGCATTTATAGCCAGAATGCATCATAAGACAATTCCACTAAGCCCAAACAATGCCAGGTTAAATTGTTTTTTTACGGAGTTTCGGTGGTCATCATCGTCATCTGATGATGAAGCCAAAGGCCCACCCTAAACCTACCGGAAGGCAGGCAGTTCAGTGGGACTACTACGTATCATCATTACTGCGATCAACAACACGCCTGTCAAGCGTGGTGATTATGGCAAAACCCTGATAATGATGATACTGGAAGGTAAGCAGTTCAATAGGTCTACTTGTGACCGTAAACACCACAGGAAAGCAGAATACGCAATTTCGTTTACTTGTAAGACATATTTTTTCCAGCTATTAACATTATATAAAGTTTTGATATAAAAACCAAACTCCTCCTCAAATCGTACTCCTCATTTCTGAGGGTCGTGATTCCCCTTTGGAAGCAACTTGGTTCTGACAATGTTCCGCCAGCCGATTTTTTTTTTTTAATTTTGAAAAACCAAACTACTGTACCGATTTCGATAAAACTTCTATGGGACCACCTCGAAAGCATGGCCTACCAAAAATAACAAGAATCATCAAAATCTATTTTGAATTGACGGAGTAATCGAGTAACAAAAAAAAAACATCCGAATTGAGAACCTCCTTTTTTTGAAGCCTGTTAAAAAGTGTTTATGTTTTTAGGATAAAGTAAAGCTACTAAGATAATCCCTGTAAACTTTCATAGCAAACTATGAAGAGTATGATATAGGAGAATTTTACTACAGAACCTTCTTAACATTTGGTAGCATCCTATTTCTCATTGAAATACCAGCAAGGGTAATAGTGAATGTATTAGGCAAACGGGAAATTTGATTTTTCTTGTGTTCCTTTATACTTTATTTTATTTTTGTCCACAATTGTTTATAGGGGATCTATGGGGCCCATTGCTGCTTTGTACTCTCATGGCCACCATGCTCCAAGGCTCCACAGAAAGAGCAGACAACACCAATGATGGTGGTCCGGAGTTTGCTGAGGTATTTGTATTGGTTTGGATCGGAGCGGCCGTTGTCACAATCAACTCCAAGCTTTTGGGTGGTAACATGTAAGTAGCCTTTGAAATGTATACTTATAATTATTGCTGAGTTTTGATGTTGAAAAAGTGATCCACCAGTCCAACGAGAAGTGCAACATGCAATAAAAAATAAGGATTTTTTATATCTATTCTAAACAAATACTGCCTGGCTATTGAGATAGTGGTTGAACATTGTTTATTTTAAACATTTATTGCGCTACTACTTCAACTTCAACTTCTTTGATGCAACCGTTTTATCGATTCTGCCAGTGTCGAGTATTTAGAGTGTCGTAAACAGAAAAAGTTGGAGAACAATATTGAAGATTCGGCACTTTGATAAATTCCCTTTTTTTTTTAAGGAGGGTTAATCTTCAATATAAAAACACATGCAAACACAAGTTGTTAGTAAAAAATATATAGAAGCGATGAGGTTAGAGTGTGATGACTATATACAACATTTACAGTTTAATGCTAATTTTATATATAAATTTACATAATATACAAATACGGAGGGAAAAGGTTAGGCTAAGGAGGGATGTGAGGGAAGTAGGACGATCGAAGCGCTTGCAAGCACTTGTCAACTTGACGCTTGTACCCGATTCTTTTCGTGATTTTTGACATTAAATTGAATATTATTTATTTCTTATTATGATTAATAGTTATTGGTGGTATACATTTTACATTTTTATTGTAAATGCACCAATTCCGACAACGTTACTTATATAGTAATTATATGCAATAGTCTGAAATTTTATTGCATAATTGTATTAATTTATCATTGTTTGTTATTATTTCTAATGTTTGTTACTTTTATTCGACTGTTTTTTTGACGTGTAACTGATGTTATTAATAAAGTAACTTGAACTTGAACTTGACATTCACCTGAATGTCAAGCTGTTAATGTCAAAATGCCATGTATGTAGAAGGCCACCTAGGGGTTTTAGTGAGTCGCAGTCCTGGGTACCTCACATAACCTCATCGTATCAAGACGGTGGGGATCTTGTCAAAGATTCCCCCTCGAAAAAATAGTAATGGTTATCAAGGGTCATGCCCTTCGGAATTCCGGCTCAGAGCCAAGTTGATTTTTTAACCGCCTTTGTGGTCTAGTGGTACAACCCACCGATTTCAGATCCAGAGGTCCCGGGTTCGATCCACAGGGGGAGCAATATTGTGCGTGGTTTGCTTGGTGGTAGGATTTTGCTTAAGTCCGCCTGGCTAGCTACCACCATGTTACCTAATTCTGTCGCCATAATAACAATTCTTAAAAAAAAAATGTGTTTCGGCATTTAGAGGTAAGATAGCCAGTTCCTCAGTTTGTTGAGGATTCCGAGTGAAGTGCGTCTCCAGCTTTGGCCTTATCTCAACTTGTTACCAGGTGAGGTAAATTCCAAGCGCTTCCCCGTCGTACAATAAACAAAAGAGTTCATATGACAGTTATAAAACAAAAGTAATAATGTATTGTTCCAGCTCATTCTTCCAGTCGGTGTGCGTGCTGGGCTACTGCTTGTTTCCAATAGCGGTCTCACTGGTGGTGTGTCGCATCATCTTGTTCAGTGCACAGAACACATTCCTCTTCTTCCTCAGGCTGGTTATATCCATGATGGGCTTTGTCTGGGGTACTTATGGTAAGCTCCTACTTATTTTTTATCATACGACGCGGAAGCCCTTGGCCTTCATCTCCTCTGGTTTCAAGTTAGGCCGAAGGTGGAAGCGCACTTCACCCGGAACCCTCAACAGTCTGAGGAACTGGGTATATTACATCTAAATGCCGGAACACGACTATTTTAGAATTGTTGTTATGGCGACTGAATTAAGTAAGATGGCGGTAGATAGCAGGCGGACTTCAACTAAACTTGAACACCAACTAAATCAAAAAAGTATATGAATATTTAGTTGTTTTAATAAATATATTAAAATTATTAATGTTCAATTCAAAATAGCATGTCTATTCAAATGAAATATTGCAGCTATAATTGGATAGAGATTCTGGGTTTGTAGTGTGTACTTTTTCTAAAAAAATAATACAAATCTTAATATATGGAAAAGTACATAATTACCATCAAAGGTGTGGGTTGAGTTAGCCGTTATACACACTAGTTGGGAATAGCAATTTCTTTCGAGAGATAAACAGTGCTTGATACTACCTTACTTAGTACCTACGAGGAAAATAAAAAAAACATATTCTTTAATTGAAATTCATATTAAGATTGTTACAGCTATTAAAAAGTGTACTCGTTAATCTTCTTTCAAAATTAGTATACAGAAAAAGTTAGTGGCCAGTATGATTTTGCAGTCTTGGTGATAAACAACTTTTTGTTTTTGGCATTACATAAGGTTTTATAGTTATATGACCCAAAAGGAAAAAAACAGCACGTTGTCAATGAATTTTTATAGAGTTTCTGCCCGCTCAGCGCGTTAACCATGGATCTAGGCTCTATCCGAACAGGCATAGAATAAAAGAGTTTTTCCATACATACACTTTTCACATATTTAGAATTATATTGTGTTTTTTTTCGGTTTGCTTGTTCGACTCGCACTTGGCACTCTTAAATTGAATATGGGTCAGCTCTTGACCTTGACATTGACCTCGAATCTTGAAGGTTGCGCTATAGAGCAAGGAGTTGAAACTATTGTTGTCTCTTTCCAGCCGCCACAAAGTTCCTGGGTGACAGTCAGCCGGATGGCAAGAAAGCGCTGGCGGTGTACCCTATATGCCTCTTTTACTTCATTTTGTCGTGGTTAGTAGTTTCGCACAACGTCTAGGTACCATGTTTATTCTTGTATAGTGTCTGTTAGTCCCGCGCCGAGTGTCCGTGACTCATTGAATGATTCTCTTTTCTCTTTTAAAACGATCATGGTATTGAACACTTAAACTTTATTAGCGGCCTATTACAAAAAAGGTAAGTCTTGTGACTTTTTATGATTCCATTTTCAAAGCTTTTTTAACACGTTCTATTAGCTTCACTTGTGAGAAACAATGTAATAAAATCTTGGAAGTCGATTTAAACCTATCGTATCTTTTTTATATCTTAGGACGGGGAAGTGCTAGGATTTCCTCTCACCTGCATAGGTTTTTTCAAACATTCGGAAAGCTTTATCGGATCGAATTCGGAAGCTTCCGATGGAGATTCCTAGAACGCTATTCTAAACACCGAAATCTTAATTATCATTCGATGCTTCCAGAAGATTTTCATAAATGGTTTGAGAATAGCGTTGAAATCCATCGGATTATATGTCGGATCCGATAAAAAGTGATGTTTCCGATCCGAAAAATAACTATGCGGGTGTCAAGTTTTGATAATACCGGAACACATCAATTATAATAGTTTTTATGTATATATACTTCGTACTTAGATAAAATGGTGGTAGCTAGCCAGGTGGAATTAGAAGAAGCCCTACCACCAACCAAACCCGAACGCAAATTTGTACCCCTGTGGGGTTCGAACCCGGCAACTCTGGGTATGATACCGGTGAGCGAACCACTGGAGCAAAGAGGCGGGTTTTCACTTCTGTGGCCTTACCATGTGTTACTGTAGTAAAATCGTTAATGTGGCTTACTCTTGATTCAATTCAATTTGCTGAGACTCAGCTACTGTCACGTGTCACTTTCCTAACTCTCCGCTAGAGGCGCTCTACAAGTCTCCATACATATTTTTGATATACGCTACACAGTACGCGTGTAGGTACCACATTTGTTTGAGTCAAAAAAGTCAAACCTACATGATCGTACAAAATAAAATATTTAATTAACTTTTAATGCAATAAATAAGAGATATTTTAGAATTGGTCTACGATATTAATAGTATGAGATAAAATTCTTTAGTAATATGAGTTTTAATGAGTCAGTGAACTCTGTTCGGCATTTAGTTTTAAGATGTGTAAAATATTATATTATAGGTTATTTAGATTAATTTTACCGATTTTTAAATTATCATAATCAGTATTTATTCCATCGTAACAAATAGTCAGCCTTTTCCAATTTATTGTTACGGCACAATCGACATTCCGTTGATAGGATTTTGTACATATTTATTAATTAAAAGGCTATTTTACGTCCATTGTGTTTTATTGGCAAAACGTTTACCTACAAGCATATAACAATAAGGTTGATAGGAATTAGAGATAAGCCTGTGATTTCCTGTGCAGGCCGAAAACACTATCACCATGGTTTAATATATTTCTATTACTAAGCTAGGTATATAAATAGTAACAAAATTATATATCATTGATCTCATACCTACGAACGAGGTTATACATTATCAGACATCCCAGCACTCTTTATTTTCTTTTTTCCCCATAGCATCCTTCAGACAATTCATTAATCTAATATTGTAAATAAAATATAGGTAAGTATCACTTTATTACTACACCCAAAGTTTATGGAGTAATCTTAGAACTAATAACAAACACCAAAATTCTGTGAAAAACTTTCGTACGGTTAAGTTGTACCCCATTAGCTAGTGAAGCACACATCACATACTGTACCTACTTTTGAATTATTTTATGTTACACAACACATAGGTCCATGTGTATGTGTTATGAAAGTAAATAAATAAATGTCTAAGTATTTACGGTGTAAATCAGATTAAAATAATAGCTACGTTTTGCACACAAATGCAACATTACATTAATCAAAAATATTAAATAGGTATCTAAATATACAGATCACAACACTCATAAATATAATCTCATTAACATGCTCATCTAAAATTCTACAACTAGGTAATTATAAAATAAAAGATAGGTAAGTATGTACCTAACATAATAACTTATATACTAACACAAAGATACATTGACACTTGATTTTTTTGTTGTAAAATGTTTTTTCTCAAAATAGTTTCCCACGCATGCTTATATATATATAATTATATATCTATCTTTATAATTATATATAATACATATGTGACGTAAATCTGTGCTTAGTAATATTAATATAAAAAAAATACGTATGTGACGGTAAAAATATGTACGAACGATATTTAGTTTAACTTAGGTACATTTGGATTAGATTTTTCATCACAGTAGAATTAAATGGAATGTATACCTAACAAGGTACGTATTACAATGTGCCTCTAAATCTAAATACGGATTTCTTTATAAAAACGAGTACAATATTATCAAAAAGTTATAAAATAGGTCTACGATTATTAAAACATCAACCACCAACTTGGCAGTTGAGTAAAAAGGCCGACCGACTTGCACTTTGAAAAGATGGACTCCAACGATTGGTGTGTTGTTTTTTTTTTTAATTTACCAATTACGGTAAGGTTATATAACCATACCTCCTCGTCTCAAGTTTTATATTTAGTGCGAGTGTGAGTTGGTCATTTCTTTAATCAATCGGGTCTTTGCATATATTCGTATAAACGATTCAGCTTCGGGTGAGGGCCTCTAGCTGGCGCTATTTGCCCTGAGGACTACGTCGAGGTTGCGGGTTATTGCGCAGAAGCCTTCCTGTAGGGCGTCCTTTCGTGGTTGAAGTTTTCATGCATGCATTATTAAAATTAACCTTTCTTACTCAGCACTCGAAATAATCAAAGTGCAAGCGGGACGTAGTGAATCGAATGGAGATTTTTAATAAAGACTAAAAATTACAAAATTGATCGATAATCTCAAATATACAAAAGCTGCTCCTTAAATAGTTGCGATAAATAATTTACTTTGGTAACATTTGACCGACTCGGTCGAGAGTCTTAACTAGATTCGGACCCGCTCGATGCTTTATCGGGAGTGCGGGG
This sequence comes from Venusia cambrica, assembly GCA_951394065.1. NCBI lineage: Eukaryota > Metazoa > Arthropoda > Insecta > Lepidoptera > Geometridae > Venusia > Venusia cambrica. Next base: position 5,448,295 of record OX596044.1, on the reverse strand, counting down.
CGGGGAGGGTCTAGGAGAAGTCTTCATCGGCTGGTAGGACATGTGCATTTGTATAGTATCTCTGGCCTTTTTAGCGCTTTTGTACGTCAGGGAGTTGGCTCGAGGCTTCCGGCTTGAGAAATGTCGCTCCACCCACTTGAGCATGGCTAGGACGGAGTCGGTAGATGACAATCGGCGTTCTGCTGACGTTTTTGTGATGTTCGATGACGCGATGCGGAAGGTGGCTGCCATACCTTTGAGGGCCTGGAGGAAAATATCGAATGAGAACGTCATTTCGTGGCTCGGACGGCTAAGACTTGCTTCTGGCTTCTGAGCTTATAGACCTGTCAGACTATCTATAACCCCAGAATCTTGGCTGTCCCGGGTATTTCTAATGTATAGTCAGCTTAGCAACTGAAGCGCCAGGCAATTCTAGCCTGCAGTCTATCAACCAAACTGGGAATCACCCAACAAGATACCTTACCTGTAGGTATAGGTACCTACGCGAGAATTATTTTTACCATAAAATATGTTTTTACCTACTATGTTTTTATCGTTTTGTGATGTGCTATTTTAAGTGAATAAATGTTGTCTATCTATCTACCTAAAGTGGAGGGGGTGTGTTTGCGAATGGGCACACTCGCGCACATTGTACTAAGCCTATTGTTTTATTTTCGAACTACGCCTTTCGCTCGCGTCTTCGTATATCGGTTATTGGTTGTACATTGACCAAATATATTAGAAAAGTAAAATAACATTTTATATAATTAAAAATATGCTTGTTATATGTTTTTACATGACCTTTTTTTTATTACGACGTTCAGGTGCTTGGACTTGATTTTTTAAGTTATGAATGTGGAAGCATTCTTCACCCAGAATCCTCAATAAACTGAGGAACCGGCTATCTTACCTCTAAAGGATGATTCTTGGATACAAACCTAGGGTCTCAGGAGCGAGTGCCGAACGCTCTGCCACTAGACCATGGATGGTTATGATATTTTATGTCATTATCGATTCGTATGTTGGGTGAGTTTTGTTTTATAAACCTATACCTACTTATCTACTATAGATAACATTTCGTTTTCATAATTATGTTTTTGTACTGATAAGCGTTTGGTTGTTTGTCAACATGGAAAAGAACTGAAATTACGTAGATACGTAGATATTATCCAAAAAAGCATTGAACGTTATCTGTAAAAAAGGGTTCCGTAGACTGATATTAAAACCCCATAGCGCCCACCCACAGCGACCACGACGCAAATCTCACTTTTTACGACTTTTCTCCATTCGAGAATTCATCTGATCACTACTCAGAGCGAGGAATGAATGAAATGAATGAATTAATGAATGATTGAATGAAAATTCTTTATTGTACACCAAAAACACATAGAACAATTGTCAATTTAAAACTAAAGTAAACAGTACAATGGGCGGTCTTATCGCTTAAAAGCGATCTCTTCCAGACAACCTTAGGATGGAAAGTAAGTAAAATGGAAAACAAATACTATATATATGTCGATGGTAGGAGGGTGTACTTACATAATAAAAGAGAATAAGATAATATTGATATTGACAATACAAAACATACAGGAGCACCTATTACACCTACACACCTATAGGAATTTCTCTAGTATAATAGTAATTTATGTTTCTATTTGCCTTGTGTTATATTGTCACCTAAATATAATTCTTTAGTAATCAAAATTGTTACATTTGTCGGAGGCACGCCCTGACTTACGTTCGGCACATGCTCAAGGTTTGCAAGAGCTAGTATTAAACGCGTGCAAGTTAGCTAGCTAGTGACATGTCATTCGGATTACAGTTCCTACGGACACGCCGGTTTCCTCGCGATGTCACCTTCACAGTCAGAGCAGCAGAATGCGCACATAAACATCCAATAATCCGATAAGTCCATTTGCAGGTAAATCACAGGATTTGAACCCACAACCTCCGGATCGGAAGGTTGGCCCATACCCACTTGGCCACACAGCTCTAGCGGATGGATTTAATACTAAATATTTTTTTCTGTTCATAATACATTGTGAAAAATTCTGTAGCCTTACCGTGGGTTACTGTAGTAAGATAGTCTGGACATATAACTGGAAGTTACACCGGCCTGTCTCTCCCTCAACGAGTAAATTCCGTGACCGTTAGTGAGCCATTTGTGCGTGCTTCACCAATTTTGATTGTGTACATTGTAGTTCCTAACTATCCGCTAGAGGCGCTGCGCTATACCGTACACGCATGGAGTAACGCCCTTTTTGTAAAACCCCATAATATGTTGCTAGTAGGGAAAACCTCGGCAGGGAGATCATTCCACAATTTTTTTATTTTTTTAAATAGTATGTTGGGGAAGCGCTTGGTCTCAACTGTTTTTTTTTTATTGTACGACGAGGAAGCGCTTGGCCTTTATCTCACCTGGTAACAAGTTAAGATAAGGCCGAAGGTGGAGGCGCACTTACCCGGAATCCTCAACAAACTCAGGAACTGGCTATCTTACCCCTGAATGCCGGAACACAACAATTTTAGAATTGTTATTATGGCGATAGAATTAGGTAAGGTGGTGGTAGCTTGCCAGGCGGACTACAACAAAGTCCTACCACCAACCAAACCAAGCACAATATTGTACTCCCCCTGGGAATCGAACCGCGGATCTCTGGATCTGATCACAGCAGGCGAACCAACAGAGGCGGTTGTGCAATTCCTCTCTATAGTTACCATCTTACCCAATTCTGTCGCTATAACAACAATTCGAAATTGCTGTGTTCCAGTTCCAACATTAGAGGTACCTTATAAGATAACCAGGTCCTCAGACATTTGAGGATGCCGAGTAAAGTGCGCTTCCACCTTCGGCCTTATCATAACTTGAAAGTGGTGAAGGCCGGGCGCTTCCCCGTCGTACAATAAAAAAAATACACAGTCGCGGGAGGTTGTTTTGAAGCTTACGGTGCGCGGTGACTTCAGGGAAACCTACCTGCATGGCGTCTTCATCAGTGACGTCATCTCCAGCGTAGATGATCCGTATTCTCTCGCTCCAGTCCAGACCGAACGCCGTCCTCAGGATGTAAATGGAGGCACGACCTGTGGAGGTAAACACATTAGCTACGTGGTAAAGTCGACTAATTATTTTCAATTGATTGCACATACATATAAGAATAAAAATGAATATTACAGGACATTCATTTTACACAGCGCCATCTAGTCCCAAACTAAGCAAAGCTTGTAATATAGGAACTAGATTACGTATATAATACTTAAATACTATTTTTTTTTGTAAATACATACTTATCATATAATACACACCCAAACACAGAACAAACATGAATATTTACCACACAAATGTTTGTCCTGCGTGGGAATCGAACCCACAACCTACAGCGCAGCAGGCAGAGCTACTACCAACTGAGCTATGAGGCTTGTTGAAAAATGCGACAGAGCTATAATCTGTAATCAATGAAATACAAGAACATGCTCCATCTTAAACGCAAGTTTATTTGTAATGGATATCTCAAGCATATCACAAGCCAAATTTCATCAAGCCGTTGAGGATTCAGAGTGGAAGTTAGAAATACATACTTTTACACGTTACATTTGTGTCCACTTCAAATAGATTCTATTTGCTAAATTTAAGTTAAATTTTATTTATACAAAAAAAAAAAACAAATAACCAAATACCTACTTACAATTGAACATTCTAACTAGATTAAGTTACCTATGCATATAAATGTCAAATGATATTCAAAATTCGAATTAAATTAAAAATATGTAGAAGTCTAATAAATAAATAGTAAACTACTGAATGGTAATTTTAATTAAATTTAATTTTGTACAACGCAATGAGTTGCAGGGCAACACATGAGTCTTGGTCCAGTGTCTGAGGATGATGGCGCGGAAGTCATCGACTCCCGCGAACGTAGTACGCTGATGCGCTGATTTAAAAAAATAAATAAAAAGTTAGTACCTTTATCCCATTCAACAGGCGGGCGAGCTTCCAAAGCGCAGTGCGCGGGTGCTGGTGTGAAGCCAGCAGCGGTGATGAGTTTCCCCGCTTGTTTGACCAGCGCCGGCCGCTTGGATACCTCGGTCTCCCGGTAGTGGAAGGTGAGGAGTGCTCCTTTGTTCTCAACCCATGCACCGTCTTTGCAAACCTGGATTGAATTCTATATCTTAATACGAGTGTGAGATTTGGCATTACTTGTGTTTTGACGACTGCATGGATTTTATCGGAGACGATTTCCTCTTTCTCACATATCTGGGCCTGTCTAGCTCTACGCCACAGCAAGGAAGATGGTCTGCGTACTTTCCTAGAAGGCACTGGCTCTCCTGAGCAACAACTGAAAACCGCAAACCGCTTGTTACCGGGCTTCGGCAGGAGTGTGGTCTCTAGCCAGGTGGGCCTTTACAGATATGGTATATCCTACTTCTAGTATTGTGATCATACAGTGATCAAAAGACAATTATTCCTTTGCCCTAGATATACCACTAGGAGGTAACACCAACGCTCTAGTAGGTACAATCAAGTTTCGTGTAAATGACATTTGATTACCTGTTCTTGCAGAGACTTGAGCAGTACAACCACATTTTCCTGCAGCTCCATCGGCATGGGGTGGACGAACTTGCTGCCGTCAGGGTGCAGGATCTCCAGGCCGTGGTTGCCGGCGTACGTAATGCCTTCGATTCCAACCTGGGGCATTATATTCGGTAAGTGTTATAATGATTCGTACGGTATGCGCATGCTAACTTGGCCGGAGTGAATATAAGGATTCCGAACTTACGTCGCTCCAGTGAAGTTATCTTGCATTCTGTAATTATTGTGCATCAAATTGGTATTTTATACTTATTGCTTTAGAATACTTGAGAACTGTAGGTAGCATTGACCATATGCTGATCACCATTGTCAACATCATCAGTCATTGGTAATGGAACCGGTTTTTAATATGTGCTATTCCAAAATGTATAAGCCAAAGTGATTCGGTAAAGTTGATCTCAATTTTATTGGCAGTTTAATGAGTAAAGTTTATTGTATTAAGAAGAAAACAATAAATAGGTAGTTAATTAATTCGATTTGGTTTCAGTGATCCTAAGTACCTCGATCTCCCCTATCTATAAAACTATAGCCCTCATTTAACCAAAACCTTGTACTTGGATGCACCTGGCCTGTCAGTAGACGAAAGAGAGTCCATAGCGAGTCTGCCCTCATTTAACCAAAACCTTGTACTTGGATGCACCTGGCCTGTCAGTAGACGAAAGAGAGTCCATAGCGAGTCTGTTTGCTAGTACCTTACAACTAAAAGGTTGAATAGATCTTAGTGAAATTTGGCTTCTTATTAGGTAACACGCGGGCGTAGGTGCGGCCAAAAGCTGACACTACATATTTGGCAAGTACTTAAATGGTTATTGCCTAGATATTCATTTTAATAAAAAAGTAGATATATAAGTATTGTATCCATAATCTAGGTCCCATATTACAAGCTATGCTTAGTTCAGGGTTAGATGGCGCAGTGTGAAATCAATGTCCTTTCCTGTAAGTTGGTCAGCAAGAAGTATCAGCAAAAATGTTTACAGCATAGAATTCAAACTTATGACGGAGTTGGTACCTACATCAGTAAGGTTGTTAGGTTTTATTTAGCACCCAGAAACACCTTGCTTATTTTTTAATAATAAGTAGCTAACAAAATACATTTTGGAGCTGCCCAAAACCGGTTTTTAGCGCTATAGGTATTTATCAAAAACCAACCGGAATATTTGTGATTTTATGTAAATAATAAATGAGGTCACATTATATCATGCAATCCAAATAATGATACTCAGATGAGTCGCTTAATTCATAGAAATGAGGTTATCTGACTTTTATCGTGTTGCAAACTGCATGATCTTAGACCTTTTAAAAAGTCGGGTATAGAGCCGTTTCTTTTTATTAGGCCGTTTTCATTATCGCTGCGGTAACGCGACACCTAGCGATAATTTGCAACTCTGTCCAATGTCATATCGCTTTCAACTTCAACTTCTTTGATATGGCGTGCAACCGTTTTATCGATTCTGCCAGTGTCGAGTATTGTGAGTGTCGTAAACAGAAAAAGTATATACAATAATATTGAAGATTCGGTACTTTGATTAATTCCCTTTTTCTTTTTTTTATCACGCGATATTGCAACTGTCAGTGTCATTTAGACAGAGATTTATTATTTATATATCGAAGAACAAAAACTTTATAAATTCACTTACCTACATAATAACTTATAACCATTCATGATGATGACATGCAACATGTAGGTAGGATGTTTTTGTTTGGGTGTTGTATTGTATGATATGTATCTACATATATATAAACTCCTCTGCGATCTAGTGGTTCAACCCACCGATTTCACATCCAGAGGTCCCGGGTTCGATCCCCATGGCGTGTACAATATATTGTGCTTGGTGGTAGGACTTAATTTAAGTCCGCCTGGCTAGCTACCACCATCTTACCCAATTCTGTCGCCATAATAACAATTCTAAAATTGTTGTGTTCCGGCATTTAGAGGTAAGATAGCCAGTTCCTCAGTTTGTTGAGGATTCCGGGTGAAGTGCGCCTCCACCTTCGACCTTGTTGTTATGGCGACAGTATTATGTATGGTGGTAGCTAGCCAGGCGGACTTAAACAAAGTCCTACCACCAACCAAGTTAATACTTTTTGATGGCTCAGAAATACATATTTTTTAAGATCTCTTAAGTACCTACTCGAAAATCTTTGTAGTGTAGGAAGTAAAGTATTTGTCAATTTGGCATCCCCTTGTATATACACGGCAAATACAATTCTCCTTTAAATTATTTGTGCAAAAATTACTTGACATCACGGCCAGCTACGTTTGTTCGCATAAATATTACGTAAACGCTCAACAAATATGATCATATACAGAACCGGGTTAACACAATTATCAAGGAGGCTAGGTACTTGTATGTACACATTGGAGTATAAATATTTTGTTCAAAATGTCGATTGTGTAAGTCAAAGTTCGTAAGATAGCTGATACCTTGTTCTTACGGGTACTATGATATAGGTGTTTGAAGTGTTCATTTTCTCCAATACCTGAGCCGCCTCTGTGGTCTAGTGGCTCGCCCAGCGGTATCAGAACCAGAGGTCAAGGGTTCGATCCTCAGCGGAGACAATATTGTGCTTGTTTTGGTTGGTGGTAGGTTTGTTTAAATCCGTCTGGCTAGCTTCCACCATCTTACCTAATTCTGTCGCCATAACGACAATTATAAATAGTTATAAATAGTTCCGTTATTGTTGGTAGCCAGTTACTCAGACTGTTGAGGATTCCGGGTGAAATGCGCTTCCACCCTCGGCCTTATCATTATTTGTTGATGTTGATATTATTTGCTTGTAAATGTAATTTTTTTTTTAACCCTAACTATCAAATAAGTTATTTAATGATAAAAGTTTTAAAAACTAAAAAGAAAAACGACTTCAATGAAGAATCTGATACAATTTCGTTTACTTGGATGACGTATTTTTTTCAATTATTTTGATGGAAGATGGACGGACATACAGACAGACAGACCGACACGTGATCCTATATGAGTACGTGTTTTCTTTACTTTGAATACACCCAAATCGCTTCAAGTGTGCCTATAACATTTGAAGAGTTCCCTCTATTTCTCCAGGATCCCATCATCAGATCCTGACCTGTCAATGGGACCTGTGAAGTATACCCTTTCAAAAAAAAATATATTTTCGAAATCGGTCCTGGCGTCTTCGTGTAATCGGGGATCATGCATAAGATTCCGACGAATTGAGAACCTCCTCCTTTTTTTTGAAGTCGGTTAAAAGGAGAATTGGAACTGACACTAAAAATTTGAAATACTACAGGTAATGAGTAAGTTCATTTAGTAGCTGCCGAATTGCAAAGCCAAAGAACAGGATAGCTGTCGTAAGCTAATCTCATTATATTGCGAAATGCACCACTTTCCCATATGTATATTATATGTGCTGAATGAGTATATGAACTTACCCATAGAATAATTTTCATGTTTTTAGTGAATTAGGTTTTAATAAAAATAAAACTTATTTTCATCTCTTTAGTGATTTCATTGAAACGCGATGTCATCACTTATACTAGTCACGATTGGTGTCCAGCCGGAATCGAACCCACGATCAACCATTTTATTTGAAACTACCATTTATGTATAGGTACCCAATCAAATATCATGCAAATCGGACCTCAATCGGCGGAGATATGTTATATTTACTATTGTCCATTGAGTAGTTTTGGTCCCCAGGCTCAAAGATCTTCATTGGATTTTCTTCAACCTAAAATGGGACCAATTTTCTACTTCTATGGATCGAAATAAAAATTTTGCAAATCAGTTGACAGTTACAGTTAACCTGTTGACTGACTGTAAGTGTAGTGTTAAAATACTTTTTATTAATATTTAATATTACAGGATATTCATTTCACATAGCGCCATCTAAGCATAGCTTGTAATATGGGAACTAGATTACGGATAGAATACTTAAATACTTTTCGGTCATGAGCTTGCGTAGGAATTGTTGGATATGTATAAAAATAAATACCATCCGAATTGAGAACCTCCTCCATTTTTGGGAAGTCGGTTAAAAGTAATTACCCCGTTCTAGCATTGCTTCTTGTGTGCTGGTCGCGATCAAAAACAAAATTTGACGTTTCAAAATGATCTTATAAACTCTTACTGAATAAAAAAAAATACCGCCTTTGACGGGTCCTGTTTTTGTTTTTATCTGCAGTCATGATATAAATTTAATTTAACCATCGACATTAAACTAAAGTTTTACATCAGTAAACATATAAAGTACCTATATAAAGTAACATATAATGTACCTACGTGTAAGATAATGAGTGTCGTCAGAGGAAGATTACAATATACCTAACAAGTTTTTAAATAATTTAGGAGCAGTAACCTTTGTAGTGAAATAACGGATGTACTTGTAATCATTTGAATAAGTTATATCACCAACGTTGCCACTGCTTTACAAAAATATACAGACATTGACACAGATCTACAAATCAAGATGCCTACGCTATCTAAGGCAAAAGCGAAAACAGGCCTACAAACGTAAAACGAGCTTATCTAGGACGATTATAAGTAAAGATTTGACGAGGCGAAGCCTTAAAAAAATTTACAAATAAATACGCAATAGTATACGCGCTCAGACAACAATAAAACAAACAATAATTTATAAATACTTTTCTCTAAGATTCGTACCAATCCAGCCCGGATTAATTGAAAAATATTGACAGTCTATAAATAAAGCAGGGTTTGAGTCTATGTATAAATTTCACAGGACTTTCCCCACAGTAAGAAAACGAATACTAGGTACTTAGGTATATTAAGGGTGTGTAATGTTTGAACTTACCATTTCTTTGACGTTGTCCACGTTACGTCCAGAGATGATGGCTATATACACATCTGACATGTTTGAAAGTCTCTGAAGAGTAGCTTTGGTCTCATTTGGAAGCGTGGCCAAGTCTGGGTGTGGGGCGATAGGGGCTAAGGTACCGTCGTAATCGAGAAGCAGGGCTAGCTTTTGCGTGTATCCAATGTATCTGAAGCAAGAGCAGAACACGTAAACTCATTTGAAATACCTTTTCTACCTGGGACGCTACCGCCGACGGCGAAGCCGATCTCCATTGATGGCTTTAAATTAGCTTCATGAGAACTAGAAACGATTTTTACCGTCAAATGTACTGAACGGATAGGTTTCATAACATGTGTACACTTTTGAGATGGGAAACGCCATTTCGGATATGACACATACCTAAATCGGTAAAAATCGTTTCTAGTTCTCATGGAGCTAATTTAAAGCCATCAATGGAGATCGGCTTCGCCGTCGGCGGTAGCGTCCCAGGTTCCAGGTAGTTTTGTTTTATATACCTAAGGATAGGTAGGCTAGGTTAAACTTTACACATAATTGCAAGGTGTGTTATTTTAGCCTGGCGAATGTGGAGAGATTTTGAAATCATGCGGTACTATTTGAAGCATTTTTCAATATTACCAATGGGGCAGACAGCTGTTACCGTCGCCAATGGAAGCTTGCAATACCAGTAGCACTCGCGCATTTTAAAGGAGGTCAATAACCATTCTCACCGCAGGAACACAGCATTACTTACTTAGAGAGGTATTCGTCGAAATCATCAATAGTAACTGGCTGCATAGACGTGGCACCGATATCATCGGCTTCCTCTTCCAAAGAGTCCATGACCTTGAGGAACGCTTTCATCCAACTATCGACGTCATTGAGCTGTTCCCTCCGTCTAAGATGATTCATACGCACCGTCCTCTCGTCTTCTGGCATTATTAGAGCTCTGGAATGGACAAATCATCAGTCATCGAGTACTTGTATGATTGAATACTATTTCTAATGGATTCTATTGTCTTCGTTTTTTAAAATAACTATTTATTTTTCCGTACTGTGAAGGTCAATCAATAACTTTTTCCTCAAATGTGACTCGCGTTTCTACAAAGTGTTTTCCGGTATTACTTTAAGTTTCCGTCAGTTGTTCCGATTGCTTGGAACCTGTGGCGTCTTACCTGTGTATAACCTCAGCTGCATCATCTAATTCATAAGGATTGCAAATGAGAGCCTCGTGCATCATTTCTCCGGCCCCAGCGAACGGCGATACAATCAGCACTCCTGGAGGTTTGTTGATTTGACAAGCTACGAACTCTTTGGCGACCAGGTTCATGCCGTCTCTTAACGGGGTGACTAGTGCGACAGCCGCGTCCCGGTAGAAAGCGGCCAGCTCATCCTGACCCACGCAGCCGTAAATATATCTAAAACGTAAACAGTGTTCAGGAAAAAGTCAATCTCACTATCTTGAGCGTGGTGTTGGGTAGGTTTCTTACCTGATTGGTGACCAGTTGGGAGTTGTGAAGCTCCCGTTTATCCTTCCCACTAGCTGATCCATCTCCTCTTTAAGGTCTTGGTACTCTTTTACATCTGTTCTAGATGGTACTGCGATTTGTAAAAGCACAACTTTCTCGATGTGCTCCGGGTATTTCTTAAGTAATCTTTCAAATGCCTTCAGTCTGTGCACTAATCCTTTGGTATAATCGAGTCTGTCGACTCCTAATATTACTTTTTGGTTCGGTGAGAAGAGCACGGATTTTGCGTTTTTCGCTAATTGCACAAATCTATCGAAGGGTACTCCTATCGGTAAGGGGCGCACGCAGATTGTGCGTCCTCCCAACTCGACTAGAAGGTTTTTTCTGTCAACACGACAGCCTAAATTTCTTTGGCAGCAGTCGATGAAGTTCAAGCAGTAGTCTGTTATGTGGAATCCAACCATATCGCAACCTGCAAAGAAAACCCTGGCTTAACATACCGAATACGGAATAGACAAAGAACATAATATCAAATTAGAATCCAATTTCTTACCAAGTATGCCTTGAAGAACTTCATCGGACCAAGGAAATAGCCTGAAGATGTCCCATGGCGGGAACGGAATGTGGAGGAAGAAGGCCAGCTTGCATTTGATTTCATCTTCTTCAGCTCGCTACAGAAATAGTAAAAGTGTTAAATGTTTCTTCTTGGTATTGAGATTGTGACGATTTGTTTTTGGCTCGGCTTGGTGGTACAACAAACCTGTCTGATCCAATTGGCTGCTAACATGAGGTGGTAATCGTGTACCCACACGATAGGCGTGGAACCCATGTTCTTCTGTTTATTCTCATCATTCTTCAGCAGTTTCAAAGCGTGGATGGTTTTTTCAGCGAACTCTTCATTGAGCTTGATGTAGGCCTTCCAGTGGTCTGCGATGAAGGTGGCCCGGTCGGGCATGGAGTGGAAGAGAGGCCAAAATGTGCCATTACAGCAGCCATTGTAGTAACTGTCGAAGATTTTCGGTTCACTGTGGATGGGGACAATCTGGAAACAAGAAACATATTTACAGTCTTACAATATAGTAGAAAATTATGTTACCTGGATGCTAGGAAACTAGAGGAAAGCGAATGAGTCTGCAATTGATCCGGCAACGGAATCGCCGGCTTTTATTACATAATACGGCTGAATGATCACAACACAGGCTGGTATGGGGATCGAACCCGGGACCTCTGGATCTGAAATCGGTGGGTTGAACCACTAGACCACAGAGGCGGTTAAAACCCTCCGTAATCCGGCGCCAAATGGCTTCCCGTGTTCCGAGAGGGAAAGCTCGTTCTATTGTTGATCTCAGTATTGCTCTGACCTAGCTAGACAAGCGTAGAGGTTAGAGCTAACATATAATGTATAAAACAATAGTATGTTATGTATATATTATTATCTCTTATCTTTCGCAGAGCTTGTAAATATTTTGCATCATAAACTGGTTTAAGCTACATAAGCTCGGCAAATAATCAATAGTATTTGTAATATACTTGTATTTACGAGTATTATCTGATAAGATTATTGAGACGGAAATGTACAGTGCGCTGTTTGCTTGAAACTTATCATCCTGATCTAAAACTTCGACTTGCATCATGAAACAAAGTATGTGAAATGGCTATGACATAAACCGAAAATCCTTCAAATATCTCAAATGCGAAAGTGAGTGTGTGTGTATTTTTTTTACCATGAATAACAGTAACTACTATCGATTTTTAAGGAATTATTAATGTAGTGAGTTAAGTTATATGTGGTTTAGGTTCTGGAATAACACATAGGCTACTTTAAAAAGCTTTACTCACGTATACGATTATGTTGATGTAGGTTTCGATTCAACTGGTGATTCATTATCAGGGTGAGTGTGATTCGCCGGGTCGGTTGCGAACCCGTGTTTTAAAATATAGTACGACTCACTGCTGATTTTAGAAAACCAACCCCTAAGGGGTTAAGCAGGGTGGTATAAGGCTGATTTTAGAAAACCAACCCCTGCGGGGTTATGCTGGTTGGTATAGTGTCTTGGCTCGAGTGACTTGATTCAAGTGATAACCCTTTCATACTATTGACATTCCTTTCCTATAGTACTAACTTACTTACTAGAATAAGTAGACAATATTATTTGTATTACAATAGAATTTGATAATTTACAAGCATGTATGACGAATTCATTATTGACGGTCCTGATAAATAGGTACTTGGGTAGTTCTTAGTAATTAGTTATGGACCTATGTGGTAAGAATCGAAGGATGTTATGGTATAGTATCGTCCCGCTTACCAGTATTTGCTTTATATTATTTTACAACGAAGAGCCTTTATATCACCTGGTGTCAAGTTATGATAAGGCCGAAGGTGGGCGCACTTCACCCGGAATCCTCAACGGACTGAGGAACTATCTTATCTCTAAATGGCGGAACACAACAATAATTGTTGTTATGGCGACAGACTTAGGTAAGATGGTGGTAACTAGCCAGACCTATTAAACCAAGCACAAATTTGTATCTCCTGGGGATCGAACCCGGGACCGCTGGGTCTGATAACGATGGGCAAAGCGCAAGACTATAGATGAAACCACACACCACCGGAAAGGACTTTCCTGTTGCGCAATGCTATTTGCATGCCAGTTTCTTGAGAGAGCTTTCCAACTCTGTGTATTGATTTTAGAGGGACATAATCTAATAATAGAAAGGGGTAAGCTCAGGCACAGCGTGATATCGTAACAAACAAAATTATAATCGGGTTTCTCTTTCGATATTTGCGTAAACGTACCAATTCCGTTGTTAATTGAAATTCCAATACTGTAATTTAAGATTTAGTTTTAATTGTAATATATGTATATGTATCCCGAATAAATTTAAGTAAAAATTGTTCATTTATCTGTGATTAGCTTGATACGCGACAAGACTCACAGTACAATATTGTGCTTAGTTTGGTTGATTGTAGAGCTTTGTTTAAGTTCGCCTGGCTAGCTACCACCGTCTTACCTAATTCTGTCGCCATAGTAACAATTATAAAAAATGTTGTGTTCCGGCATTCAGAGGTAAGATAAACAGTTCCTCAGTTTGTTGAGGATTCAAAACCCATTTCCAGCCTAGCTGCTTCTTTTGTTTCCATCATCCCGTAGGAATTTCCTAAAATACTTTATTGCTATTAAGCTATTCACTACGAAATTTCAAGTCTCTAAGACATTTCCTTATAGAGGTTTGGGCATCAGTCAATCAGTTTATTTTAAATTATATAAGTAATCTTTATACATCAAGGCTTGCAAATAATAACAATAGGCAAAATGAGGTCGACTCAGACCTCATAAAAATCAAAAATTATCTCAGTCTCTATTTTAAATTCTGGAAGTTACCTTTTTGGAGAGCAGGCCAGCGGTGGGTGTCCTATCATTGGGGTCTGATTCAGGTATCTTTTCGTTGGGGTCGTCCAGATGAATTCCGGGCCAACCCACCCATATCCCATTCCCTCTGATCACTACCGGGGCTACGGCAGTAACAAGGCCACCAGCGCTGTAAACGAATATTCATAATTACGTTTTAAAAACTAAAAAGAAAACGGACTGCAATGAAAAATGTGATACAAAATCTGATGACAGATGGATGGACGGACAGACAGACGCGTGCTCCTAGAAGGGGTCCATTTTTTTCTTACTTTTGAGGTAATACACCCTGAACATACCCAAATAGCTTCAAGTGTGCCTATAACATTTGAAGAGTTCCCGCAATTTCATCAGATCCTGACCTGATGACAGGGGGGTCAAGTTTTTCCTTACTTTTGAAGTAATACACCCTAAAAATTCCTAAATCGCTTCAAGTATGCCTATAACATTTGAAGAGTTCCCTCGATTTCTCTAAGAGCCCATCATCAGATCCTAACCTAATGACGATGAGACTACTTGTTGTTAAGTATTCCCTTTCAAACAAAAAATAATAATTTTCTAATCGTTCCAGGCGTACCTATTCGAGTAATCGGGGAACATACATAAAAAAAAAAGATTCCGATGAATTCCGACCTCTTCCTTTTTTTGAAGTCTACTAAAAATGATTTCACCTACTTACATTACTCATGATAAAATTATTTATTGTTCATCAATGTAACACAGAAACAAAAAAGGAGAACTATCAAAATAGTGTCACAATGGGCGGTCTTATCGCTCAAATCTTATCTCAACCAGACAACCTTTGGTTAGAATGGACTGTAGAAATAAGATGGGGTAAAATTACGTTAACAATACTAGAAATAATATTTATTAAGAACTTAAAATTAACTTACTTTAATCTAAACAAAATAAAATATACCTATTTATGCATAAACTAATTACATATAAGTATCTATATCTAGATACTTAAATGATAAATTGTAATTAAATGTATACTGCATTCATTATGTTCTAAGCAGTATTCAGTCGCAAGATGACAAATGCTCCTTTACCAGGGATTTAAAAATGAGCAGTGTCAGCCGGTCTGATGAAAACATTCAGGCAACGCATTCCACAGCCCTACAGCCTGGACAGCAAAAAAAATTGCTGTAAGTAGGATGAGGAGGGATGCTCAGCCATTCGTTTTAAAGTTTGAGAAAAACGCAATGGTCGAGGGTGAGAAAGATGTAGGAGAAAGAAAGGTGTGTAAAAGATGTTGAAAGAAAGTGTTTTTATAAACGTATATAAAACTACCTAACCTATCTATACCTGTAGCTATAGACAAATTGAAAACGTAGCAAGCATAATTGAAATGGTATGTTTTATGTTCTCTATGAATGTGAATGTATTATTATTTTGTCATGGCGGTCGCTGTTTCAGAATCGACCCCTACAACTCAGCCCGCGGATATCCTAAAAGGCGACTATGTAGGACCACCTTTACTTCGATCACCAATCCGCATGCCAAGCGTGTTGATGATGGCAAAAGTCCTCCAATTTCGGATGAGGTTTTGTTCAGCAGCAGAAATTAATGGGCTGTTGAAAAGAAAATATGAGTTTTACAAATATGGAGCAATAGGTGTTTCATATAATTTGCACAACGTATTGATTTGGTAAATAAAACAAAATAGTATTTTTTCGAAAAGAGCAGAGCAAATCCCGAGGAGTCTATAATTTATTGAAAATATTTTAACGCAGTTTTAATTTTATTTGAAATCTGAGAGTTGCAAGTCGCTTAGCTTTCCATACACAAATGTCAAAGGGTTATTACTCCACTGTTTGATGTCGATCATCCAAAACTCAGAATCATATCAATTTATCTCGATATAATCTGTGTCGGCATGTAAGCAAACCGTAAAAAAAAATGGATTTGAAAAATACAAACGTAAAACTTTCGGGTTTTAAGGCCCAACTTCGTGCGTGAATAACAAAACATACGGATAAACGAGTAACATGCGGAGAATGAAATAAAGTGTATTTAGTATGTTGTCGTACGATTTAGGTACATAATACGTACCTATGTGAGTTCACACGCACTATCTTTTAGCTCTGTAGTTGTATCATTATGGCAAGTAGGCACCTAATGTATTTACAAAAATATATATTTAAGTACCTATTCGTAATCTATTTCCCATATTAGTCGTCATAGGAGTAGTCATAGTCATTTATTGATTACTAGCTATGCTTAGTTTTGGGCTAGATGTCGCTGTATTAAATTAATGTCCTTTAATATTTATTTAGTCCATTTCGCAATATTTGCCAGACGAGCGACATGTTTCTCCCTGAGTCTTACTGACCCGCCTCAATGGAATACCCTGTAGAGTGGTAAAATTTTTAGTTATTTAGTGAAATATTATATGTAACAATCTTTCGGTTTCATTGAGAAGTCAAAGAAAAGCCGCCATTTTTATTGAAACCAATTGAAACCCAAATTAAACAGTGTTAGGTAATAGACAAGCTGGTAAATAAATATGTATCCTACTCCAATATCTGTGGAAAATTTCAGCTTCAGCTGTCAGTAATTTTAGCGTGAAGGAGGAACAAATATCCATACAAACAAACGCTTTTATAATATTAGTGGGATTCACAAGTAACGTTTGTTTGTTTGTTGCCTTCTAACTCATAAACGGGTAATTTGACATGTTGAACAAAGTCTTCGAATTGGTATTACGCTGGTGAAGACGATGGCAACATCTATTACCAATATAGGTAGGTAAATTATGTAGGTAATGTTTTCTTTCATTATAGATCAGTACCTAAGTAGGTATACCTATATACTTATTTTGGGCAAGACATAGCACTGTGTAGGTTAAGGTTTGGCCTTGGCCTGAATAAAAACCAAGTAATCATATTTAGACTACGATTTGATATTATTTCGTTGGTCACTTTGACCCAGTAACACGTTTATCTGCTTGAATTTTAACATTCATAAAAAAATCTGAACATAAATTTCACACAGCGCCATCTAGCCCCAAACTTAGCAAAGCTTGTAATAATGGGAACTAGATTACGGATAAAATATTTGTCTAGGTACTTAATTTTTTTGTAAATACCTACCTACTTACATACTTGTCTTACGTTACATTAACAAACATTCGTTACAATTTTAATATATATAGATGTTTGATATCGACACCCAAACACAGAACAAACATCTATATGCCCACACAAATGTTTGTTTCGGGTGGGAAACGAACTCACAACCTACAGCGCAAAGGCAGAGCTACTACCAACGGATCTGCGAGGCATATCATCCATACATAGTCTACCTGTACACGCCTGTTTCCGAAAAGGGTACGAAGATTTGCCGGATTTCATCTAACCTACGCTCCTTGCAAGGCTTGCTCATCTCTTTTGCCTTATTCACTCTACACGTTCTTCATTGGGTTGGTATGTACATACTCGTCGGCATAATTATGGTACCTACTTTTGACCGGGCCGTACCATGGAATCTTGCAACATTCCGAAAAAACTGCTGATTTAATTTCAGAATGTAGTCTTCAAAAACGTGAACAGACCAAAGACAACATTTAGTTCATTCAACGATTCAAACGCTAACCAGCTGTAGAGACGTCATGGTAACAAATTGAGCGATCCAGGAACGTACACTGAACTGCATCGGAAATGAGTGGCGTCTAATTATGTGATGGTAGGCCACGGCCATTCTCGAAAACTTCTAACTTGGTCACAGGACGTTCGCCCATGTCTTCCCCTACCTCTATTCTATACTTGCTAACTTGTACTACTAACTGTACCTACCAGTAGGTATATAGATATAGATACTTATCTACTTGCTTCGTTACTCTGCTTTCGTCCTCTACTAAGATCTATATATATAATATAATCCAGAATGTTTTGATAACTGCTGCTCAGTAAAATATACTAAGAAACCTACGAATGCTAGCCATGAAAAAACACGGTTTGAATATGTTTTATTTGAGTTCGTTGCCCTTTATCAAGTCCAAGGTCGCTGTAGTTTTTCTATGCGATCACAATATGACACAGCAGAATCAATGTGAGTTTCTATCATGTCCTGTGCTACCTACTATATTTTGAATAACTTCGTGCTAAGTATAAATAACAATGAATCGATTTTCGACGACTTACCTACTCACTCAGGGTTCAGTAAACAAACTTCAAAGTAAATAGCTACCTATCTATTGAATAAGACAATATTACGCCACCATTGACTTTAGAACTCCGTTTTATTAGAGGCTAGGTGAATAATGTTCAATAGCGTTCAAAAATATTCGGAAAATGCTTAGAATTGTTAAAATACTTGACTAATTTCACATCACACAATTTCTCACGAAATGCAATTTGCACGGTCATTTCTCTTGCAAATGATCAAGGAAAAATAACCTACACCTAGAATTAGAATTCCCTTTTGTTAAAGGTGAGTAACGTTCAAAAGCGTTCCAAGAATATTCGGGAGTTCTAAGCAGAATTGTTAAAACACGAATCGTTCCTGTTCATAAAATTTCTCACGAAATACAACTTACGTCGTAATTTTACTTGCAAATGATAAACGAAAAAGACCTAAACCTAGTAAAGAATAGCTTTTTAAATTGAAAATACTTCAGAAGCAATAATATAAAAGCGTCAATTTACCTGGCTTTCCTCTCCAAATCGCCGGCCTCATTACGTTTGAGTATGAAAGGTAATCTGTTGGACACAACAATCATGCTTCCTTTGCTGTTGCACGCGGATCGACCGACACCGACACTGTCCTCCGACTCACTCATGTTTATATTCCTTATTCAAAGACCGTTTCTAATTCACAACCAATCGCAGCGCAGCTAGCACGCATGCGCTAATTTTGTGGAGGGAAAATTTTGAATTCAGAGTCCTTTCCTTTCCTTAGTCACACAAAGATATCGAACATCGGAGACGAAAACCTTACACGAATATTTAGATACAGATACACAACATCGGTGGAAATTCAAGGCGCACTGATTCCTTTGTGCGCGTCCATCGCCTTTATAGACTTGGATCGTAATGGCGTCACAGAAGGGCGAAATGGACGTCTGTGCGTCGGTGGAGAGGTCTGAGTGGTGGCGGGTTATCATCAGCTGACCCACAGCTGACCCAGCTGGAGTCATCTCGGAGGTTGGCCAATTGGAATTATCGAACTTCGCTGTTTGTATTTGGATAACTGATTATGTCCGATAACGCAACAAAATCTAAACACGGCGAATTACGAATGATATCTGCTTACACGGTGATTTGCTCGAAGACTAGCCGCTTTGGCGCCAGCTCATGTTCTGAAGCAACGTAGGTACCACAAACTTTTGGTAGGTTATGCCGAGACTGGTATCTACATTATTACGTAAGTTGTAATTTCGTATGTTTAAGAAGGCCTCGGAGTATTTCTGATTGTTGCTCTTTACTCTTAGGTACTTACTACAAATTGTAGTTTGTCGTTCATTTCGAAATGGCACGTCCAACACATATGAAATTTTGCAGATATATTCCGATCTCTGTGTGTGGTGCCTTGCTTTTTTTTAAAAAGGAACACAATTAAAATCGAAATAAGTAGGTATATGAAAAGGGAAGAGTTTGCATGATAGATTTTTATTATTTTCTAGCAAATACCCGGGACTCTGTTGCCGTAATCCTGTGCGAATTTCCCAAAACCCTTTATTTTTGCACACCTATACTACGAAAGTATGTTTTTCTCTTTGTTTCTCTAAAATAAAAATAACCTTAGTTAGGTAGGTACCAACTCTGTGAAAGGACCGTCGAAATCGGTCCAACCGTTTTGGAGATTAGTCGGAACAAACAGACAGACAGTCAGACAATAAAAAAATGAATAGTCGTAGGCACTTTCATAATGAAATTTGGCTGTTATTTTGACATAACAAACAGACAAATCAATTTATTTATTAGGTATATTTATCACAATGTATAAGGTATAAGATAAGATGTTATACATATTTTGGATAAGATTTTATCAATAGGTATATTTTATAATTTAGGTTATTTTTATTAAGTAGGTTAGGTATACAATTAAACTAACTGAAGGAAAAACAGTTGGGTTCTAAGGCCCGTTACAAACGGTGTTTAGGTAACTCAACTGTTCCAGTACCAGACGGAAACGTGCCCCTGACACTGGCTAGATTGCCACGCTGATTATCGATGCTAATTCGCTGACCTAAATGTAATTCGAATTTTATTATTTTCAGCATAATACTTTGACTAAAGTCCATCAAATTAAGAAATACACTTTGACAGCTGTCAGATCAACTTGTCTAGGGATGTGAACCAAATAATCGCCATCGAAAATATCCGATATTAATGAAAAATTTAAAAATCGATATTGAAACTTTATACGTAGGAAATAATCGCTTACTTTTTTGATAAAAATATTTATTAAACTCAGATAGAAGATAAATAAATATGTAGCGCTTAATTAATACCAAATCAATTATTAAATAAGTTAATTCTTTCTGCTTATTTTTTTTCAAGATGGCCTACCAAAGATTATATATTATTAGACGACAGACAAAATTGGAGGTTATATCGTACCTACTTTTGCCTACGGAGTGAACTTCAACTTCAACTTCTTTATTTTGGCTTGCAACCGTTTCACCGATTCTGCCAGTGACAAGTGACGTATTGAAAGTGTCATGCTTATAAGACAAAAAAAATATCGAGAGAGATTCGGTAAAAGCGATCGATTTTCATGAAATTTAAACTGAATAGAGATAACGTAAATAGATTTTGATTGTGGCGGGTGATTTTTGAAAAGTGGGGTAGTTTTTGAGATATTAAATAAAAATAAATACAAATTTTCCTTTTTCAAAACGACATCAACTTTTGTTTTATGTTAGAAAGGATATTACATTACGTTAGCAACAAGAGAACAAAGTTATAGCGTAATAAGAAATGCGAAACGTCAAAATGTATTTCTTAGATTTGATGGACTGTAGTCCTAAACAATTGCCTGCAGTGTTCGGAGAACGGGTAGGATCGCATCGATCGAAAGATTTGGCAGAAGCGATGAGAGGCCTGAAGACCCTATGAATAATTATCATCATCATGTGCGATGATTGTTCATAGAACCGTGGTATTTACTATTATTTATTCTGTGATAGAACAAAACTGTTTTTTCTAGAGTAATATCAAAACTGTATCGTAATGTGAGAGGACTCGCCGGTGAATAAAAAACACTCCTGTCTCAACCGCAGTATCGCTGATCTATTTATTTCGAAATTACACGTCCGATTGATATGAAAATTTGTAGGTAGTGTAATAGGATAGGGATAATCTGTGTCTGTGGTAATTTTTCTAGTAACACAATAAATGGCTGGTGACAGATAGTATGACTTCGTTTAAGTCCGCCTACATCATACGTCTGCCGCCATAGCAACAATTCTAAATCGTTGTGTTCCGGCATTTAGAGGTAGGATAGCCAGTTCCTCAGTTGAGAATTCCGCCTTCGGCCTTATCATAACTTGAAACCAAGTGAGATGAAGGTCAAGCGTTTTCCCGTCTTAATATAAAAAAAATTGGTAGGCATATAAGATAAGAGTGTTTGTCTGTGAAAACTCTTCTACATATAGGTATTTTGATTTGTATTATTTTTAGAAAAAAGTCACGCAACACATGCATGTATCTTGTTAATTTTGTATGATGAGGAGATACGTAAGGTATGTAATTAATGTAATGTAAGGTATGTGATTATGTATCATAATAATGAGAAGGTCTAAGGTTCAAGGTACAGGCTAGCGTGTGCAGACGGGAAAACTTTTCCCCGATTTCCACGACACGGGAGCAGATGGCGCATTGATGACGCGGCCGTGCGTGGCGCGTGAATCGCACGCGCAACCCACGTGGACCATGGACCACGGAATACATCACAGTCGCTATACAAATGAATGAATAGTGCACGCTTGTAAGCGTGTGAACCATGCCAGGAAATTCGCCTAACTAGTGGCTAGTTGAGTGGTGGTAGTTGGATAACTACCAACGCTTCATCGTTGAAATTTATTCAATGGGAATAAACGTTTCCGACTTTATAAATGTATAGTCCACTGGATATTAGGAATCTCCATAGTTTCGCCACGGAGTCCGGCCTTCGCTCCATCGTGCCGGTGGTTGTCTCCATACCAGAACTCGCTCACTCCAGCGATAGTCGGTTCTTCGGCAAATAGCTGACCCACTGCCACTTCAGCCTACTATCCTCTAGGCTGTGTGACTTAACGAATACATTCTTCAAACTTGATTCAAACTTGACGAATATATTCGTTTCGAATCTTCTCCCGTACAGAAACTCCGAGCATAGCCCTCTCCATAGCTCGCTGAGCGACTTGTGGTTCCGTCCTAATGTTAGCGTCCACGTTTCGGCTCCATATCTAATGACAGGATAGACGCACTGGTTAAAGACTAGTCTTTAGGCATTTTGGGAGGTGACGTATAGACTTGACGAAGTTTGCCAATATTGACCAGCCCAACTTCATTAATCGAATCTCCTTTTCGAAGATGTCTGTATGATGTCAGACATGAGAATGAGAATGTAAAAAAATATAAAAATATTGTAGGTAACCTTAAGTGATAATAATACAATTACAATACTAAGTTTCAAAAACATCGTCAAACATACAAATGTGCACCGAATTTATCAGCAAGACGAAGCACGTCAAAATAATAGTAGGTATGATTTTTCCATTAGCAAATTTCTGACACTTACTAAAATTACTATTGTACATATTTCGTATCGCATTTTGATAAATTATTAACTATAATAGGTACCTGTGGCGTCGTCGCACCGCCTTCAGTTACGACGAGCAAAGGTCCCGGATGGCGTGGATGTTGACGACTGCGCGTTCGAATTAGTTGGCGCCACGGTGTTTTTAAAAGAGAAGTTTTATTTTTTGTTGTGTTTTGTATATTCCCTCGAATAGTACTGAAAATGATTATTTTATTTTGTTCAGAATTTTAGAGAAAGGGTTTCCTAACTATAAGTCATATATAGTTATAGGGTTATAGGGGATTTTCATTTATATTCGTGTAATGATAACGTTCTTAACTATTTTGAATATTTTGGATCCTTTTGCGGATTTGCTCAGAAGAACGAGGTGAGAAATTGTAACGATAGGTTACTTGATTTGATGCTGGTCTCTTCAGCGATGGATAAAGTGCACGTGTGCATGGCCGACGATGCACTGGTGCCGGTGGACCAGCAGCATCCACCGCGTGTGCAGAGCCGACTAGTGGAGGACCCGAAAGCGTTCTGGAACTATGTTAGAGAGAAACTGGGTGCAGTGGACCGAAACAAAATTACTAAGGATGGTAGTACACTCCCGGAAGCAGAATGTGCCGAGGAAGATTTTCTTTCGGTATACGGCACCGTTACAGCGGCCCTCAACGTGCACGAAGCCCATGCTTTAAGCAGCGCCGGTAGCTCACGCGTTCACGTGCAGCGGCTGACACAAGCAGAGGTATGGGCGGCACTCTTACGACTTAAGCCAAAACAGTCTGCAGGCCCAGACGGGATACCCGTGTTTATAATGAGGGACTGTCGTAGAGTTCTAGCGGAGCCACTCGGCCATATATTTAACCTATGCTTGGAAAGCTCATATTTCCCGGAACGCTGGAGGGTTACCCGGGTGATCCCCATACCCAAAGGTGACGGTGGCTCGGAGGTAAGTGGATTTAGACCCGTTGCAATGCAGCATGCAGCAGCAAATTTCGGCTCATCTCTCGGATGCTCAGCATGGCTTCAGACCAGGCCGCAGCACAACCAGCAACCTCCTCAACTCGATGTCGTACATTCTCCCGAACGTGGACGCAGGGGTCCAAGTCGACGTCGCCTACTTTGATTTAAAAAAAGCTTTTGACCTGGTCGATAATGACATGTTATTGACAAAGCTGGCGACAATTGGTTGCACCCCTAAGTTGCTGCAGTTTTTCAATAGCGACATGAAGGACATTCGGCAGTATGTGGAGTGGGACACAAATCCGAACCGTACCTCACGAGAACAGGTGTCAGTCAGGGCAGCAACTTAGGGCTACTGGAATTTATCGTTATGATTAACGATCTACCCGAAGTTGTAACGGCAGCCAAATGTCTTCTGTTCGCAGATGACCTAAGCTGATCTTGCCAATAAAGGAGGAGGGAGATTGCGTCCGTCTCCAGCAAGACGTGGATAGGGTAGTGGGGCCGGAAAAACAAGTTGCAGTTTAATGTGAACAAATTTTCCATTATAACATTCAGTAGAGCTGTTGCTCCACTCCACTCACACTCCACACAACTACAATTTATAAGATAGAGGAAGCGCAGTTGAAGAGGGTGGAATCGGTGAGAGATCTTGGGGTTCGTCTGGACACAGAGTTGAGGTTCAGAGTCCATGTTGTTACCGTTTGTAAAAAGGCGTACAGAATTTTAGGATTCATTTTACGCCGTGCAAACAGTTTCACAAACTTAAGGGCTCTGTATAATGCCCTGGCCAGAAGCCAGATGGAAAGCGCAGCGTCTGTGTGGGCTCCGCATGAAGCTAAATATAACCTCATGTTGGAGCGCATACAGAACAAGTTTACGAGATATGTTTATTGGAAGACATACGGCGTATCTATATCCTTTATATCCCTTATTCGTTTTGGGTATGGTTGGATACAACAAGCTGGAAATTAGGAGGGATGTGGCGTTTACAGTGTATGTAGTTAAGGTGTTCCGGGGGATCGTAACTAACCCGACCATCTTAGAGATGATGAGGCTGGGCGTGCCAGATGAGTACGTAGGGCGGAGAAGGCAGCCGCCTCTGTTCGTGGTGCCTCGAGGAAGGAAGAACCTGCTCAACATAGCGCCACTGGCACGCACCATACAAACACTAAATCGAGTGGCGGAGATTATCGACGTATTCCACTGTTCCCATAGCGAGTTCGTAGGGGCTACAACGTATTATTTATGTTACGATAAATAATTACTGTGATACTGTATTTGATTGTGATTATGATTTTGTTATTATTAGATATGTGATTTTGACTATGATTTATTATTGACTAACTTTGTTTTTGTTTGTTTTGTATTGTGATTAATTATTATTATTATTTTTGACATGTGGATTACTATTTTGATGACTACTCTATTGTATTAGGTTAAGGATTGATGTATTGATGTGGTAAATAAAATAAAATAAAATAAAAAATTAAATAAATCTTTTTTAGCCGTAGATGAGGCGACCGACGAAGGTGGCGTCTGTGGACTAAATTAAAAACAATAAAAAAAAACTAAATAATAACGCAAGAATTTATCTTCGACTTTAACCTCATCTAGTTCCATAACAAGAAGAACCTACTGGTTTTTTTTCATAGCGATGAAGAATGAGGGGTATTAATATTATGCATATATAAGGGACATATGCATGGACCAATAAATACTAATATTGGTCCATGATTATGTCCATCCCTTATGGAAAGCAACCCTAATGAGATGAAAGGTAATAATTTTAATTAGTTTGAATTTTAATACGAGGGTGGGTCAATAAGTATACATGACTTTTTTCATTTTTCGCCTCTTTGGTAAAAAAGTAAATACTCTATGGTCAACAACCATCCTTGAACGGATAACTGTCTAAGTTTAAATTATTTACATCGTTTAGTTTATCTATGGTAGCACTTGAAAAAAAAAAACGCGCGACTTTTCAAGAAAATGGAATAGCGTGAATATCGTATGTATGAGTGGGGGGAGGCCTTTGCCCAGCAGTGGGACACTGACGGCTTAATATAATAATAATAATAATAATCGTATGCTCATTAAAAAAAAATAAAAAAAAAACTGTTACAGAAACAAAAAAAAAAACTTGATAAATACTACGGGGACTCCGCACCATCGATTTCGATGATAAAAAAGTGGTTTACTGAATTTTGGTATGGTCGCACAAGCACAATTGATGCCGAACTTCCTGGTCGCCCAGTTGAGGTCTTTACACCCGAAAAAAAATAAAAAATCCACGATATGGTGTTGGCCGACCGGAGATTGAAAGTGCGCGAGATTATAGAGACCATAGGCATATCTCATGTTTCAGTGGCTACGATTTTAAAGGAATATTTGGGTATGAAAAAGCTATTCGCAAGATGGGTGCCGCGCTTGCTCTCTATCGACCACAAAAGGATGCGTGTAACAACTACGAAGGAGTGTTTGGCAATGTTCAACCGCAAACAGACTAAGTGTACCGATAGAAAGCCATAGTTGTCTTCTTTAATTATAATTGAGGTTTCTAGTGAGTATAGTTCGTCAGATTTAAACTATAAGATAAATAAAGTAAAAATAGTCGTAAAAAGTAAAACAGATGACTCATTGGGATGTTGTATTTATTTTTACAAGTTGTCGTTTTGGGATGCCCTAGCATGAATTGTAACGTAACACCATGAATATCTACCTGTGTCTGTGTGTGTGAAATTTGAACCTTAGCACACTGAGAACAAAGCCACAGTCAATTATTTTCGTGGTGCGAGCGCTAAGGGGGGCCTTGCCGCCATTTTGGTTCGCGTATGTTGCTACGTCACAATCAAAACGGTCTAGTGGTTACGATATCTGCATGGAATCATCGTATTGATATATCGAAACGCGGGCGCGTGGTGGAAGCGTTTATCACATGAAATCCTCAACAGCCTGAGGATCTTACCTCTCAATATATAATAACGAGAATTCCAAACAGGTTCCGACACACATTTCAAGGCAAAAATTCATATCAGTTTGTGTTTGTTGCAACTGTTTTTTTTTCTCTCAGTTAAGTTAGGAAATCCGGCACTGTATGTATGTATGGATGTATGCATGTATGTATGTGGCAATGTTTGTGACGGCACGAACGGGTTATCCGATTTTTATGAAATTTAAACTGTAAAGGGATAACGTAAATAGAATATGATTGTCGCTGGAGATTTTTGAAAAGTAGGGTAGTTTTTGAGATATTGGGGTAAAAATAAATACAATTTTTCGCCCATATCTTTTGAATGGCTGATCCGATCAATTCATAATTTTGAATATGCGGAAATTATATTAAAACTCATCAATATGTATCAGTTTTTTTTTGTCACTAGGGTAGTTTTTGTTAAATACGGGTTTTAAGGGAGACATGAAGTTTTTTGGTATTTGGGCTATCATTTGAAAAAGTATCGGCTGCACATTCATAAAATATAGATTTAACTTTTTAATAGGGTTGTTTTTTGTAAGAAATGGCTGTTTATTAAGGTAAAACGCTTAATAATGTCCTGTATGATATACTGTTAAAAAGGGTTAACTTGTTTTTTTTTTCAATAAAATGAAATGCCAATGAATTGAGTTGACCATTTTATCAAAATTAGCAGAATCGCTAATGATCTCCCAGGAATTCATAATATGAATCTGTTTTATATGAATTACTCAAAGTAACCATTTTAGACCAGCTGGTCTGGTAGTCTAGAACTTCTTTGCAAGGCATAAAGTAGGTACCTTAAAACCGACATCAGTTGAAAACCAGTGTTTCTCATTATTACGAAAATTTGAAATAATCGGAAAAGCTAATATCGCTCTGACACAAATTGTGTGTATTTATCTAAAACTGTGTAAATATACCTAGCGTCACAAATCACCAATCCCCTGTTATATGATGTAAACTAACGCGAAATTGCATTTCCCCTCTGCTAATTAAAATTGTGAGTAGCCGACAACTAAGACCTTGTCGCTAATTACTCTCAACATGATTATCTGAAATCGTTTATCGGTTTTCCTTGGTGGTAAACTTTCCGACGAGTCGTTTTCCAGCATTGCGACATTTGTCTACATTTCCGTGGCGTTGGGGGTGGGCAAATGTGGCCTTCTTTTACGAGCACTAGAACTTATTACAAGATAAGATGAAAATAAAGTTTCTAACGAACAAGACCAAAATGTGACGATTGACTTGTGAGTGTACTGTGTTCTTAGTATTGTGTGTAACAAGTCTCACAGCTCATTCTGCGCTGTATGTAGGCTGTTGGTTCAATTCCCACCCATGACAAACATTTGTGTGAGCATAGATGTTTGTTCTGTGTTTGGGTGTTGTATCATAAAATATGGTAAGACAATATTTACAAAAATGAAGGTATTCAAGTATTCTATCTGTAATCTACTTTCCATATTACAAGATGGCGCTGTGTGAAATAAATGTATTTTATAAACTTTTTATACATATTTATGACTGAATAAGGAGAATTGGGGAAGGATATATGTGAAGTCGACCCGCAGTATGATCGCAATAATAAAGCCTATCTTCTCGGCTAATGCGAAATAAAGCGGGCTTGTCGTCCGTTGGCAATTATAAAATGATCATTTGGTTCAAGGGGATCGTGGCGGTGTAATGTTAGTACTTGGCATTACCGTAGGTACATACTATACTATACGTACTATAGGTGATTATATATATATATATATATATAAGAGAGCAATCTATCTTGAGTATGTAGCGGGTTCAATACTCGGGGCTGAACCTCTGGCTCTGATACCGGTATGCGAACCAAGACCGTAAAAGCGGAAGAAATAGTAAGCAGATTGTTTTGTTTACCTAGGGAGCGTACAACTATTTCAAAGGCGAGATTGTTTCGTCTTTTTGGTCCCTCGCTGCGCTCAGGATTCAAAGTACATCACTCGAGTTTAGGTAGGTAGGTAGGCAGTAGTAGTAGCGAGTAGTAGGAGTTAATACTCCTACTACACGCTCCCGGGTGCCCGGGTGGGCATTCTACTTTTTATCACCCTTTATGAGAAAATAAGTAAGTGCATCTTATGAATAGTATGTTTATTTATTTACAAATAATGGAATAGGTATGTACCTACACCAAAGTTGTAGATTTTCCGAAAAATATTTCGATTTTTCCAAGTTGAAATTGTGAATACTTTCATATATTGTTCACGGAATTTTGTGGGTTAAAATATGATACAGACTTTGTATCACAAATTTAGCGTCCGATATAATATTAATCTTTCATTATCATTACTTGACAAAGGCACATTCGTTTCTTATTAAATTTCAGCATAAATACGAATTGGAGTAAACAATTACGAAGGCGCAATGCATTCCTAGAACACTAATATCCTAACAATGCATTTCACGCGTTTTTTTCTTTTTGACTATCATTTTTTTTATTTGTTCAAATAATGTTCGTGATCGATCTCTTTGTTGATTGGAACTTTTGCTAACAAGATCCATTTGCCAAATTCAAAATCACTTTTAGGCTCTAGGAATTAACAGTTCCTGTTTACTAAAACCAAACAGCTCTTTTTAATTTTGATTCGGAAAACAGGTATTTATCGCGTATTATATATGTACCTATATTTATCTCGACGTTTCGGCGGGGTTGCACCAGCAGTGGTCGCGGGCAGAGCTATTTTTTAGGTGTGATGAAAAAGTTTTCTCTCACATGTATGCAATTTCTGTAGCGCGGCTTAAGGTTTGCCCATAAGAAGCGAGCTGGGTCCGCGTGTATGAAACCTACCTCAACTAACGAAGTATTACTGTGGTGGGTATTGATCTTGTAGCCTTGAAGGGGCAACGCATCTTTTACGTAGTATGATAATTTTATCATTCTGTATTTAAATAAATTAAAGCACAATTTATGAAACTGTTTACTAGAAAGTCCTTTATCAGCTGTCTGCTGTTCACACTTACATTTTATGAGAATGAAAAATCATTAGTTATCATATTATTTTGCTGGTGGTGACTTGGTAGACCGAAGGTATAAAACTCTCCACTTCTCACTCTGTATTTATTATTTGTCTATTGCGAGGTGATCCTCTGCAGACCGCCTCATAGTTCAGGGCAAAATTGAAGGCACAAGAGCACGCTGCAGATATCCATTGCGCTGGACAATGCACAAGACAAGCAGTGGGAGAATAATGGGCGGTGGATTCCTTTGCGTGTCACTAGTCTGAAAATCCTGAATAAAGACCACACTACCATGGGTGATAGTGAAGAAGAAATATAACCAATGTCACTTTTACACCACATAAAGTGTTCCTTCTATTCGTCTCCACCTAAATCACAGCGGCATGAAGCGATATCAGGGTTAGTAAATTGTAGTTTCAAATCAAGTCGTCTTAAAACTAACAAAATGATAATTCGACAAATTCGACGAAAGAAAAATTTGCAACTTTATATGTGTACAGGCTACAGACATTTTTAAACAGTTAGCAAAACTCTCTCCTTAACTTTAACGTACACTGTTCTATCACACTGGTGTATACTGTTAAATCTACCCCGTTGCAGTAACGACCTGGCATGCAAAGTTTTTTTTAATAAATTGAATATATTGATAATCCATCAACTTGAAAGTTGCTATAAATGCCAAGCCAAGTAAATTGTGAAACATTTATTTCACGAGTTTATGATAATGATAATTTTAAAAGAAACCAACATAATAACAGAGTAATCAAACTAATATGAGTTCACTGTACAAAGAGTTTACTACGCGCGAGGTTTTATAGATATTTAAAAAAAAATGAAATGGGTTATATCTTAAATAAATAAGTATTACAGGACATTTATTTTACACATGGCCATCTAGTCCCAAACTAAGCATAGCTTGGAATATGTAAACTAGATTACGGATAGAATACTTAAATACTTTTTTTTTGTGAATACAACACCCAAACACAGAACAAACATCTAAATTCATCACACAAATGTTTGTCCTGGGTCGATGGATCGAATCCAAAGCCTACAGCGCAGAAGGCAGAGCTACTACCAACTGAGCTATGAGGCTTGTTTCACAAATCTTAAACTAGGATTATGCCTATAAACATCACACTTAGCTGATGATTCGCCGCGACCTCACCGCGGTTTGTGTTCCGACCGGCGGTTACGTGGAGTTAATAGATAGAGGCGGCTCAAGATCAGATGCCTGCTTTTTATTTACGTAGGGTCAGCCTTGGATCTCTAGGCCTAGGAAAGAATGAGGTCTGCAATAGAGCGAGCCCCAAGAAGTGCTTTGTTTAGCATTGAGCTAATATGGGCTGAAGTGATACTGATGAAATACATTAATTTTTACACAGCGTCATATAACCCTAAACTAAGTATAGCATGTAATATAGGAACTAGATGACGGAACACTTAAATACTTTTGTAAATACATACGTAGGTACTATATGATACAACTCCAAACAAAGAACAAACAACTACATTCATCACACAAATGTTTGTCCTGCGTTCTGTCCAGAGCTCTGCCTTCTGCGCTGTAGACAGCCTACAGCGCAGAAGGCAGAGCTACTACCAACTGAGCTATGAGGCTTGTTGTGACTGCGCGGTGTCAGCTAATATATAAATAAAAATGTTTTAAACTGTCGTTCATGGCGGAATGTTTTGAACCAACTTTATCTCAAGAAATTAAACTTGATAAGAACTATTACTTGATTGCAAAGTTTTATTGCCTGGTTGATGGACGGTGTAACACAAGTGTGTAATAAAACCTTTACACTTTACCTGAGTACACTCTGAGTATAGGAAAGTTGTGAATATGCAATTTCATTGATGTCCTTGCTACAAAGAAAATATATAATACTCGTATCTTGAACACGTTATAGCAAAATTGTTCGATGAATTGATAACCTACACATTGTTATTTTGTATAGTTACTAAGATTTACTGACAATAACAGAATCGACCTTTGTATTCTTCGTATAGTGCAGGATCCAGTTTATTTTTCTTAGGATTCGAGTTTAAGAGTAGTAACGCTTGTGAAAGGGCTTGTCCGGGAAAGCCACCACAATACCTATATCAGCCGCCAAGCAGCGTTGTTGTTTTGGTCTGAAGGGTTTGTTTGCCGGTGAAATTACGGGCACGCGTGGCTTAACACTTTTGTGCCTCAAATTAGCGGGCGCAATGCAGTGCCACTTGGTTCATGTTCTGTGTGGATGTGTCCTACGCATTAAGGCTTTGTTATAGGAACGAGATGCACTTAAGATCAGGTGGGCTGCTGGTTCTGTCCCCAAATTGTATAAAAAAATAGGTAAATATTGGTTCATGGGGGTAAAGCCCGACTGGGTATATGAATTTCTTATACAAAAAAAATAATATTAATATTTTCATATCGTTGTCATTTTTTTTTGTAACATTAATAAGTAAACTTTGTTTTACATATTGTCCCGACTTAGGAGCTTACAGCACGATTTATTTTATGTATTTTAGGTATTAATAAAACTGGACCTGATTACAAATATACCTATGCGTTGCGATTTTTTTTTGTAATACGACGGGTAAGCACTTGACCTTCATCTCACCTGGTTACAAGTAGATAAGGCCGAAGGTGGAGGCGCACTTCACCCGGAATCCTCAACAAACTGAGGAACTGGCTATCTTACCTCTAAATGCCGGAACACAACAAATTTTAGAATACAACATTTTGAACATTTTAGCTATATGGTAAATATTAAAACCTGAGATCCGGCACTATAAGTCATCGGCCTATATCTTGATTAATTAAATTGTGAAGTTAGTAGTATGATTATGCTATGTCAATTTATGTCACCCTGTTTTGTGTGTGTCTTGCATTTGGATGCTCTCAATTACCATCGTTATCTTAGAACTAAAGTTATGTTCTTACTAAGTAACATAAACAGGAAAACTGTTGAATTAACTTTCAGTTGCACGAATTATAGTCATAATAAAACTTAGTGACATAGCAGTGGGGAAGATTGCATTTAATAACAGCACGACCTAGGCAACTAGGTTGATCAGATCAACTTAGTTGAGCAAAAAAAAATTGAAAAGTTAAAAAAGGTAAAAACAAACGATGTACGCACAACAGCTGTTCAACTAGTCGAGTAATTTAGTTGAGCAGTACAGAAGAAGCGATTTCTAATATCTGTTTGTAGTAACATCTTTCATCACAGTTTTCATCAAAAATGTCTTACACCCAATTTTTCATGTGCGTGTGGTGTAAGGGCCACTTTGTTAAAACTCTTTGAAATGTGCTTATTATTTAGCGAACACTCCAAAGAATTGTGAAAGTTGGAATCAGAATTTGTGAAAGTCTAAATAACGAGTTATGGACTGTATAGTCGAGTCCTCAGTCCTCACATAGAGCTTTGAGGGCCCACCTGTACCGCATAAACTATGGACACTGCAGAAAAATAAATCTATGTAAAATCCAAACAAAATTTGTGAAAACAATATATTATCACATAACTTATTTATGCATAATACAAGTAACTCTTGAGAGAAAATTATAAAAAATAATTTTGTCTACGACCAGTTTTGAAAACCAAATGAAAATAAGCTTAAACTATTTTTAACTTTTTTGATAAGGTCTTGACTTCGAAGCTCACCTGTAGGTAGAGCTGTTCTAAAACATTCGGGAAGCCTTCGGATCGAATTCGGAAGCTTGCTTCTCTTCTTCTTCTTAAGAAGATTCAAAATCGAATCCGACAAAAAGTGATGTTACCGATACGAAAACTTTCCGCGTGTTTAAGAAACGCTACACCGGTCATTACCTTGGCTAAGTCTACGAAGAAGCGAGCATTTCTAGAAGCTGCCTATTGAAGGCACCTGCACTCTTGACGGACTGGATCTTGCACTGACGGAACGTGAACTGCTTGGCGTCGGACTTCGGTAGGTATGTCGCAAGCCACACCTACTTAACGAGATTTGAATGAAATGAATGAATGAATGAATGAATGAAAAATACTTTATTGCACACCTTAAAAATAAAAACTGGATAA
Source organism: Venusia cambrica (assembly GCA_951394065.1). NCBI lineage: Eukaryota > Metazoa > Arthropoda > Insecta > Lepidoptera > Geometridae > Venusia > Venusia cambrica. Next base: position 5,414,351 of record OX596044.1, on the reverse strand, counting down.
CTTAGAAATAAAAGTACAATGGGCGGTCTTATCGCTAAGAAGCGATTTCTTCCAGACAACCTTTGGATGGAGAGGATTTCATGGCTAAAGAGGTGGTTGGTGGTGCACATATCAATTAGAGTCTAGCGAAATTAACTATACGTAAATCATACATTATAAGTAAAGCTATGCTACAAATATACACACTACTTATATAATATAAATATAAATACCTACATACTATACAATATGTACTTACATACTATACTATACAAATATAATACACAAATATAAATATATATTTACATGTATAAATATATTTACTTTGATGGATGATAATTATAATAAATGTTCTAGGAGTACCATGATAAAAACATATAAAACGGCGCAGAAAACAGCAAATACGTGTTGTGGTGACGAAGGATGAGATAGACAATTTAAACAAGTTCATTTAAGTAAAAACATTTAACCCTAACTTTGAACACAGCCAGAGAAGGTGATTGCCTTATTGAAAGCGGAGATTTATATGATTGTTCCTTGCTAGACGTTTACGATTAAATCCTGTCTATCTTCCTCCTGCAGGTAACAATTGGCGGCACAGTACGTTTCTGTGGAGATAATTTTAATGAGCCAACTAAGCGATTCGAACTTGACATATTATGCACAAGCGTTTTTTATCGTAACTGTTGGGTTAGGTCTTGACCTCTTGGCTTGTCTAGCTATATAGGTCAGCGTAAGACGGAACACGGCAAGCCAGCATATGGCGCTGGTCTTCGGCAGGCAGGTGGCTACTGACCAGGTGGACATTTATACATTCTACCATCAGTGTTGTGATCAGTCAGTTGTAAGTGCTAGCAAAAGCCTGTGATTCCGTTTCCCGTAGAAGAGAAAGAGAGTAGTAAAAGATAAACGTCTGATGATATATTACCCTCTGTGGCCTAGTGGTTCAACCCACCGATTTCAGATCCTGAGGTCCCGGGTTCGATCCCCAGGGGGAGTACAATATTGTGCTTGGTTTGGTTGGTGGTAGGACTTTGTTTAAATCCGCCTGGCTTAGCTACCACCATCTTATCTAATTCTGTCGCCATAACAACAGTTCTAAAAATGGTTGTGTTCCGGCATTTAGAGGTAAGATAGCCAGTTCTTTAGTTTGTTGAGGATTCCGGGTGAAGTGCGCCTCCACCTTCGGCCTTATCTCAACTTGTAACCAGATGAGATAAAGGCCAAGCATTTCCCCGTCGTGCCATAAAAAAAAACCTGTAGGGACATGGTTAAAGCTCTGCTTCATGTAATCAATCTCATCTCATCTCTCATTTATTTTTTTGACTATCAGTGTTTTTTATTGTTGAGTAAATAATATGTTTGTAAACCTGACACGGCAGACTAGAGGGCCAAGATATCTTTAAGACCAACTAATGTTACTTACCTGGATCTACAAACTTTTTTCATTTCATTCATTACATTTCATTTCATCTCTACCTATAGAGATATTTCGTTCGGGTTCTGGTTGAATAGTCTTTCAAGGACTATTGAATTTGAGCTTGGAAAGAACTCATAATCAATATAGGTAATCTTGACTTATTTTAATTTTAAATTTGTAAATGTTTTGTTAATTATCTATTATACCAACCTATTTGACAATGTGAAATACTAACACGTGGAATGTACTATAGGTACATCTATACTATACATCTATATATACTATATATACATTTATGCTACTATAGGTAATCTGAGTAAACAATTTAATAAAAAAAATAGATGTCTATCACAAAGTTCTTTGTACTTTCTATCTATGTCTATCAGTAATTTATGAGATAACGTCTCCCATTGACGTATAAGAATCATCACCTATGTCATTCATCTGTATAACTATTAATTAACAGGAAAATACTATCATCTGTGTATCACAGGCGGACGCGTGATCGATTCGATAGATAAGTTTGTTTTTGCATCGGGATCACGGGTCGTTCTCATTTTCAGTCACAGTTCTTGTACCTACTTGTACTACTGTTATTACTTGTTTGACTTTTGTTATGCAACCCAAGTTGACACAGGCATATTCAAAACAAGCGTTATAGTATCACACTCTACACGAAATGAAAAAAAGCAGACGCGTATGTAATCGTTTCGACAGATTACTTTGTTTTGCATTGGAATCACGGGTCGTAATCATTAGAACCTTTTAACCGACTTCAAAAAAAGGAGGAGGTTCTCAATTCGTCGGAATCTTTTTTTTATGTATGTTCCCCGATTACGCGCAGACGCCTGGACCGATTTAGAAAATTATTATTTTGTTTGAAAGGTTATATACTTCACAGGTGGTACCATCGTCAGCAGATCAAGATCTCATGATGAGATCCTGGAATTATAAATGGAATTCCTCAAATATTATACACACTCAAAGCGATTTTTGTATTTTTAGGGTGCATAACCTCAAAAGTAAGGAAAAAACGGACCCCTTATTCAGGCGTATATCTGTCTGTTTGTCCATCCATCTGTCATCAAAATAATTGGCATACCAGCTTCGTGAGAGACTAACTAATATTAATTGACTTTTTATAGATTATTTATTATCTCTCAGACGAATCCAACGAGCCCAAGCACGATCGAACTAGTTACATGAGCTTGAGCCACCGTCGTGATATTGAGGTTTCGTGTTTGTCGGGTCTACACTGGTGTACTTCGGAGAGTGTGCCCAACCCTTTTAACCGCCTCTATGATCTAGTGGTTCAACCCACCGATTTTAGATCCAGAGGTCTTTCTTGGGTTCGATCACCAGGGGGAGTACAATATTGTGCTTAGTTTGGTTGATGGTAGGACTGTTTAAGTCCGCCTGGTTAGCTTCCACCATCTTACCTAATTTTGTCGCCATAACAACAATTATAAAAAAATGTTGTGTTCCGGCATTTAGAGGTAAGATAGCCAGTTCCCCAGTAAGTTGAGGGTTTCGGATGAAGTGCGCCTGCACCTTCGGCCTTATCTCAACTTGTAACCAGGTGAGATGAAGGTTAAGGGCTTCCCCGTCGTACAATAAAAAAAAATGTTCATGACTTCACTTATGATTCCACCGTCGTCACCATTCCATAGTAGAACTTTCCAGACGCACAGCTATATATCATAGTCATACATTTGGTGGTCGTTCCATTTATTATGCTACCGCCACATTATACATACCGTCAACGCGATAATTGTTGCGTGTATATATTACCAAAAACATCGTGTTTTACAGAGTTACAGAGTTGCACTGAATGAGCTATGTTATGTGTTGTAAATAACACATTTTCAAGATGGAGGATTTTCTTAGTTTTTTCAAAAAAGACCATCAAATGCCATTGTGATAGGCTCTGTAAATTTTACGGGCTCAGTCGCTTTGCCCCCTCAGCACGGGAAGGGGATAAAAAGTCGTCTGTTTTTATCCAACATCGGGAGACAAAATTCTCTCGAAGGTGGATAAAAACAGAAGACAAAATTTTTATCCCCGCTCCGTGCTGAGGCGGCAGTAGTGGCTACACCTACGCAACGTCCCGATGATCATTATAATAAATGCCATTTCAAGTGTGGATCTCGCATTAGCTACACGCAACCAAAAAATATTTACCTATTTGCGCAACAAAAGCGGACTGAAAAATGTGGAATTCGATGCGAGCGTCTGTTTTTCCAGATAGGTGCGTTTACGACCTTGAAGAGAGTTATTAGACATTTCTCTAGGTCTTCCGACTTATCACATCTTTCCACAGACAATCCTCAATGAGCTGACCCCCCGTCTATTTATCTCATAACGATTGTTTGGAATGGGATTTGGAGAATATTTGGGATTAGATTCGGGCAGCAGCAGTAAGGTAAAGTCACCAGTCATGGACAGTATAAGCGATTTTTTTTTGTTTTTACTTTGTAATTTCTTTATTTTTCGATACACGTTCTTTGGGATTTGTAGTTAAATGATAAGTACTTTTCTTAATCAGTATTCGAGGTTTAATTTTAGGCTTAATACAGTGCAATATAAAAAATAACCAATTACAACACTCTTACTTAGGCACCATTTATGGACGGTTATTTTCCAGTGATGGACCCCCAATGATGGACATTGTCCCCAATCATGGACCGCTAGTTATGGACATATAAATAATCAATAAGGTAATTTTTTTAAAGAAATGCTTATCTTTAACAGACCGGCCAATTATTATTAAGTAATTGAAAATAATTATCAAAATCAACCTTATTATATGAAGATAATACGATAGTTAATATCTATCAAAAATCAACGTTTTTCTTACAGTTTAAATAGAAATTAAAAATAAACATTCACATTCAACAGAAATCAATGTTTCCTTGAGTTTAGATGTATTAATAAACATCAGTCTAGAAATAACATAACAAATTAAAAATCTTTCCTTACTATAACTAGAAAAAAAAGTCTCATAAATTACCTTTTTTCAGTCATTCATATTCAACAGAGATCTATGTTTTCCTTGTGTATAACACAACTATTTATAAACATCAGACTAAAAAATACAAATAATGACACATTTTTTTAATAATCTACCTTCTTAGGTAGTTAAATTAACTCTCAATAAGTAACAATATCTTTGCACTTATAATTAATAAACAAAATATTTACCAATATGTACCTAGTTAAAATATGGCAATAAGTACTAAACTTGAACAGATAAATGGCAAATATTTTTGCATTTCAGGTACTTTAAAAAATCCCCTCTTGTTAATAACCTGAGGCTGCTGAATTTTTTCAATTATTGCTTCCTTATTATACCAAATTTGATCTGGAGTATCAGGCCACCTAAATGTATTTCCTTTCGAAATTAACATTGTACTTATTTCGTATATATTATTATCAATATTTTAAATCAACCCCGGAAAGTATTCTCCTTCGTATTTAATTATAACATATGTATTTTTCCTTAATAACTGCAGGGATATGTTTTTTAGGGGAATATTTTCATCTGAATCTGTTGATTCAGTTCTACGTTTTGGTCCGTTTATCTGGTCCTCTTCAGACAACTCTAAATCTTGGTCACTTTCTTGATATGGTATATGTATATCATTTTCTTCTTCTGATGAAATAGATGATTCAATTCTCTTCCTTTTCTTAGTTACGGTTTTTGCGATGTTTTTTTATTTAAAACTTTCTTTTCTTCAGCCATCTTCTTTTTCATTAGTTGTTTTTCTTGTCTCTCTTTCATTCTTTTATTTTACTCTTCTTCCTTCTGTTTTTTTTCGTTTTCTTCGTCATATATGCTCTCCATGTTTCACCAGTAATTGCTGAAGGAATCCGTTCTTTAGTACGCCTTTTTTTCGTCTCGTTTCGTTTTTTTTATTTTATTATGTAATGTGATCCTTGGGACAGCATATTTTGTAGCAGCAACAGATATTTTCTCCCCCCTTCTGACTTCTTCGATAGCCTTAGCCACTTGTTCTTTTGTATAATTTTTTTTCGGTGCCATGTCTAGGACGAAATAAAATGTTTGTATTAGGAATATGCTGAACCTATTATGGACACCTAGTCATGGACAGAATGTACATGACTGGAAAGACTAATAATTGATTGCCGATTTATAGAGAAACATGTAGATATATTAAAACAGAAGTGTAATACGTAAAAAAAAACAAAAAACAAGAAATTCTTTTTATGGACATTCTGTCCATGATTGGTAAACGTGCTCGAATAAATATCCAGTTATAGACACCGGTAATTTTTAAGGTTATAATTCCAATGACAATTAGGTTATATCAAAAAAATAAGTCATTACTATTGGTAAATCAGTAAATAACATAAAATTTAACAATAACGACACACAACCTACAAAATAACTCACTAAGTCTACTCACTTGCATGGCGATTCTTATAATAAATTACGATTTCCGACACCAACTGTCCCCGCGTAACTAACAATCGTGATGGTCCAAAACAAAATGGCTGTCCGCTGTCAAACAAAGTGTGATTGACAACTAGAATATTGGCACTACTGATTAGTGTAATCATTTTGAAAAAAACACTTGACGTTTGCTTAATTTTGGTGGTAATTTAAAAAACTGTCCATGATGGGTCTGTGTCCATGATAGGTGACTTTACCTTATATCTTATGACACTATGTATTAATATAGTATAAATGGATCTTGGTTCTTGCCTTTCCCATTGTGTGTCGGTTGCGATTCCGAAAGGCCGTGGATTCATATTGCGAGTAGTCCCAAAATCCTGAGAAAAAGTGATTAAACAAATCAGGCGATTGGGACCGCGTTCTCTTTTGACAGCGGTCCCAATCGCCTGTCTTATCAAATTTCAAAATGATACTAAAAATCTTAAGGTACTTAGTAAACGATGATTTTGATTTTGAACATGCATACCTATGTCCTTAACAAGTGTAATGCGATCAACAATCAGCCTGCCAAGCGTGGTGCTTATGAAATCCGCCCCTTCATTCTTTGGGTTAGGCCAATGTCCTGTAGGGAACTTTTTTCGGCTGTGGTGTGGATGATAATGATGAAAAATTTACACGGGCCACAGAGCAAATAATAAGTCTTACTCCATGGGCTTCTCATATTAATACAAGGCACTGAGGCCAGTCAGAAGATACCTAGATACAAAGCCATGGTCAAACCTAGTTTTGTTATCTATTCTCTAGCCTTGCCCCTATATCACGCGCTTATCACTCCTAATGGCGTTCGAACGATTGCATTAACATGAAAATAAGTAGGTAAATGTATGATATACATATTTACATATTATATTATACGTTCGGGACTTCTTTCCTGTCGTCCCGTGGAAATTTCCCAAAATCCTTTCATCTTGCACTGATACAAAAATTGAGAGTAAGCTACTCTAAAAAAATTTGATATAGGTACCTATTACGAGTATATTTCATGGGTTTTATTATTTTTTTAATTGACAGTAGCCTTTGGTACTTGTTACATCATCAGCTGATAGACACAGTGAAAGTCCCGTCAAAAATGGTCTAGCCGTTTTGGAGATGAGCCAAAACAAATAGATATGCACTAAGTATTTGCAAAGCCTTTATTTTGATATAACAAACATTTAAATTTTATTTATTTCTTTGTAGATATGTAAATAGTATAATGTGCTATTTGTAACTGACATTGTCTCATGAAAAAATATAACACCTAACTTATTTGGTTTCGAATTATCGGGTTCATTACTTTCAAGTGTTGATATTGCATAGCCCGATAATGTACAGCCAGCAGATATAATTTACACAAAATATTAAATTCGTTATTGGCTGTGCATTATCGGCTCGTATAATATAGGGATAGGGATCTTTCTTAGCGTGAATTCTACGATATTACCGTTGCTACGCTTTTGGCTACGACGTAGCAGTTTGAGGATTACTTTTCACGGGAATTCCTTCCTTCCTCCGTACTTAATAGTGGAGAATATTCTACAGAAGTAACTGCTCTACGTACGGCCTGTAGACTATTTGAGCTGCGCTACACTCTGCTACGTCGTAGCAGTTTGAGGCTTCCTTCTTCTTACAGGATTGTAGCTTAAGAGTCTATGATACCTGAAATGGCTTAACTTCAGCGTTCATATATGCCACTATACCGAAACATTTAGTTTGAGATCAAAATTCATGTTATTTTTCAGAATTGACGTTAGAACGATAGAGTGGCGAAAACACGATTAAATTGAAAATCTCTGAATAAAAAAAAAACAAAGTTGACTCTAATTTGTACCAAAAATGATCGCCCTTCAATAAATACGCCACATTAAGTCTTGAAACTTTATACAGTAAAGAAACAAGTTATATAGCAGATGCTCTGCGTTTCAGGTTTTCAAAATAAATATTAGTTTTACCTTCAAAAAATGAAACATATAAAATCACGCGTAGTTCTATCTTCTGGTGACTAAGCGCCGGCCGGGGCTGAGCGCACACATGAAAAACCTTTATTATAACTGTTATGTCAGTTCGAAACTATCTATCGTAGTAACGGCTCTTTAGAAGGCCCAGTAGTCTCACTTTCCCATACGAGCGTTCCAATTTAATTTCGAAATTTTGCAAGTTCGATTTAAAAGTTTTTTTGCAGGTATAATCGGATAGGAATAATCTGTGTCTGAGGTTACTTTTCCTAAAAAAAGAATACAAACCAAAATATATGGAAAAGAGTTTTTCCATTCAAACACTCCTTTCCATAATATTTTCATTGTTATGGCGTTTTAAGAAAAAGTAGCGCACCTCACTCTCCGATTACACCTTAAAAATTTCATGTGAATCGGACTTACCACTTCGAAATGAAAAAGGAACTACGTTTGTACTGGAGAGAGAAAATCAGCGGTACTCCGGGGCCCTCTTAAATATAATTTACTTATATACAATATACTTTTTTTTTTTATAACTTACGCTGTCATTACTTTTCCTCGACCAACTTATAATTGTCTCGTTCGCTACTGCTGTTTAGTTTCTATATATATATATACATATATATATATTTTAGTAATGATGGGACATTTTGTAAAGTATTGTATGCTTTGTTATTATTAATGAGTCGCTATATAAATTAATGTTTATTTTAGTACACCGCTTTGTCTGCTCTTTGCTATCCTTTCCTTCAGGAGGTTGCCTGGAAGAGATCGCTTCTAGCGATAAGGCCGCCCATTGTACCTAGTTTAAGTGTTTTGCTTGCTTGTCTGTTTATTTTTGTTTTTTGGTGTACAATTTGGCGGTGCCAACATGTTTATTGTGTGGCACCAAAACCGCCTTCAAATTATATGAACTCACCTTAGAGCAATTTTAAGTTTTTAGTGATGAAGTCGGTTCCATTTTTTTTTAAATATCATATTTTTAGCTATTTCTAATTCGTTATAAAACATACTACACCGCGACGTCTATGACACCCTATTTAAAAAAATTGTTTATGCCTTTCTTGAATGAATGAATGAAAAATACTTTATTGCACACCTTAAAAATAAAACTGGATATTTTAAATAATGTATATCATTGGGCGGTCTTATCGCTAAAAGCGATTTCTTTCAGACAACCTTTGAATGGAGATAATTTTATGGCTAAAGAGGTGGTTGGTGGTGCACATATTAATAGGGGTCTAACTAAATTGACTATATATAACACATTATGTAAAGTTATACTTCAAATATTCACACAACATATATAAAATATAAATACCTACATATTATACACTATGTACCTACATACAATACAAATACAATACATAAATATATAGATATATATATACATATTTATTTATAATAATATACCTAATAAATATTTTAGAAGTGCCATCATAATAAAACATATAAAATGGAACAGAAAAACAGCAAATACTTGTGGTGTCGAAGGATGAGATAGACTTTTTAGACAGGTTTGTTTAAGAAAAACATTTAACTCTTACTTTGAACACGGCCAGAGAAGGTGATTGCCTTATTGAAAGCGGCAACGCGTTCCATAAGCCTCCACAGAAAATGAATCATTGTAAAAACTAGTTTTGTGAGCAGGGAATTTAGGAACAAGAGTTTCAGACGATCGGATAGAGCCGGAATGCGAGAGGTGCAGGAATTCAAATCGTTCCTTTAAGTAATTGGGGGTCAAAGGATTTTGGAGGATATTAAATAACCGAGAAAGAATGTGAGAGTTCCGGCGACGACGAATTGGGAGCCCCTTGAGCTTCGAGCGAAATTCAGAAACATGGTCATATTTTCGGAGACTGAATATAAACCTGTTACAAACATTCTGAAGTCACTCAAGTTTATTAAGCTGCTCCTCCGTGATAGCAGACGTCAGCATAATCTAGTATGGGCAGGAGAAGAGATTGAGCAAGCATAATTTTAGTGGCAGTCGGAATAAAATTGCACAGTCTCCTCAGACAGCAGACTAGCTGCAAAAAGCTTCCGACTGACGGAAACAGGCTGTGTACCCATGACAGGACATGCCACTGTCGATGAAAATACCCAAATCCTTGACTGACTTACTCAATGGAACAATCGATCAACTTCTGTCAACTTGATGACGTCATCAAACATAACCGGAAGAAGTGTTGTCCAATCAATATTAGCGATGGTACGTGAGCTACCATCTATAATAACCTGCGTTTTTGACGGGTTGATGTTGAGACCGTATGCCTTGCTCCGCTCACGAATGCAGTTAAGGTCAGAATTCGTACGGGAAATTGCACCATTCAGATTGTCAAGCGGAGATTGAGTATAGATTTGGAGATCGTCTGCATAGAGATGGTAGGATGAAGAAAGTTGATGCGAAATAGAATTAATGAAGAGTGCGAAGAGAAGAGGAGACAAACACCACCTTGAGGAACACCAGCAGATGGAGAACACCACGACGAAAACGATTCGTTTATGTGGATTCGTTGCCGGCGCCCTAGCAAATAACTGCGGAACCAGTCAACTACTGATGGAGATATGTTAATAGAGCGCAGCAAGCCGAGGAGAATATCAAAGTCGACCGTGTTGAAGGAACACGCTCAACTTTGATATATGACTTTAGTCAAGGAGAGTAAGAACAGTAATTGGCTAAGATCCATCCCCAATCTTATGTCGTCAGTAATTTTGACAAGAGCTGAGACTGGAGGGGATTGAGAAGGTATTTACCAGAATCACGATGACCTGGACAAGTGTTAAGAATTGGTTCCTACTATGGTGTAGTGTAGGGTGCACTATGTCAGGATAATGGCAACGATTTTCAGTTCCCATTATCCTGTTTTTTTATTTAAAATCCAAACAACTGGGCCGATTTTGATAAAAAATCTATGGGACCAATCTGAAATAACATCCTGTCAAACAAAAAAATAAAAAGAAATCGGATGAAAAATGAAGGAGTTCTGAGGTAACAAACATAAAAAAAGAGAAAAATAAAATACAACCGAATTAAGAACCTGCTTCTTTTTTAAATGTCGATTAATAAGATGATGAGAATGTTGATAAGTACCTAAAGGTACCAGATGGCATTAGTTAGTAAGTAAATGGTTATTCTCAATACTTACAAACTGGCCAACAAGTAGTAATACTAAGTAATTAAGTTTATAATGTTACTGTCCACATGCTGTCTACTAATTAATGTTAGGCAGGTATATAGATTCCCAACAGGCGGTAGATTTGACTATTCAAAATGATCCTAAAGAATCTTATTGAATACACGATATTTTGAATTTGATACGAATAATACCGGTATTTTCTAATTGTAAGCTCGTCTAAACTAAACCATAAGTTCAAAAGCGACACGAGCAGATGTGATAAGGTTAATCCGTAAACAAGACTGCAGTGTGACGCACGCTGCATGAGATAAACAAATTATAGTGCATGATCGATTGTGACCTACGTAGGTTCATAGTCGTGTCCTTCGTTATGTATCGTATTCATTTGTATTATGTTGTATGTTTCGTATATGAATAACTATGTCAAATTCCTATATAGTACTGTCCGCGCTATTTCACCTTGGAAAAAAACAGCCTCTAAACATGACAATTTATGTCTTCGTAAAATAATAACTGATATAATTAAATTTCCCCAGGATAACTTCATTAGCCTAATATTACTACTGGTACCCCTGGTAAGATTAAACACAAATGTTTAATCTTAAAGTTGGTATTTTTAATGTATGGTCATTAAATACCGGTCATGACAAATTTATAGTTGCTATGGACAATATGAATCCTGACATCATGGCAATTAATGAATCTTGGTTAAGACCTGGTCAGAAGGACTGTGCACCTAAACTACCGGGGTACCGATTGTATCTATCTCCTAGGTCAGACCATGTTAAACATGGACGAGGTGGTGGCGTTGCCTTTTATGTTAGAAGTGGTTTGAGGGTACAATTTGTTTCTCATCCTATCGTCACCATATGCTGGATACTCTTTTAGATGCATTAACGATTCTATTACTTCTTTTTTAAATTTTGATCATATAAATTTACTTGGCGACTTTAATATAAATATGCTAGAGCCAAATTATAAAAAAACTAAACTATTTCATCAATTTTTAGAGTGTATGAATTTAAATCAATTTATTAATGAGCCGACACATTTTATTTCTCGCAGCCAAACTTTAATTGACCTGTATGCCCGGATGTCAGTGTGATCAATGTCCTGGTCAACTACAACCCGGATCTAAGGGCTCGTGCTATGCTTCTGGCAGAGTTTCGTATTAAAAAAGAAAAACCTAGCCCTAGGTTCGTAACTTACAGGCCCTTGAAATACATGGTAATTGATTTATTCGTAAATGATTTGGATTTAGTGGACTGGGCCTACTTTTTTTTTTTTTTACAGGACATTAATTTTACACAGCGCCATCTAGCCCCAAACTAAGCATAGCTTGTTATATGGGAACTAGATTACGGATAGAATTACTTAAATACTTTTTTTAAATACATACGTACTATATGATACAACACCCAAACACATAACAAACATCTATATTCATCACACAAATGTTTGCTCTGGGTGGGAATCGAACCCACAGCCTACAGCGCAGAAGGCAGAGTTACTACCAACTGAGCTATGAGGCTTGTTCTATGAGACTTCTATGAGACTTCCTGCACCCTTTGGATACAATCATTTTGGCATCAGAATGTATCGGCACTATCTTAGGATTTTTAATCTGCATGCGCCACTTAAAACAAATAAGTTTAAAGGACCTCGTCATCCATGGATCACATATACGGTGAAAAATATGATTAAAATTAGAAATGATTACCAGAAATAAATCTCAAAACTGTAAACTTTTGAAATGTTGTTACAAACATATGAAAGAAATTGTTTTATCTGCAATTCAGAGTGAAAAAAAGGCTTTCTTTGCTAATCAGATAAATTCAAACATAAAAATTTTAAAAAAAATTGGAAAAACTTAAAAATCAATATTTTACCCGACAAAAAACAGACTGCTAAGCTTCCTTCACATTTGGCTGATCTATTTATTATCTTAACTATTATATTATCAACAACCACTTTCTTGATGTGCCGGGTGAGGGTTTAACTAGTATTTCACTATAAACTTACTTTGAACATCATAGACATTGCTCAGAGACTTTAATTTTAAGCCCTGTGAGTGAGTATGTAGTTTCAAAAGTTATATAGAATCTTAAATCTAATGAGCAAGGTATTGATGGTATTAGTCTAGATATGCTAATTTTACTCTGCCACAATCTTTGGAAGCCATCACATCAATTATTAATAGTTCTATCACTAGTGGCACTTTCCCTGATTGCTGGAAGGTAGCGGTCATCAAGCCGATACCAAAAAAAAGCAATCCCATCTCAGTTAGTGATCTTAGACCAATAAGCTTGCTCCTGTGTTTATCAAAGATTCTCGAGAAAGTGGTTAGTCTGCAGCTCGTTAAGTATTTGGAGGAGAACAATATCCTACCCCAGTTCCAATCGGGATTTCAAAAAGGCCATAGTACCGCGATTGCGCTATTAGATGTAGTTGACAACCTATTGTTGGCTCAAGATCGTGGCATGTGCAGCTTGCTGGTCCTCCTGGACTTCTCACAAGCATTCGACTCGATTAATATATCATTGCTTTTATCGAAGTTAGCATTTTATTGGTTTGACCCCACAGCCATCAAGTGGTTTGATAGCTTCCTTAGTGGGAGAAAACAGTTTAAGGAAATGCGAATGGTTGATGGCAAAACTATAAGGTCTGCACTTCAGTTCGTCCCTCGAAGAGTCCCTCAAGGCTCGATTCTTTGGCCGATCCTTTTCATTCTCTACAGTGCGGATATTGTCAAAAACATTGCTCACTGTAAATTTCACCTTTATGCAGATGACCTGCAGCTTCACTATTCGTTTTCACCATCAGATTGTTCTCTTGCCATAAATTATGATTTAGGTCAAATTTACCAATGGTCTATTTTGAATTCATTGGTATTTAACCCAAAAAAATCACAATATCTTATAACAGGGTCTAAAGCAAATTTACTTAAGCTGGCTGTTGATGATATTAAAGTAATAGTGGGAGGTGAGCTTGTGGAATGTGTTTCTGAGGCTAAGAGTCTGGGGCTGATCAATGATCCTCAACTCAAGTTTGAAAGTCAGGTGGCAGAGAGTACTCGTGGCTGTTTTTATAGGTTGAAAACCGTTTACAAAATTCGTCCCTATCTAAGTGAGGCTGTCCGAATTACACTGTGTGAGTCTCTTATTTTATCTTAATTAAATTACTGTGATGTAGTATTCGGGCCATGCCTATTTAGCCGGACTGAGAAGCTAGTGCAGCGTGTTCAAAATGCATGCGCACTTTTCTGCTTTTGCATTCCACGTCGTACACATGTGATACCTTACCTTAACTCGTCGGGCTTACTGAAAATGAAGGCACGTCGGGACTTGCACCTGGCAAGTCTTTTGTTTGGGGTTATTAAAAGTAAGTCACCTTACCTTTATGCTAAGCTGGAATGGGCGGGTAATAAAGAAAATCCTCGCTATCCAAGTAGATCGTGGTCCCTCGTCCTACTTACGCAGAGGCATAGAACGGTAGCTTTCCGAGGCTCGTCCCGTTATTTAGCTACTCGTTGCTGGAATAATATACCCCCTCCACTGCGCAGCCTCAAATCATTACATGTCTTTAAATTTAAGTATAAAATAATGTTGATATCGGATCAAGAAAGCTACTAGGAAACGCTTTAAATGATTACCTACGTATTTATTTCCCTCTTGACTATCCAACACTTCACGGCTCAGTTGTAGGTTCATTGCCCACACTGGACAATTATAGATGTTTATTCTGAGTTATTGTGTTGTACGTATTTGTTTGAAATGGATAAAAAAATTAACTATATATTACCTACCTATGGTAGGATTTTGTTTAAGTCTACCTGGCTAGCTTCCTCCATCTTACCTAAGTCTGTTACCATAATGACAACTATAAAATTGTTGTGTTCCGGCATTTAGAGGTAAGATAGCCAGTTCTTCAGTTTGTTGAGGATTCCGGGTGAAGTGCCTTTCCGCCTTCGACCTTATCATAACTTGAAATCCAGGTGAGATGGCCAAGCGCTTCCCTGTCTTGCAATATAAAAAAGGACCGACTCCACCACTAAAAACTTAAAAATATCTATGAGGGTTCAATAGTATATAATAATAATAGCCAAATTGGCAAGCCAAACAACATGTTTATTGTATGGCACCGCCTTCAAATTATATGAACTTACCCTAAGAGTTATTTTTAAGTTTATATTGGTGAAGTCGGTTGCATTTTGTTTTCAAAATAACTTATTTTACGCTTTTTTCCTTGTAAAACCTACGACCCTATTTGAGAGTCGTGTAAGGGTATAATACGGGATTCTGGGAAATATCTACGCCTTGATGGCAGCGAAAATAATTACAGACGAACAAATGTTAAGAATCGGTTCATACTATGATGCAGTGCGATGCAGTGCACCCCTGGTGCACTATGTCAGGATAATGATAACGATTTTCGTTCCCATTATCCTCTTTTTTTATTCAAAAGCCAAACTACTGGATCGATTTTGATAGAATTTGTATGGGACCAATTTGGAATCATATCAAAAATAATCTTTTGCATATTTTTTTTTCAATCGCTCGAGAAATTACTGGAGTTCTGAGGTAACAAAATAAAACCCAACCGAATTGAGAACTTCCTCCATTTTTAAAGTGTGCTTGTAGTAAGGTGTAACGAAAGCTCACTATTATCGTAACGTACTTTTTTTAAATAACTTTTTTTTATTTATGTTCCCCGATTACTCGAAGACGGCTGGACCGATATGGAAATATTTTTTTGTTTGTAAGGGTATACTTCACAGGTGGTCCCATCGTCATCAGGTCAAGATCTGATAATGGGATCCTGGAGAAATCGAAGGAACTCTTCAAATATTATAACCACACTTGAAGCGATTTGGGTATTTAGGGTGTATTACCTCAAAAGTAAAGAAAAAACGATCCCCTTATAGGATCACGTGTGTGTGTATGTCTGTCGGTTCGTCCATCTGTCATCGAAATATTTGGAAAAAATACGTCATCCAGGTAAACGAAATTGTATCACATTCTTCATTGAAGTCGGAGTTCGTTTTAGTTTTTAAAACGTAATTATTTCAAACAAGTTTATGTTATACAGCAGATACTAATATATTCTAGGTAAATCAAGCCAGTTGGCCTCTATGCGAGATCTAACCAACCTTGTACATAAGATCAGCTTTGAAAACTAAGTGTCACTGGTTTGGAGTCATAGTATCGTCGCGGTGTTTGAAGTAGATGTTTGCTAAATTGTGACAGCCCAACCCTCAAACAGGCTACGAGTCGAGAGCTGGATGCTTGGATTTTTCTAGGGCTTCTAGGATTCTAGGGCTTAGACAAATAAGATCCAAGCTCTGAGTAGTGATCAGAGGCGAATCCTCGAAGGGAAAAGTCGTGAGTCTGTTTCTTTACTAGTCAAATCCGGGCATCCAGCCACGTTGCGCTGCACTACTGCTGCTGGAGCCTAGAGACGTCAGATCCAGAGGTCCCGGGTTCGATCCCGGGTAGTACAAATATAGTGCTTGGTTTGGTTGGTGGTAGGACTTTATTTAAGTCCGCCTGCTAGCTTCTACCATCTTATCTGATTCTGTCGCCATGACAACAATTCTAACAAAAAAACAACAATAATTATCATGAACCCGTAATACAAATGTGTCGTAATTTACTTTGTTTAATAATTATAGGAACTTTCAAGTCAATTCTTCATTGTATTCGATTTATAAAAAAAAATCTTTGTAACCCTGTAACACTGCCAGGGTTTTTTAAATTGAACATGAGGTATATTAAATATAAAACATGAAAAAAAAATACGCTAAGTTTCGTGTTCCAAAATATCTTATCCAGAAAAAAGTAGAATACAATAGTTTTTACCTCTTTACCACTTTAGAGAGACTGACTCAGTTTACATGATCCTTGCCAATGATATCAGTAATAATTATACAATGTCTGATTAAAATCTATAAAGTAGTATCAGCGTGATGTATGTTCAAAAACATACTGAAGAAAATGGAAAAAAACCTGTTTGGCTTCAGATTGAATAACAATGTTTCCTCCACTTGAAATTTCAAAATGTATTTATTATACAAATTTCTACCGACACAGTTTAAATATGAGTATCACACCAACAGCTCATTAGTGTCCACGGCTGGACAGAGCTTTCTCCAAAGTTGGAGGGATTATCCATGCTCGGCAGGCGGATTGGTGGTCACAGTAAAGATGTAGAGAATAAAATACAGAAGGAAGCTTCTGCCCGTCTTCTGGTGAGTAGTCGACTTTTACGACATCCATGGGTTGAGTTTGAGGGGTCGATTCTAAAGCCGCGATTATCATATTATAAGTATAGATAGCACCCAAATACAGAACAATGTTTATGTCGAACACACATATGTATGTCACGGTCGGGAATCGAAATCACAACATTAGCTGTGAGGCCTGTGTTTGTTGTTGGTGACAATCGCCTGGAAGAGTTTATGATTATGACTGATTTTCAAAATTGCTTACGGTGCAGGGTTATGGATTTTGGACATGCGATATGGATTTTGGTAACTTACTGGGTTTTTATAGAAGATATGTAACAAAATATGGATTATATGGATTGTAAAAAAATAAATTTACCGCTACGGGCTACAAAACTTATAAAATTATTATTTTTATCAGATGAGCAAACTTGGCCCATTGCTTGCATTTTGTAGTTGCTTGTTGTTACCTAAATATTTTAACCAGAAATTGTAAAACGCGTTTTTTGTTTTTTTTTCATTGTACGACGGCGAAGACTTCATCTCACATAGTTTCAAGATAAGATATGGCTGAAGGTGGATTGGCATTTCAGTCGGAATCCTCAACAGCCTGAGGAACTGGCTATCTTACCTCTAAATGACGGAACACCACAAATTAAAATGGTTGCTATGGCGACAGACTTAGGTATGATGTGATAGCCAGGCGGACTTAAACGAAGTCCTACCACCAACTAAACCCACACAATACTACCTTATAAAATACACCCCTTATAAAACCAGTGAAGCAAATCTGAGCAATTGCCTACATTCTTTCACGTGAAAAAAATCTTCGAAACCGCGTCGATTATGTCCGGTGGGCATTTTCCACAATCCTTTCTATTCACCTCTACACTGCACATCACATTAACAGACCATTAGTGTCCACTGCAGGACAGAGCTGCCTCCAAAGCTGGAGGGTATGCCATAATCACCATGTTTGGCAGGCAGATTGGTGATCGGCCATTCTTCCGGTGAGAACCCTTTGTTGACTTTTACAACATCCATGGGCTAAGTTGGGAGGGTCGATTTTTAAGCCGCAACCGTCACGGCAAACTTTAAATCGGCTCTATACTCCAAAATAAAGCTATTATGATTATTTCAAGCATATCTCGAAAGGGTCCAATACATAAGTGCTAGAGAATTGAAATTTTCAGGGTAGCTAAATGTAGTTTTTCAGTGAGTCAATCAGATGTTATATCTTTTTTTTATTGTACGACGGGGCTTCCTTGGCGCTTAGCCTTCATCTCACCTGGTTTAAAGCTATAATAAGACTAGAGATAGTGAAGCATTGCTGCAGATACCGAGCTGTCAGATTATTTAACTGCTTACCAATTAAACTGAAGACAATAGACAGTCCGAATTTGTGACACTTCTGAATTGAAAAAACTTCTGCTCGAAGGGTGTTTTTACTCTATTGATGATTATTGTTATGATGACGCATGAATAATATGAATATTAATGAATTTAATTGTATATTTCTATGTTTAATTTATGTTTGTGTACATTTTTGTTTTTAGTTTTAGAGTTAATTTCAGACACGATTAATTATTCAATCGTTAATGAATAAATAAAATATGAAATAAATATGAAATAAGGCCGAAGGTGGAAGCGCACTTCACCCTCAACAGACTGAAGATAGAAGTAAAGCTACAGCCGGACTTAAAAACCAAGTCCTACTACCAAACAATAGCTACATCTTAATATACACATATAAACGTCGCGTAGCTGACTGAAAACCAACGCACAGCATGATCCAAAACAGTCCTATTGCAGTGTAGGAATTCACTATGAAGGGATTTTAGGAAATTCCCACAGGATGGCGGGAATGTCAAGTTTTCCCCTATTTAGTTTGGTTTGGTTTGTTGTTAAGTCCTAAGACCGCCTTCCACCATCATACCTAAGTCTCACGACAAAACAAGAATTCTAAATTGTTGTGTTCCAGCTTTCTGAGGTAAGATAACCAATTCCTTAGTCTGTTGAGGATCCGGGTGAAGTGCGCTTCCACCTTCGCCCTTATCATACCTTGAAACCAGATGAGGAGGCCAAGCGCTTCCTAGGGCCGTTTCCTCGTAGCCAAACTAGAAAACCGAACTAGTTGGGCAACAAGGAAACTTAATTCCTCGTTGTACAATAAAAAAAAGTACTATGGTGACAGCGAGCTGTTATGATGAGTCAGGAGCTGTTCAATTAAACTCCTCAGAAAATACTAGTAAAATATCCCTGTTCGGGCTCATTTGAGTAGTTTGCTTTTACCGTGCTTGCTTTATATTGCTTGTTTTTAAACCACCTTAGTGACGAATAGGCATACAGCCTACCGGATGGTATGTAGATACCGTAGCCTATAGATGCTCGCCACTCCAAAGACATCATGGCTTTAAAAAGCCAATTTCTAGACAGTGAGAACATTGTTCAGCTTTGAAGTTCGTGCTTTTGATTGAGGCGACACGTGACTTAAGGGCTGGCTCTTATTTAGGCCAGCGAATAAGCATGGTCTATTCAGCATGGCAATGCAGTCAGTGTCTTGCGAACGCAGTTGAGTTGCCTATAAATAAGTTTGTAAAGATTCCTAGTAATCCGACTATATTTGCCTTTGTACATATTACTTTTATTGTTTGATAAAATCAGTATTATCAATGCAGTTCAGTTTTATTGGCATTAGCTAGCTATGCAGCGAATATCTATCAGGTACCTACTAGTAATTTGCCCCTTGTTGCTCAAAGATACTATCAGCTGTTGTTATCTTCATTGGATATTAATATCAGAATATTTGCGACAGAAGTCGACGAACGTCATTCGAATATTGCAAAATCGAAAAGTAGCATGTTTTCGGGGGACAAGTTACAATCTGCGAGGATAGTATTCCTCTTAGTGGCATTCGTACACCTGGTGGTGACAGCGGTCGTGACTCTGAATATTGACACCACCGTGGATGAGGATCCAAAGGTGCGAGCGTACAACAACATCAGATGGAAGTTGCTTACTTGCTGGTTCAATGTAAGTGTATTTTATTGGCTAGTGCTTTTTTACCCAGACCTGTGATGGATAAAGCGAGACCCAGCCTTCCAATTCGCAGTTAATCGACCCCAACTCAGCCCATGGATGTCGTAAAAGCCGACTAAGAGAACTGGTGAGAACCAGAAAAAGGGCAACGGCTTTCTTCTGTGAATTATCTACATTTTTTTATTGTACGAAGGAGATGTGTTTGGCACTTCATCTCAACATAAACAAGTGAGTGCGTTTGTGTATGATCTGTCAAAAAATTATGTGATATCTGGGTACATTGGGGTCCCTGATTTTGTTTAAAAAAATAATAAGACGGGGATGATATTTTTTATACTTGTACTCATTGTACATGTCGTTGTATCTGCAAAGTGACCTTACGTTTGGTTAACGGTCAAAAATTGTGTCGATTACAGCTGATAACCTTGGCTTATCTGCCAGCAAGGCTTTACGCTGACTGGAGGACGAGGCAAGGAGAGGGGCACCGAGACCACGTGAAGATCATTATCCACGCTACCGATGTGCTGATGACCGGTGTGGTATTCCCTACCACTGTTGTAAGTTACCCGCCTCTGTGGTCTAGTGTTTCAACCCACCGATTTCAGATCCAGAGGTCCCGGGTTCGATCCCCATGGGGAGTACAATATATTTTGCTTGGTTTGGTTGGTGGTAGGCCTTTGTTTGTGTCCGCCTGGCTAGCTACCACCATCTTACCTAATTCTGTCGCCATAACAACGATTCCAAAATTGTTGTGTTCCGGCATTTAGAGGTACTAAGATAGCCAGTTCCAAAGACTTGAGGATTCTTGCTGAAGAACGCTTCCACCTTCGGCCTTATCATAACTTGAAAATCAGGTGAGATGAGGCTAAGCAACTTCCCGTCGTACACAAAAAATTAAAAATAGCGGTGGCACTCCGGGAGTGCCGACAGTAGTTAAAACTTGAAGATTGATGGCACTTGAATCTCAATGTTGTTGCGTTGGTCGTGATATTAATTAATGAGGGTTGTTTTTGCAATACAAACTGTCACGACTGTCAACCGTATGTCTATAATTTGGTAGAAGCAGTCTTCGAACGGTCCTTACCCGTACCTCGTAGGATTGTAAAGATAACGTAACAATGACAATGCGCTTAAAGTCAAATATGTCAAATGAGGCGTCGGTCAGGTGCATATTGTCGCGAGTTCAATGGTAATCCCATCTCAAAAATGGCCAACGCGCCAAATTTAATTTTAGGCCCAGCCTGGGCTCTACTGGGCCGCTCAGGAGAGCCTCGATATCAAGAGCTTACCCATTTAAAATATAAAAAGTCTGGCAATTCATGTGGTTATTGATTTGATTCACGAGGATTGTTTGTGATTTTAGTACTCTGATGTGATGTTCTGGATAATGTTCCTGACGAATCCAGACCTGATGGCTCCAGTGCGGCTGTTCAACTACCTGCCCATGTGGTGCCAGCAGTCGCTACACACCGTCTCCTTCTTCGTGGTGGTCCTAGATCTGCTGCTCACTCCGCGGCGAAGACCTAGCAGTCTAAAGGCGCGTGTCACGCTTATGGTTGCGTTTGTGCTGGTATACAGCTCTGTGTAAGTACTGATTACGTTTTTTTTTATTGTACAAGTTAAGGTAAGGCTGAAGGTGGAAGCGCACTTCACCCGGAATCCTCAACAAACTGAGGAACTAGGCTATCCTACCTCTAAATGCCGGAATACAACAATTTCTTTAGACTTGTTGTTTTGGCGACAGAAATCGGTAAAATGGTCGTAGCAAACCGACTTTAATAAAGTATATGATAGAATTTCGTTTACCTGGATGACGTATTTTTTCCAATTAATTTGATGACGACATAGATGGACGGACAAACAGAAAGACAGACAGCGTTATCCTATATATAATTTAATGTCCTGTTAAGTAGTGTTAGTAATATTTATATATTATTATTTATTCTTTTATATATATATTATCCTACATATAGATAGTACATCCTTACCTTACTTTTGAGGTAGTACCTACACCCAAATCGCTTCAAGCGTGCATATTGTATTTGAAGAGTTCCCTCGATTTCTCCAGGATTCAATCATCAGATCCTGAACTTATGACTATGGGACCACCTGTGAAGTCTTTCAAACCAAATATTTTTTTTCCAAAGTGGTGCAGGCGTCATTAAAATTAGATTAAAAAAAAGATTCCGACGAATTGAGAACCTCCTTCTTTTTTTTAAAGTCAGTTAATAACGGTTATTGTTTCAGCATTTGCCATAGTTTGTGGAAGGGCGAATTTGTGTATGCATTTTTGGAGCACACAAACTTCAGCCAACGTGCGTGTTTGCTAGCAGTGGCGCTTGTAATGCATTACATGTTCTTCCACATACAGTGGCTCGCTATCAACCGGCTTTGGAATATACAAGTGACAACCAACGGAGGCGTTCGTAAAAAAGTGTCAACCAACGGAGGCGTTAGTAAAAAAGTGACAACCAACGGAGGCGGTAGTAAAAAGGAACTATGAGGTTTTTTTGTTAAGATAATGGTGTATGAGTGATATTTTGATAAGTACGCAATTAGGGTTACATTCTATGCATTAAATTGTTACAATTACTGGTAAAATAATATTAAGTATAAAATTTAATAATAACAAAATATTTACTATTTATTTTCTCAAACAAAGGTACAAACATATAGATAGGTTCTTAATAAAATTTATTGAAAATTCAATGGTAAGTATTTGCAGGTAAATAGCTACCTGTTTTGTACTTTTGTAGTTTTAGTATAATTAGTGTATTTGTAAGTAACGTTTTCAATATCGCGATTTGTGCTGGTAAACTTGCTGTAGCACCTAGGCTAGCGGTAGTACCTAGGTTTATGGGAAAGTGCAGCAGATATTGATGGTATTTTAATCCTCCAGAAGAGAACTGTACCTACCTACGGCCAATTTACAAAATTAAAGCTCATGACGATAGGATTCTTACAGCCAGCTTTCAATACATTTTTTAAATTAAATGCTCAAAAGAAAATTTTTGAGTACACAATGTAAATACTAGAAGATTGCAATAATTTTAGGAAATGTAAATCAATCATTCTTAGCAAACTGTGTCTACCTACCATTCTATTATGATATGCTATTATGATGTGATCATTTTCAAAATGATGATTTATGAATAAATGCATGCTTTTTCGTTCGTTAAGCGCTTGGGCGTCATCTCACCTGGTTTCAAGTTACTATAAGGCGGTGGAAGCGAACTTCATCTTGGAATCCTCAACATTCTAAGGATTTCCGAGTATACCCAGTTGGGGTATCTTACCCTACCTTACCTTTAAATTCCGGAACACTACAACTTGCTAGCACCATCTACCTGAGTCTATCGCCATAGCAACAACTCTAAACTGATGTATTCCGGCGTTTAGAGGCAAGATAGTCAGTTCCTCAGACTGTTGAGGATTCCGGGTGAAGAGAGCAGCCACCTCTAAATGCCGGAACACAACAATGTATTCGATTGTTGTTATGTCGATAGACTTAGATGAGATGGTGGTAGCCAGG
The DNA here is from genome assembly GCA_951394065.1 of Venusia cambrica. Classification (NCBI taxonomy): domain Eukaryota; kingdom Metazoa; phylum Arthropoda; class Insecta; order Lepidoptera; family Geometridae; genus Venusia; species Venusia cambrica. The sequence goes on along the minus strand of OX596044.1, from coordinate 5,390,607 downwards.
CAGACTTAACAAAGTCCAACCAAACCAAGGACCCAAGGACATATTGTACCTACTTCCCTGGAGATCGAACCGGCACCGGGCTCGATATGTGCGTACTTTAGTATTCTCCGCACATCTTGATGATAAATATTTGACAAGTATCACGAATTCTCAATTATTATAAGCAATTACAACAACAAGGTAGTAAAATAAAAAAGTTTATTAACATTCTTTACAATAATTTAAAACTACAGCTGACTTTACACTTATAATTTGACCTGTATTTAGGAATTATTCACATTTACCATACATTATAAAAAGATATGATAGTAAAATATATTAATTGTTTGGACGTGTCTCTCATCACCCCCATTAAACACGACTTTTATCCCTTCCTGGAAAACCTAGATCGTGAAAGAAAATGTCGTGAGTCTGTTTATTTACTTTATAAATAAATGTACCTACCAATATCAACCCAAATCTATAGCTACGTATTTCGGGATACCGTAGCTTTAAAATGAAATTAAAAAGCCAATTGACTTTTTCCTCTTCGAGGATTTACCTCTGCTCACTACTCAGAGCGTGGATTTTATAAGGATCACTTACTGTGTGGTAGTCAGAGGCACGTCCAAACTTACGTTCGGCACATGCCCACGGTTTGCAATTAGCTAGCATTCAAACGTGACAGGTTGCATGGCCTTTTACTCGTACATTACCGAGTCACATTACAAGCAATGTACATAGATAATATATTTTCTAACAAAACCGGGTAATGTAATAAACATTCGTACTTTGTACATTACCGATTGCCCATCGCTTAGCGGAATACCAGTCAGTGACACATGTCATTCGGATTTTTGGTCTTAGGTAATACCGGTTTCCTCACGTGACCTTCACCATCAAACTTCCGAAAAATCGATTAGTCCATTAGTGCATGACTGGATTTGAAACCACAACCTAGGGATCGGAAGGCGGGACAATACCCACTTGGCCACACACAGCTTTTTAGCTCTTTAAGCTCCAAATTAAATTGGTAAGTATTAAAATAGGCAAATATAAGATAGGTATACCTTAATTGAGCAATTTTGCTTAGTGCCTAATAAGATGTATACATCGATACAAACGTACCAGTTAACCTAAATCCTACATTAATTGTAGGTACCTTTAAGTTTAAAATAAACTTTCGAAATAGCCTTATAAATTACCACCCTGGTATTATAAGAGAACTTATAAGCAATTTATTTACGTCGGATTAATATAATAAGGAGGTCCAATTCGGTCTGATAACTCTCTACGCCGCTATTAATTAGGTATTAAAGTATATCTCTCAAGGTCATAACTTTGCCAGGACATAATGAGGTAATCCTCATTATGTCCGGGCAAAGTTGTGAGTTATGATAAGTAATACGAAATTAAGCTCCCAATAAAAATGCTATTCGATAATATCTACACGCAGTCCTTTCATTAAAATGATGGGTTAGCTCCTGACCTCTGGGCTTGTTTAGCTAGACCTGATCAAGGATGAGCTTTCCCAGAAGGAACTGGTTCTCCGACTACAGCGACTGGACCTACGGTACATGTCAAATCGTTTGACGCCAGACTTTGGCTTCTTTGTCTTTCTAGCCAGGTGGATCTTTACAGGTCCATCAGCGAGCGGTCGTTCAGCCGTAACCACAAGCAAATGCCAGCGATGCCGTTGCCCGGAGTAGACAAGAAATCTGTACATTTATATTCTTATTTTATTTTATGTTTCTATTCTACACAGCTGATCAAAAACAGGATAGTCTTATGGTCTTTTTCAGGTGCGAGGTAACGCGTGGCCTTCATCGCACCTGGTTATAAGTTAAAATAAGGCCGAAGGTGGAGGCGCACTTCACCCGGAATCCTCAAGAAACTGAGGAACTGGTTATCTTACCTCTAAATGCCGGAACACAACAATTTAGAATTGTTGTTATGGCGACAGTCTTGGTGGTAGCTAGCCAGGCGGACTTAAAAAAAGTCCTACCACCAACCAAACTAAGCACAATATTGTAACCCCTGGGTATTGAACCCGGAACCTCTGGATCTGATGTCGGTGGGTGAACCACTAGACCACAGAGGCGGTCAATATGGCTTACTTATAGCTATGATGTAATATCCTAATTAAACCTCTTTAATTAAATGACATGATATAGGTATATATTGAACTCACAATCACAAACTATTCGTCCAATATTATCACCACAAAATTGCGCGTATTATTATCACAGACTTTTTTTGTTTTACTCATTTTGTTTTTGTTAAAATTGGTATTTAATGTATTCATATAATTCGCTTACCTTGAGCATAATTGGTATTGGCAACACACGTCAACGTTTCTAACTTGTAATTTTCTACATAGATTTACGTATTTTTCGATCTTTTGATATCGCTACATATTTACATTACAGTATTTATTTATTAATGTTAATTTGTACATCGGCTACAATATGTATCGCCATCTTTTGGCAACTTTGTGTTCATTGGTTTTAATAATAGAACAAGTATCGCCATCTATTGGCAACTTTGTGTTCATTGGTTTTAATAATAGAACATGTATCGCCATCTATTGGCAACTTTGTGTTCATTGGTTTTCATAATAGAACATTATGGAATTCCTTGGCTTCGTCTGTTTTTCCACACGAGTACAATCTTGGAGTCTTCAAGTCCAGAGTAAATATTTTCCTTTTAGGCAACGTGCTCCATCTTAGGCCACATCTTTACTTGTTTTACATGTAAGCTGGTGGTCAAACGCTTGACTATCACCAATAAAAAAATAAAAAAACATTTGGCAACTTTGTGTTCTTTGGTTCAAAAAATACAGAACAATTTTGAGAGTGCAATGTGCATCATTGCTACTTGAATGATGATTATTTTGAAAAGAAGGTCGCAAACTAAAGAGTCTGAGGACACCGTGAAAAGATCTCTCATTGCACCTTAAACTTTCTTCTGGCGTTAAACTTACATAGCGTTTTCAATGGTCTACCTGCAATCGGTAAATACAAATGGGGTCCTCTTAAATAAGAGGGACCCGGAGTAACGCTGATTTTAGCCCTCAATTCAAGGGTAGCTTATCGTTCATTTCATAATAGCATGTCCCTAATAAATATCTTAAGATTCATCGCTTTACTTTTTCAGTAAACATTATGAAAATAAAAAAAAATACCAAAATATTTTTTGTTTAGGTTAGTTTTGCCTTTATATTCAATTTTCTTTATATTTTCATTTTGATTGTGTTTTTTAAAAAAGTAGGTACAGCGATGCAATCCTAAATTTTCCCTAAGGTACAAAAATCCTACCTAACTATAAAATTAAATTTCAATTGGACAAGCTATTGCGAAATGAACGGCAAACTACTCCTGTACAATAAAAACCTCTATTTTATTGTTGGATACAGTTAAATCTATGATAAAATGAATTCAAATAATGCCTGCTAAAATGAGTATCATCATCAATTGGTGTTAGAAAGAAGGGAATCACGACCCATTTACCATAAATACCTATCATTATTCATATTGCCCGAAAAATCCAACTGCACAACATAGCCAATGCGTTCATTAAGAAAGCAATGGGTGGATTTGCCAAAACCACCACGTATGGCAGGTGGATTTGGTGATAATATCTACTTTGGTTGATGCTGCAGCCTATACCCTGGTGTTAACACTTCGTTCTTGATCATGGATCGCCTGGGCATTAACCTCATTCCTACGACACCCATGAGTTTAGCTGTACTCCATATTCTTTGCTGCGTCCGCAAGTAACGAAAACCTAATCCAAGTTATTGAACACATTGAGCCCTTGAGTGCGTGAAAGAAATCGATAAACGCTTCTCGTAGAGAAAAGTTTGCTTTACTCTGGAGGTTATTCTCATATGTGCGAGATTTAGCGAGCAATTCCACGTTTGTTCTTTCAAAATCTGTGACAAAATCTCGCATAAAAAAGAGGCCTTTCGTATGAGCGTCATAGTTTATCGAACTGCGTTGAGCTTCCATTTGAGGAGAAGGAAGGCAGCGATCCTGAGGACCAGCAACGTGACTGTGAGGGCTAGGACGTCCCACCAGAACATGTCGGGGGACATGGCCACTTCTTTTAGGAACTGACGAGGTTTTCTGAAAAAAAAAAAGAAAAATCTTTATCACCCTACGTTCGGTTTGTTATTGGTTTCCAAGCGTTTGACCACCAGCTCACTTTGTATTTAAGCCTGTGATATAGCTACAGGGTACAACTTGAATATCAAATTAATATTATATCTACCAGATGTGACTACAAAATTATGGAGTCAAATCAATGCTTATTTTGCCAAACATGGGTTTCGTTATGGTACAAAAGTTTTTGAAGTTAAAATAATCATTATTAAATGTAAGTCAATATTACATTCAGGTTAATATGTAGAATATCAATGTTATTGCAGGCGACCTATAATATATATATCCAAGCTCTATAGATGCCCACACCACCTGAGCATTTATTTTTTAATCTTTGTCAGTTTGTTTCACACCACACTCTTTCCTACGCTTGCTACTGTGGCTGAGAGTACTGAGTTCTACTCTGGGTCCATGACACAGGACAATCAATCAGCATAAATAAGCCGGTCGCTCAGATAGTGACACAAACACAATCATTAATTTGGTGACTGAACAACCAATAACAAAGCGGATTCTGCGGGCGTGTATTGCACACCACACATCACACGTGATGATACACCTTTGCATGTGAGCGTAGCAGTTCAATTATTGATAACAGTCATTGTTTCAGGTCACATGAAAAGGAAAATAATATGCATGTACGTTTATAACATCACATTTTTTTTAAATAAAATTTATTAAACCACAACACCTCAAGGTATTGGTACTGGTAAGGTGTGAATTTAAGTAATTAGTGTATAAAAGTACATCAAATACTTAAATTCAATTTCAAATTCGGTATTGATCTTAAAGAATAAATAATTAATTTATTTAATTATAGCAACCGCAGATTGGGTGTAAATTTTGAGAGTTGTTTATAAATACCTATTTACGAGTACTACGACTTCAGATTGAATCGATGCTATTTATTACTTTCAAAACTTGCGTGAGTTATATATTTTTAAACAAAGGCTTCACTCGTATACTAGTAGTAGGTCATAAGATGTAGGAATCATAGTCACCCTGATGAGGGTTCCCAGGGAGAACCAAAACAAAGTTGGTGTCTTCATCAACTATCGTAGATATAGAGTAGAACCCATGCTTAAAACCGCTATTAGGCATTACCATGAAAGTATGACTTATAAACTCTGTTGCCATTTGAATGTGATATTGTTCTTTCTGTGAACTAACAAAATAGATGAAGGTCTGAATAGATGAATATTCAATTAAAATTACTTGTAATGGCAGTACTCTGCCTGGTTGCAGTCCAAGTCGGGTCGGTCGAGTCCGTACACCGCCCCGATGAACCCCTCCAGGCCGTACCGCAGGTAGGAGACGTACGACCCCCAGTACAGGTACGAGGGCAGGTCGCGGAGCGTGACCCCAAAGCCGGCAAACATCATCATGGGAACAGATAGAGTCGGTCCCAGGAATGTGCCGTTCTGGAATATGATAATGATGTGATGATGATATGATGATGATCAGACATTTCGTCAAAGCCACAGACATTTTTTTAAAAGATTTTTTGGGATGATTTAGGTACCTATACAGTTTTTGATAACATTATATAAATAAATATGTAATAAATAAATATTACAGGACATTAATTTTACACAGCGCCATCTAGCACCAAACTAAGCATAGCTTGTAAAATGGGAACTAGATTACGGATAGAATACTTAAATACTTTTTATAAATACATAGGTACGTACTACATGATAGAACACCCAAACACAGAACCTCTATATTCAATACACAAATGTTTGTCCTGGGTGGGAATAGAACCTACAGCGTAGAAGGCAGAGCTACTACCAACTGAGCTACTAGGCTTGTTATAAGTACACACTCTGTAAAAAAATCCACTACCTATTAATTAACATTATAAGCAAATAGACATACACTGTGAAAATTTCAACTGTCTACATAATCTCTACTGTTCGGAGTATTAGAACATAAAAAAATACGTTTCTTTTATGGAGGCCCCCTTTTCATCATATTTGTTGTTAATGCAATAGAAATACCGACACACTCTGTGAAATTTTCAACGGTTTACTTTTATGTAACACTCTGTGGTTACAACTTGAGATAAGGCTGTAGGTGGAGGCGCACTTCATCCGGAATCCTCAACAAACTGAGGAACTGTCTATGTTACCTCTAAATGCAGCAACACAATTTTTTTTGAAGAATTGTAATTATGGAGACTGAATTAGGTAAATAAATCATAAATAAATATTATAGGACATTAATTTTTACACAGCGCCATCTAGCCCCAAACTAAGCATAACTTGTAATATGGGAACTAGATTACGGATAGAATACTTTTTTTTTTTTTTTTTTTACATACTTACTATATGATACAACACCCAAACACAGAACAAAACATCTATATTCATCACACAAATGTTTGCTCTGGGTGGGAATCGAACCCACAGCCTACAGTGCAAATGGTGGTAGCTAGCCAGGCGGACTTAAACAAAATCCTACCATCAACCTATTCGGATAAAAACGACGTTCTCTCTCTCTCGCACTGCCATTTGTATATAAAAATCGTACAAATGTGTCTGCAGCCACTAAGCAAGAGATCCGGATCCCCCTAGGGAAGGGATAAGATACGAGTACTCACAACAACGTTGAAAGCAGCCCCTATCATGAGTCCGAAGCTCTGAGCCACCAGCACAGTGTAGAAGGAAATAGCGAAGAACATCAGAAACCTGACGATATCCAGGGGCTGTGACGACATGGTATACACTATCACAGTGAAAAGTGCACACGATACTATCTGAAATGTTCAATAACCATTACTGTTTGAACGATTATTCATCTTAATTTTAAATAACCAAACTCTTTAGACGATTATTAATCTATCTTAAATGTTTTATAAACATTACTGTTAGGACGATTATTCATCTATCTTAAATGTAAATTAATCATTACTGTTTGGACGATTATCCATCTATCATAAATGTAAAATAACCATTACAGTTTGAACGATTATTCATCTTAATGTTAAATAACCAAACTCTTTAGACGATTATTAATCTATCTTAAATGTTTTATAAACATTACTGTTTGGACGATTATTTATCTATCTTAAATGTAAATGAATCATTACTGTTTGGACGATTATCCATGTATCATAAATGTAAAATAACCATTACTGTTTGGACGATTATTCATCTATCTTAAATGTAAATTAATCATTACTGTTTGGACGATTATCCATGTATCATAAATGTAAAATAACCATTACTGTTTGGACGATTATTCATCTATCTTCAATGTTAAATAACCATTACTGTTTGGACGATTATTAATCTATCTTGAATGTTACATAACCATGACTATTTTGGGCTATAACTTACTCATCTATCAGATACTAAATTTTAAATAACTATTACTGTTTGGGACCATTTGACAACATAGTGTGGATTAAGCTTTGCCAAGCAGATTTTTTGAATTTTGTCACATTATCATTTGATTGTTAATTGGAAATGGTGTAAGCTCTTGAATTCAAGGCTCATCTAAGCATTATCTAGGCTAGGATGCGATCTATGTTGGATCGAGCCTTCCCAAATTTGCCGTGAAGGCCCCGTCGCGCACCGACCAATCGCTTGGCGCCGGATTTTGGCATTGATGATCGCAAAGCTTTACAGGTCCGACCTATATAGGTTTATCATGGTATCCAAATCTTACCGGCGACTTACCGAAACTGGTAGGTCGACTAATGTGATCGAGATGTAATAGGACCCCAACGAGTACCATCTGTTGAAATGCTCCTTCGATAATATGGACATCTCCGACGGGACTGGAATATTAAATTAAATTAAAATTAATAATTGAACATAATTAACCTAACTCACTTCTCTCAAACAATTCATCGGTTTTATCTTAACTTGTAACCAGGTGAGATGAAGGCGAAGGCCACTACCCCGTCCCTCGTACAATTGGTAGGACTTCGGTTAAGTCCGCCATAACATAGTTATTTTCCTGGTTTCCTGGTGTTAGCGCGACTCATTTGTGATTATGAGATGAATGATATACGACTGTCTTTGTTTCCCTACGCCTTCACCCAATGAACACCCGCTTAGCTTTCATATCATCTGAGAACTATTTTTCAGTAAAAAAAAAAGTTCAAAGGAGTTTATGTCCCATTTCCGGTCTTTATCAACTAATGTGCAGTTATGCAAATAATGTGCAGCATACAAATCATCCAAACAAACTTTCGCTGTATTATATTCAGTGTGATTGTCTTACCTCTTAACTTCTCAAAGGCTTGATTCGGTGCAATGCAAAAAATACATTCCCAGAGTTCAAGCATTGGAGGGGATAACTACCTCCTTAAGTCCTTGCCGTACATGTACCAATCCATCCATAATAAAACATTGGAGCGCTGATGCTTAACCGATTCATGATCCACACTTTTTTATTGTATGACGTGGAAGCACTTGGCGTCCATCACACCTGATGTCAAGTTATGACAAGGCCGAAAGTGGAAGCGCACTGGAATCCTCAACAGTCTGAGGAACTGGCTGTCTTAGGTACGTCTGAATGCCGGAACACAACAATTTACAATCGTTGTTATGGCGACAGACGTACGTAAGGTGGTTGAAGCTAGCAACCAAATTAAGCACAAATTTGTACCTTTCGGAATCGAATCTGCGACTTCTGGGTCTAATATCGGTGATCAAGATCTTGTGGATATCAGACCCTCATATCTCATATTATAATCGCCTCTGTGATCACAGAGGCAATTATAGTTTGAGGTATAGATACATCCCTGCCGTAGGTACATGTAACTATCCGCTTTAAAACTGGCGCTTATTGGGTTCATGCCCTAGAAATAGGTGTTCAAAGTATATCCGGAAACTTACATGTGAGAATAGTCAGCATCATCGGCGACATCATGTGATGCATCAAGATAGCAAACAGCAGGTTGTAGTTCTCCAAGACACGGGAGCCTTCGTTGCCAGCGTTTATGAATAAGCAGCCCAGCATCACGCCGACCAGCACGTTTACTATCAGCCGGAGATGGGTCATGGTCTGAAAAGTTACAGAAGTTGATATAGAAAGAAAGAAAAACATTTTATTGGCACACAACAACACATCACAGATAATTTATATAATTTAAACACTTATTAGGTATCCTTATTAGCAAATCAATAATAACCCAACCTTCTACTGCAAAGAGGTGCTAATTAGTTTGCGCTGATGTAACAACAGGAATTCTACTTACCGCGTCTCGCTTGGCCTTGATGAATCCTCGCCGGATGAGCACTGATCTCTGGTTGGACTGCGACGTCTCCTCAGCTCCAGCTGATAAAGGCTCCTGAAAAATAATCGCTGATTCAATAAGTATCACATAAATAATTCTTTATTCAATAAAAAGTACAATTAAACTAACTATGTACAAAGGAATCAGTCAGATTATCTAAGGACCGTTACAAACGGCCTATAGGTAACTCAACTGTTCCAGACCAGACGGAAGCGTGCCCAAGACACTGGCTGCATTGCCACGCTGAATAGCTATGCTAATTCACTGGCCTAAATAAGAGCCAGCCCTTGGGTCACGTGTAGCCTCAGTCAAAAGCCCCGCAATATTTTTGATAACCCGGAGGGCACCGGCTCCCCATGGACCCAAGGTCTCCACCCCAAAAGGCTCAAATAGGTAAGCTCTGTCGAGACCACTATATCACATAAATACTTAACAAAATATGTACCACAACGATCTATCAAAATAAGCCAACCATTTGCGGACCGTTTAACATTTAACCATTACCGAGAGTTCTAACCCACATTTGAAGGTAAAAAAAATAAGAAAACCTTTTGAAAGTATTTGTTTTTATTTATTCAGTCAGCATACAGACAGACGGAAGGACAGCGGAAGCAGTAATAGAACCCTAAAACTAAGACTCACAACCAATAAGATTTAATAAACCACTACCAATTTTCTTTTTTTTTATATATTTTTTTTTATTATATAGTACAACGGGGAAGCACATGGCTTTTATCTCACCTGGTTTCAAAGTTATGATAAAGCCCATGGTGGTAGCGCACTTCACCCGGAATCCTCAACAGTCTGAAGTACTGGCTATCTTTCCTCTAAATGCTTCAATTTAGAATTGTTGTTACACTCACTTAGGTCAGATGACCAATAAAAAGATATAGTTGAATTGTATTGACCTGTTCCTTCATAATGCTGAGAGGGAACTGCTTCCGCAGCTGTTCCATGGTGGGGATGGCGTCTCCGTCCTCGAAGTAGTCCAGACATCTGCCGTTTTCTGCTTTCGTGCAGAGCGTCTGGATCTTGTCTTCACCGTGCTCGCCGCACGCTAGCTCGATTACTAAAAAAAAATATTTTATACATTATCGCACACACACACAAATATTAGCAAACAAACATTTAAATTGAATAATATGGCCTAGGCGAGCTTAACCCTGAAAATAGTTATCTTCCAGCATACCTAGGTAGAGGCCCAGAAGCCCTCGGTTCAATCCCCAGGAGTGGTAGCTAGCCAGGCAGACTTAAAAAACGTCCTACCACCAACCAAACCGAGCACAATATGTGTACTCTCCTGGGAATCGAACCCGGGATTTATGGATCTGACACCGGTAGGCGAACCACTAAACCACAGAGGCGGTAAAACTGAACTGAATGTATTATATTCGTATAACTCACTATAGTCAGCTGGGTTGTGGTAAATGGGGCACGGAACACCTGCTTGGTTCAGATACGGCACGAGGTTCTTCGTAGTACCCTGGTAGAGGCACTGACCTGCTGCCAGTACATACACCTGCACAAAAATGCATTACTTTCATTTTTATCAAACAGCAATTCCCCTGAGTGCAGCGATAGTTGGCGTTCCTGACTTACTGGATTAGCATTGTTTTTATCATAATTGATGGGTAAGCTCGTCACCGGCTTGGCTAGCTCTACGCCAGAACGATGATGATGTCTACTATGGAGCATACTTCTCAGAAGGCGCTGGCTTTCCCTCGCTGGACTTCGGCAGGAGATCGTTGGTCAGGTGGCCCTGTACCTACCAGCAGTGCTGCATCATTCAGCGCAAGTTCAGCTAGCGATTCCATTGCCCGAGGAATACCAGTAGGAGGAAGATCACACCTGCCCACGCTTACATTCCTAACGTGTCTCTTCAGCAAGATATTGAACTTCTTGACTCCACACAGTGAGTTGCGATTTGGGGAAAGGTAAGGCCTGGTGCGCTAAGCTTTGACACAGCTGCATCTCTAGAGAGCATGGAAAGCTGTACGTATGTTATAGTTGCCTATCAAGATGATGACGTTCTTACCTGGTCAAAGAGTGCGAAGAGGGACGCTGACGGCTGGTGCACAGTGCAAACTATGGTGCGGCCCTGATGCGCCAAACTTTGACATAGCTGCACTACTTGAGAGCATGAAGAACTGTCGAGACCTCTGAAAAAACAATTAAACCTTGTATTATTTTGTGTCTTTCAAGATATTTTGTAACTCGTTGGGTGATGTAAAACTCTCACGGGTTGGTCTTCATAGACAGCTAAGGGCTTAGCACCCAACGAGTGTAACGAGCAAATTTTGTGGCCTTAAGACTCTAAGACTGAGTTAGGGCTGCTCCTACTCAGTCTTAGATGATTGGGCCCGATCAGGGCATCATTTACGACTCAGGGTCTGATCAGGGCGAAGAGAGATTCATCTAGTTTTTAGAACCTATAGGTATAAGTTTAGTAGGTAATTAATACGTAAAAATACAACATCAAAGGCTTAGCCTCAAGTAATAAGCATATTAACTGTCTTACGTGGTAGGTTCATCAAGGAACATGATGAGAGGATTGTTGATTAGCTCCAACGCAATGGAGAGCCTCTTCTTCTGCCCTCCAGAGAGCATGGAGCTTCGTGTACTCATGTGCTCGTATAGGCCCAGGTTTGTCAGAATGTCTTCGATCTGAAAATGTTTACGGAACCCACATTTTAATTCCACGTTTGTCTAAAAGTAACTTATTGACTCTGGATTTGAGCCTCTAAAATTGCACTGGTGCGGAAAAACAGACGAGTTCATTCCCAAGATACGGATTGTATCCTGCCGTATGTCTGGTAGTGCGTTAGTGGAAAGGGAGAGGAGGGATTTGGTCAGACATATCGTTGTCACGTACACCAAAGTGGTATTTATAGAACACAATAAAATAAATGCATACGCACCACTTCTCCTTTATCATATTTGTCAAGTTTGGTCGGTAGTTTGAGATCAGCAGCCAGCGCCATGTTTTCTCCCACCGTGAGGAGACCCTGCAGTCGGTCGTCTTGCTGGATATAGCAGGACATCTTCTTGAACCTTTCTGGAAGAAACAGTATGTTTTATTATCGAGTTTCTTTACGGATTTGTATTAGAATACAAAGCCACAAGAGTTAAGAAGTACTAAGGCAATAAAAGATTTTTAGTAGGATGATCCAGATATTTTCGTTCATTTAGCTGACGTTTTGCAATCATGATTTAGGAATGAAAAGATCTTCTTTTCAAAATCTCTTTGCTGTAGGTTTTTTGTGTTTATCCAATATGTAGATTTCGTGTGTGATTTAATTTTGATTTGATTGTTGTGCATTTTTTGTCATAATGTTTTTATTTAATTCAATAATTCAGCCAGGCTTACGCTTAACCTAATAATCACCGAATGTTATTGATTTTATATTTGGTTATTTTATTGATAAAAATTGGGATTTTGAATATTTAAATAATAAATGATGAAATATGAAAAAAAAAACGTTTTTCAACCGGCTTAGTCTGTACGTTGTTTATATCAGTCAGTTTTAAGTAGATATATACTTGTATGTATTTGTGTTGCACAATGGAGTCGTTCCACAAAACGTAGGTACCAAAAAATTTCGTACCAAATCGTGTGAGTCGATAACAAAATAATATTTCCATTTTTCAACCAGTTTATTTTTTGTATTGAATGTCACCAAACTATTGGTCCTGTACACCATGTTCTAAATGTATTTAATGTAAAATTGTTAATTTATTTGTTAAGTGTACCGTAGGTAAATAGGTTATATTTATAAGTATAGGTAATACGTGGGCTTAATTCTTACCTAAACTAATAACTAAACTAATAAATACTTTACTTATAACGGCCTATAGGCCGTTCGTAACAGTCCAGTAATCCAACAGCTTTCTTTATATAAGTTATTTCTGTCTTTCTAGCTAGTGTAATATTTCGTATTTGAATACATAATAAATATTATTACCAATCCGAATAAGTAATGACATTCTAGGTATAAGTAAGATTTAGTAGGTACCTAACCATCACAACCTGTTTGGTATGGAAAACGATTTGTTCTAACGGTAGATAATAAGCTGCCTTGATCAGCTTGGAAACAGGAACCTCGAGATACCTGTACTATTAGATTCTCATAACGGAACTAAAATAATAGGTACTTACTACCTACTTACTTAACTTTCAAAATAACCTGTAAAACATTTTGGAAAGAATAGGCGATTGGGTCCGCGGTTTCTTTTCAGGAAGCGATTCCAATTGTCTGTCATCTCTAAATCCAATGGTATTTGTTAACATATTTCGTCATCAAAAAAACATAGCCTGAAACTATACCTATTTTCACCACATACCTATAATTCTTTCTTTAATTCTGGCTCATGTTTTTTTTTAATTCAGTCTGTTGGCTGACAAAATACATTTAGGAGCTGGCCAAAACCTCTTTAACTACCGTTTTTAATTTGTTGCTTATTTAAATGATAGCCAACCTTTTTTTTGAAAAACGTCGGTATCTGGCAATAGCCATTCTAGACCTTGGATCGAATTAGGTATAAGCTTTATTGTTCTTTTTCGAATGGTCTCCAAGATGTTTTACCCGTATTGCATAAGATTATGTGAGGTTCCTACGACTTACTTAAACCTCTTGGACCTGTGAAGGTCCACCTGGCTAGCGACCACCCTCTTGCCAAAGTCTGGCGCCAAACGACTTTCGGAGTTCTGACTGGCCGTCAAGAGCTTCCATAATTAAAAAAAAATCTTAACTCAGTCTGGCTTCATGAAATCCTGATTTGATGATTTTAGGTGTGTTTCATTGATAAATAAATACAATAAAAAGTTTGCGGTACAATCAACTAGCTAAAGTAACTGTAGATATTACAATACGTTTGTTAGTTGACTCTACCACCCTCTCCATCCTATCATCCGTTGTTTGGAAGAGATTGCTATCAAACCGTAAAATCTCTCAAACGTAGTCAAAGGTACTTTTAGCTTGAGGTTTTTAAGTACCGATTGCTCTTTATTATTTTTTTGTACAGTAAATGATTTTCATTTATTCATCAGCAATTATTAAAACGAGTTGCTCCTACGTGATTCGCCTCACGCTTATATCATAAGTAATTGCTACATTTAGCGTACAAAAATAAAGCTACGCAGATAGGTAATTGATCCAACGTGCAACCCACTAAAGGACTTTTCACCAAATCATAATCAGGCGAATACTGAAAACAGATGTTTAAATATTCAAAAAGCTAAGTGGCGTCGTCAACCTGTGTTCACCATAATTATCCTTACCGGTTTTTTTAAGCTTATATGAATCATCGTAAATAATACTCACACAAGGCAGTCCTTTTTTATAGTACGACGGGTACTTACTTGTACGTGATTTTCAAGTAATGATAAGGCCGAATGTGGAAGCGCACTTCACCCGGAATCCTCAACCAACTGGTGAACTGGCCATCTTATCTCTAAATGCCGGAACACAACAATTTAAGCATCGTTGTTATGGCGACATACTTAGGTAAGATGGTGGGATACCACCATTAGGATGGACATATAGGATTTTGTTTAAGTCCGCCTGGCTATATCTAGCCAGGCGGACTTAAACAAAATCCTACCACAACCAAACCAGCACAATATTTTACTCCCCATAAGGATCGAGCACGGGACCTCACACGGGATCTGACACCGGTGGTCGAACCATTAGACCACGGAGGCGTTAAAACGGTACGTTCCTGGGGCGTTGTCGTCGTAGCGATGTAAAAAAACCCCTAAATAGCTGTTTATGGACCTCAAACGGGATCTGACACCGGTGGTCAAACCACTAGACCACAGAGGCGTTAAAACGGTACGTTCCTGGGGCGTTGTCGTCGTAGCGATGCAAAAAACCCTAAATAGCTGTTTATACATTAACCAGTAGATTATGGTGAACACAAGGCTCGCTGGTAGTCGACCGCAACGTTCATGGCCGCTGGTCCACGGACAGCGGTCGCGGTTCATTTGCAAAAACTGGAATGCCTAGTAAGAAATCAGGTTGCGTTGCAGATTATTAGCTAGTCACCTTTGTGGCCGTGACTGTGCAGGGAATATTTATTCAAGGAAACCACTAAAGGGCCAGTAAGTAAGAGGTTTTGGTCAGCTCCAAAATGTATTATGTCAGTAAAAAAAGTTAATAAATAACAAGGTGTTTTTGAGTGTAAAATAACAACCTAACTCCGAAGTTCGAATTATACCTATGTCGAAATACTTCTAGCGGATATGTCTTGAGACCGAAAAATACCATTTCAATTCAAGTATGTAAGTATTATATCCGTAATATATGTAGTTCCCATTACAAGCTTTACTTAGTTTGGGACTAGATGGTGCTGTGTGAAAATAATGTCCTACGAAAGTTATTTTCATTGATTGTATGACCACAAATATCATAGTGTTGGGTTCCAAAATATCCCGAATTCTGTCTACGTACCGATATTTCTTTTGCAATTTGGCTACGGAACCCCAAATAAACTGGCCTGGTGAGGTCACGCATACCAATAGTTTGAACCCACATTTCAAGCCATAAAAATCTTGTATTCTCTCAAATTCTATCACTTTTTTATTATTTCCTGCTATAACGGCAATAGAACTTCACACTCAGTGAAAATTTAAACTGTCTATTTATTATGATTCATGTGACTGTATCACAAGAACTGCCGCTGATATACAACGGAGTGATATATAACGGAGACGAAACGGCTTTTTACCAGGCTTAGTAGTAAAAACGACTAAGCTTGGTAAATAAGTTTACCAGGCTTAGTAGTTTTTACCGTTCCGTCTTCTCAAGGATTTTTTGTGGTTACGGTGTACTAGCTTTTTACTCCACGCTTGTTGCGACAATCTTTACCTTCCACTTAGGAAGAAACAAGGAAATGTCAGCATAAAATATTATCATAGCTACAGGTAAATAATTAATGGACAAAGGTTACTGCGGAACTGATTTAAAACATAAACAATGGATAGGTCGTGTATCAGACCTTATATATAGAGAGTATATAGATATTTGTAGATAGTGTCATAGATAAAAGAAGGTTGGTTAGGTCACATCACAGTAAGGTTAGGGAAGCGGCTTTGTGAACTTTGTATATTGATTCTATCAGTAACCCAACTGTATATCTACTGTCATAGCTACCCAGACAGAGCCAATGATGGATGGATTATGTGTGTGACAGGTGACAAGGGAGAGTCCCCTGTCACCTGTCAACTCAGAATCCATTGAAGAGGTAAGGGAAGGAAGACGGATCAAGTCTTAATTTTAACGTCCTCTTTGGTCTACTGTCTCGCCCACCGGTATTCGACCCGTAGGTCTCGGGTTTGATTCTTAGGGGTCTAATGTGATACTTGTTTGTAGACCTTGTTTTATACCGCCTGTCTAGCTACCACCATCTGATCTAAGTATGTCACCTTAGCAACAATCTTAAATTGTTGTTTTCCGTCATTTAGAGGTAATATAGCCAGTTCCTCAGTCTGTTGAGAATTTCGGATATGCGCTTCCACCTTCGGCTTTATGATAACTTGAAACCATTCACTATGACAATATACCATCGCGGAATGGCCACTAGAATACCAAAAAGCTGATATGGTTGCAATACTACGGCGATCCAATTTCATAGTAAAGTGTTTTTGTTGTCTTTTTGTTTTATTGAACGAAGGGTAAGCACTTGGTCTTCATCTCACTTGGTTACAAGTTGAGATAAGGCCGAAGGTGGAGGCGCACGTCACCCGGAATCCTCAACAAACTGAGGAACTGGCTATCTTACCTCTAGATGCCGGAACACAACAATTTTAGATTTGTTGTTATGGCGACAGAATTAGGTAAGATGGTGGTAGCTAGCCAGGTGGACTCAAATAAAGTCCTACCACCAACCAAACCAAGCACAAGATATTGTACTCCCCATGGGGATCGAACCCGGGACCCCTGGATCTGAAATCGGTGGGTTGAACCACTAGATTACGAGGCGGTTTGCGGTTTGGGAAGATATGAATGAAATTCCGAACAAACATAGGTGTTGTCTATGAGATAGATATTCAATATACAAGACACTGTATCGTATTAGCATATATCGAGGTCGAGGTGTAGTAGAAAACCGGTTGGGTTCGTTTTTGCAGATCTCAACACGAAATTAGTAGAGCATCTGCGACTTTACCAATACTATACTTTTTTTATATATTATTATACAACTAGGAGACGGTACAAGCAAGTAGCCCACCTGGATGTTAAGTGCATCTCTTGCCTATAACAATGCCTCACTACGTAGGTCACATCTACAAAGAACATAGCCTACACGGCACTGCATTGCGCCCGTCAACTTGAGGAATAAAGGTGTTCAGACTCGCGTACCCGTAAATTCACCGGCAACCATGCCCTTCAAACCGGAACACAGCAATGCTGCTTGGCGGCTGAAATAGGTATGGTGGCAGTACTTCCCCAGACGAGCCTTTTGACAAGGGGCTCTACTACTCCTATAGCTGTGGTGCCTGTTCATATTCCATAATTCAGATTCAAAAAGTGATTTACAAAAAAATGGAATTGACTTCTAAAAATCTTGAAAACAGTGCTATGGGTACCTATTTAGTAAAATATCATAGTAATCTCAATTACAATAAAATAAATTTATTTTACTCACATTTTTTGACAAATAAAATAAATATATTTTAACAAGCCTCACAGTAGTAGTAGTAGTAGCTCGGTTGGTAGTAGCTCTGCCTTCTGCGCTGTAGGTTGTGGGTTCGATTCCCACCCAGGACAAACATTTGTGTGATGAATATAGATGTTTGTTCTGTGTTTGGGTGTTGTATTATATGATAAGTATGTATTTACAAAAAAAAAGTATTTAAGTATTCTATCCGTAATCTCGTTCCCATATTACAAGCTATGCTTAGTTTGAGACTAGACAGCGCTGTGTGAAATTAATGTCCTGTCCTGTAATATTTATTTCACAAACTCTTAAAATTAAGATGTACGATTAAACTAACTATGTTCAAAGGACTCAGTCAGATTACTTAAGGACCGCTTTAAACGGCCAATAGATAACTCAACTGTTCCAGACCAGGGGCCCTACCGCCGACGGCGAAGCCGATCTCCATTGGCTTAAAATTAGCTTCATGAGAACTAGAAACGATTTTTACTACCGGGTATGTGTCATATCCAAAATGGCGTTTCCCATCTTAAAAGTGTACACATGTTATGAAACCTATCCGTTCAGTACATTTGACGGTAAAAATCGTTTCTAGTTCTCATGAAGCTAATTTTAAGCCAATGGAGATCGGCTTCGCCGTCGGCGGTAGGGCCCCAGTATCAGACGTGCCCAAGACACTGGCCGCATTGCCACAAACACCAGTTTTATCATTGGCGGAGATATATTATTGGTTGATGAAGTTGAGGTTATTGTCCCCAGATCCTAAGATCTTCATTAGATTTTCAAAAAATCAAAATAGGACCAGTTTCAGACTTATCTCAATCGATCAAAAAAATATTTAGCAAAACGGTTAAGAACTCGATGCGGAGAAATCGGTGGACGTACATAGAAAAAAAATATGTCCAAATTGAGAATCTCCTCATGTTTTTAGGTGTTGGTTAATAGAATAGGGGACTATAAGTCCTTAACAAATAATTATGTTAAATTAATCATGATAATCTAAGGATTATCATGATTAATTTTACGAGATAAGTCTCGTGGGAGATGTAGGAGTCAAAGGCTTAAGGCAGAGGATGGGCATCCATCTGAGTCCGTAACACCAATACTGCGACCATGAACCCACCCGCCATGCGTAGTGACTACTATTAAGTAACTATTAAAAGTTCGTTTCGTACAGATAATAATATAATGAATCTGATAATTAATTAAATAACTGAACGTAATAGACTGTCGAGGATTCCGGGTGAAGTGCGCCTCCACCTTCATCAGCCTTCTCTTAACTTGTAACCAGGTGAGATGAAGGCTAAGCGCTTCCCCGTCGTACAATAAATCATGTTTTTTAATCAATTATTCAAAATGAGAAAGGTATTTTGTTTAGTTGTCCACGCCGAATGTTATATCCCATCAGTTTAAATAGGTCTCAACGGAAGATCAGCGCATCCTTTTTACAACTTGAATCACTGATTATGTACCCACCGACCTAATTCTTTGTTATCTGTTTTTATTATTATTTTTTTGTTGCAAGTTGCAAGTAAACGTCTTTTTGAGTTAGATTTTTGAAATATACGAGTATACTATCTATTAGTTCCGCTACTTTTATTTTAGAAATATAATTAGGGTTCTACGCGCAAAAAAAACCCGTGAAATACATAATATATAATATAAATATATAATCTATTAAATTTCAAATTTCTTAGATTTTTTTGAGTATCGCGTCCTAGGTATGATAAGGATGATGGCAACGAAGTATTACTCACTCATTTCTCGCCCCCTGCCGTTAATGAAGACGGCTCCGCCCACGCCGCTGATGCGGTACCCGGACAGCACGTCCAGCAGAGTGGACTTGCCGGCGCCCGAGGGTCCCATGATGGCGATGAGCTGCCGCGGCCGCAGCCTGCCGTACACCCCATGGAGGATCTGCTTGCTACCTGAAATAAATAGCTTGAATAAAACAATCAGCGTGTAGCTGTCATATTTCTTGACATACCGTTTCCTCATTATACTACATTTTTTTATTATTACAACACGACGAAGCGCATGGCCTTCATCTCACCTGGCTACAAGCTGAGATACGGCCGAATGTGGAGGCGTACTTTACCCGGAATCCAAAAAAAACGGAGGAACTGGCTATCTTACCTCAAAATCCCGGAACACAATATTTTTTTAAGATTTGTTATTATGGCGACAACCTCTGGGTCTGAAATCGGTGGGTTGAATTACCAGACCAAAGAGGCGGCTTATGTCACTATGTCAATGACAAATCAGAGGGCAAACCGTCTTTGTGGTCAGTGGTTCGCGTTCCGGTGTCAGATCCTGAGGTCCCGGATATGATCTTGAGGATTACTATACTTTGCTCGGTTTTTTTGTGGTACGACTTTGATTAATTCCACCTGGAACTGGTAAAACGGTGGTAGCTAGTACCACCGTTTTACCCAACTGTCACCTTAGCAACAATTCAAAATTGTCCTGACATTTAGAGGTATGATAGCTAGTTCCTCAGAATGTTGAGGATTCCGGATGAAGAGCGCTTCCACTTTCGGCCTTATGATAACTATAAAATAGGTGAGAAGGCCAAGTGCTTCCCCGTCGTACAATAAAAAAAGTGGATAAACTCAAATTTAATCAGGTCTTGACTTGAAAATGCCAGGGTCAAGAGTACTCAAACTATGCAAACGGAGGCTCCGTTTGCATAGTTTGAGTACTCTTGACTTTTTGGGAATTCCCATAGGATGTTGGAAACGATCTCAGAATTAAGTTGGTAGGTACAGTAGGTACGTAACGTACATACCTAGCTAAATGTAGACACAGCCTTTTTACAAGCCGCACAGCTTATAGTTTTTAGTAGTCTATCTTCAGCTATACCGGTTGTGGGTTTGATTCCCATCCGCGACAAACATTGTATGATGTATATAAATGTTTATCATGTTTTAGGTGTATTTACATAAAATATATACTAAATAAGTAGTTTGTAATATGGGAACTAGATTACGGAGTTTCCATATTACAAACTTCGTTTAGTTTGGGATTAAGGTGGCGCTGATTTATTTTATTAGAAGAAGTAAGTTAGATAGTAGTTAGTAGTAGTAAAATGTAGGTATTATACTAAATAATGATATGCAATACTGTTTTTCGTAAAGGATTCCTTGTGGAAAAACAGTATTGACAGATTTTAAAAAATATAGTGCACTTCATTTATTTGTAAATAGCTACAGGATATAATACCAACAATACCTACAAATTTAATTTCCCATTGACCCGCCCGCCCTCTTCAATAAAAATCACACGTGTTGGACTCGCACGGAACCCTCCGTTCCATTAATATAATATCTCAGAAGGACCCATTAACCATATCAACATATTGACGTCAAACAGAACCACAAAAAACAATATTGGTATGTGTATCCGTGTTAATCATGTTCTATTCGATGATATTCACCTAGGTAGGTACATTATAGTTATTTACTTATTTACAAGTTGCCCTCTGAGCTCTTATAGTTCCGCGCAGGACCCTGATAACCTTAAATGACGTCAGATCTGTGCCCTCAGTATGCACTGCAAAGCGTAGGTCCAAGATATCAACATTTATGAACGACCATGTTACGGTAGGAAAACGGTAGAGGAGGGAATGATTATTACATTAACCAATCTGGAGATTGACCAGGGTTGCTAAAGGACAGGAATATGTCCTAAACTATCGAAAATGGTAGAACATACATGGGGGATTCAATCAATGCATGTTAAAACCCCCAACCCCCCCACATCGTTAAAAAAAACCTTCTACTTACGCCTTACTTCTTGGGAATACCAATTGCACGTTATTGTACCCGTAATGTCAAAATCTCACTCATAATAGATGATTTCATTGGCGCCACAGGTATAATCGAACTCTACAGATTACGAAACTTTAATCTCACTGTGGATTCAGCGCTTCGAGGTTCGAAATATGTTTACAGAATAGCTTTGCTATGGGCCCTTTTTGCGTAAGTCAAATGGTAATCAACATCGACTTCATTTTTATCATTTGACCCGCCTCTGTGGCCTAGTAGTTCGACCACCGGTGTCAGATCTAGAGGTCTCAGGTTCGATCCCAGGGAAGTACAATATTGTTCTTGGTTTGGTTGGTGATAGTACTTTGTTTAAGTCCGCCTAGCTACCACCTTCTTACCTAAGTCTATCTGTGTCTAACAACAATTCTTAAAAATGTTGTGTTCCGGCATTTAGAGGTAAGATAGCCAGTTCCTCAGTTGGTTGAGGATTCCTGTTTCTGGTGAAGTGCGCCTCCACATTCGGACTTATCATAGCTTGAAAATCAGGTGAGGTCAATCATATCCCCGTCGTACTATACAAAAAAATACAATAGCTCCTGCTCTGAATCATTCCATACATTTTTTTACATACATTTTATTTAAGTTATCCAAATTTATTTTTAAGGTGTGCAATAAAGTATTTTCATTAATTCATTCAATATTCAAAATCAATAAGTATTTAAAATTATTACTACGAGTAGTTACAGCCCGCGGCACCTCCCACGTACCCGGATAAAAAGTACTACCTTTTATCCGGGTATGCGCGTTCAGACACCAGTAGTGATAGACTTGTTGAGATATCATGTGGAACAGGCAAAATTTATGAGCAATTTTTGCAAGAAGCAAAAAACAACGGCGATGTTTATATACATGCCATTTCCCTCCATGCCATGCAAAAGTAGCATATTATGTCTCCTTCCCAGTCTAGACAGTCTAGAGTAACATATGTTCAAAGTTTTACGATCAGCAGTTTCGGCGTAAAAGAGGAACAAACATGCATACGTCCATATAAACTTTCGCTTTTATAATTTTAGTGCGATAGTGAGATAAGGTATATATATGAAAATGTACATATATAAAACATTCACGCTACCAGGCATTTATGTAAGTACTTAATTTATTATTTGCAATCTAATCTCTAACACAGATATCGGTTTTCTCTAAAATAAAATTATCACCTTGGTATTTTTCGTATAGGTATAGGTATTTGTGACTTACGCCCGTGTTTAAGAAATTTATGCAATGGAATGTTGTATTATGATGCAGGTTTGTTTATTCCGGTGATTGCCGTTTTGTTTCCATCGAGAGCAGACAATTTGAGAGAGGCAATTAAATCGAACCCACAACCTACAGCAGAGGGCAGAGCTACTACCAACTGTTGCGAGGTTGTCTCATTATCTTATGAATTTGCGTAATCGCACCAAAAATAAAACATGGCATACCTAGGCAAGGTACCTTCAATGGTAGGAGTAAGAAGGCACCTAGGTATGTACTTAGCTAACGCCGTGTTCAAACTCCCGCGTAACGCTGCGTTGAAAGTTCTGGCGGTATTCTGTTCTTTTCGTATGGAAGTAGCTGCTACTCGCTCTATCTGCCTGTGAACCTATGTTGCATCTCTGTCTAAAGTCATGTCGCTGTAACAGGCGACATTAGGTCACAATAGGTACCTCAGGTACCGCGCCACTCCTGCATCTGTCCGTATCCTTTGGAGAAAGATTCAACATAAAGGTCACAAGCAGAGGTCGAGATGCCACCTCTGTGGTCTAGTGGTTTGCCCACCAGTGTCAGATCCAGAACAATGTTTAAGTCCGCCTAACTGGCTACTGTCGACTTAAAAACAATTCTAGAATTGTTGTGTTCCGGCATTTAGAGGTACCAAAGATAGCCAGTTCCTCAGACTGTTGAGGATTACGGGTACAGAGCGCTTCCACATTCGGCCATCATAAAAAAAAATAAAAAAAAATGCAGCTCGTTCCGTACGAATAGTAGGAAAAGGTTAGAATATAGCAAGACGCGTTCTATCGATATTCAGACCTTTTCGTACTATTACGAACGCGGCGTTACGCGGTAGTTTGAACACGGCGTAAGTAATCTCAAGAACATGCGTCGTTGTCCGATGCACAAGTCAGGGTTTGTTGATTCTAGTGATATCTTTGTTTATTTTGCGTTTTGTGGACACAATAATGTAGGTAGAGGCTACTAACCCGTCTCGCAGATATAACTATGAGACTGAGTTTATGTAACCCCTGTTAGCTTTTAATGTGGAGTTTTTATATTGGTGATAGCCTATCGTTTGACCGCCAGCATACTGTCACCTAGTTCCTACCTAACAATATATGTAATATTAAAATATTCTCTGAAAAATTATACTGGCGCATATAATGGTATGTACAAAGATACAGTCCTCTTAATGTAGAAAATATGGACGGGTGGACGGGCAACTAAGTCTTAGTAACAGGGTCCAGTTGGCTCCCTTCGGTTACGGAACCTTGAAAACAGTTTTTTATTTAAGTAATCAGCTGGCCTAATAACCCAGCTGTTTCATTTGGGTTTCAATCGTATTCAAGAAAAATGGCGTCTTTCTTTGACTTCTCAATCAACCCAAAAAATGTTCAGCTGTCTTATTACCTAAGTCTCATACAATCAGTTTCAATAATTTTTCAATGATACATTCGAGTTTGAAGTAGCTGCTATTTTTATTTCAACTGATTGAAACCCAAATGAAACCAACTTTTTTAACGACCTCTGTGGCCTAATGGTTCGGCTACCGGTGTCAGATCCAGAAGTTCGATCACCAGCGAGAGTAGAATATTGTGCTTGGTTTGGTTGGTAGGACTATGTTTAAATCCGACAGGCTAGCTACCACCATCGATCTTACCTCATTATGTCGCCATAGCAACAGTTCCTCAGTTTGTTGAGGATTGCGGTGAAGTGTGCTTCCACCTTCGGCCTTATCATAACTTGAAAATCAGGTGAGATGAAGGCCAAGTACCTCCCCGTACAATAAATAAAAAAACAATCTTTTTTTTTAAAGTATATTTATTCAACATCAAAGCAAAAGCTGCCACATATCAATGTCAATTCTCAAGACCCGAGACAATGGAAATATGTGAAAAGTGAATCTATTTTAGGCAAGTAACAATTACTTGTATTGCATTGCACTTTTTGCCACCTTTGGCTTTTAAACTTTACCTACCTAATTGTCAATATGTTAATGATTAACAATAGCTATCACTGGTAGGGGAGCCTAAGAGGATTTAGGGGTTTACTCGAGCGTCGAGGATTGTGAAGATTAGATGCTAAAAAGAAAAAAAGGTTATTTATGATGTATGCCCCCACTTGTGGAGTGTGTACAGATTTTCAAATAGGAATATATAGAAAAGAAAGAAAGAAAGAAAATAGATTTATTTATCCAATCAAAATATAATAAAACTATGCTTAGCTTAAACAAACATAATCTAAGCTACTCTATGACGAACACAATTAATATCTAACAAAATTTAAATTTGGGTTAAAAGGTACTCTGGCTCAGCTTTATTGCAGCATCGAGCATAATGTAGCGATGATGAGCTGGTTTTCAGCCAGGTCCGCAAGTGGCGTCACGACAACGACACGACAAACAATTTACAGATCAAGTAGATACAAGTAACACATTTTTTATAATATACAGGGTGAGTTTTTTTCCAGGACCACTAAGGCCAAATCTGAAACCGTGAGAGTTAACAAAAAGTAATGTAAAGAGTTACGTGCTCGATTTAAAAAAAAATAAGTTCTGCATAATTGAAAATCATTTTTTATAGATATTCTGGAAAAGTGACATTTCGAAAAAAAAAGTCTTTTGCATATTTGTGTATAACAAAATAAATAATGTATGATGACTATGTGCCCAAAGTTGTTGGAACACTTTCAAAATTGAACATTTATGAATTTAAAGTAAGGGTTGTACCTACGTATAGTCTGAAATGCGTAAGCGAAGCTTACGCAAGCGTAACCTCTTTATTCAATTTCTTACTTTTCCAGAAAATCTATTTAAAAAAATAGATTTTATTAAATGCAGAACTTATTTCTTTTAATCGAGCACGTAACTCTTAACATGAGTTTTCGATAACTCTCACGGTTTCAGACTTGGCCTCAGTGGCCCTGAAAAAAAACTCACCCTGCATATGTTATAAATATGTTTTTCATTGTAACGCTCTGTAGACAGCTTGATGGATTTTGAAGTGTGAGGTGTCGTGTAGTTCCTCTAAATTGAAGGGGTGCCATAGGCTCTATGGCAATATTAGGTTTTTTTAGTGTACCACGAAGAAACGCTTGGCCGTCACCTCACATGTACATAATTTAGTTATCTGTCGCTCTGGATGAATCTGTTTTAATAGTATAAAACCTATGGCTAGTGCACTGAATAATTTATCAATTTAAACGTAGATACGAATAGTAGTTTATTTGTTATCACCTTTTTATATTCCACACACGCCCGCCATTTTTGCGGAACATGTGTTTGCCACAGCCTACATAGCAGTTGGTGCCGCAGATCAGCTGTTAATATGTAAACAAATAGCCAAGTGTTCCGGGAGCGACAGTGAACCACAGAATATGTTACAGTATGGAGATGTAAACCACCTTTGTTAGAGCAACGTCCTATATCCAAACATGACATTATTGTGACTCATTGTTTCGATGTTTTCAGTTCCCTTTGTTACATTTGTTATGCATATTTCCTTGAAATTATGTTAATCTTACTACTTTCATGAATGTGTTGAAAAATGTGACTCGACACCTATCTAAGTATTGCTCAATCTGCCCAGCATGTATGTAAACCTCGTGATCACGGCTGGTCGATTGTCCTCCAATGAATGTCCTTTCATAAAATGATAAAAAATATGTAGGTACCTACCCACTAGCCATGTTCTCAAAGGGAATTCTCATCCGCCAAATCTCATTAACAACCCGAATTCTAAAATTCGTAAAAACATCCCTTGTTTCATAAACGTTTATCTTATCATTTAAAAGAATAGTTAGATTTAAGTATAGTAATTAAGTATAGGTAATTGTGTATTTAATTAATTAGTGTGCTATTATAAAAGTGATCTACATGTAACCTTCTGCTGCATGCTTTGGTTAGCCTTGTATCTTTGTACCTTGTACCTTTTATTACTTTAAGACTTAACCTTGAAAATGCCGTGCATCCACTTTCATCCCTTATAACGCTCTTATAAAATAAGTAGATATCGAAAAATGCTGATGCATATGACTTGTATTTGGAATATTTGACATTTTCACATTTTAAACAATAATTACAATATGGTACACCTTTTATACAAACTTACTATATCTACTGCTTGAGGAATGTGATCTTGTTAACTTTTTATCGACCCTAAACACCACACTTAGCAGACAAATTGGCCACGACCTCACATGGTTGTGACCTGCGATCACCTGGAGTAGATAGATGGAGGCGGGTCATGCTCATAATTATACGTAGGGTCAGCCCTTGATCTCAAGGCTGGCGCGGCGTGGGCATAAATGCAAGATCTACAATCGAGCGAGCTTTCCGAGAGAATGCTTTGTTTAACAGTGGGCTTATATGGCCCGAAATTATTGTGATGAACCTTGGCGCGAATGTAATTGCGCAGGGTCAACTTGTATGTTAATTTAAGCCTAAATACACATTTCTAAGTCTTAACTATCGTTCAGACAAACCTACACCCCTACTTTTACATAATTATAGAGTCACATTGATTTGTAATAAGCCTGAACCGAAATTTCCATGTGTTTCATTAAAAAAAATATGAACTGTTTTATATAATAGAAACGTTTAACCCCTATTTAACACTCCTAGGGAATATACATTTTAAATAATTCTTTCTTAGCGCTCATTTCTCTATACAATGAACTCCTGTGCCAAATTTCACGCTTCTACATCCACCGTGTATGCCTGTGCACTGTCAGTAAGTCAATAGGTAAGTCAGTCAGTCAATATATACAATTTATTAAGAAGATGGGTAGTAGATCTATCATCATTTAAAGACTCCGGTAACCGTATTAAGGTTTTGGTTGGTGGTAGAACTTTGTTTAAGTCCGCCTGGCTAGCTACCACCCTCTTACCTAATTCTGACGCCATAACAACAGTTCTAAAAAAAATGTTGTGTTCCGGCATATAGAGGTACGGTAGCCAGTTCCTCAGTTACTTGAGGATTCCGGGTGAAGTGCACCTCCACCTTCGGCGCTTCCCCGGTGTACAGTAAAAGAAAATGGAGGGTTTTTGCCATAATAACCTGGCGGAATACACCGAGATAAGCTGCTGTCCATTTTCCGTTGAGATCCTTTAGTCGGCTTCTACAACATCCATGGGCTGAGCTGGAGGGGTCTATTCTGAAGCCGCGATAGCCACGGCATACTTGGCTTTGCATTCAGGCACTTGCATTCCCTGTACAACAGCAGTATCTTCAGTCCACTGGCTGTTATATTTTTGTCCTACTAAATCCTCTAGGCTAGCTGGTCCCTATCAAGGCCTTACTCCACCTGCGCCTCCACCTTCGGCCTTATCATGACTCGACATCCGGTGAGATGGAAGCCAATAGCGCTCCCCGTCATAGTTACAATAAAAATACTCATAATATAGGTTTGTCGTAATTGTTTTTGTTGGTGGGTAATGTTGCTACGTCAAGTTACGCGGAACATGATAAGAGTTTACTTTATTGTGAATTTATGACTTATTAGCAATAAGTCGCCACTGCGAGGTTGACTGTGGCGGCCACGGTGAAAACAAAAAACCACGAGATACCGGGCACGTTGTATTTGGGTCATGTTTTTTCCGGTCAGAGTGTGGACCCTTATTTCGAGAAACGATTTACTCACACTTTTTAAATTCACAGGATTTTTATATTCATTTGTTTTTTTTTAACTAGCTAGATGGGAAAGCCTCAGCAGGAAGATCATTCTATTCCACAATTGTATGATTCGGAAGTTCCGTTTGAGCATTGCGGTGCGCGACCTTCCACCTGCCGAATTCTAGCACAAGAGCAGTTCGCTATGCTCGGATAGAGCGCGGGAGTGAAAGCGGCTTCTGGAAAAGCTCACTCCATTGTAGACCTCGCCGCTGGACAGAGCCTGCTCAAAAGCTGGAGGGTCTTCCCGTAATCACACGTTTCGTAGGCGGATTGCTGATCGCAGTCAAAGTGTAGATAATACACAGAAAAAACCGTCTGCCCTACTTCTGGTGAGATCCCTTAGCAGGCTTTTACAACATCCAGATGAATGAGTTGGAATGGTCTTTAGCCGCTTAATGACCTCACCCAGTCGAGTCTTAGTTAAAAAAAGACTAGACTAAGAAACATATTTGTTATTCGGCTAGTAACACGGTTGCCGGTTACTATAAGGTTTTGCTACGATAATTTTCCGCCCAATTCTAATCGCAGCTTCACGACCATATTAGTTCACCTTCAGGCGCACAAATTGGGTGATAATTGGCACCTTTGATATAACATTTGGGAGGACTAAGCATTTCCTAGCATCTTACAGAATGCGCTCAATAAAAATTAGCTTATATACTCCTATTACACTAAGTATAATGACACAAAAAATCACCTCGAACCCGTATCTTATATGATGATTTCGCGAGGGTCCTGACGCAGTTCCAAATTTTAGTGGCATATTCAAACCCAGCTTGAGCGTAGATAATGATTCTTTGTAAAAGTTGTGACCAAGTGCTACCACTTGAAATACACAAATCGGAATTAGCTACTTGCGACTGTTTTACGTTGTCTTACCATTACGAATCGCCTAAAAAAATGTTGTGATCCGGCATTTACAGGAACGATACCAGTTCCTCAGTTTGCTGAGGATTCCGGGTGAAGTGCGCCTCCACCTTCGGCCTTATCTCAACTTGTAACCAGGTGAGATGAAGGCCAAGCGCTTCCCTGTCGTACAGTACAAAAAAAAAACTTCGAATATCTTCGAGAAGAGAGTAAGTAAGGTGTTTATTAACCATACATTCATCCAGAAGGTGCTTCAGGATAAGCTAGCTCCTAGTAGACCTCAACCTTGCCTACGGAAGCTTGGAGGGCAAGAACTAACCCATTCCACATGGTTTCACATTTTTGGTTGGCGGTACAACTTTAGTAAAGTACGCCTGGCTAGCTACCACCATCCATGACCCCTAGGTCATGTATATTGATTATATTGTAGATCATGTATACTGTTGCCACAGCAAATTCTAAATTGTTGTTTTCCAGAATTTAGAGGTAAGATAGCCAGTTCCTCAGACTGCGGAGGGTTCCGGGTGAAGTGCGCTTGCACCTTCGGACTTAAATCGGTCAAATATTGGAAGGTTCAACTTCTGAATTAATTAATGAACGAATGAAAATGTATTGTGTACCTATAAATCATCATATCATAACAGCCCTTAACAGCCGACTAAGAGAACTCACCAGAAGATGGGCAGCAGTGACCTTACAGCTTTATTCTGCTCTCTGTCCAGCAGTGGACACTAATGTGCTGTTGATGGTATTTATATACATTTAACTATGTAAGTTTTTTTCGTAAACGTAACTGTGAGTCATACATTGGTATTGGTAGACACATAGATTTCTAATACACATATCTTTGTGTGAACACTAAACAATTTGCTTTAGCGGGCGATTCTAGTTCATAGTTACATTCCAAAGTCCAAAGTCATTTCAAAGTAATTCGATATAATATTATGTACCTATGTGTAGGTCTCACAACGATTAAAACAAACCGGATAAATTATTGTTACCTACAACGTGTTAGTATATGAATTAGCTGGCTATGAAGTAGCATACTTAAAATAATATAATATTCATAAAACTTTCGTCGATACGCTTTGTTTTATTTTTTTGGGCTCTAATATTTTTTTTTTGTACAAAACTATAACTTTGACACGACTTACCGTATGGTATTTTACCATCAATGGTGCATACGGTACGACGGGAATTTTGAGATATTTTTTTTACTTTCTGTTTCTACTTCCAAGGTTGCCTGAAAGAAATCGCGTTTACCAGCAAGGCCATTGAAATTATAAATTCCCAATGTCATCTAATGTTTTTATTATTCGATGTAATTGTTGTGTACAATAAAGTGTTCATTCATTCAATCACTTGACAAAAAAGGTACGTTTTATCATACGTTTGCCATAATATCCGTTCCCGTCACTACCGTTTCCTTAATAATCCGTTTTCCGATATACGTGTTTCCTACAATGTACTTTTCCCAAAAAACACGTTTGGCTTGATATCCGATTTCCAAAAAACCTAAACCCGCAGTTCCGAAACGACCATTCCCATCACCACCGTTTCCTAAATAGTCCGTTTCCCAGATTCAGCGGCCGTGAGGAACCACCGTACCAACATGCTCCAAGTAACGGGTGACATACACCAGCTTCAACTCTGAACGTTTTGTGGATAAGCAACCTTTAACAATAGTTTTTTAAATAGAACAATCCAGTTGCAACAAATCCTGAATACAAAAAACCAATCCACGGTATAAAACCTCTTTGATTCACAAAGTGGTTTTATGCTTGGCTTGGCTTGGTATTGTCTTGCATGACTTGCATCAACCCGCACCGGGCAGTTCTCGCTGACATGACAAATATGAAGCTACATCCGCAGTTCCGACGGACGACCCAATTTCAGAGGATATCAGCTGCGTCACGACACGAGGTCATTGACATTCTTCAGTTCGCGTCACAATGATTACGAATGGTAGGTACCTATACCTACCATTCGTAAATATTGTGACAAACAAGTAGGAACGTTGCTTTTTGCAATGTTAAGTTTCTTCTTTGTTGAAGGTACAACGTACCTGACAAAAGCTAGTCAGACCAAATGGTTGGAGAGATGCCGCGTGACCGCTTCACTTCTACATATCTGACGATGACCAGCTCTTCTGGACACTTTCAGCTCAACTCCTTGAAGTAACGGAGAAGGGTCTATCAACCCTTCAAACCCGCCATCACTTCTGATGATGGAGACAAGATAAACAAAACTTTCAGGTCAGCCCTCTCCATCCTCTGATAGGTATTTAGATCTTTAGAGAATTATAGCTCTTAATCCCTAAAATAAGACTTTTGGGGTTCTGTATCCGAACCCGGACAAACGGATGGACCTAGTGATAGGGTCTCTTTGTTACCCTTTGGGTACGCAAAAAACGGAAAACCTAGAAAACTATAACTAAAAAAGCTTTGATACCGTACTGATATGATGTTAATGGGCTAGCTAGACTACAGTATCTATAATGAGCTGAATGTTGGACTTAGGACTCTTGATAAACTATTCCAGAGGTTTGGGCCGGATTTCTAACTGTCTTGTCAATAGAAATTGTTATTTAAATTGTTTATAACGGAACGCGGAACTAATTAGTAGGATCGTTTGCAATTAGTTTAATCGATTGGTTTTACGTAACAATACCGTAAGTTGCAGTTCTCAAAACCGCATCCTATCAACATGTCTTATTTAATGTCTTAATGGTGAAAAAAGGCATAAATTCAACAATTAGTGATAATGATTATCAATTTTCAACTTTTTTAAAGGCATTCATTAATTCAAGGCGGTCAGTAATTCAATATGATTTGAATTGCACCAAAATGTATTTTGTCAGCAAAATTAATAAAAAAATAATTCGTAAAATCCCTAAAAACCTGCTGCCGTATTCGATAAAAGTTCGCTTTATTATGCTGTCAAAATATTTATTTCAAGGCAAAACATGTCAATTTGATTTTTTATAAGGAACAAAGCTGATTTGTTACTACTTTAATGTTTTATAGATAATCATGTTTGTTCAATGTTAGGGGGTTGTATTATATGGTTATGTATGAATTTAGAAATAAATAAAACAAGTACTAATTGAGTTCCTAGTTCCAAGCTTAATTTGATAGCGCTGTATGGAATGAATATCCTGTATTATCAATTATTTTCTTATGTTTATTATTATGAGTTATTGGCTAATCATCATAGTGTTTATGTCACCACGCGGGTATCCGGGGGACTTCGTACCCGAGATTAACTTCATGTTTTATTATTATAAGTATAATTGCTATCTCTAAAACTAACTCTGACGCATGACTACTCTACTACTAGTAGGTACCAACCTACTGTAAGACCTGTCAGACCTGGCTTCATCGGTGTACCTCAAATGCTGGCTCTACACTCTCGCTATCTAGCTGTGAATTCTCGCCGTGGTCGTGCTCTCAAAAAAAATGAACGACGACGTAGTTTCTACTGCTTCTGTGACGCTTTTGTTTTTTTTTTGTTTTGGCATTCAGAGGTAAGATAGCCAGTTCCTCAGTTTGTTGAGGATTCCGATTGAAGTGCGCCTCAACCCTCAGCCTTCTCTTAACTTGTAACCAGGTGAGATGAAGGCCAAGCGCTTCTCCATCGTACAATAAAAAAACACTGGTGGTAGGACTTGTAAAGGTCCTGGCAGCAGACTCTCCTGCCGAAGTTGCCGGTTTGGCGTATACCGTCGGTTCTCGGGAGACGCCTAGAGTTAGACCAGTAGCCAGCCAGCAGAAGTTATGAGCTAACCCATCATTTATAAAAATATTCAAAGAACAGCTGTGTGCCTACTATAGGTAGTTTACTATAACGGGACCATTTACTTTACCTTTATACTATTTTTATAGTTCGACGGGGAGGGCAAGCGCTTGGCCTTCATCTCAACTGGCTCATTATAAAAAATCTAGGAACCGCTGTAACCTTCACTTACGTATGCATAAAAAATACATATTGCCGAACAAATTGAACTTCCCTCTCCAGCGGGTCTTTGGAGATTTTTAAGGACAAGTGGTATTTGCTAAACCGTAATTTTTCAAACCTGTAACACCTAATAAGTATACCTACTTACTTAAACAAATTGCCACAGTTCAAAGAAAAATGTAACAGCTATTTAAATAGACCAAGTAAAAAACAGTGTCAATCCCCTACACAGTAACATAATCAACCAAGGGCGCTTGCGACACCACTGTGCTCTATTTCCTTATCACTACACGTCTCTCACAACATTATTGTGTTTCAATAATTACCCGAGTTCAATTAAAATGTCTTCGAAGTTTGAAATTTAATTAATGGCAGGAATCCCTCGATACTGGTAACACAAAGACACAGAGCTCAGAAACTAATATATTTGGTTAACCAAGTTTTCTGAGGGGCCTACATTACATGATCTTTCTGTGAACCAGTATGAGTTCAGTATAAAGCGTAAATTGAATTAGGCTTCCAAGCCATCAAAAAAAACTAAAAGTAAGTGTATCTGTGAAAAAATTACTTTCCATAGTAATCAATAAATGTGTGAAGAAATTGATGTGTTGTGTTGGTATGTGACAGTTAAAATACCTAATAAGATATATGTTCTTAAATAATATGCCTTCACCGTTAGTAAAAAACACATGCACAGCTAATTTATTATCCTCTCTTTGTCGATTTCAATTTTACCAAGGTGCTAAAAACGTGGAACCTGAAGGTCTACTAGGAAAAACTAAATATGACGCATCCGATGATGGATTGCACGTTTTCCAATACAATAATTACGTTTTAAAAACTAAAAAGAAAACCGACTTCAATGAAGAATATGATGCAATTTCGTTTACCTGGATGACGTATATTTTTCCAATATTTTTTATATGACAGAAGGACGGACAGACAGACAGACGCGTGATCCTATAAGTGGTCCGTTTTTTCCTTACTTTATAAGTAATACACCCTAGAAATACCCAAATCGGTCTGGGTAAACTCGTTCCATCATAAACTTTACATCCTCGCATGTGCAAATTTCAAGGTCAAGAGCTGACTCATAAAACAAATAATATTATCCTTATATTGTGTCGTTGAATGAATGAATGAATAAATGAATGAATGAATAGAGTCACTACATTTTGTGTTGTTAGGTAATATAGGTTATTTAGCAATGTATTGTTTCTTCGGTCGGAAACATAAAGAATGAAATAGCAAGATTAAAATTATCAATCAGATAAGCCGTAGAAATCGATGAACACATCGAATTGTATAAATATTTTTATCTGAAAGATAATATCTTAAGCACGTGTCCCAACAATCTCACGGTAACTAAGTGCTTACGACCAAATTGTCCATATCCTATATTATTTTAAAGGGGACAAGATCAAATTGAAACGGTGAGAGCTTGTTTATAAATAAAAACCAGGCCTCACAGCTCTTCTGCGCTGTAGGTTCGATTCCCACCCAGGACAAAAAATGTGTCATACATTTTTACAAAGATTTTAGTTCTGTGTTTGTGTGTTATATTGTATCATAAGTAGGTAGGTATCTATGCATTAAACAAAATATGAATATTCATATTCTCCGTAATCTAGTTCTCATATTGTTTAAAATGTCTAGTAATATTTATTTATTTAAGCAGCCAAGTACATTCAGGCATGCACATCAATGTTGATCCAGCTTTCGATACAAAAAATGTGTTTCATTTTAACTTTGTTTTGGAGTCTTAGTGCGAATATTTTAGTGGGGATGAACGGGAAGTTTTATTACCGTTCTTCCCCACATTTACTTACATGGGAACCAACGGGAATAAAACTTCCCGTTGGTCCCCATGAAAATAAATGTGGGGACGATGCGTGGGGACGAAGCGTGGGGACGAAGCGTGGGGACGAGCGAGAATAATCCCGAGTTTCATACACTTTTGATCAGTTTGACCACTTGTTGTTAAACATCTTATCAAATATACCGCTTAAAATTACCATTTTTACGATTAAAATAAAACAAACCATAAATAAAACCTCCTTGGATATACTAGCTACAGGTTTACACATATAGAGTATCGGTTTCCTGTCAATAGAGTGACTTTATGACCCTTCCATAAATAATGTATGTATAATAAATGATGAAAGGGTCATAAAGTATAAATAATAATTGGTAAACATAGTATATTAAACTAACGTTTTGAATGAAAAGTTCATTCGTCTCCCCTATTGATGTATAACTTTAAGTTCTAATGTTAGTAAGAACGAGAACTAACTTTTTTTTATTTTATACAACGGGTTTTTTACAGGATATATGTACGTGCAGACTACAGACGTTTAGCTACAGATTGTTTCAAAGGTCTTCAATAGTCTGCATTAACAGTCGGGTTGCCTAAGGACCGTTTACAAACGACAAACGGTCGTAGATAGTACACACACACACACAAATCTTCAAACCTATACATCGCTACATTCAGATATTGATTTTGTTTCATTTTGTAAGAAAGTAGGTAGATTAGATATTGGATACCACTACGAGAACCTAATACCTATAAACATATAAGTACATATTTAAACAGACATTTTAAATCCATGTAATTAAGTACATGGATATTTATTGCATACACTTTACAGTTATTATCTATTTCCATCCATAGATTATTGAGTACTTTACCAAATTCGAAAAACAGTATTATCTAAATCGTAAACGTATTGATTCGATAGCAAAAACTAAATACTTATTTGAAAAATGCTTTAAATGTAGGTCATTTCGTTTTACAAAAGTAATTTTCTAGGCGAGAATAGGTTATCTAATTTACTTTGTTGATATGCTATTTGGCCAGTTTTAGCCAAGTGTGGACCCCTACGCCTTGAATGTGGGTCATAACCCCTAGGGGTTATGACCCACATTCAAGGCAAAAAAGACGTTTCTTGTATGGGCCATTACAATTTTATATGTCTTATTTGTTGTTAGAGCGGCAGATATCACACTCTGTGTGAATTTCTACCGAACAGTTCATGAGCTGCCCGCTGTCAGATAGTCGGACTGACAGCGGAGGCTTAGAGTCCCGTTTGCACCCTTAGGGTAGAGAAACGGATTTGTTTTATTTATTATAATGTGTAGGGTATGTATTTGTTATTGTATGACTGGAAAGCGCATGGCCATCTCACATGACTTTAAGTTATGATAAATCCAAAGGTGAAAGCGCACTTCACCCGAAATCCTCAACAGTCTGAGAAACTGACTATCCTACCTTATGTACCGAAACAAAACACTAACAATTGTTATTAGGCGACATACATAGATAAGATGGTGGTAGCTAGCCCCAGCAGGCAGACTTGTACAAAGTCTTACCACCAATCAAACCAAGCATAATATGGTACTCCCCTGGGGATTGACCTGCGGATCTGACACGAGTGGGCAAACCACTAGACCACAGAGGCGGTATCTCGCGGCGTCATAGGTCCATGGGGACCTGGAGACCTTGGAGCACAAGATCCTGATCCGCTACTTTGTGAAGCTGGGCTGGCTGAGGTCAGGTTAGTACACCCCAATGCGGGACGTCAGTGCAGAAAACTTTACTCTACCCTAAAAATTATACTTAGAATGAGAATCATTACCTTGATTAAGAGGTAAATTCAAATTATATTTTACGATAGTTGTGACTGAGTCACTTTTAACTGAGTAGGAATAGTTAAAAGTTTTCCATTAATAGGTAACTAATACCTACATATTATGTACTCCTATCCTATAGCTACTTATTAGCATAGTTGAATATGATAAAACAGTAAAGTTACATTGTACAGTTACCTACACAAAGTACTTCTCTTATATTATGTACCTACTTACTTATGTTTAATAATGTTATTTATTAAAATATGTATGGAAACATAAATAACTGTAGATATACAAAACATGCCTAACTATATTACTTAGCTATGTGTTGGAAACGTCCGGGACTTCGTCCCATCATCCTGTGGGAATAGGATTTTCTAAAATGATTTCATAGCTTTTTTAGTATTATGTCATAGTATTATGTCATATGGCATAATACTGTGGGGAAGTGCTGCAGATATAGACACCATATTCGTTTTGCAGAAGAGGGCTGTTCGCGCTGTTTACAAAATGGGTCCCAGAAATTCATTAAGAGACAAGTTTAAAGAAATAAATATATTGACTATGCCCTGCCAATATATTTATGAAAATATTATGTACGCGCGTAAAAACATAATCTTATTTGACAAAAACTGTGATAAACATAATTATAATACTAGAAATAAGAATAAACTCGCTGTTCCCACAACTAGGCTCCATAAGGTTAGTAAATCGTTCATAGGGCAAACTGTACGCTTTTATAATAAATTGCCAAGTGATGTGCTAAGCTTGTCAAATAATAAATT
This sequence comes from Venusia cambrica, assembly GCA_951394065.1. NCBI lineage: Eukaryota > Metazoa > Arthropoda > Insecta > Lepidoptera > Geometridae > Venusia > Venusia cambrica. The sequence goes on along the minus strand of OX596044.1, from coordinate 5,352,618 downwards.
CAAAAATTTTGTAAAACAAAAGCTATCCAGGAAAGCTTATTATAAAATTTCAGATTACCTAGAAGATAAGAAAGCCTGGCATTAAAAAAATGAATTTGCTCCAGTGAATAAATTGTAATTAGTATTAGATAATTTTAAGCTATTGTAATGGATCATGAAAAAAAAAAAAACTAGCCCGAGGTTCTTGCCTTTCTCCTTGTGTGCTGGTCGCGATTCCGAACAGGCGGTAGATTTGACGTTTCAAAGTGATCCTAAAAAATCTTACTGAATAAAAATATTTGACTTTGACTTTGACTTTGACTTTGACTTTGACTTTGACTTTTTCCTTTTTCATGTTAGGGCCGGTTTGGGCCGTGCGTGGTACGTACTATATATTATGTTATTGTATACTATTTGGTTGTGCCTTGATTGACAGTAAGTCAGTTAGTTAGCTACACGTCGATTTTACATGTATAGATGTAGTATATGAATTATGGGTTACTTATAGTACTTTTTATACTGTACGACGGGGAAGCTCTTGGTGTCAAGTGTCAAGTTATGATAATGCCCCAGATGGAAGCACACTTCACACGGAATCCTCAAATGTCTGAAAGAATCGGCTATACATAGATCACTCTCTTGATTCGTGATAATCATTCATGATGTGATATTTATACCTGATAACTATTTATAAGTACTCAATATAGCTCTTTACTTCATTATACAAATCTAAAATAGGCTAAAATCTAAAATAGGTGGGCATCATCATCCTTGGGAGAGGCGATACGCCAGTCTCTACCATGGCACCCGGGCCTTTCTTATTTACTTTTTACATAAATAAACATATGTGAACTACTCCGCTGAAAGATATGCTATGAAAAGGGATGTGCCTGGCGTGTCTGGAGGATAAAATCAGGAGTGAGGTTATCTTCTTTATGTATTTACAGATATCATAATCATATCAGCGCTAAAGCCGAAAATTCAGATACGCGTCAGGATCCTCTTTGCTCAATTGGTTAGGTTAGGTCAGGAAGGAACGCGTGGAGCGTGGAGCGCGGAATTCTGGTCAACCTCTCTCTGCCAAGCGTAGTGGAAGCTATGCTGGCAGATGAGACGGCTTGGAAGGCCGTGGCCTCTTTCTGTGAGACCGTACTGGTTCGGAAAGAGAGCGGAGAGGTGCGTTAGTCTGCGAACAGATTTCCCCCCGTAAAAAAAATAAAAAATGAACATATGAATGGGTTAGCAGCTACAGGTTGTGCTGAAGTGGCGAAGGCTGGCCACGTTTGCCGAAGAACCTACAGTTGGTCGGTTGACGTCGGTCTCTCCCAAGGGAGATGATGCTGAAAACTTATTTTAAATAAATGTATATGAGGTAAAGAGCTATATTAAGTACTTACATAATTATCACATCATGGATGGTTATCACGAATCAAGAGAAGGCTAGCGCTCTTTGAGCTATGTTATACATAAATACCTACTCGCCTCACGTTTCTTATACATCGATAATTAGACAAAGTATACAGTAGGCTAAGTGCCTGGAGTAGCTACGACCTACGACCAGCTGTAGACTGCAATAGGTAGATGATTATGAAATCATACGTTCCATCAAACATTCGTTCAATAGAGAAATGTATGGATAACGATGTTGGGTGGAAATATATTATTTTGTATAAATAATGGGTTAGCTCTTGACCTCTAGGCTTGACTAGCTCAAGGCTGGAGCAAGGATGAGGTCTACAATTTTTGGTGCCGGACTTGGGCAGGAGTGGTCGTAAGTTCATTGCCCGGGGTAGACCACTTGGAGGTAAATCACAATAACCCAAAATCCCTTATTTTTTTATTGTACGACGGGAAGGCGCTTGGCCTTCATCTCACCTGGTTACAAGTTGAGATAAGGCCGAAGGTGGAAGCGCAATTTACCCGGAATCATCAACAAACTGAGGAACTGGCTATCTTACCTCTAAATGCCGGAACACAACAATTTAGATTTGTTGTTATTGCGACATACTTAGGAGGAGGTAGGATGGTGGTAGCTAGCCAGGTGGACTTAAAAAAGTCATACCACCAACGAAACCAAGCACAATAATGTAACCCCCTGGAGATCGAACCCGGGACCTCTGGATCTGACATGGTGGGACACCACTAGATCACAGAGCCGGTCAAATCGAATCAAATGATTGATGTATTGTTACCAGCAGGTGGTCATAGAACCACGTTGCTACTGCTATTTATCAATAATGTATAACTGGCAAGGTCGCCAAATAAGACTCAAAGTCCAACAATAATACCAATACGCTAAATATCTTATCGATACGATCGGTTGTAAATACCTAGTTGATGCGCTTTGTGTTAAGCGACTAAAAAAATATTCAAGGATTATATTTAAACCGGCTGAGTAAGACCCGCATACCGGGTTATGATATCGACTACCAACGGACATTTCAATCAAAAAAATTGCGGAGATCAGTTATAAGTTACATTGTAGCGTAAGCTTTGTAATTTAACCGTGGTTATATTACAAAACTTACGCCAGTTTCTTTATTATTTATGTTTATTATATATTAGATATATATTATTAGGTTCTGTGGCAAAAAACACATTTCTAGACAGAATCAAGATTGTGTTATCATTATAATAATAAATAAACGTATATTCTAATATCTAGTGATCTGTAATACAAGTTTTCTAGTACCAACTTCAGGCACCAGTCTGTTATAATGTAATTAGGTGCCTCTGACAGTATAATTGTTTTAAATCAGAACCTACTGATTATGTGAGAGAAAATAAACGTCTTTACTTGTTTAATATTTATTTAAGATGATATAACACCATTTAGTTCTGGTATCTTAGGAATAGTACAGAATGGTAATTTTACTATTTTCCATATCCCATATAACTTAAACTTAATTACATGTGAATACAATTTGAAATATGTTTTTAAATATAGGAAATTATATATGTTTTAATATACATATTTTTTTTTTACTTTACATAATTATACATATTTAATTATTTTACATACTTTTTTAATATACATAATTTCTGAAAATATCTGTCTCAGCACAGAATATGAATTCAGTATTACAAGTTTCACTAAAACATATCACAGGCATATTTTCATATTCGTGTTAGTTTATGTTTAATGTTCGGTCAGCAAGAAATATTAACTAATTCGAAGTCATTGTGGATTATTTAGGTCAGAGCTTTGTAAGGATTTATTACGCTCTAATAAATAACTCAATTTTATAATTCACTTTGTTTGCTGACAAAATACATTTGGGTTCCGACCAATCCCTTTTAGCTGACCGTCTATTGAATTAGCTAACCGTATACATAATAGCCGTTTACCATGTTCTAGCTAGGCTATGATTATTTATAAGGTTATTTTAAGGTTATAAGATAAACTCATATGATTAACAATTCCTTACATGCCATCTAATTATCTGATAATACTGATGTAGTTGTTAGGTATATTATCTACATAAAGAAGTTGGTAGGTATACTACATAATTATCACCTCCTATGCACTGTAGTAGGTCTACATAAGTTAGGTATCCTAAATAATTATTGCCTACAAAGCAAGGACTCTTTTTCTTTGCGATTTCGTTACTTTATTATTGGAGTTTATTATTATTATTTATCTATTTATTTATTATATGGAAGAAAAACAGCACGTTTTCTTCTATATCTATACCTACCTAATTATATATTTGCTTAAAAAAAGTATTTAAGTATTCTATCCGTAATCTAGTCCCATATTTCAAGCTATGCTTAGTTTGGGGCTTATGACGCTGTGTGAAATTAAAGTTCTGTAACATTTATATTTATAATTATTAGGTATAGCAAATATATAATTAGGAGGGATGGTAGATTAGGATGGAGCCTTCCCACATCGAATACGGCTTTATTTTATAACAAATAAACCTAATGTTTTAAAATAAAGTCGTATCCTTGCCCAGGTAAGCTTCGAAGTGCTCTCGTATACAAAAAAAATAAGTTTGTTATTTAACAAATATTTCTGATTCTATTTGGTTTTTGTACCATCTAACGATAAACAAAAACGATTGAGATTCTTCTGAATAAATCGATCCCTCCAACTCTGCCCGCGGATATCATAAAAGTATACTAAGGGATCTCACCAGAAGACTGGCAGAAGCTTCCACTATACTTCGATCACCAGTCTACCTACCAAGCGTGATGATTATGGCAAAATCTCCAGCTTTGGAGGAGACTGTTGGATGAGGCTCTAGGAGTCTTGATGTAGCAGACTCAAGACTTGTTTCCCCTTCGAAGATTCATCTCAGATTACCACTCAGAGGGATTTTATGAGGTCCCCCTCAGCAAGGGGAGGAGATAAAATTTTTGTCCTCTGTTTTTATCCACCATCGGGAGACAAAATGCTCTGACAAGGTGGATAAAAACAGAGGGCAAAAATTTTACCTCCTCCCCTTGCTGAGGGGGCTGGGAGGTAGACACGTAGACACGTCCAAACTGTTGGTAAATGCCTATGGTTTGCAAGAGCTTCAAAGTGTATTAAATTTAGTTAGATGTGATGTAATAATTTAGAGAATAAGGTGTACATTTTAGATCACGAGCAATTCATAACAAACACAAACAAGAACTGTTTGCGAAGTTTGCTATTTACGAGAAGTGATAACTTTTGAACCCACAGATACCTACTTATTACAAATTGGGTCAATTATTTTAAAAGCAAAAAGTTTGCAGCTGTCATCATCATCCGTGCTAATAAGTAAAAGCCGTCAATGTGTGGACACGTAAATTGAGGGTTCCGACCCACATTGCAATGCAAAAAAACTCATTTTTTTTTAATTCAACGGTCTTCATACTATAATGACGAACTGACGATTACCGGAGGTTTAGTAACACTTTCTAAGTTTTACTTACACTTTGGACCTAGACGTCTGAATAAATGAATTTGAATTTAGCATAGGATCTGATACTTTGGGTACCTTAAATAAAAAAACGAACCTTTATTAATTCCTAGTTTGACTGTGCAGGTGATATTGGAGAAGTGGATATCAACAGGGTCGGAAGTGGGCACCCGGGATAACCCCTGCGCGGGCGCCGGTTCCCGGGCTCGTGTGGTGATGGAGACGCTTTCGGCCGTGGCCGGCTGCGGACTTTGGCTGTACGCCACACTGTCATTGTCCACAATCTGAGCTCCAGCGAGCATCATCGCGAATTTTCACTGATACGATTTAGCTGCGCGGGAGTGGCGTGGCGATACACGCGCGCACCTTCGCTCGACTCGGCGCGAACTGGACTTGGTATTGATACGAGTAGTTCAGAACCCTTTGTCCACACTTGGTAAATAATTGCACTGTATTTTACGCTGCATGTTAATTTGTAGATTGGGCTTGAAGTGTACGCGGCGTCAGCGACAGACGCTGACAAAGGGTATTGTTTGAAATTACAAAGATCATATTCGCTCACAGCTAATTATGTAGAACAAAACACATTAGTGAAGAGTTAATGAGTATTTTCTGTTGCTAGTTACATACTTATTGTGTTTTGAATGTTCTTGTTATTGTTACAACTAACAGAGTGTATAAAGAAATTACAGCTCAGGTAGTAGCTCTGCGCTGGTTGTGAGTTTGATTTCCACCCAAAGCTTACATTTGTTTGATGAATATTGATGTTGGTTCTGTGTTTAGGTGTTGTTTTTTTAAGATAAGTACGTATGTATTTACAAAAAAAAAAGTATACTTATCAGTACTTATTGGTATTATTTCCGTAATCTAGTTTCCATATTATAAGCTGTGCTTAGTTCGGACCTCGATGGCGCTATTTAAAAAAAAATTTTTTTTTTATAGTTAGGTTAGCTAAAACGGTTTACTTTAGATAGAATCGTTAACCGTCAAATGGTTAGGTTAGGTTAGGTCGTTGACCGTCAATGGTTATGGCTGAATGATTGAATTTTGGTGGTAGGACCTGTGAATGTCCATCTGGCTATAACGACCCTCCTGCCGAAGTTCGACACTTGCTCTTTTAGAGAAAAGAGCAAGGATGAAGGTCTACAGTGAAGCGAGGTCTCCCGCACACTGACGGAACTTGAACTTGGAACAGTTTGGTGTCGAACTTCGGCAGGAGGGTCGTTATAGCCAGATGGACATTCACAGGTCCTACCACCAAAATTCAATCATTCAGCCATAACCATTGACGGTCAACGACCTAACCTAACCTAACCATTTGACGGTTAACGATTCTATCTAAAGTAAACCGTTGTTAATAAAAAAAACTACAGCTCACAAAAAATAAATGATAAATTGTCTGTACTCGTACAATCATAGTCCGTAAACGATAATGTTATTAAAACATTTAGTTTTTAAATTCAACTCTTGGCATCGAGGCTGTGTGCCCCCTTCCGATCTGGATGTTGTGGGTTCAAATCCAGTCGTGCACCAAAGGACTTTTCGGTTTTTCGGAAGTTTATGTGCGCATTTGACACATGCACATGCTCTGACGGTGAAGGTCACATCGTGAGGACACCGGCATGTCCCTAAGACTAAAAGTCCGAATAGCATGTGTACCTAGGTACTCCGCTAAGTGCCGATGGGCTTGCAACCTGTCATGTATTGAAAACTAGGCACTGGCAAACTGTGCATATGCCTAACTTAAATTTTGACGTGCCTCCTACCCCTCAGTAGGTGATCCTCATAAGATCCATGCTCTGAGAGTGTTCAGAGGTGAAACCTCGAAGGTGAAAGTCGCGGGTGAGTCGCGAGTCTAATGTTTTAAGTACATATATTAATAAATAATATTAGATATTAGATGGTAGATACTAAATTGTAATAAAAAAAAATGATAATAGCATTTAGTATAGCAATAGTAATGTTTATTAGCGGAACCTAGTTGTTTCTAGTTTAAGATTATACCTATTGTACCTAGGTTTACAAACTTTACATGAATTGAATTAAATTGAATATGTTTGTGGAGAAGCATCGGCCATAATATTTGAGTTTCACGGTCATCCACGCCCGCTCACTTACTACCAAAATGTGGTCAATTCACTGCAGCCTGCGCGTGACGCATGGAAGTAGGTACATATCTTAGCTCAGTGACTGCGGTTGTGGTTAATGTCATAGTAGACTCAGTGTCATACCACGCACTTCATACCTTTAGCAAGGGTTGTTGCAAATAGGTATATAAGTATTCGGTCCGTAATCTAGTTCCCATAAAATACAAGCCAAACCATTTGATCAGTTTGGTGGAAAACGTTGTGGGAAATTTATGTCCTGTAATATATAAACACATACATATATAGGTGAAATATAATACGCTATCCAGTCTATATATAAATGTACATAATATAGATATATATTGACTGTATAGAGACTATGTACTTATATTTATTAGTGCAATAAAGTATTTTCTATTTATCCATCCATATCGTAGGTATAAATTTTTATTAATTTACCAGACGCGAAAGTATTGGCTTCATTTTGAAGTGTATACTGTATACAAATTATTGCTGGCGACTGTACTATTATTTATAAATAGTAGTTTAATATAGTAGTAGTAATTCTTTCTTTTACAATTAAGATAGACCAACTTAACCACAATCTTGCCTGACTGGAAGTGACATAAAATGAAGCACACTAGTCAAAACAAAACTAGAAAACGCCAATTAACTTTCGCCTTGATGAGGCCCATTTTGTAATTTTTACGAAAAACGGACGCAGGCAACGTATTCCACTCTTTAGCCGTTCACACGGTGAACTATAGCGAAGTACGGAAGGGTGGACGCTAACGAAGTAGGGGAGGTTGTACAACATATTTGAACACGCAGCATAACGCATAATGCTTTGCAACACGCACTTAGGCGGTTTTGCTGCGAATCAAATATTCTCGTCAGTTCGCGTTCAACCATCAACAAATAGCGACTCATCTCATCCATTTTACCATAATTCAATTAAGTAGTTGCTAAGTGAATTAAACAGTTATATATATCTCAAGATAACAATACTTTTATGAACTCGTAACGCAACCACAAAACAATAAAACAAACTCAAAGGAATTGTAGGGGTCTCGGCGACCATAGTATCGAGAAGCTACAATACATCTATAAGTATCTATTTTCATAACATACAGCAAAACATTGGCCTTCTCCAAAGCGTCAATAAGTAATAACTAAATATTACATGACATTAATTTTACACAGCTCCATCTAGGCCCAAACTAGCTTGTAATATGGGAACTAGATTAAGGCAATGGATGTCATGAAAGCAATGAAGCGATTTGCTAACGAAACTATGTTTGCATCAAACGCAGTTTGATGATTACAATATTAGTTCATCTGCGAATCACCAAAGTGATTCACTTGAATTCACTTGAATTTAAATACTAAATAATGATATAAAAAATAAAGTGTTGGTGTTCATGGCTTGGCGGATGATGTTACCATTATTCGCCTCTTACGTCATCCAAAGGTGGAAAGTGACTCATAGTCAACCGGGTACCGCCGCAATAATAACTACCAATAAACGCCTGGTGATTATACAATAGCATACATGTTAGTTTAACGTGTTATTTTTCCAGGCATGATTAAGTGGTTGCTCAGCTCGTTGGGTGCTTTAAAACATATATTGATATGGGTGTTCATAGAAGGATAGAGGCTAAATATTATTTTTAGTTAAATTAAAGCTATATTTCATATATTTCATAACATTTTTAATTTGCCTATTTTTATTTCTATTTTCAATTTAAATTTAGTATTATTAACATTTTATTTTAAAAAAATCACCTATATATTTTACACTATAATACGTACTATAATTATGATATCCAGTGAGGATGTCGCATTTTTGTTTATCTTAAGTAATATCTTATTTTAGAAGCTACTTGTAACTGAAACTTTCAATTAAATTCATTTCAATTCATGATTCAATGTTTTGTACTCCCGGGTTCGATCTCCATTTCTACAATATTTTTATAGGTTAGTGGTAGGACTTTGTTAAAGTCCGTCTGGCGAGCTACCACCATCTTATCTAATTCTGTCACCATAACAACAATTCTTAAATTGTTTAATTCCGGCATTCAGAGGTAAGATAGCCAGTTCCTCAGTTTGTTGACGATTCCAGATAAAGTGCGCAAGGCCGAAGGTGGGGCCTTATCTTTTAGTAATTTTGCCTGGTTGGGATGTACCTACTAGTGGTCTACCCCGGGCAACGGAGTCGTCCTACCTTTAGTCTACGGTTGAGGCTGAATGAACCTATCGCTGATGTCTACTTGTACTGCAATAATCTATGGAATTCATATTCTATGGTACTACGAACGATGTACATTCCAGTTCTTCATACAAAAGACATAAACGCGCTCTCCTGACGCTAACCCCTTGCGTTCTCAATTATGCGAACTTAAAAAAACGTGTAGTTTGCCCCGAACTGAGATCTCGTGATGTTTGGTTTGTGTTAGGTTAAATACCCAACACAAACCACGGACAATATTTCTAAATAACATGTAATTAGCAAACGATCAAAGCATTTAAATAGTTTTTTTTTGTATTTTAGGTTGTATGTTCGAGGGTGAATCATTTTGATTAAACTCGCTCTAATATATAAAGATAAAAAAAGTGTGCGTTCATTACACCTTACTTACCTAACTTTAGCACTCTTTTTCCCAATCTCTCTTTATTCACCTGAGTATCCGAGGCACTCTTTTGTTGCTAACTCTTATTACAGTAAGTGAAAAAGTCATCATCTTGAAAAGTGCTGTAAAAGCCGTTGCCTTAATAGTCGTGACTTAAAAATCTACCCTTAATAATTGATCGAGTGAGCGAAGCGATCGAGATCTCTTTGTTATGTTAGGAAATCTGGCACTGTATGTATGTATGTATGTATGTGGCAATGTTTGTAACAGCATAACTCTCGAACGGGTTATCCAATTTTCATGAAATTAAACTGTAAAGAGATAACGTAAATAGAATTTGATTGTCGCGGGGGATTTTAGAAAAGCGGAGTAGTTTTGAGATATTGGGGTGAAAAAATATACAATTATTCGCCCATATCTTTTGACTGGCTGATCCGATCAATTAATGATTTTGAATATGCGGAGATTATATTAATACTCATCAATATGATTGAGTTTTTTTTTGACATCATGGTAGTTTTTGATAAATAGGGGTGTTAAGTGAGACATGAAGTTTTTTGGCATGTGGGGTATCATTTGAATGAATATCGGCTGCACATTCATAAAATATAGATTTAACTTTTTAATAGTTTTAGGTTTTTGTAAGAAAGGGGCGGTTTATTAAGGTAAACGCTTAATAATGACTTGTGGGATATTCTGTTAAAAAGGGTTAACTTGTTTTTTTTATTTGCTGAAACCACTCCTGTATTCACATTAAGCGTTGCAAAAGGGGTAAATAAGATTGAGTAGGGGCTGGAGCCTACGGATGTCGTAATGTCAACCAAGAGGCTTCAACAAAAAGGCAGCAGCTTTTTTCTAGTATATAAAGAAAACTTTAACTGTGCGCACCAAACTGTCTGCCAAGCGTGGTGTTTATGGCCAAATCTAATCGTTTTAGAGGAAGTTTTGTTCACATTGTGGTGGACAATAATTTGCTGTTGTTGTGAGATATGCGCAGTCAAACCCCTTGCATGACATCCTATAAGTAATTCTTGGATTTTTTTCGACGCTCTTGGTTTGACTACCCTATTGAGTGAATTTAAAAAAATAAATAGACCAGTTTTCATGAGATTTCGAATAGGTTACCCTCTCTTATCTTACAAGGCCTGATTATCATCTTTTGCCCCTTCATCTTTAAAAAACACCCCTATTAAGGGCAAAAATAAACTAATTTAAAATCTGCAATGTCAACCCCCATTTCACATGATATTTCAAGTTTTCACACATTTTCAAGACTTTAATCTTATTCACCCCTTTTGAAACACTTAATGTTAATTTGTATTCCTTTTCACCCCAATATCTCAAAATCTACCCACTTATGAAAAATCCCCCACGACAATCAAATTCTATTTACGTTACCTCTTTGCAGTTCGAATTTCATAAAATTGGATATCCCATTCGAGAGTTATGCCGTCAAAAACGTTGCCTACATACATACATACAGTGCCGAATTCCCTAACTTGTCGATAATAGTAAATATAGCACAGGACATGTATTTCTCACAGCGCCATCTAGCGCCAAAAGCATTGCTTGTATATGGGAACTAGACTTCGGATTAAATAGGTACTCGAATCCTTTTTTTTGTTAATCCATACTTATCATACAATACACACAAAATAAAAACAAACGTCTGTATTCATGACACAGATGTTAGTCCTGGGTGGGATTCGAGCCCACATCCTATTGCGTAGAAGACAGAGCTACTACAAACTGAGCTGTACGGCTTGTTTATCTAAATACTACACAGAGCAGAAGTCAAAGCTACAACTGAATGGTTGAATGATGTGGCCAGTCCAATATTACATTAAACCTCTAAAATACTAGATGCGCCCGCGGTGTTGCCAGCGTGGAATTAATTTTATGACCTTAATATAAAATTATTGATGTCAAGGCTTTTTTATTGACCTATTTAAGTTCTACAACTTTTTATAAAAAAAATAATTGTATATGTTCCGCAGAGGATACTTAGATATAATCCTCCACTAAATGTACCAGGTGCGACCACAAATATTTGTGATATCCCGTTGGTCCCACTAGCTTTACCCCACAAGTGGGACCAACGGGAAAATTGTAGTTTAAATAAAATTAGTATAGTTCGCCCCGAACTGAGATCTCGTGATGTCTGGTTTGTGTATGTGGTGTCTGAATTAAATTTGAAAATCCGGCACTGCCACATACATACATACATACGTATGTATGTATGTGGCAATGTTTGTCACGGCAAAACTCTCGCGGCTTATCCAATTTTCATGAAATTTAAACTGTAAAGAAATACGGCAAATAGAAACTGATTGTCGTGGGGGATTTTTGATAAGTGGGGTAGTTTTGAGATATTGCGGTGAAATTAATACAGTATTTCACCCATATCTTTTAAATGGCTGATCCGATCAATTCAAAATTTTAAACATGCAGAGATTATGTTAATACTCATCAACAGGTATAAGGATTTTTTTGACACTAGAGTAGTTTTTGAGAAATAGGGGTGTTAAGTGAGACAATATGTTTATTGGTGTGTGGGGTATCATTCGAAAGAGTATCGGCCGCACCTTCATAAAATATACAGTTACGCTGGAGCTAGGTAAATACCCAAATATAAAATAAAAAGGAGATAGTGTGGGTAAGTAGGTAACTATACTTATTGATCATCGTTGTCAAGGAAAATGTGTAGATGTAACTAAATGAATAGTTGTGGTGGTTTTAGTAAGAAAGGGGCGCGTTATCAAGCTAAATCGCAATAGGACATACTGTTAAAGGTGGTTGACTTCACAATTAACTTGTTTTTTATTTGCTGAAACCACTCCTGTATTTACATTAAGGGTTGCAAAAGGGGTGAATAATATTGATGTCTTGAAAATGTGTGAAAACTTGAAACATCATTTCAAATTGGGGTCGAGACTGCAGATTAGTTTTAGCACTTTTCAAAATGACATCCACCCATGTTTCATGTTTTCACAAATTCTGATTCCAACTATCACAATTCTTTGGGAATGTTCACTAAATCCTAAGCACATTTTCAAAGAGTTTTGACGAAGTGGCCCTCACCACACTTACATGAGTAATGTTAGTAGACAAATGGTAGCGTGTTTAGCTTCGCTAGTAGCAACGGAACTGGCCCGAGGCGAATTTGTTTTTCGCCTAAGCCGGTTCCGATACTAATGTTACGCTACATAGAAATATCGATCAGTAGCAGTGACCTTCGCATCCATTATCACTGCACCTACTGGCGTTGGTACCTACTGGGTATCTCGTGTTTATGTAGTTTGTGTGTACCTAATCAGCTATTAGATAAGTATATAGGTACACCTACAAGACTACACGTGCAGCATATGACACCAGACTTATCATCCAAATAAGCAGATGTGAATAAATATTAGACTATTTAGGTTAGGCTTAGTTTCTAGGTTCCTAAATTCTACTGAAAATAAGATAATCAATTTGTGTAAATTTCTTACGCTTATAGGCAACATTTTTTTGCTTGAGTTTATGTAGGTATCTATAAATACTGATTATTATACTAGGTACCTACCTAATATCTATGCCATTTTTTCTTAATTCCATTCTAGTTTTTAATAAAACTAAGGGTACTAAATAAAACACAAAAATAATTTATTAACATTACATGGATACACTTAAAAGGTAATCTATAACTATACCCAAACCTCCTTTTGCAAGTTGCAAAACCTGCATTGTAAAATCCCCTTTTTACGATTGTCTTATCTACTTAAAATGTAACTAAAAACAATTCTAGTTTCTAGTAATTCCAGCGTAATAATCGCAGCACACAACAAATTGAGATAGTCAGATCAACATCCCAAATGCTTCTGGCTGCCAAATGGCTGCCAAAGTCATTGCACGGGAGACATCGCTGTGGTCCGCTTGACCTGAATATCGACAAAGTTGCGTCGAACACACGACTCCTACAGGGCAAGCTGTTCCCCGAAACAGAACGTTTTACACTTGCTATACAAGATCAGGTTATCGATACACGTTAAGCCTCATTTAGCTCAGTTTGTAGCAACTCTACCTGCTGCGCTGGACCCAGGATAAACATTTGTGTGATGAATTTAGATGTTTGTTCTATGTTCTTGGGTGTTGTATCACATTATATGTATGTATTTGCCAAAAAAAAAGTATTTAAGTATTCTATCGGTAATCTAGTTCCCATATTACAAGCATAGTTTTGGGATAGGTGGCGCTGTGTGAAATTATTGTCCTGTAATGTCCTGTTATATGATCCGCGATAAGAATCTAGAATCTGACAACTGCCGGCATTGTCGTAGCAGTTTTGAAACTGTCTATCACATCACTAAGCTTGCAGGTCCATGACGTAAACAGACTACAAACACCAACACAGACTAAGCATCCGTTATACACCAATACTTAGCACATAAGTACAAACTTGTTACAGATAAAATAGCTTACTATAAATATGTACCTACCACAAACTATTTTAGCCTCTGCAGATTATAAAGTTTATAGGGATAGAACAATAATTACAGCTTCATTTATTCATTAAAACCGACCTGACATCAATCTTCATGATGAAAGATACAAATCTGTGTACCATTGGGCAGACATTACCATACCAATACCCATAATCTCGTAAAGACACTTACCGAGAAACTTACGTAAAATACGGACTTGACAATAGAACTTGAGCCAACACAGTCAGCACCATACTGATAATAATTTGATCTACCGGCGTCAACCCGTACACACTAGTAAATCAGTTTATAAGCTATTGACATCGACAATTTGTCGTCGGGATAAATATAGATAACATTCGCGATAAATACCCGTTTCTAATAATGTATTCTAATCTCAATAGGCTGTCACCTTAAACACTTTCCGCATTGTCCGAAAATTATTATCTGTGAACCAATAAATGACCTACTTAGCAGCGATTTTTCGTTCGGTCCTCAAACCCCGTTATTATATATGAAAAAAGCCCGTTATTATATATGAGCCAAAAAGCTACTAAACCTGTATTACAGCTCACCACCAGCTTAGTCACAACAGTGCATCTGTGATAGACTAAACTAAACTAACAGTAGATAAAATTGAGAAAGAACACACACCTGTTAAGTGTGTTTTGCGTGTATATCAGGGTGTGTGTGTGTGTGTGTTAGGGTATGAATGTGTTTGTGTTTGTATGAGGGTGGGTAAGTGTGAATAGTAAATGGATAAGTGTGCGCGCGCGTGATTTTTTGAGAGTATAATATATAATTATTGTATATATATTTTTTAATTTTACGGCGAGGAAGCGCTTGGCCTTCATCACACCTGGTTGAGATAAGGCCGAAGGTGGAGACGCACTTCACCCGGAATCCTCAACAAACTGAGGAACTGGCTATCTTACCTCAAATGCCGGAACACAACATTTTTTTAAAAAAAAATATTATGGCGACAGACTTAGGTAAGATGATGGTAGCTAGCCAGGCGGACTTAACAAAATCCTACCACCAGCCAAACCAAGCACAATATTGCTGGATCAAACCCGGGACCTCTAGATCTGAAATCGGTGGGTTGAACCACTAGACCACAGAGACGGTTAAAATTATGCGAAATAAAGGGATGTGGTACCAAGTGATGGTAATTGAAGGTAATTGATAATGTCTGCTGGCCGGTTGCAGAGAGACGGTTGCAGAGGACGATACTATGGTATGAATAAGATCATATTTCAATGAGGAACTAAATCTACGCTGTCCGTCTGTCCATTCGTCTGTCTGCGGGCTGTATCTTATGAACCGTAATAGGTAGACAGTTTCATTTACACAGAGTGAGAGATCTTGTAGCTTTGCCCTGTCCAGGGTTGTCCCAGGAACCTTTTCATCGACAGATTGACCTACAGCCGCCCTCGGATACTCCGCTTTAATCTTGTTAGCACTTGTCCGGTTTTCATACATTTTAAGTTTAGTTGGTGAAAAGTACACAACTAGAATAAGGTTCTTTGTTTGAGTAGTTTTATTGTTTTTCAATGTATTCTCCGAGCACTATTCTATTCGCTCAAAACATTTATTCCAATCCAAAGTGGAGATGTTCAATATGACTACCTTAAAAGCGTCGTCTGCTTCTTCACCGGACTGGATAATTTGACCAAGAAGATTTTACTTAATTTAAAAATGTAAAGAAATCATTAGTGCTTACGTCATGTATGAAGGATGGTCAAGAATTTCAATGTTTATCTGATTCAAATACCGGATGATCGCTTGATGGTGTCGCTTTGGGTTAGATTTACGAAGGTCAGCAATGACTTGTCGTTACCAAACTGTGGTATACCACTCTGCATTGACCGATCTGCGATCTTCAAGTGCAATCGTCGCAATATGACCGGTTTTCGCAATGAACGTGGCCACCATCTTAAAGTGAGCGAATATCTTTAGTCGGCTTTGGCGTGTCTTGAAAGCCCCAGATTGCAGATTGTTTAGTGAAATCAGGATCGTAGGCCATCTAAAATTTGTCATAACTGATGTTGTTGTAAACGTGATGACTTTCTTCGGTTGAACTTCGGTTACTCTTACACTATCTAATGCCGGAAGCCTTAAGATCGTCGGGAAGCAATTGCGGGATCCAACAGCAAACTAGTTTTCTCACCTACACTCATCAATTTTCCGACGATCTTCTGAACGGTTGTCCCTGATGTCTATCAAAGCTTCTATCTCTTGATATGTAACATGACGATCTTAAAGAATCAGTTGTCTCACAGTTACGAAGATCTTCAATCCTCTTCAGCGGATTTGCCGTATTTCACGAGATTAGTCTTTAAGCAGATTCTAATTGACAAATCTCGAAAAGGAATTCTAAATCGTTCAACATAACGCAGACATAGGGACACAGGCTTCATAAAGAAACAGGTTTCATCAAGAAACAGGCTTCATCAAGAAACAGGCTTCATGAAGAAACAGGCTTCATCAAGGAAACAGAAGTTAGCTCTTCGAAAGTTATAAAAAAATATGGTCATTTTTCTTAGTATAAGCGACTGTCTTCGCGATTTATTTTGGCTCATTACCTGAAGATTCAAAACGACGCTGTGACATTTATTGTAATACTCTCAACTATTTTGAGATTCTTAATTCAAACAGATTTCAATATTGAACAGTTTCAAATTCAAATCTGCCATATTATCAAGTCTACTCATTGCTTACTAGGTACATACCTTTTATATTGAATGTTATTATGTACCTATATATATTGATTATTATAATGATACAGTTATGCTGAAATGAAATAAATCTATAGGTTTATTCTTATAGTAGAACTAAACTATTTAGTTATTAGTTATTTTTAAAGGCTTTCCCTTTATTTTATAACTACTTAGCAGTAAATAGTTCATTCAGTATTCACTTATAATATAATTAATATTAATAAAATAAGTAGTAGAAAATAAATATAAAAAAATTATTATGATAGTTAATCATAATATATTTTTACATGATAAATAATAGCCATTCTCAAGCTGTCAGTAATTTTTAATGAAAAATCAATCATGTGTTTCAAACAAATTAGGAAACTGATACTATATATTTAACTGCTTCAAGGAGGTTCCTCTATGTTAAGTGCGCTAAAAACCGTTTCTTTATAAATTGTAGCTTCAAAATAAATCATCAAAAATTAACCAGTACAGGCTACATGTCACTAATATTAACAATATTGATTGATAACTATGTTTTAATATTGGTCCCACATTAAAACTAAACAATGAATTACAAAAACATTAGGTATAGTTAATAATTCGAAGTGGTGAATTTCACAATTTTTAATCCACGATGTATTTTGAAGCTATAATATACCAAAAACCGTATGTTTTTTTACCAAACGCTGTGTTTAAGTTACTGTCTGATATCTAAATAAAATGATAATCATAAAATATACTTCGATGCCATATTCCAAATGTTTTGAAATACGGTATAGATTCTGGAATTCACTAGACCTCGCTTCGTAAAGATAAGATAGATGACCAAATATTTAACCCCTAATTACACATTTGCCCCGTATTTTTCCAATATTCCACCAAAATGCTCCCACGAAATCACATCAACTGCAGGTTATTCTAATCTATTACAATAATTATTTACAAATAGAGCATAACATTACAGCTAATAAAGTCGCATAACCAATGTGTTTATGAGGATTGAGGAATAATGAGCTACCTCAGTTGGTTTGTGACCACGCGCCAAGTCGCACGCTAAACGCCACAAATTTTCCGCGTTAACAAATAAACAGACAACATGTCATAGACGATTGCATTCATTATCTAGCAATATTTACACCTGCATTCATAATTTCGACACAATTTCAAACGTAGGCTTCACAGCTATGACATTGTGGTGATTCTAAATATCAGTTACTTAGTTACGTGTTATTTGAACAATGTCGAGGGTAGCGAAATACATCCTCAGCCACAAGCTTGGCGCTAAAGAGAAGGAATCGAGTCAGTGTAGGATAGTCCAAGTCACTCTTCCTGAGAGGAACAAGGCGAATAATGTGGATATTGAGTTCAACATATCCATGACAATATGCGAAGGATTTACACGGAGTAAGTTTTTATGCACATTATTTCATTATTTATCACATATATAATTTCACATTATTTATTTTTAAGCCTATGGTCTAACTCGTTGGGCGACCTGTTATTTATAAACACACCGTGAGTGCTTTACAGCACCCAACTACGGTTTTAGGACCCGTTATCTTTGGAACTGCCTGGATATGGTCGACTTTTGTACTTTTGAAAGGTAGCCACACAATATAGTACGCATTGAAACTTTTTTTAAATATTCGTAGCTGTCAAATGTCAAAATATGTCTTATCTTTTTTAAATGTTCGTAGCTGTCAATTAGGACTTACACCACAGTATATACAAGTATTAAATGTGACCAAATCTATCTATATATCTATTCATCTGGTACCTATGCTTTCTTAATGGACGTATGTATTTATGCCTCATCAAAATTATGAACCTTTTCACAAAATGTGTTTTTTTTTCTCGTAGGTAACATTAAATTGTAATTATTAGAACATAATTATTTACTTCTAGTGCTCGATAAATAATATTTATTGTATTGATTCCTTAAGCAATTAGATCTACTTGCAATGGAAACATTTTCAACATTAATTATGTAAATCACTGGAATAAACCGATTAACCGTTATCGATATATACAATTATCGATGTGAAATGTTGCATGATCTTAACCTCAACCAAAGAGATTTTGATTGAGGCGACACATGACCCAAGGGGTCTTATTTAGGCCAGTAAATTAGCATAGCTATTCAGCGTAGCAATGCCGCCAGTGTCTTGGGCCTGCTTCCGTCTGGTACTGGTCTGGAACAGTTGAATGAATGAATGAAAATACTTTATTGCACACCTTAAAAATAGAACTGGATAATTTAAAAAAAAATGTATCTACAATGGGCGGTCTTATCGATAAGAAGCGATTTCCTCCAGACAACCTTTGGATAAAAGCCTTTTTGTAACGGTCCTTAGGTAATCTGACTGATTCCTTTGTACATAGCTAGTTTAATTGTACTTTTTATTTAATAAATGAATGTTTACTTTACTTTTACTTAAAGTAAAATTGTATTTTTATTTAATAAATATGTTTATTAAGTTTTGTTAGATTTAATATTATTTCTATTAGTATATCTTTTGTTTTCGGGGAGGGCGCTTTTTTTTGTTTTTAAATGGAACAGCTTGGCGCGGACCAGGGGGGAGGGCGCTGACTCTGCTACTCAGTTTTTATATATTAACTTTGCAGTATCATCGTTCTAATTTATAGCTTATGTACCCTAAACATTTATTGTTCCCAATATTTAAATGTTGAATTTGAAAAGACTGGAAGTGTTAGCGTAGTCTCCAAACTCGTACCTGGGGTGATATGGGGGTAATAAGGTGATCCACATTCTAGTGGTCCAACCGGGGCAACGCTATCGCTGGATCTTGTTAGTGGTTTGGTACAGCTGACTGATCACAGCACTGGTGGTATGGTTCAACCAGTTGGCGCCAAACGGTTTGCCGTGTTTTGTTTGTGCGCGGGATAACCAGTGATTTCTGGGAAAGTAGATCTTATCCATGCTCTGGTCTAGAGCAAGTCAAGGTCAAGAGCTAACGCATCATTTATAAAAATGAAGATAAAAAACTGAAACCCAAATACGATCAAAGTTCGATGAATACGTTTTATTTTTGCTGACAGCCAAGCGTTTGACCTTTAGTTCACGCACAAATAAATTAAGTATAGATGTGGCCGTGGAAAACGCTTGTCTAAAAAAACCTATTCACAACTTGATGTCACCAAGAATTGAATTGAATTGAATAACTTATTATTTTCACGGCGTGACATTGAATAATACAAAAATTTGTAGCAGTACAGTGTTCAAGTACAATGTAGATACGGCCTCATCATCAAACGATCGCAGTCCACTGCTGGAAATATTACAAGACATTATTTTTACACAGCGCCTCCCCCAAACCAAGCATAGCTTGTAATATGGGAACTACATTACGGATAGAATACTTAAATTATTTTTGAATTAAAACATACACACTGTATGATTACAACACCCAAACACAGAACAAACATCTATATTCAAACAAATGTTTGATCTAGGTGGGAATCGAACCCACAACCTACAGCGCAGAGGTTTTTAAGTTTCAAGTTTATTCAAAAAGGTAAAAAAAAAGATGGCAGAGCTACTTCTAACTGAGCTATGTTTGCTAGGCTCTCCCTAGGTGCTCCACTGAGCCTGATATATGGCTTCTGCTACACCACAGTACCAGAGATCGTCGCTCTTTATAACGAGGGCATCTTACCACACTACGCTTGCCTAGACGTGGTCTCCACTGAAAGGCTAGGTGAACCCACCGTTTGTCGTTCCTTCGACAACACACTGCCACAACAGCATGCTAACTCTTTGAGCTATATTGACCTTGGTTCAGTTGGACGACCTCATTCCTGATTATATTCTTCAGAAACGCCAAGCGTAGCTCTTTCTGAGTGACTTTTAATTCTGATTCCTTACAGGCAACAGCTAGCCCAGATTGTAGCAATGTGGAAAAACGAGAGGTTAAATTAGAATGTTATGTATAACTGTTCATACATAATAATATCGAGAATATTCCATGACATATGATATACCTATTGGGTTTATTGAACTCAGCATAAATTATGTGGTTCATATGACGTGCTGGAAGCGAAAGCCTTCCACTGACACCGGTAATACTTGTTGTGTTCAGTAAAAGGATAGTTTAAAAATAAAATAGTATTAGTTTTTAAAGTATTTATTGCGATGCATATGCATGTAGATCTATTGACCAAGAATTAATTAGGTCATTAGATAATGAGTGAGTAGGTATGCCTGTTGCAATGAGGGCAGTTAATATTTCGGCCAGTTACTAGAATCTATGCCGATTTTGTATATGGCTAATTCAAATAATACAAGTTTTGCGTTGTATTGTGCCACAGAAAAACTCTAATACTTATTATTTGGCAAAACACATTTTTAGTATTCGTCGGTAATTTAAATGAGAGTATTATGAAAACTACATTGCAAAAAACTTTTTTGTTTTTACACTTACGGGTGCCATTTTCAATGCAGGCAGTCAGCATTTTTCATAGTGGCCCTTAAAATTCGTAGATATTTAAAGTTAGATTCAGAAAATCCGCATAGCAGAAAAGTTTTTGGTTTATATACTTACAGGTGCCATTTTCAATGCAGGCAGTCAACATTTTTCATTTGTACCTACTAATTGTGGCCTTTAATATTCGTAGGTATTTAAAATGAGAGCTATAAAATCCGCATTGCAGAAAACTTGTTAATTATACACAGACATTTCAAATAGTAGACTGTCAACAGTTGTATTGCAAGGTTTACTTAATTCTCGTTTTTAAGAAGTTCTACTATCACAATACATGGTCACACTCTCTCATAATATGATGTCAAGGTCTAATTGAACCGAACATTTCAAATCAGTTTAAGCATTTGCAAATATTAATGCTAGTTTGCCTTAGGCCGTTAGTATGTTTTTATTTTTTTTGTGTATTCTGCTGAATACCCAGGGTCTCGTGCCCATCACACATTGCTTTCTTTGGATAAATAAATAAATATTACAGGACATTAATTTTACACAGCGCCATCTAGCCCCAAACTAAGCATAGCTTGTAATATGGGAACTAGATTACGGATAGAATACTTAAATACTTTTGTACATACATACGTACTATATGATACAACACCCAAACACAAAACAAACATCTATATTCATCACACAAATGTTTGTCTTGGGTGGGAATCGAACCCACAGCCTACAGTGCAGGAGGCAGAGCTACTACCAACTGAGCTATGAGGCTTGGATTTAATGGGCTTTAATTTTCATGCGCGGGACTATAATTATTTTTCTTAAATATTTAAACCTAAGTCTCTCCTTATCTATCTCCCAGTGAGAGTTGTGAGAGTGAGAGAGACCCAGACCCAGCGAAATCAGTACAGCTAGCGTTTTTTAAATTATCGCGATTATATTCCCGACAGTTTCCACCGTGTTACAACGGCCGCGGTCACGGGTAGACTCAACCTGACTCAACTGTGTCGGGAATATAAAAAGGTACGCGATGAAGACCCGTTTTTGTTCTTAATTATCAGTACAGCTGTTTTGGAGTCTGTATATTTCTTACCCGTGGTCCACATGCATACATACCTACACATAGCTAATATGACTAAATGTACACAAACAAACTGACGGCTTGTTAACATAAGGTTTGTTATCTGTTTCTAGTATCGTTGGTTTGTCATTGTTTAAATATTTTTAGGGTTCCGTAGTTAAAAAAGCCCAGAAGTAGGTTTCAACGCTATCCCACTACGTGGTTTCTCGATCGGATATATATATAAAAAGAGATGTCGGAATGTCCGTTAAAATAAACTTATCAACCGGGGTAGGGGTGTTTGTATAGAAATTCACCTTAAAAAAACAAAGCGCTGCAAACCTAGTTGATCCCTATTTATATATGTTAGATGTAAAATTTGTTTTGAACTTTGAAAGACATTTCCAAATGATCAACAAGCTACGTATGCAAGAATCAGCGGTACTTTATAGATTGCAAGACAGCCTGTTGGCCTATTACCTAATTCTGTTTCTTTTAGGTTTCAATCGTTTTCAATCAAAATGGCGCAGTTTCATTGGAACCGAAAATTGTTAAGATACTAGGTATTCATTTTGATTGTCTTTGTTGTCTGACTGTCCATCCGTTGATTTTGAACCAAAATGGTGACCTTTGAATCAAAATGGTGGCTCTTGAACCAATTTTTTCAGAGCGGCTGAACCAGTTATAAAATCGCCAATTACAAAAGTTATAAATCAATCTCCTGGTATTGTTTAACACATAAGAACGTGTTTCTGATAGTAATTAGTTTTGTCATAAAACGATAAACAACCCCCCAAAGTTCAAACTTAGGGCGATTGTAATGAAAGGTAAAACAACAACTACCACAAAATCAAAGTTACCAAAACAACAAACATTAAAAACCGGCCATGCGTAAGTTGCACAAAAGCTCGTAAATGACAAAAAACTGCATTTTTTACATTGAAAATTATCTGTGGGTCGATACCCTCCGTATGCGTGTACTACTCACACTTGGCCAGTCTTATTTTATTTACCCTAGGTATGTATCATCGATCAACATCCCTATCCCAAAATGAGCCTCCTAGCGTATTAGAAATTTAATGTTCCAAAACATGTTTTGTGTGTATTCCCTTCGTAATTGTAGTAGGTACCCTCGCGAAATGTTTGCTTCATATTTTTTGCTATTCTTTTGTGAATAGTACATGACCTAGATACTTGCTTCATTAATGTAGAGTTGTTTTTATGTTTTATTCTATATATGTTATTGCCACCTTAATTTTCAGTCGAGTGTGCTCCTACACGGCCACCTGCTCAAACATCACATTATACTCGTAGAAGTATCCAAAACTTTTTTTTTTATTGTATAACGGCGAAGTGGCTTGGCCTTCATCTCACCTGGTTATGAGTTGAGATAAGTAAATAATATGAGGGAAGTAAATAATCTAATCGCATATTTTGCATAGAAATGTATTTTTTAATTGAATGTACCTAGGTCGGGGAAGCGCTTGGCCTTCATCTCACCTGGTTTCAAGTGATATGATAAGGCCGAAGGTGGAGACGCACTTCACCCGGAATCCTCAACAGATTGAGGAACTGGCTATCATACCTCTAATTGCCGGAACACAAAAAAAAAAAAAATTGGTGTTATAGCGACAGAATTAGGTAAGATGGTGGTAGCTAGTCAGGCGGAAAAAAGTCCTACCACCAACCAAACCAAGCACAATATATTGTACTCCCCATGGGGATCGAACCCGGGACCTCTGGATCTGAAATCGGTGGGCTGAACCACTAGACCATAGAGGCGGTTAAAAACTGAATGGTTTTGCAATGACCACCATTCTTAGCAGGCAGATTCATGGTCACTACTGCCCTTCAGGTGAGATCACATTGTTACCTCTGTATTAAAGACGGTAAAGAGCTATGAGCATCAAACTAGGTGTCATTATACTCGTAGTACCTACTTAGGGACCACCACAGGCACCACCCTGAACAAACAAATCAATGTCGAATCAAATCAATCAAAACATTTTGTACGAAATTGTTATTACTCACTTCAATTGTTTATTTAATCTCAATTATACATTGTGTTAAACATTTGCATGCCTGACAAAACAGGTAATACATATTGTAATTATTTACCAATTTACCAACTTAAATATACACATGTTCTGGCAAGTAAACGATCTTATCTTATCTTATCTTAAATGAATGAACGCATTGTTCTCATTAATTATACGTCGAGCATTACAAACCTTAGGTGACAAAGCGTAGAAGTACAAGTAGCGTTATCGTTAAAAGCGATTTATTTCAGGCAATCTACCAAACAGAAACAGTAACACAATTTTATATGGTAGCGCACAAATGAGGGAAGTAAATAATCTAATCGCATATTTTGCATAGAAATGTATTTTTTAATTGAATGTACCTAGGTCGCGGAAGCGCTTGGCCTTCATCTCACCTGGTTTCAAGTGATATGATACGGCTGTAGGTGGAAGCGTACTCCACCCGGAATCCTCAACTGTCTTCTTTACATGAAATCTTATGCGAATGACAACGAGTTGAGAGTTGAAGTTCAGAATACGATTTATAATATTCACCACAACACACTTTATTAAAGGTTAATAGAAATGAATTCGTTAAAAGAATAAATTTGTGTATCCAAGAGAATGGAGCCCATTTCGAGCAACTAATTAGTTAGTTTACCATATTTTGTAAATAATTAAATTAATTTAAGATTTCCTGGTTTTCCTTTCATTTGATTTATCATGTTTGTTGGAGAGATGTCATCCTTATAATTGACCCTAACGATCGATGCAATAAAAGTACAGGGTATATTTTTTTCAGATTTTAGCCGGTTCGATTCCCGGGTGTGGGAGAAGAGAATTTTCGAAAATCTTTGAATGCAGTTTGCTTTCTATTAAAATATAAAGGAATGTTTCCTTTGAGTAAAATTTTCTATCTGCAGTATTAAGAGTACTTTCCCTCCAGGTGGCATTACAAAAGTCCACCCTGTATATGAATTTCAAAGTAAATGCTGCAGTATTGTGGAAATATGATCGCTGAAGCTACGCCTTTTCACGTATTTACGTATTACGTATTACGACTCTTCAGAACAACTTAACTTTAAATAAACAACATGTGATTTGCAATCGCGATTCAACTTGAGGCCCGGAAAATCACACTTGCACTTGCAACACTCGCCATAAGCACACATCTCTAGTGAGAACCCTCGTGGCAATATTTACATTGGGATTATATTTCAACGTTTGTCCATTCAATCACATTGAGTCGCCTCTGTGATTTTCCCACATATGTTAGAACATATGTGGGCAAATCACGACACTGGATCTGAAATCGGTGGGTTGAACCACGAGACCACAGAGGCGGTTCAAAATACCCTTCAAAACTAACACATCATTAATGCTGCTTGGCGGCCGAAGTAGGTATGGTGGTTGTACTTCCCGACGAGCCCTAACACAAGGAGCTCTAGGATACTCTTTAGTTTTTTTTTTTCTGCACTGGTCTCATCAATAGTATTTTAGCTGATCCTCTATCGGAAGGCAGAGATCCTATGTGAATTGGCCATTGTAGGTTAAGTGAAGATACCATATTTTTACAGCACCTTATTGCTGTTTCTTTTATTCAGTTTGTTCATCATTCATTATCCTCCTCATAATTAGGCCTCCTCCAATCGACGCCTTAAATAGCGAACCTGAGCCACCGCCATCCATCGACTACCCATTCAGTTTGTTAGTTTTAGTTTTTAGATCTTATGGGACGATGTGGTCGCGAATCCATTATGCAAATGACTTGTATGCAAGTTGCAAATTGCATGCAACTTGAACAAACCTGTATATAAGCTGTATCTTGTACGCAGGTAGTTAAAACTTGTACTTTTCTATGCAAGTGACGGGCACACGTAAGTTGCACACTTGGCAAGCAGCACCGACCACAGGCAGCACGTCTTCCACGCATGATGTCCCGGGTTCGATCCCCAGGGGAGTACAATATACTGTGCTTGGTTTGGTTGGTGGTAGGACTTTGTTTAAGTCCGCCTGGCTAGCTACCACCATCTTACCTAATTCAGTCGCCATAACACACAACAATTTTAAAAATTGTTGTGTTCCGGCAATTAGAGGTATGATAGCCAGTTCCTCAATCTGTTGAGGATTCCGGGTGAAGTGCGCCTCCACCTTCGGCCTTATCTCAACTAGGTGAGATGAAGGCCAATCGCTTCCCCATCGTATAATAAAATATATCAATTGTGTAGTATGCAAGTAAAACCTGCATGCTACTTGCACACTCTCGAAAACATGTTACCAATGCAAGAAATTTGTACGCAAACGTGACGTCATTCTTATAAGCAAGTTGCCCAATAGAATAGAGCCTTTGACAGTCGTTTTTCTTAAAAAAAAAAAGCAATGTGAAGGCACGCGAAATAAAAGTTTGTATACCTGCAAACTCTCGGTAGGTTTGGGTACTTAATTTATGATTCAATGTACCTAGGTATATATTCGTAGGTCATACAATAACAGCACCTAATTATGATTCAAATGTATAATATTCGTAGGTCATACAATAACTTTAATAAGAAGTTCTACGAAATCGACTTATTGCTTCTATGGCTTAACAGGTATCAAAAACTTCTTTAATTCCGTTGTGAATAAAAATTTAGATATTGTCATTTAAAATATTGCTTTCCCAGGTTTATATTGTTGTTCTTGTTTGTGTGCATTTTGTCCACTCCTTTTCTAATGTAGGAAGGTACTACTTTATGGTGAAAACTTTGTTGGATTACAGGACATTACAGGACGTTAATTTCACACAGCGCCTTCTAGCCACAAACTAAGCATAGCTTATAATATGGGGACTAGATTACGGATAGAATACTTATATACTTTTTTCTTTTTTTTTTGTGAATACATACGCACTATATATAATACAACACCCAAACACACAACAAACATCTTTTTTTATTTTTTTATTGTACTACGGGGAAGCGCTTGGCCTTCATCTCAACTGGTTAAAAGTTGAGATAAGGCCGTAGGTGGAAACACACCTCGCCCGGAATCCTCAACAAACTGAGGAACGGGCTTATACCTCTAAATGCCAGATAACAAAAATTTTAATAGAATTGTTATTATGGCGACAGAATTAGGTAAGATGGTGGTAGCTAGCCAGGCGGACTTAAACAAAATCCTACCACTAACTAAACCAAGCACAATATTGCTCCCCCTGGGGATTCTATATGCATCACACAAATGTTTGTCCTGGGTGGGAATCGAACCCACAACTTACAGCGTATAAGGCAGAGTTACTTCCAACTGAGCTATTAGGCTTGTTAATAGGAAATAGGGAAGGATTAATAATGGTTTATTATGTAGGTATGTACTTAAAGTCCAGTAGCCACCGCCTGATTTTTCCAGTGATTAATAACAGGCTGAATCTTTGGGAACTCGTTCGGATCGGCGAGACGCCCAAGATTTTCCTATGCGGAAATTCAAAGAGGTAGATAATGAACAGACTTTTTTTTATTGAAATTTTAAGATAATATGATAATAAACCCCACCAAACCATCGATTTTGTATAAATAATTATACAAAATCGATGAATCGATATATATGTATAAATAAATAAATATTACAGGACATTAATTTTACACAGTGCCACCTAGCCCCAAACTAAGCATAGCTTGTAATATTTGTAACACGTACTATTACTATTATTGTATATTATTGTACTATTTGATGCAACACCCAAACACAGAACAAACATCTATATTCATCACACAAGTGTTTGTCCTGGGTGGGAATCGAACCCACAGCCTACAGCGCAGAAGGCAGAGCTACTACCAACTGAGCTATGAGGCTTGTTGTGTACTACCTCTACCTTTTTATTATCTACCTCTTTGAGAATTTCCGCATAGGAAAATCTCAAAGAGGTAGATAATGAACAGATTTTTTTTTATTGAAATTTTAAGATAATATGATAATAAACTCCACCAAACCATCGATTTTGTTATTATCATATTATCTTTTAATTTCAATGAAAAAAAAAACTGTTAGTCACACAACTTCGACACCTTACCAAATCAACATGTTTTACATTGTATCTGTATTTAGGTTTCCCAAATAAAATAATAAATAAATACCTCATCATTCAATATAGGAGATGGTTCTTATTCCCTGGCGTTACGGTAATAACTAAGCGATTCGATGCGATAATAAACGCACGTAGACAAACATCGTTAGCTTTTATAGCTTGTTATAATTCCTCAGGTAGGCAACCATGTCCATTAAGTAACTATCTTGATCAAATTACTAACTTAAAAAAAGATATACTGGTTATTCATAATTGAACTCACTTTGCGTCTTCTGTTATTCTATAAATAATAACTAAATATACATACACAACAAGCCTCATAGCTCAGTTGGTAGTAGCTCTGCCTTCTATAGGCTGTGGCTGTGTATATCTTCTGTAGGCTGTGGGTTCCATTCCCACCCAGGACTAACACTTGTGTGATGAATATAGATGTTTGTTCTGTGTTTGGGTGTTGTATCAAATAGTACAATAATATAATAATATGCAATAATAGTAATAGTACGCGTTTCCCAAAAGTATTTATTTCAATATTCTATCCGTAATCTAGTTTCTATAAATATTACAAGCTATGCTTAGTTTGGGGCTAGATGGCACTTTGTAAAATTAATGTCCTGTAATATTTATTTATTTATATTTAGGTGTTCGACGGGGATGTGTTTGGCCTTCATCTCAGCTAATTTTCAATTTATGATAAGGCCGAAAGTGGAAGCGCACTTCATCCGGAATCCTCAACAAACTGAGGGACTGGCTATACATTATTATAAGACATTATTTTCACACAGTACCATTTAACCCCAAATTAAGCAAAGCGTGTAAACTAGATTACGTATAGAATCTGCTTTGCGGTAGGACTTTGTTTATTCCGCCTTGCCAGGTGTAGTGGTACCTAGCCGGCTATCACCATCTTACCTTTGTGTGTCGTCATATTAACAATTCTAAATTATTGTGTATGTGGACACAAAACTTTGAAATTATTATAAATTATAAATATTTCAAATTAAGAGAAGTGTATACATATTAATGCAAGCTACTGTACATATTGTTCAATAAAATTTAAAGTAATATATTACTAAAAAAAAATATTACACACTAGTAAATTCAATAATATGAAACATAAAATAAGTTGAATTAAAACTAGGTGTTTAAGATCGATAGTCGTGGCGGTTGCAGCTTAAGAATCGACCCCTATACTCTGCCCATGGATGTTATCAAAGCCGACTAAGGTATCAAACCAGACGAAGGGCAGCAGTTTCTTTCTGTGTTTATCTACACCTTTACTGCGATCATCTATCCGCCAAGTGTGGTGATTATGGCACAACCTTTCAGCTTTGGAGGAGGCTCAGTCCAGCATAAAATCGCTGTGAGTCTTTCTATCACACAGCCTAGGAAAGAAGATTAACTACATTTCACTTTTTTAAAATTCGCGATAAGAACACATTATTTTAATTCGAGAACTGGGTATTTATCGCGTATTTTACCTATATTTATCCCGACGTTTCGGCAGGGTTGCACCAGCCGTGTTGTATAAGATCGATTGTAG
Organism: Venusia cambrica; assembly: GCA_951394065.1. NCBI lineage: Eukaryota > Metazoa > Arthropoda > Insecta > Lepidoptera > Geometridae > Venusia > Venusia cambrica. The sequence goes on along the minus strand of OX596044.1, from coordinate 5,322,736 downwards.
CTGTGGTCGTTCTTATATAGGACAAACGAAGCGTACTATAGCTGAACGCGTGAAGGAACACATAGCCGCTGTGAAAAATCGCCAGGTCAACAAGTCAGCTATCGCGGAGCACTTAGTGGACTCAGGTCCTAATCACTGGATAAAGCTGCATAACCCGAAAGTGATTTCCAATGAACGGCATCACTATAAGAGGATGGTTCGGGAAGCGATTGAGATTAAAAAATATTCTAATTTTAATCGCGAAGACGGTTTCAGACTCTCTGCCTCTTGGAATCCAGTGGTAGCACGGTGCACTAGGTGTGATCCTAAGAAAAATTGTGTTGATACTGTCTGTTGTTTGTCGTGCTAGTGTGAATGTGGCCTATTCTAATAATTAAGACCAAGCTGAGGGTAGTTGTTAAAAACGCCTTCACTTCTCGACGGTGGCTCCAAAGTTCCAGTCTGCCCGCGACCACGGCTGGTGCAACCCTGCCGAAACGTCGGGATAAATATAGGTAAAATACGCGATAAATACCCGGTTCTCGAATTAAAATAATACATTTCACTTTCTATGTTAGTAGAGGGGAAGCTTTTGATACCTCATTAGGAACTAAATGTTTGTAGTGGGGTAGTCTTTAGTGAAACAGTTGTGTTTTTTGTAGTAGCCTTGCACTGCAAAATGCAGATAAATGTATACCTGCAAGAAACTACCTCTATACGTTAAAATAAAAACTTACGGGTTGTAAATAACATTTGTAATTGCAGAACTAGTTTCGAAGTAAACTAGATTGTATAACAAATAAGTCCTCTAATAGGTACAAGAATTGGCATAATTCCTGACAGCGATGCAGTGCAGTGCTTATCGCCTCAGTGGATATTGACTTATCTATCATCAGGGTCAAAAGACACGGCCTTGTGTCATGTCATGTGTAAATTTGACAGATAGCTGTGTGGTCAATGAATACAATATATGTATGATACTGTAGTCTTGATTGAGTCGACACGTGGTCCAAACGCTGACTTTTAATAAAGGCAGTAAATTAGCATAGCTATTCATGGTGGCAATGCAGTGGCTTGGGCATGCCATCTGGTGCTGGTCTGGTTGAGTTACCTAGGCCGCCTCTGTGGTCTAGTGGTTCAACCCACGGATTTCAGATCCAGAGGTCCCGGGTTCGATCCCCATGGGGAGTACAATATATTGTGTTTGGTTTGGTTGGTGGTAGGACTTTGTTTGGGTCCGCCTGGCTAGCTACCACCATCTCACCTAATTCTGTCGCCATAACCACAATTCTAAAATTGTTGTGTTCCGGCATTTAGAGGTAAGATAGCCAGTTCCTCAGTTTGTTGAGGATTCCGGGTAAAGTACGCCTCCACCTTCGGCCTTATCTTAACTTGTTGCCACGTGAGATTAAGGCCAAGCGCTTCTCCGTCGTACAATAAAAAAAATAGGCCGTTTAGGTCCTTACATAATCCGGCTGCTTCCTTTGTTCATAGTTAGTTTAATTGTATATTTTATATAATATATTTTTTCCTGTACACTATTATTATTATATTATATTAAGGCGTCAGTGTCACACTGCTGGGAAAAGGCACCCCCACACTCCCTCCAGACATCTCGATTTTGGGCATAATTCCTACAGTATTCGAGAAATACATTTTTTTTATTGTTTGTGAATAAATATATCTATGTTATAATATGTAATAATCATCCCGTGGCCATCGCAGTGCCACCTACCGGGTCCAATTGTAAATCTAAGCAATCAAGAAGCTCGCACAAACACACACAAAAATATAAATCAGTTTAGCGGTACAAAGTTCTTTGACAAGCACACGCACAGAAGAATTATTTAGTAGATAAAAATAATGGGGACCTATTCATTTTTTATTTCAGACAGATTAGGATTACGTATAGATGTTAATTTACATAATCTACGGGCCATAGCATATACCTAACATAAGCAATAACTGTGAGAAAATCCTTCTTATTTGTCGCTTACGTCGAAAGATAAATATTTGACGTTACAAGACTATACTGGGGGCTTATCGCGTCGTTAAACGTTTTGAGTTAATACGTTTAACGACGAAAAATTGCTGAAATAACGGTATTTTTTACCTCTTCGACCACTTTCGAAACCAGTTTATAAAACAGGATGACGTATAACGCTATTTTAGCAATAATTTGAACGATACGAGACTATCGTTACAAAGTTACGCGATAAGCCCCCAGTATAGTCTTGTAACGTCAAATATTTATCATTCGACGTAACTTACGTAACTATTGTCTTAAAATTTATCATATACTTACCTAAACATAATCAATGTTGTAACAATACACAAACAAACGAAAATATTGCTTTAATACAGTAATGGGCTTGAATTCCTTTCATTGGCTTTGCGATTGTTATGTACTTACAAAGTTAAATGAAAGTTAATTCGAACGTTACAAAAATATTGTGATTTAAAAACGGTCAGTAATTAAATGGTATTTTTATGTTCGGTTAGCAGGAAAAATCAGCTAAAAAGTTATTTTGACAGATAATTTGAACTTATGGCGGATTACGTTAGTAAGTTTTTAGGGTTATTTTATGCACCCAGAAACACCTTGCTTTATTAATTTAATTTTTTTCCTCACAAAATACATTTTGTAGCTGACCAAAAGCTACATTTTATTTAATTAACTAACCGTTTTAAAAACTTTATACAACGATTTGAAATGAATCTCATTCCGATAATATTTGGATGGAACTATTTAACGATTATTGAACTATAATGATATTGTACCGTTCAATTATCGTTATTAAATAATCGTATACGATACGTTTATATCGTTCGTTTATTCAAAGTGGCGCGATCAGCCTAAAGTAAGTAGTCGCCAAACTTTATAGCAGCGAATTTGACTTAAGACTCAGAAGGGGACCCAAAGTTCAAGTTCGATGAAAGTTGAACGCCTAAAAGGGTCAAACTATCATTGAACTGGAGCGATGTGCCGTTAAAAATAGGTACGGGATGAAATTGGCTTTTTTTGCAGAGAACATACACGCCTGAGTTTCGGAAGTGTTAAACCGCACAAGAGGCTTGAGGTTCAAACGCTCCACCATCTCCCTACGGAAGCTGAAAATTTCGCCCGCACTAGCACGTGGACTGGAAAAATATTTATCAACAACTGTGCAGTCATCTGCGTACCCATAGATACCGGGTATTAGTAGATCATTGTTATGAAGCAGGAATAGAGTTGCTGATAGAACAGACCCTTGAGGTACCCCGGCATTGATAGCCAATAGATCAGACGAACAGCCACTAATGACTACTCGAATCGATCGTTCCCTCAGGAAGTCTGTGATCCACAGTAAAAGGTTGGACGGTAATCCGTAGGAAGAAAGCTTGCTAATGAGACCCTTGTGCCAAATCCTATCAATATCTTTCGAAATGTCTAGGGAAACTGCCATAGGTTCCCCGTATCTTTCGTAACTTCATCCAGATGTGCGTGGCATAGACTAGAAGATTCATATGTGTACTATGCCGAAACGGGGTTATCCGACCCGACTCGTGGAACAACGTTTGTTTTACGACTTTTTGAATTTTGGTTCAAAGTTTTTGGTAAAACAGGATCAAAGTTCTGACACCAACAGCTGGTTTTTTGAGTTGAGACTACCCTAAAATCAGCTGTTTCTTAACTCGCGACAATGACCTCAGCTCTAGACAGATGAGGCAACATAGTAGAAGGTCACAATCACAAAGAACGAAAAGCGCTTTCACTAACAGAGGAAAATCGTCGAAAAGCCTGGGCTGCTAATGAGATAATCCATTACTAGAAGGTTTAATTTGTCAAATCAATAAGAATTTTATCTATCTGTTAGCTCAAATACAAAATAATCGTTCCTATAATGTACTTTTGTTCGTCCAATATCGCATTCATCGTCTTTTTGTAACGGTAGGTGCCTATGTAATTTATAAATGTGTATGTTCTATCTAATAACCTATATTCACGAGTTGACTCCAAGTTCTCACTAAAATTGGTTCATCTGTTCTTAATATTCTTTGACACAGACAATTGCACCAACTGATACCTACCTACCTACATGTATAGTGCGGTAAAGGAATAGGGTCGTCACTATTTATTGTCATTGAGAAAATGAAAAGATTTGTATGGGAAACTGAAAATGGGAATTCACTATTATCTCCCCACCACAACAAATACTTTTCCTGGTCCGAAAAGCCCCCCCACTGCTTAGTACACATATTCTGTTTCACCTTGTATACTTTGTTTATTTACTGTACGAAGTGTGAAGGCCTAATTAGGCGTATTTATTGAAGGGCGAACACCTTTTAGACCAGGGTAGAAGCCTTTAAATAATGAAAAGTGAAAAAAAATTATAGTAGGATGAAACCCATTAGAAAAGGAGGGAATTATTATAAAAATGAAAGGAAACATAATTTACGGGCGATCTGAGGTCGGGAAGGGGATGGGGGTGAGTTTTTAAGGGTAAAAAACGGTTTTTCCCGATTTCCGTCAAAACTAAAAGTCCTATCGAAAAAAGTCATATGGCAAAGTTGTAGATAATGAAAAGATCTAAAACTTTTCTATTGACACTTTTTTCACATAACCTCAAAATTTATGTGAAAAATTCAAAAAACCAAGTTTTTGGTTTTTTATTTTTATCTTTTACAAAAAATCTTTTTTTTTAACGAAATTTTGTGAAAACTTACCTTTTTATGTCCCAAATACGCTGTAATTTATTTGATTAAAAATATTTATTTTTTCACCTGATTTTGAATTAATATCGAAAAAACACCCTAATTTTCAATCGAAAATTCACCCGTCAAAATATCAGCTTTTTTCAAAAAGTTGGTATGGTTTCTGTTCGTTGAAATCTCTACTTTTCGATGGTGAAAAAAAAAATATATGTTACTATGGTAAATCTTCTCAGAAAATGCAAAAATTCAAAAAAAACTTGAATTCGAAAAATTCCCTTTTAAAAAAAATTCCCGTCCCTTTTAATTAAATGACACTCGATATCGTTTTGAAAATGCTCTTTCAATTTATTTTAATAGTTGTGTAGTCTGGAAGATTTCCTGAAAATCCCTCTTTTATTTCATTTACAGAAAATTGACATTCTGTTTCGTTGTCATCGATATAATTAATAAGATAATTAATAAAATTCTTAGTGTTTTCACATGCTGAGCGACCCCTTTTTCTTTCTGTTCCTTTGTTATAAAAATTAGCCATACAAGCAGTGTGATAATGCGCTTTTACTGCGACTAAATCAGGCACATTTTGCAAACGAGCTGAAATCTTTTTATCAAAATCATTTAATGTGTTCTGTTTTTGAATATACTGTAATATATTATCTCTTGTATCGTTGCTTTGAACACATGAAATTTTTTCTTTTGAGATATTACCGAAAAATCCACCACAGATAAAGCAATGAGATTCAAAATTAAATCCAAGAGCATCTTTAATTACTTCTTTTCCTTCCTTTGCTTTTTTTGTCTTAAACTACAAAATGTAGCTATTGCGGTCTCGTCATTATATTGACTTTGACAACTTCGATGAATAAAAGCTGATGTTAAATTTCGACGATTCTTTTCTTGCTGGATACCACTAAACGATTCAAAGCTGCTTTTTTATTGCATACACTTGCTTATCATCTGCCTTATTGCAAATGATACAAACAGATTCATCCATACTGATAATCTGAAAAGACAAAATCGAATTAATAATGTCTTCCCAATTTAATCGTGAATAAACTCTCATGAAAAAAAAATATTAAAGAAATAAATGTCAAAATGTATGAATAATATATTATAAATCTATAAAAAATGTATCTGTATAAATGTATGTAAAAAATGTAACTTTCTCCAAATATTGTAGATGTCTTATTAAATATTAATTTAATTAACTTATTTGTTTCTTGATTATAGTAGTATATTTTTATTTGCAATTTTTTTGCTATCAACGTCACATGAAATCTAACGTTTTTCGAGTAATTAAAGTGTAAATTTTAATAAATAGCTCAAAATTATTTATAATAATTTAAAAAAAAATTTCGAATTCAAGTTTTTTTTGAATTTTTGCATTTTCTGAGAAGATTTACCATAGTAACATATATTTTTTTTTTCACCATCGAAAAGTAGAGATTTCAACGAACAGAAACCATACCAACTTTTTGAAAAAAGCTGATATTTTGACGGGTGAATTTTCGATTGAAAATTAGGGTGTTTTTTCGATATTAATTCAAAATCAGGTGAAAAAATAAATATTTTTAATCAAATAAATTACAGCGTATTTGGGACATAAAAAGGTAAGTTTTCACAAAATTTCGTTAAAAAAAAAGATTTTTTGTAAAAGATAAAAATAAAAAACCAAAAACTTGGTTTTTTGAATTTTTCACATAAATTTTGAGGTTATGTGAAAAAAGTGTCAATAGAAAAGTTTTAGATCTTTTCATTATCTACAACTTTGCCATATGACTTTTTTCGATAGGACTTTTAGTTTTGACGGAAATCGGGAAAAACCGTTTTTTACCCTTAAAAACTCACCCCCATCCCCTTCCCGACCTCAGATCGACCGTAAATTATTTTTCCTTTCATTTTTATAATAATTCCCTCCTTTTCTAATGGGTTTCATCCTACTATGATTTTTTTTGGTTTTAAAAATTATCGACCCTGGACTATTTGGTACAAATTAGAGTGAACTTTGGATTTTTTTTTTCATTGAGAAAATTTTATGTAATCATTTATTTGTAGCATTATAAATCTAGCATCAATCCTAAACTATAATATATATGAATTTCAAAGTAAATGCTACAGTATTGAGGAAGATGATCGCTGAAGCTAAGCCATTTCATTAATCATCGCCATGCAAGAACCTTTATTTCCCAGCACGCCCCATTATAAGCCTCATCATTTAACATGATCAGAAAGGTTCAGGTTTCTTTACCAGGTTTTTTTTTGTATCTGACTAATTACACGGAATTATGAAATACCAGCAGGTTAGTGATATGAGTAGATATGTAGATACCTACATAATATTAGCTACAAAAACAACCAGATAAGTGTGTATTTATAAAAAGTACCTACTTAAATAGTAATGCATGCCAGTCAGTTAAAACTTGACTGGTAGGTACTTATGACTCAATTGCATTTTTTGCTAACTACCTACCTATTTAATAGTGAGCGCGTAGAATCGCGAGCCAAGTGACCACCTCTCGAATTTAAAGCAAACCTTTTCTTTTATATAGTATCAGCTCTTCTCGAAGAACTATGTGGCCAAGTGGGTATGGGCCCGTCTTCCGAGCCCGAGTTCAAGTCCAATCGTCCACCAATAGACTTTTCGGCTTTACGGAATGACTGAGCATACGGATGCTAGCCAGCTAGTATTCCACTAAGCAGCGATGGACTTGCAACCTGTCACGTATTGAATGCTAGCGACTTGCAAACTGTGGTCATGTGCTGAATCATTATTTGGACGTGTCTCTGACTATCCCCTAGTAGACAATGCACATAATAAAATATTAACATTAGATCCTGGAGAACAATTATATGTTTTAGCCAGAGACTCAAATCGACCTCTTCAACACAAATCTGGTTTCGGTTAAAAAAAGTATGGCCAGTCACTCGATCAGCAGCAGTTCTTAACTGTTAAGTAATTAGAAAAATACTTTTTTATCTTGCTCTTCTTATCATATAGATGAACTTTAATAATTAGATTAATTTGAATAATATTATAATCCTTCTCAGGCAACGCTACATAGATTTTCGCATGCGGGAACTTTTAAATGGTCAGTAGTTACTATGTTTTATTGTAATTTTGTTTTGAGTACTGTTTGTTCTCCAAATAAACCAAAATTATATAAATAAAATTAGGTAGGTAATACTTCTACCATAACGGGTACTTGTGGTGGCATTGTGCCAACTTTAAGCTCTAAATTGTGTATAATCCGGGGTCAAGCACCTGACCACCGATTTAAGCACATACGCTTGTGGTGCATAATTAAAGGGCGTTTTGTTTATTAGTACTAAAAATTACACAATAAATGTTTTTCCCCATATGAACAAGCCTCATAGCTCAGTTGGTAGTAACTCTGCCTTCTGCGCTGTAGGCTGTGGGTTCGATTCCCACCCAGGACAAACATTTGTGTGATGAATATAGATGTTTGTTCTGTGTTTGGGTGTTGTTTCATATAGTAAGTATGTATTTAAAAAAAGTATTTAAGTATTCTATCCGTAATCTAGGTTCCATATTACAAGCCATGCTTAGTTTGGGCCTAGATGGCGCTGTGTAAAAAATAATGTCCTATAATATTTATTTATTTATTTATTTTATTTATATACATTTTGTAAATGGGGAAAATTTAAATACATAATAAATTATATTCAATTAAGTACATAATAAATGTTTTTAACCTTATACAAAATGTATATGGGGAAAAACATTTATAAACGCAAAACGCCCTTTAATTATGCACAAACGGATCTGCTTGAATCGGTGGTCAGGTGCTTGACCCCGGATTATACACAATTTAGAGCTTAAAGTTGGCACAATGCCGCCACAAGTACCTACCCTTTATGTTAGAAGTATTACCTACCTAATTTTGTTTATTTAATTTTGGTTTATTTGGAGAACAAACAGTACTTAAAACAAAATTACAATAAAACATAATAACTACTGAATGAATGAGTTTTTTTTAAATTCTCAACGGTCTGAGGAGCTGGCTATGTTACCTCTAAATGCCGGAACACAATAATTTAGAATTGTTGTTATGGCGACATACTTAGGTAAGATGGTGGTAGCTAGCCAGGCGGACTTAAACAAAGTCCTACCACAAACAAACCAAGCACAATATTGTACTCCCCATGGGGATCGAACTTGGGACGTCCGAATCTGACACCGGTGGGTGAACAAGAAAGAAAGAAAGAATAAAGCTGTCAAGGTTATCTTTACGTGTATCAGTTTCCATATGCTACCTGCGTCGACACCCTAGCGCCATTTCATCTGCCTGGGACATCAGTTAGGGCTGGTGCGGCGGCTGACTCGGCCGAGGATCACAAAAGGCGCAAATATAGTGGTCTCGACAGAGCTTACCTATTTGAGCCTTTTAGGGTGGAGACCTTGGGTCCGTGGGTTGCCGGTGCCCTCGGGTTTTCAAAAATATTGCGGGGCTTTTGATTGAGGCGACACGTGACCCAAGGGCTGCCTCTTATTTAGGCCAGCGAATTAGCATAGCTATTCAGCGTGGCAATGCAGCCAGTGTCTTGGGCACGCTTCCGTCTGGTACTGGTCTGGAACAGTTGAGTTACCTATAGGCCGTTTGTAACGTTCCTTAGGTAATCTGACTGATTCCTTTGTACATACGAGTAGTTAGTTTAATTGTACTTTTTATTGAATAAATGTCTGTTTCCATATAGATGATTCTTTTGTACCTATATATGTGTTTGTCACTGGACTTCTAAACAGCTGGACTAATGTTGATGTTTTTTTTTAATATAAGACGGGACAAACCAGTAGCCCACCTGGTGTTAAGTGCATCTCTTGCCTATAACACACTAAAAGTCACACCCACAAACAACATAGCCTACACGGCACTGCAATACGGCCTTTAACTTGAGGCATAAAGGTGTTAAGCCTCGCGTGCCCGTAATTTCACCGGCAACCATACCCTTCAAACCGGAACACATCAATGCTGATTGGCGGCTGAAATAGGTATGGTAGTAATAATAATTCTCCGGACGAGCCCTTTCATAAGGGGCTTCCACTACTCTTAAAATGTGTGTTTGAGTGGGTCCCGTAATAGTTTAAATTGACTATTGGACCCGGTAGATGGCAGTGCGATCGCCACGGGATGAAGAATGAGTCCCTTTCGATGCACTTGTAAGCAATGGGTTTTTTTCAGGACATGAATTTCACACAGCGCCATCTAACCCCTAACTTAGAAAAACTAAACAATTCTGAAGAAATGTTGAGTTCCGGTATTTAGAGGTAAGATAGCCAGTTCCTCAGTTTGTTGAGGATGCCGGGTGAAGTGCGCCTCCATCTTCGGCCTTATCTCAACTTGTTACCAGGTGAGATGAAGGCCAAGCGCTTCCCCGTTGTACAATAAAAAAAAACTTCATAATATATGGGTAACTAGATTACGGATTAAATACTTTTATACATTTTATTTTTGTAAATACATACTTGTCATACAATACAATACCCATTTATTAACATTTAGGGTATTATATTCAGTGTTAACTCAAATTAAAATAATAAGCAATTATTTTATAATGACACTTTAAATCAGTGGCATCCATTACACAACCTTGAAATTAGTTTCCTGGCAAAAACTACGAACCTACCTACTTAAAGTGGCGTCCGGTAATTACTGAAATAATATCATAAATCCAATTTTCACAGTACATATGCATAATAATTTTTCTGTGTATGCTTCAAATTAGTTTAATGAAATACTAGTAAATTATACGTATTCAAACAATATGTACAATTTAACTAACTACGTACATATACTAATACCGATCCCCCAAAACACCTTTCGGCACAACGGCAGTGGGACGGGCCTCTGTGCGAGTTGACACGGAATTCTCTATTACATACGTGCTCAACTCCCACAGATCGTGCTCGTCTCTTAGCTGTTTCAAAATGGGAATCAGGCCTTTGGCTGCAAGCATATCCATCTTACAATACCGGTACACTTATGGATCCTGTAACTTTCCGTATTGCCACTTGTCTTCGGTTGGGTGCAAGATGCTGCGCCTCTCACCAGTGCCGGTGCGGTGCGGCCGTAGATCAATTTGGTTTTCACGGACTTTCGTGTGCAAGGTCTGCCGGCAGGATTTCGCGCCACGCTAGTCTTAATGACATTATCCGTCGAGCGTTTACCAGTGTCAATGTGCCAGCCGTTCTTGAACCGAATGGTCTGTTACGTGATGATGGTAAGCGGCCCGACGGTATGACTCTTGTCCCTTGGGAAATGGGTAGGCCTTTGGTGTGGGACGCTACCTGCGTCGACACCCTAGCGCCATCTCATCTGCCTGGGACATCAGTTAGAGCTGGTGCGGCGGCTGATTCGGCCGAGGATCACAAAAGGCGCAAATATAGTGGTCTCGACAGAGCTTACCTATTTGAGCCTTTTGGGGTGGAGACCTTGGGTCCGTGGGGAGCCGGCGCCCTCCGGGTATTCAAAAATATTGCGGGGCTTTTGATTGAGGCGACACGTGACCCAAGGGCTGGCTCTTATTTAGGCCAGCGAATTAGCATAGCTATTCAGCGTTGCAATGCAGCCAGTGTCTTGGGCACGCTTCCGTCTGGTACTGGTCTGGAACAGTTGAGTTACCTATAGGCCGTTTGTAACGGTCCTTAGGTAATCTGACTGATTCCTTTGTACATAGTTAGTTTAATTGTACTTTTTATTGAATAAATGTAACTACGTACAAGAATAAGTATGGGTATATAAGTATTCTATCCATAATCTCATAATCTCATAGCCTCATAGCTCAGGTAGTAACTCTACCTTCTGCGCTGTAAGCTGTGGGTTCGATTCCCATCCAGAACAAACATTTGTGTGATGAATATATATATGTCTGTTTTCATCACAAGGGGTTTGTCCTGTGTTTGGGTATTGTAGTACGTATGTATTTACAAAAAGTATTTAAGTATCCTATCCGTAATCTTCTTACCATATTACATGCCATGCTTAATTTGGGGCTAGGTGGCGCTGTGTAAAACGAATGACCTGTAATTAATGTCCTGTTATCTTATTCCCATTTTAGAATATTTAGTTTGGGGTTTGATGTCCTGTAATAAATATATACAAGCTGACCCCACCACACTTGCGTCAGGTTCAAAGTTCATCACTATCAATTCTTGCCGTTAAAGCTCATCCCTGAACAATAGCATTGGAACGCTGTCACCATTGTAGACCTTTCTTGCCCAGGCAAGCATCGAGATCTAGGGCTGAACACACATATATAGAAACAGGCCTCGGTCGTCATCGCCCTCTTACCATCAACTCCACGTGAGCACCAGCTACAACATAGCCCCCAGTGAGGTAGCGGCCAATTCGTCTGCTAAGTTTGGTGTTATGGCAAACGATATACCTAGTTCAAGAGCTCACTCATTTCAAATGAAATATAAAAAACCGCCTCTGTGGTCTTGTGGTTCAACCCTCCGATTTCAGATACAGAGGTCCAGGGTTCGATCCACACCTGATCAAATTTTGACTTTATATTAAGCTCAAGTTCGATCCTGTATGGAGTATTGCAGCCACCTTTGGGATGGTTCAGACAAATATCAACTTGTCGCACTTGACTCGGTGGAGCGCAGAGCCAAGAGGCTCATAGGTGAAGAGCACCTTGCCATAGCAAGGCTCGACAGCCTGAGCCATCGTCGCAAGGTTGCGTGTTTGTCGGTGTTTTACAGATTGTACTTCGGTGAGTGTGCTCAGGAGCCTCGCGACCTTATACCGCCTTCGCCGTTCTTCAATACAAATTTCAGACGCACAGCCTATTATCATCCTCACCTGGTTGATATCCCACGCATAAGAACTAAACGCTTTTAAGAATCTTTTATTGTGCGCACTGCAAGAACTTGGAATAAGCTCCCGTATGTCCGTCTTTTCCGCTGTGCTACGACCCTAATGTCTTCAAGAAGAGAGTTAATAGGCACTTTCTGGGTAGGCTCGCTCCATCGTAGATCTCATTCTTACCTGTGTAAGTTTCGTGGTCAAGAGCCGACCCATCGTAAAAAAAAAAGAAACATGGGGAGTACAATATTGTGCTTGGTTTTATTGGTGGTAGGACTTTGTTTAAGTCCGCCTGGCTAGCTACCACCATCTTACCTAATTCTGACGCCATAATAACAATTCTAAAATTGTTGTGTTCCGGCATTTAGAGGTAAGATAGCCAGTTCCTCAGTTTGTTGAGGATTCCGGATGAAGTTTTTCCATTTAAATTTAAAATTTTAATGGGTAATTGAAAAATCGAATTGAAAGCTTTTACTGTTGAAATGAAATGAAATGAAATGATTTATTTCTCTCACAAAGAAATAAATAATTCTAATGCTAAAGTAGACATAATAATGTGTGAGAGCTGGTGCCTGCAAGGTTGTCTAAAAAAAAACCTTTTTTTTTATTGTACGACGAGGAAGCGCTTGGTCTTCATCTCACCTGGTAACAAGATTAGATAAGGCCGAAGATGGAGGCGCACTTCACCCGGAATCCTCAACAAACTGAGGAAGTGGCTATCTTACCTCTGAATGCCGGAACACAACAATTTTTTTTCAAGTATTGTTATTATGGCGACAGAATTAGGTAAGATGGTGGTAGCTAGCCAGGTAGACTTAAACAAAATCCTACCACCAACCAAACCAAGCACAAAATATTGTACTCCCCTTGGGGATCGAACCCGGGACCTCTGGATCTGAAATCGATGGGTTGAACCACTAGACCACAGAGGCGGTTGTTTGGCTGGTTACCAGGCCCTTTTTGTTGGTATGGGCACAGATAATAAAGACTAACGGTATGGGTTTGAATTGGCCGAATACTTATGACGTCACAAACTACCTACTACGGTAATGTCTTGTCGTTTGTCAAATAATTGAATTTCTTTCTTTGTTTACAAGACTGTCTACTGTTGGTTCATGTTTGATTCCTTTGCGTATTTTGACAAGCCGAATGGCCAGTCATTAATCATCAAACGTCAGTCGACGTAATAGCAAATATTATTCAAAAATAAGGCTGCTATTTATTCTAATAGTGGTCAGCCAGTAGTCGTAAAAAAGTTTTCCATCCGAAGTTTTTCTACATTTTTTTTTGTAATAAGCATATGGATGGAAGTGTTTATATGGACTTCCATATAAATACTTCTGTGAGTTAGTACTAAATTTATAAGAGAGAGAACTAAAGGGTCCATTGTTTAGTTACCAAGTGATGTGCTAAGCTTGTCTTAATAATAAATTAAAAAAAAATGTGAAAAGCTATAAGCTTATTATAAAATTTCAGATTACCTAGAAGATAAGAAAACCTGGCATTTAAAAATAATTAATTTGCTCCAGTGAATAAATTGTAATTGGTATTAGATTATTTTAAGCTATTGTAATCTATCGTAAAAAAAACTAGCCCGAGGTTCCTAAAATCCTAAAAATCTTACTGAATAAAAATATTTGACTTTTACTTTGGACAAAATGGCAAAATATACCTAATCTTGTAGAATGCCGCGAGAAATATTAAAATTCATAGATTTTTACTCGTTATCTAATAATCATAATAACCACATCTACCTACCTGTATAAAGAAGTAGGTAGGTATTAATAGTAACATACACACGTCAAACCCATTATTCTCACAGTTTACATAATAGTATGCTTAAGCTAAAGATCCCATCGTAGTGCATGCCATGCGTAGTATGCAGACCGGCTAAGCATATTTGCAATCATGGAATTAATAGACAATTATTATCGATCTATTGGATTGCTATTTGCACTTATCTGAAGGAGCCTACAATATACCAACAACTCAAACTAAGCAATGACATAATCACTTTATAGGAAACTATACCGCCTCTGTTGTCTTTTTTTTATAAACGATGGGTTAGTTCTTGACCTTTGCCTAGCTGAAGGCCAGAGCTAGCATGAGGTCTCTGTTGGATCGACCTTTTTTAGTACGGGATTTCGTATGGTACAGCTCAGCGCTTGACCTCGAAGCTATTCAAACAAGCCTCATAGCTCAGTTGGTAGTAACTCTGCCTTCTGCGCTGTAGGTTGTGGGTTCGATTCCCACCCTGGACAAACATGGACACAACAACACTTCTTAAGAAATCAAAAATAATAATCTAATAGCTCGACGACAATTCACAAGCGAGCGGTGACGATGACGCGAGTTTCACGCTTTTTGTTCAACCAAAAAGTACACATATATACACAGTAAACATACATATAGCTCATGAAAAGCGTTCGGTGACGAAGACGCGAATTTTTTGTTCACCCAAAAAGTGCTGAACGCGCCTCAAGAAGTTTTCACTACAAGAAGAGAAAGATTTTTGAGAGCGCTTTGTCAAAATAATGGAAATATAAACCAAAAATAAGCATGGGGTAAAATTAGTTGTGTACCATATTTAACCATATATTTACCAAATCTGTTCAGCCGTTGGAGCTTGATGAAACAAACGTAATGAATGAATGAAAAAATACTTTATTGCACACCTTAAAAATAAAAACTGGATAACTTAAAAATAAATGTACATACAATGGGCGGTCTTATCACTAAGAAGCGATTTATTCCTGACTACCTTTGGATGGAGTGGATTTCATGGCTAAAGAGGTGGTTGGTGGTGCACATATTAATCAGGGGTCAAGCTAAATTAGCTATAAGTATATCATACATTATAAGTAAAGCTATGCTACAAATATACACACTACATATATAAATATAAATACCAAAATATTATACACACATGTAATGTATTTATTTATATGGCCAACTCACGGGAACACTGCACTTTTCCGGGATAAAAGTAGCCTGTATGTCAGTTAAGATATTAGCTCTTTTGATTCCTAATTACATCCAGATTCGTAAAGCCGTTTGAGCATGATTGAGTGTCAACTATATTTGCATTGTTAGCTGCTGGTAACTCTGCACTTTTCAGGGATAAAAGTAGCCTGTATGTCAATCAAGATATTAGCTCTTCTGATTCCTAATTACATCCAGATTCGTAAAGCCTTTTTTTGAGCATGATTCAACATGTCATGTCACATTTGTCAACTATACTTGCATTATATAGCCATCCCACGGGCACACTGCACTTTTCCGGAATAAGAGAGACTACTTAAGGCTCGTTTTATTCTATTTTGATTCCTATTATTTGTGTACTGCATCTTCCTAAGGTAAATAAATAAACGAAAAGGTAGCCAATATTATATTAGCCAGTATTCAGGGTATAAACTATCTTCATACTAAATTTAATCAACATTTGTTCAGTCATTTAGGCATGAAAGAGTAACATACGCTTCATACACACAAACATACGCTTTTTTAATATTAGTGTGATGAATACGTGAAAACCTGCACTGGTTTCTTCAAAATGTTTACAATGTATAGCTAACCTAAGATTCAGTGGCCGAGGTACTCTGCTGTCAAGCTCTGGGACTTACCTAGGTATCGTTTAGGATAAGTAAATCATTAATTCTTAGGAATCTGTGTACGATTCAATAATAAGCTTCCTCAAAGAGCCACCAAACTTTCTGCTCGTAAATTCAAACTGTATTGAAAGAATCATTTACTTTAAAAGTGCCTACTACAAAATAAGTGACTATATCGACGATAAGAACGCGTGAAACGATGTTGCTATACCAGTTGACAGCTAAATGGTGATTTCTCAATGCTAACAAACTGCCCATTAGGTAGTTAGGAAATTTTAAATGTTTTCATCATCAGCAGTGGACTTATAGGTATGGGCTGAAATAGATGAACTTGGAATCTTGACGCAAGTTTAAATGTGCGGAGTCAGCTGTCTAAAATAAACAGACAAACACGCCACCTGGCGACGATAGCGCAGGCTGTAGAGTTTTTTTTTTTCGGCATCACATATCCTGGCGTCGGCGACCCTCTGACTTTGGATGTCGGCGACCCTCTGACTTTGGATGTCAGAGTCTTTTTTACTTTTTTATTACATATACCATATATCTACCTAGGAGTTTTTATTCCCAATACCTTAATCTATTGCTTGAGACATTTAGCATAATTGTCTCTGAGCCTTCTTATACTTTTCTGGCAAGGTAGGGATACAGCCCGAAAACTCTTCGGTTTTTTCGGATTGTAATTCCTACCTTGGCTTACAACATCTTAGTTCTAATTTACAATGAGTATTTAATCTTAATCTAATAGTTTATCTTATATGTCTAATGTTTACAGTTTTGACTATTAGTTATCTAACTTATATTATCATATGTTTTTACTTATTGTTATAGCTGTTATGAGTGTATTTATTGCAATATACATGTTCAACTATTATAGGCTGTAGAGTTGAGCTTACTGCTTTTTGCCTTTCGGCCCTGCAATCTACCGAGTCAACCGCAGAAAGTTGATATGTGGCTTAACTTTGCAGTACTCCATACAAGATTGAACTTGACCTTTATATAAAAAAAAGCTTAAAAGCTGACAGCAGTATGAATATTCTCAAGCATACGAAAATCTTATCGAATCGCATTCGGAAGCTTCTGATTAATATTCCGGAAACGTTATTCATAACTCCAAAATTTAAATGTATTGACATTAGAAACGCTACACAGGTGTGAAGTATCACTTGACCTTTGTAGCGATTTTCAAATACACGGAAAGTTTTCGGATCGGAAACTTCACTATTTGTCAGATTCGAATAGATTTCAACGCTATTTTCAAACTATCTGAAAATCTTCTTCGAAAGTCTCGGATTCTAATATCAACCTTTTTTAGATTTTTTATTTTCGGAACAGCGTTCCCGGAATCTCCATCGGAAGTTTCCATATTTGTTCCGATACAGGTTTCCAAATATTTGAGAAAAGCTATACTGTCGAACCATTTCTAAAAATTATTTTTGAAAGTCTGATAAACTAATGTCATTATTTTATGATGTTTTAATTTTTGAAATAGCGTTCCCGGAATCTCCATCAGAAATCTCCGAATTCGTTCCGACAAAGTTTTCCGAATGTTTGAGAATTTTGAAATGGAAATTTAAGATGCCCAGATTTTTTATTATCTTGCATTTCGCCTTGTGTGCTGATTTTTCAAGTTATAATAAGGCCGAAGGTGGAAGCGCACTTCATTCGGAATCCAACAAACTGAGGAACTGGCTATCTTACCTCTGAATGCCGGAACACAACCATTTTACAATTGTCGTTATGGTGACAGAATTAGGTAAGATGGTGGTAGCTAGCCAGGCGGACTTAAACAAAGTCCTACCACCAACCAAACTAAGCACAATATTGTACTCCCCTGGGATCGAACCCGGGCCCTCTGGATCTGACACTGTATTTATTGAGATAATATAAAAAAGGTTTCCTTTTTCAATGACTAATAAAACTATTAACAGACGTTAATAGAAAGTGACTTAGTGGTGATTGACCCTCGAATATTTTCTGATAATTGATTTGACCTACTGACTAAAACACGACAAAAAAATAGTGTATGGGCAAGTTATAGATACAAAATTCGCCTAACCAAAAAACAGGTTCGCTGTCGTAGGTAAGGTAATCTCATCATAAACCGATTGGCACAGCCTCCCTAAATAATTATACCTTTGCCATTCATATTTTTGAAGTAAAAACTTTAGGCGCGTTGGTCATTTTTTGTGGTGGGAAAAACCATTGAACTCGCGACACTGTACACCTTACCGACACCACTTTTGACACATTTGACTTGCCACACGTTGTCACATTATCTTTACGATCAGATTTAGGTACGGTAAGGAACGTTCGAAGACTGGCTCTACCTATATAGACAGATGGTTGACAGCCGTGTCAGGTTGGTATCTATCAAGGTCAGCTAAGGAATAATTGTGTCAAATGTTTTGCAAAAACAACCCTTAATAATAAATATAGCGACCAACGCGAAAACATTGAGATTCAAACACTAACGTGAATTATTCAGCTGTTCTCTTCGGCAAAGATCGACAAACTTGAGGTTTCCACTTCCCGGAGTGCCACTATTTTTTTTAGTTTTCAGGTAAGCCTGTTCTAGTTATTTTAATATAGCTTAAGGTGCTATTTTTAGCGAAAAGGTATACAATTTAAACTACCTAGTATTTTACTAGTTCCACCGGTTTTCACCACAAATCAGTCCCAATTAAATGTATTGTAAATCATGCAAATCGTTCTTCAATTAGCGAAAATATTTATGATTTACTATTTACGTGGCGGTCGCGGTTTACAAATCGACACCTCCAACTCAGCCCATTGATGTCGTAAAAACTGAGTAAGGAATGAATGAATGAATGAATGCATATAAGACATTTGACAATTTAAAAACTAAAGTTTACAGTACAATGGGCGGTCTTCAAAGGATTATCTCTTAAAAGCTATATCTTCCAGACAATAATAGGATGGAGAGGATAGTAAAAGTACGGTTGATGGTAGGAGGATGCACAAAATAATAGAGAAGAAAAAAATATTTATATCTACAAAACCTGATTCTAACAATAAAATATCTAATTTAATAAGTAATAATAATTTAAACATTAAAAAAAATATATATTATATATCCCCAATCCACTTGCCAGGCATGGTGGCTATGGCAGAATTGTGGAGTCTGTTCTTTTAATTTTATGGTCCAGGTCCCAAGATCTTCATCTTTAAAAAGTCCCGAGTAGCAACGGAATCGTTGAAAACTAACCTTTTGTGTGAATTTGCCATTACATTACAAAAACCAGTCCAAATTGTGGAACTCCTCCTTTTTGAAAAATTATAATTTTTCATGGCACTGCACTGCGCCCGTCAACTTGAGGCATAAAGGTGTTAAGCCTCACGTACCCGTAATTTCACCGGCAACCATACTCTTCAAACCGAAACACAGCAATGCTGCTTGGCGGCTGAAATAAGTATGGTGGTAGTAATTCTCCGGACGAGCCCTTTCACTTGGGGCTTCTACTACTCTTATATTCTACATTTATTATGAGTAGGTTTATAAAGTTAAATATGCGGTTAAATCTGTGAATCTAACGGCACCTTCGAAGATTTTGCCTACTACTGTAGGTACGAGATAGCTTTGGATATTTACCGGATAGAACATTACAAAGGCTAGCGTAAAATTCCTGATTCAAAATCATAATATAACATAAATAAATAATCTTTCTATATTTTCCTTAAACTTAGCACTTGTATATTCCTCATGACGTTTTGGATTGGACCAAGTGGAATTTACCGCTTTGAGACGGTACTGTGAAGTTAGCGTCAAATCATATTCCTCCCATCTTGTTAGGGTTCCGTACACAATGGTTGCTAACGCGACATTACCACTAAGCATCCGCTGTCCGTCCGTCTGTCTGACAGCGGGCTGTATAACATATACCGAAATTTGAAATTAAATTGAATTGAAAATTAAAGAGGACGCCGATTGGTGATTTAGTGCCTTGAAAAGTTGGTCGGAACCCTCGGTTTAAACGCCTCTGTGGTCGAGTGGTTCAACCCACCGATTTTAGATCAAGAGGACCCGGGTTCGATCACCTGGGGGAGTACAATATTGTGCTCGGTTTGGTTGGTGGTAGGACTTTGTTTAAGTCTGCCTGACTAGCTACCACCGTCTTACCTAATTCTATAATTCTATTAAGTTCCTCAGTTTGTTGAGGGTTCCGGTTGATGTGCGTTTCCACCTTCAGCCTTTTATTTCAACTTGTTACCGGTGAGATGAAGACAAAGTGCTTACCCGTCGTACAATAGATTTAAAAAAAAAAACGGTATGCGTGTCTGCACTGGACCAGTTTTTTTTTTAAACAGGGCCGTCTTTCTCCAAACTAGCATAGCTTGTAATATAGAAACTAGGTTACGGATAGAATACTGAAGTACTTTTTTTAGATACAGACGTACTTTGTGATACAACACCCAACACACAGAACATACATCTATATTCATCACATAAATGTTTACCTTGGGTGGGAATCGAAGCAACAATCTACAGCGCAGAAGGCAGAGTTACTGAGCTATGAGGCTTGTTATCTGTCAAGCAAACCTACGGGTATTAATAGTGTTAATACTAAACTTGTCACGCAATATATCAATTATCAAGTATGACAAAACTATGTTTATTGTTTCTCATTGCGTCTGCGTGACTAGGAGGCAACAATGTCTATTGCCTACAATTAACTAATAACTACCTATAATGCAGTAAAAAACTATAACTACAATTATGCTAAGTATCTTAGTTTATTATTATTTCATTAAATCGATGAAAAGTTGCAGGATGTATATCAAAATTTAATGTAGGTATTATTTTTCTTTATATTAAAATGAATCACTTTTTCTCCTGCCTGTATAAGTCCCGTCAAAATCAGTCCAGCCTAAAATCGAAAATAAAAACTATTCGCTACACATGACTTCACAGGATTACCTGATGTACTAATCTGAAGATTGCCTCAAAATTTCATCAAAATCGGTCAAGCCGTTTTGGATTCCATATGGCACATACACACACGTCACACATCGACTTTTGTATACAGGCTATACTTGAATTCTAGGCTTGTCTAAGCTTGGCCAGAGCCAGTGTGAGGTCTATGGAGCTTTCTCAGAAGGCTCCCCTGCTCACCGACAGATGTGTACACCGTAGGTTGGTGGTCCTAGCAACCACCCTCCTACCGAAGTCAGGCGCCAAACGGTTCCAGGTGGAACTTTACAGGACCTGCACTGATGTGATCAATCAGCTGTAACCATTAGCAAAAGCGATTTATTTGCCCGGGGACCACTAGGAAGAAGATCACAGCTATCCCAACGTTGTTTTCGTATCGCTGATGTTACAGAACCCTAAAAACCTGTTTGTCAGTAAAACTACAAATAAATGGATACAGGTTTATTTTTATAAACCTGTATTCCATTAATTTGTGTACAACTTGCTACTTGTTTGAAATTTACTGATATTTTTTTGTCAGTTGGAAAGTAAATTTATTCCAGTAAAAATCAAAACAATTGAGACTAAGTACTAAACATGCTTATTAAGGTAAGAGTGAGGAATTCCCGGCAATATCTTCGGTAGGAGTTTCTCGCTCTTACCTAAATAAAAACTTGACATGTAGATGGTAGTAGGTCAGAGAGAGAGAGAGAGGAAAACATGATGTAGAGGCGAAGGCTCTTGCTCTGCCTGGCTCCTGATTGACAACAGGAGATACGAAAGAGTAATCCACTGTACACCAGTAAAGATTTTTACAAATTTATGGCGTATCAATTTTGATACGCCTTTTTTCAATTTTCAAAAATCAAAATTTTCAATTTTGATACATTACATATTCATAAGATAAGTTGTTTTTATTTAAAAACAACTTATCTTATGAATATGTAATGTTATACATATAGATTCATTTTCATTTTATAAAAAATATTAAAAACTAAATTAATAGTGACTCAGATTTCAACTTGGTTTCCGTCAGTTTAACAACTTTTAAATGTTGAATCCAACCTTGACAACCTCCATCAACCTTTAAGAATAATATGTGAAGCTAATAATATATCTATATAAAGGTAGGTACTTTTTTAGGGTTCCGACTTAAAGAGTTCCAACGGGACCCTAGTATTAAGCCTCAGCTGTATCACTTGAATCGTAATATTCAATTCAATTCAAAAATATTTATTGGGAACTATAAATTTTAAGGTACATACGTTGTAATTGGAACGATGACACTGCAAAAGTTTAGTATAAAACTAAGTAGCAGAGTCAAAGCCCGCCTCCGAAAACAAATCAAATCAAAAAGTTCCATAATGAACTATGATACATAAGAAGAGATAATATTAAATCTAAGAAATCAAACTAAACCTAAGAATATATACAGAAACAAAGGATACTAATGTAAATAATTATACATAAAAACACAATTGTAAATTATAAAAAATATACACAATACTGTTCCAATAACGCAGTGGGGAGTGGGAAGGAAAAGGGAGGGAGAGGAGTGGGAAGAAAAGGTATAGATATTAATTTGGTAAACTTTATTGCTGGTTTGTCAAGAGTTCTTCAATATTCAGTCAAGAGTTCTTCAATTGGTAGACGATTGAAATTTTCACAGTGTATACATCTTTTGGTTTGGACTACTTATATTAAAAATAATACAACATTTAAAAATAAAAGAAGCTACAATAAACGTGTTTTTTTAACAAACTTTATTTTATCTTTATTGTTAAAGCTGTATTTATTTCATAAATAGTTCAAACTAGGAGCAATAATAGCCCTTACCTTGATGTATAACAATAATTACTGGGCTCTTCTTAATTTTTAATTATTTTTTATTGATTATTAATTATTTGTGCGGATTTTGATTGAGGTGACATGTGTCCTAAAGGCTGGTTCTTATTTAATCCAGCGAATCAGCGTTATCTCTGTCTGGTGTTTATTTTTTAAATATTTCTAGCCACTTAGATGATTTCTTCGTTCCACCTTTATACTGGCCAACCTCCTATTATTTTTTATCTAGGGGGACCTAGTTCATAGTTATATGTGCACATTTTAATTGTAAGTACATAAATTATATTTATCTTTGTGAATAAATACTTTTTTGTTGCATAGATATTATATAGGCCGTATGTAATGGTCCTTAGGTAATCCGACTGCATCCTTGTACACAGGTAGTTTAATTGTAGCACAAATAATAAAATATTAACGTAGGTACCTATTTTTTTATGTTTATGATTTTTTTTGAATACATATCAAAATATCATAGCAATTGATTTCGGAACCCTACATGACTTGAGCGTGACTTGACTGACATGTCACTTAATACCATATTCTTGCGCTATAGTAATAAGCCATAGGTATATTTATTTTTTTAAACTGGCAACATTATGGTTTATACGAATTACCTGCACTTAAATCTCAAGACCTTCACTGCGCTTAGTGTAAATATTATGTGATGTGGGTGGGAGGCGGCTCAAGTATTTTTATACAACTTGGAGACTGAACAAGTCAGAAGTGCATCTCTTGCCTGTAACAAAGACTTACTGCGTCGGTCAATTCCACAAAGCACATGACCTACGTGGCACTGCATTGCGCCCATCAACTTGAGGCATGAAGGTAGTAAGCCTTGCGGTCCTGTAATTTCACCAGAACCTACCCTGCAAACCAGCGGCCGAAATAGGTAGGGTAATAAATCCCCGGAAGAGCCCTTTCACTACTACTCTTTAACGTAAACGTAAACGTAAATGTAAACGGTCATGAGCTGTTTATAAAAAAACTTACCGACTTACCGCAACTCGAGTTATTACTTACATAATTTGTAGTTGAACCGTTTTGCAATTTCAGAAAAGTGCTCATCATTTAGCAACATGAATATAAACTGTAATATAATGAGAACCTATAATAATAATAGGTACATTTATAAAATGACCCACAACATAGTTATGAAGTTAAATGGTGTGATGAGTAACGAAGTCAAGTCAACACGTATTTGGCACAGGTTAAATAATAGCTTGTGGCAGGTTTGGTATAGGTTTTTTTTATTGTACGACGGGGAAGTGCTCGGCCTTTATCTCACCTGGTAACAAGTTAAGATAAGGCCGGCGGTGGAAGCGCACTTCACACGGAATCCTCAACAAACTGGGGAACTGGCTATCTTACCTCTAAATGCCGGAACAGAAAAAAAATTGAATTGTTGTCACGGCGACAGAATTGGGTAAAGAAAAAAAAATAAAGTCGTCACCAACCGAACCAAGCACAATATTTGTACTCCCTGTAGATCGAACCCGGGACCTCTGGATCTGATGTCAGTGGATGAAGCACTAGACCACGGTGGCGGTACTACCTATAACCATTTTAGGCCATTGACTCACTGATTATCCAATCAGCTGAGATACGTCGTGGTGACCTTTTTAACCGACTGCCTAAGCAGGAGGTACGGTACACTCATGAACATAATTAGAATTAACAAGTAGTAGCTCAGTTGGTAGTAACTCTGCCTTCTGCGCTGTAGGTTGTGAGTTCGATTCCCACCCAGGACAAACATTTGTGTGATGAATATATATGTTTGTTCTGTGTTTGTGTGCTGTATCATATAGGACGTATGTATTTACAAAAGTATTTAAGTATTCTGTCCGTAATATAGTTCCCATAATTACAAGCTATGCTTAGTTTGGGGCTAAATGGCGCTGTGTAAAATGAATGTCCTGTAATATTTAATTAGAAGAACTCATCAAACAAGTTGAAATTTCAAAAAACTAAAACCCGACTGCATCATTTTTTAATAATGACTAGTAGCTCATTTTTCCTGTGAAAAATTTGCACGCGCGTCATAAGTAAATCAACTAGCCGAAATGCTTTTAAGACACTTGTTTATTTTTCCAGTGGTCTATCTAGTTAAATTTTTTGCATTACACAAGTGTTATACTAATTTTAATTAAAATTCATGTTTAAATTGATTTTTATTGTTAATTTACTATTTTCTATTTCATTTTTATTTTTATTTTTAATATGAAATAATGTCACATGTCTTTAAATTGTTATTTTAATGGTTCTATAGCTATTTTGTGCTACTATTATTATAATTATTATTTTGTTAGTTGTTTTATTGTGTGAATTGTTTTGGTTTGGTATGCTTGATTTATGTTTTATAATTTTTTTAAATTATATTCTGCTTATTCGATTTTTCTTATTGTTATTAAATAAGTTAATCTCTTGTATTCACGTCCGCAACATGAGAAGGCCCTTACGGAAGACCAGCGCAGGTGGTCTCCGGACAACCTGCATCATCCTGAGTAATGGGCCTTTTCGTAGAAATTTTATATGCACTATTGTTTTTTTTCTTTTCTGTAACTATAATGTACATGTTGTTTTTGCTACGAATAAACTTTTATTCTATTCTATTCTATTCTATTCAGTATCTACGCCCCAGTAGTAGGCATTCATGCTGAGTCGAGGCCTTTCTTGCTGTTGGCACACAATTCTATTTACCCATTTACATTAGTAATATCCTGTTTTTTTATATTTCTTTGTATCATTTTGTAATTGGTTTCTTTTTAAGATTTTATGTTTATCGGTTATTTAAGATTTTATTTTGTGTATGTTTTATAAATAGTGTGTGCCATTAAATTCTGATTCTGATTCTGATTCTCAGTGTAACATTGTTGAAAAGCCATATGATTTGTTAGCGATAAATTCTTCCTGAAACATTCCTAACTTTCCTAAACAACTTATTTATGTTATTTTTTTTAGTTTTAATTAGCAGATTTTCTACATAAATGTCCACTTATGTAATTAGCATATTACTTAAAAAAAACTCTTTTTAATTCTATAGCTAAACTAAATCCTTAAATCTAGTACCTACTTATTTTATTATTTCTTTTTCTGTCGCCTACTTACTTACTTTCACATCCGAATTTCTACAAAATATCTATAAGTGGAAACTTTTAATTGGCCTTCAGCAGCATATCATGTATAATTTATGCATGATATCTAAAACATACACCTAATTTTATAAGCCTAGCTGTAAGTTTTCTTAAAAATTGTAAAATAAAAAATAAAATAAAATTGAGGGTTAGTTTTCGTTGCCTCCTATAAATATATCCATGAGAGTTGTGTGTATGTTTACTACTTCATTGTAACGCTCTAAAGCCTACCTAGGCTATACGGCTTGATGGATTTTAACTTGTATGGTGTTTCTTAGTTCCTCTACGTACGAGTGTCATACATAGGCCATAGGCCATACCGGTACCGTAAGTGGGGAGTAACCACACATTTTTTTACTTTCTATGGTCTTTTTCCTAAAAAGACTACTTTCGGAGTACTTACAGTACCCGTATCAAATGACTTCTGATCTCTGACACGCACGTTAATTGTTTTATGTAATCGTTAAAACAGTTCAAGGTACACTACAAAGTTCATAGTTGATGTTCATGAACGAAAACTGTGATTTTAATTTCAATACTAGAAATAAGAGCAAACTATGTTTTCACTTCCCTTTGAAAGAAAGCCCAGCATCGTTTTATACTGTTGAAATACTTATGTTACGTTTGTTTCAGAGAAGAAGACAATCCTCAAGGATGTTTCCGGACATTTCAAATCGGGCAACCTCACCGCCATCATGGGACCTTCCGGTGCTGGAAAGTCTTCACTGCTCAACGCTCTCACTGGCTTCTCGTAAGAACACTCGTATTTTCCTAATTTTATTTCAATTGTACGACGGGGAAGCGCCTTCACTTCTTCATCTCACCTGGTTTCTGGTTATTATGAGACTGAGAAAAAGAAGCGCACTTCACTTGTTTTAGCTATACTACTGTATCTGTCGACGTAGTCTTGGAAAGCATGGGAGTCACCAATTTACCGTCTGGAGGTCCCGGGTACGATCTACAGGAGGGTTCAATATTGTGCTTGGTTTGGTTGGTAGTAGGACTTTGTTTATGCCTTATCTTAACTAATTCTGTCGCCATAACAACAATTCTTAAATTATTGAATTCCGGCATGTAGAGGTATGATATCCTCCTCAGCTTTTTGAGGTTTCCGGGTGAAGTGCGCCTCCTCCTTCGGCCTTATCTCAACTTGTAACCAGGTGATATGAAGGCCAAGCTTCCCCGTCGTAAGCCTACAAACATGACACTAAGGATATTCCAAGACTGTTGAGTAATCATTATAACTGCATTTTCATTTCACAGGACGCAAGGTGTAACAGGTAGAATCCGTGCAGGAGACAGGGTGTGCCAGCTGAACCGGTCTACGACGATGGAATACCTGAAGGCGTACAGAAAGAAGTCCTGCTACATCCTTCAGGACGACCGACTGAATCCACTCTTCAGCGTACAAGAGCTAATGGCCTTCGCTGCTGACATGAAACTTGGGAACACAATCACGCAGGAACTGAAAGCGAGTATTGTAAGTAGCCTTTTTAGGGCTCCGTACCCAAACGGATAACGGGGCCCCTAATACTAAGCCTGTCTATCCGTCTGTCAGTCTATCTTACCTTTCAAGTGCTGTCATCTTTTGTTTTTTATTCAATACCATAATATATGATTTTTGTAAAAAAGGGGGCATGCAATGAACGTATTCTTTTAAAATTTCGTATATTAGTACTATTATAAAAATCTTGCCTTTCCCCTTGAGTGCTGGTCACTATTCCGAACAGGCGGTAGATTTGACGTTTCAAAATGATCTTGACTTTGACTTCGAAAACAGTAACACTAACAAAGCTTAAACTTGGTGTGATTATAGTCCTTACCCTGATTTTGTGATATTAGACCCATATGAATATTTTAGAACGAAATACGTAAAGAAATCGGATTTTTGTAGCCTTGAAATTTGGGTTGGAACCCTCGATGGGGGTGTCTGTACTTGGCCGGTTTTTTTCAGTACATAAGTTATTTTTGAAGAAAAAAATGGAACCGACTTCACCACTAAAAACTTAAAAATAACTCTCAGGGTAAGTTCATATTTCCAAACACTAATTTCACATCGGTTGAGAAAAGACGGAGTTTTTATGTAACGAACATAAAAAAACGAATATCATCCTTATTTTGAAGTCGGTTAAAAACGGTACTCAAAACAGTCGAACTTTGGCCGTACCGTTTGGTCTTTTTAGAAATGACGTTGCATTACGTCGAATGACGTATTTAACACTAATTTACCTTCAAAAATTTGGTATATATATCTATTGTCATTCCAAAACAATGAGAGTGTCGAACAACCTTTGACATTCCGCCTCTGTGTTTTCCATGCTACTTTTGTTTCTTTGTCATTGTTAGTTTGTAACTTTACTCATAGTTCCGCTTGTCCCTGGGAAAATATTTGTTATGTATTTGGGTGTTGTGTTGTAAAAAAAAAACTTACCTATATGATCCTTTTGGGATGGAGACCTTGGGTCCGTAGGGAGCCAGTGTCCACCGGATTTTCATATATCTTGTGGGGTTTTCGATTGAGGTGACACGTGTCCCAAGGGCTGGCTCTTATTTAGTTCAGCGAATTAGCATAGCTTTTCAGCGTGGCAATGCAGCCAGTGTCTTGGACACGCTTCCGTCTGGTACAGGTCTGGAACAGTTGAGTTACCTATAGGCCGTTTGTAACGGTCCTTAGGTAATCTGACTGATTATTTTGTACATAGTTCGTTTAATTGTACATTTTATTGAATAAAGATGTATTGTATGTTAAGTACCTACGGATATATAAGCTTTGCTTAGTTTGGCACTAAATGGCGCTGTGTGAAATTAATGTCCTGTAATATTTATTAGAAACTAGCTGCGTCTCGCGGTTATGCCCGCGTGTAAATTTTTGTGTCAAATGCAGAACAATATGGAATTGAATTTTAGAGTCGGCGCGGAGCGGACGTGCTTTTGAGATACTTATATCTGTGTGTGGTTATTTGTTTGTATATTCAAGCTATAATACATACATGTTTCATCATTTACTTTTATCGTTTATTTAATATACCGACTTTTGAGTGAATCGAACCGAGGAATATTTTTTCCTATACAAATTTCAGAACGTTATTGCACGCCAACCTCACCTGGATGAGAGTGGCACAAGACCGTTGGGCGTGGCATATGCATAGGGAGGCCTATACCCAGCAGTGGGTGAAATCAGGCTGCGGATGATGATGATGATGATGAATTGCACGCCTCCTAGAGGTAGTTTTGTAAAAATAAAAAATACTGTTTTAAAATAATTACTTCATAGTTTATTTAAACCGAGTCTTGAGTGAATCGAACCAAGGAATATTTTTTTCCATACAAATTTCAGAACTTTATTGCATGCCTCCTAGGGATAGTTATGTAAAAATAAAAACTATTTTCATTATTTACTTCATAGTTAATTTAAGCCAAGGATTTTTTTTCCATAGAAAATTTACCAACCTGTATATTATACCTTATGGGGTTATGATTTTAGAAATAGATTAGCCTATGTGTTATTCTAGAACCTAAACTATCTATATACCAAATTTCATCTAAATCGGTTTAGTAGTTACGGAGATGAATGGTAACAAACATTCACACAAACTTTCGGATTTATAATATTAGTGAGATAAAAAAAAATTAGGTTTCGTTTTAAAGTATTGTACCTAAAGGGTGCCACCGGGGCCCTATTACTAAGCCTCCGTTGTCAGTCCGCTTGTCTGTCAGCGATCTGTATCATATGAACATGTATGAATAGATCTACCCATTACGGTTCAACAGATACAGCCGCCTCTGTGGACTAGTGTTTCGCCCACCGGTGTCAGATACACAGGTTGAACTTGATGTGTATAAGGACTGATTTTATGACAACAAATATCAATAACCGGCCAAGCGTGAGTGTCCAACTCACGCAACTCACGCCACACAAATATTCAAGAATTAACAAAATCTCAGTCAGCAATTTTTTTTTTTTATCTTTGGATTATTTTCCGCATTTTGTAGACTTGGAATGTGTGTCGTTTTCCCACTTGGCCGGTTTTATTTTACAGCCAATGAAGAAACTGGGAAGTCAACCTGATGCGTGTTTAGGTATAATCAGTTCTGTCGTGTCAAAATAAAATTAATAAACATAAACATTACAGGACAACAATTTCACACAGCGCCATCTAGTCCCAAACTAAGCAATGCTTGTAATATAGGAATAGCAGTACTACAGCTGGTGAGCGTCCAGTCACAAAGGGGTCAACCTTGAAATGAGAGATAATGAGCTGGATACTTGTTTACACCTTCATTTTGGAATAAAAATGAATGAATGAATGAAAATACTTTAATGCACACCTTATAAATAAAACAGAAATAAATGTTTCAAAAGCCTACTCTGTCTGCCTAAGTCATTCAATGTTGCTTAATCTCACTATTAGCTGTGTGTGCGCCCGCTTCATTATTGTGTTCCCACAGTCTCATAAAATCTCGAGTCTGCGTCGTAAGTTACTCAAGGTCAAAGGTCACGAAATGTTTTTGCGATTATCTAGATTGACATTGGACCTATTGATAGCTCGCAGAAAATTGAGATTAATTTAAAAAGTGTCTGACGTGATTTTATGCTATCATAACCGATAATATTCTATATATTCACAATATACTACTCTGACAACACTGGGAGAACCAAGACAATGCGGCGACACTGGCGCCATCGATCAAGATGGCGTATTCTCTGGTTCGAAAAGGACGACAGCGAGAGTTTTGGGAGTGGTAATATTTTAGGGGCGAGGGAGTTCTAAATCTAAACGAACGGCGCATATTGTTCTATTGATTAAAGTGAGTTGGTTTAACAGTCAGAAGTGACAAGAATCCAAACAGATATGGGTCGATCTTCGAGGAGAGCTTCACCCAAATGTCATGCACCACTTATACGTAAAAACTACTGGAGCATGCGCCGACGTCGCAGCACTTCCTACGCTTCAGCAGCCACGAATAAATCCACGAGGCGTAGTCGTAGTAGAACATAGGGTAACGACGTAAGTAAACTTAGTGAAAGTGGATCCAATGGCACTACTAAACGGTATCGACGAGTAACTTCTACATCACATAGTCGTCGACGTCCCCCATCACGATCTCATCCTACGCCGACGAACAGCAGTGGCCCGGCGGATAATTTGTTATCAAAAACCTTTCTAGAATTGGTAAAGGATAAATGCACAAACGTTCCTTTTTCTTTTTCTGGAGCCCAAAACGTCCTGCCGAAATCAAAAACCCAGTCCGCCGCAGATTGGCTTCGTAAGGTTAATGAAACTGCCGCGATCTATGGTTGGAAGGAAAAGTATATTGTATATCATGCCCTTCCAAAACTTGTTGGACTAGCCAAACGTTGGTATGAGGGTCTTGAGACGGTAGACTTTACTTGGGATGAGTGGCAAGAACAGATCTTAGCGACGTTCCCGGATGACCGAAACTATGGCGAAAAGTTGGCTGAGATGTTGGAACGAAGAAGCCGATGCGATGAAACTCTTGAAGACATGTGAAATCGAGGGCAAGAAAGCTGTTGATTGCATAATTCACGGATCACAATACAAAACTGAATGCGCAAGGTGCGTATTTTAAGGAACCAATGGAAGTACTTTTATTTTTGCGAAGCGTTACTCGAAACACGTCTAACTATCAAAATCTATCAAGAAAGGGACCTACCGGGATAAGACTATGTCGCGTTACGATGCACAAAAACGTTAACTATATGTAGCAAGGGTGCAAAATTTGGGCATAACCCAGAATTTTGCGAAAGGGTTAAGAATTATGCGATGGGCACCAATCACAAAGGGGAGTACGATTGGTCTAGGCCTCGAAAAGTTCTAAAAATTATTGATTCAAGTAACAAGAAACAGTCTTGTCAGGCACTCGAGCGGTAGCGATCAACAAGGGAACTAAATTTTCTGGACAGGTCTATGTTCCGTCAATGATCTGTCTAAAAGCAAATGCCGAGTATGTAGTGCTTCAAGGAATGTACATATAATGGCCGCGGTCACCTTATTTTACTGAACAATTCGATGAGGGATATAATAATACGAACAAACACGCTTACAAGCCGGGGATAATGTTGTCTAACATTGAAATATTTAGAACTGTAGATACTGGCATGAAGGAAGTTAAAAAACTCGATCTCTTAACTGATGAACCCATGGAAGAAAATCCAAAAAAGACCGATCTCACTTTAGAAATGATAAACGTTGAAGATAATATACCCCACGACTCAAAAATAAAACTATTGGAGCTACTGATTCGATACAGACATGGCTTAAGCTCACAGGAACTAGGGCTGACTCAAGTGTCTGAACTATCATCAAGTTAACGGATGTTCCGGTAACATATAAATAAACCTTACAGACTACCATTCAGCAAAATTGTCCAAGGCTTGGTAGCGGAGCTACTTATCAATGATGTTATCAGAGAGTCAAACTCAGCGTATGCGAGCCCTATAGTATTAGTGAAGAAAAAGAATGACGATTACCGCCTTTGTGTTGACTACAGTGCATTAAATAAAAAGATTATTAAAAACAGCTATCCCATGCCTGTCATTGACGATCAGTTGGATAGATTTAGTGGAAACAAATACTTCCACTACCAGTCTAGATCTTGGATCTGGGTACCACTAAATACCAGTCTCCGAAGAATCCCGACACCTTACGGCATTAATAATCCCAGACGGACACTATGAATATACAAGATGCCGTTTGGCTTAGTGAACGCGCCTGCCGTATTCCAACAAATGATCAATAAGGCCTTGGGGTCAAAACGCTTTGAATTGGCAATTCCGTACTTAGATGATATCTTAACGGCAGCAACAAACATCGAACAGGCTCTAGGAAAATTAGAAACGGGTACTAAAAGGGTACCTCTTAAGGTCTTAAAAGAAGGTAAATTAGTGATGATTCCTAATTTTACACAGTCCAAATAACAGCCGTACTTGATAATGACAGATACGAAGTATCGTATATAGTTGGAAACACTACGCGTAAATACACGAATATTTTGCCTGCAGATCATTTAAAGCCGTGGATCACCTTTCAACCATCCCCAACCGAAACGGATGATAGTTCTAGTGATACAGATGATTAGAACTTAAAGTACAAACATTATAATAAGTTAAGTAACAAATAAAAGGGTATAAATAATTATTTATAAAAAACCATTGCTGTTAATGTTAAAACTGAAACCACTACTGGTAGTAGGCAGACACTAGATACTTAAAAATTATATATAGCATTCACATCCAAAACATTTGTCAATTTTCAAGAATAATCATTTTAAGTTCCTTATATTAGTAGCACTAATGAAAATGAGTAAACGTGATTCATTTTAGTTGGTACATTACATTATGTTAGTAACGTAAATGTACATCTTTATTATATTGTCTCTGGTGTTTAATAAATGTTCTTAATACTTACACTTGAAAGTATTTCTATTCCGAAAGCATGGCAGTGAACCTAGTAAAGCAAGTTAAACTATCTTATCAAAAATATTACTGAGGGCCTTACTTTTTCCACCATATCCCAGAACCTTTACAGATGTGAAGAAAGTGAAGTTACGTGTAGTAGATCATGGTCCGAGGTGGGACCATGGGTTCTTACGTTAACCTTTGGACGAGGCCAAAACCCATGGCGGGTAAGCGGTATCCGAACCTTATCGCCAGCGCAGAGGAGGCCGAAACCTTAAAAGGGGTAAGCGGTACCTGCATCCAGTTGTCAGATGAGGAGGCCGAAACCTCTTACGGGGCAAGCGGTACCCGCACGTCATTGTCAGCGGAGGAGGCCGAAACCGCTATCGGGGCAAGCGGTACCCGCCCGTCATTGTCAGCGGAGGAGGCCGAAACCCCATGCGGGGTAAGCGGTACCCGCACACAACTTCCTCGAACGAATCTTTTTTGATCTTCGAACGAGTGTTTTATGATGATTCGTTGGTAAAAATAAAGATTTGGCTTTGACTTTGACCTACGCAAATTATTTGCGTCACGTCAAAAATCTTTTTTTGATTCAGTTTGTTATTTAGGATCATTTTGAAACATAAATAATGGTACAAGTGTATCAATGTAGGTATATTATGTTCTTTCTTGTGATTGGAGGTTTTTGGTTTTCATCTGAGGTTTTTATTTTTTTATAAATTATATGTATATTTTTATAAAAGATGCCCTTGACCTCTAGGTTTATCTAGCTCAAGGTCAGAGCAAGCAAATGTCTAAGATGGAATAAGCTTTCTCAAAAAATGCTATAAATATTTTTGAGTTTTCCTGCGGCCTGCGGGCGACGCTTTCTACTTTTTATGATCTATAGAATATCTGATAAAGTATTTCCCCGACCTCCAGAACTCTGAGGCTTTAGCTTTTTTTCAACTTTCAATTTGTTGCAGATCAAAGCAATAATAACCCAGCTAGGGTTGTCCGGAACGGAAGAAACGCGATGCGGTAACCTCTCGGGCGGTCAGAGGAAGCGGCTTTCTATAGCCGTGGAGCTGATTGATAACCCTCCTGTGATCTTCCTGGATGAACCTACCACGCAAGTATTTTTATTATTTGTTTAGTTTTATTGTGGGGTAAACGCTTGACCTCTCATCTGGTGTCAAGTTATCATAAGGCTGAGGATGAAAACGCACTTCACCAGGTATCCTCAACAGAATCTCAACTCTAAATGCCGGAACAGAACTGTTTATGGCAATATGCGTGTATGTCAATATGCGTGTACGTCAATATGCGTTTACGTCAATATGCGATAACAATATCTGTCACTATGCGAGCAATCCCGTTTTTGAATTGATATTATGACGAGTAAAACAAGTCAACCTGTCATGAATATTAAATGCTATCATTAAGACCTAATAATAAAACTATGCTAATAATAAAATAATGCTAATATTAAAATAATGCTAATATTAAGACCCGTTTCGTATTAAATAAATTCCGTTCTATGGTTCCGTACACATTGATGCCAACTGGACACTGTTACTAAGACTTCCGTATCGAAGATAGGGGTTCCTTTGAACAGCACCATATCATCCACGTAGCTGGTGCTATTGATCTGCTGCAAATCTGTGCTGCTGAGCTCGCCGATCAGTTCGTTCACGTACAGGCAAAAAAGCTTCGGCGAAGAAATCCCACCCTGTCTTACACCACATTCCAGCATGTACGTGTCAGTAACTTCACCCGCCCACGTTCCTAATCAAACAGACTTGTGTAAGTTCCTGAACAAACCAACATCGTCATGCGGCATCCCAAGAGCTGACAGTTTGTCCCACAGTAGTCGGTAGGACACTAGGTCGAATGCCTTTGATAAATCGAGAAAGCATCTGAATACTGGCGTCCCCCGTTTGGTATAGTACGTGATGGTCTCCTTGAGGGCATAGATGGCACTCTCTGTAGAGAGTCCAGCTCTGGGGCTGAACTGAGCGTCGTGGAGCGTGCTGAAGGTGCTCAATGCAGAGACCGTCGTTACCTGGCGATTTACCTTGTCGCATATTTTTAACACTATTTTTTACTCAAAAAAGTAAGTAACACTGGTTGAAACTGTCGGGAATATAAATACTATATATACGCGATGAAGACCCGTTTTTGTTATTAATTATGTATAATAATCGCGATAATTTAAAAAACTTTTGTACATGTTCAACTTCATCCTGTTCGTTTTTTAATTGGACTTGTTTTACTTTGATTTGTTTCATAAGAAATAAATTGCCACAACATACAACTAATTGTATCTAGTTACAACAGTTGTATATATATTTTAAATAACCAATTAATTGCGTTTTCATTCAGTTACTCGTTGTTTGCCAAGATCGTAACGAACAGTACCTTGCATTTTGAGTTCTAACTTAAGGCGCTCTAGGCAGCTAAAATCACAACAGAAACGATTATGAGTGTTGACAACGAAAAGCTGTAGGTGGCGCATGCGTATCGTTAATGGATAATCTAAGATCATTTTGCTGGTATGTAGGTCGGTAATGTGACTTTATGTCGGTACTTTGACTGGCACAGAACAAATGATTTATTTACATTCGTCCTAATATTTATTCTGAGTCTAGGCTCTGTAGTCTGACCGCTGCGACGTCGACAGTGGTCACAGAGGTGAGTAAGTGTTGAGCATTGGAGGCTTTGGGGGTACTGATTGAAAGGTGGGTAGTTTTTCAAACAATTCATGAATAAAATTGAATTTGAATCCGAATAAAAAAACTAGCTTACTGTAGATCAACATGTAGCTATCATTTAGAATAAATTGTTAGCCAATATTAATTGAAGTATCAAAATATTTCACTTGTAAATTTTGAAACGTACCATTTAAAATAAATATTTTTATCAAGAAAAAAATCTGCTATTATGTTTTCAGCTGACCTTTCATGTAGTAGAGTAGATACCTGGAGTAATATATGTATATATATATATATATATAAATTAGACTCATGACTTGTTCAGAAGTACCTATTATATTTTTCCATTTGAAAAATAGGAAACGTCTGCTGACAGTGCCTTAAGGTAAGAACTTCAAGTTCAAGGATGGTGGATGTGCTGTGATAACATATAAGTAATTTGTTGCAGTGGCCTTGACAGCCTCACCTCCATGCAGTGCATGATGATGCTAAAGGACCTAACCAAAGATGGTCGAACAGTGATCTGCACTATTCATCAGCCCACGGCCTCACTCTACGCAATGTTTGATCAGGTAAGCTCAAATATTTTCTAACAGACGTATGATTAGTATATACACTATATATAGACAGATATATATACGTCCTTTCAGATCATGAAATGACTACCTATAGGATACTTAGGGTAGGTATCGTCAGTTTTTCAGATCCAGAGGTCCCCAGGGGGAGTACAATATTGTGATCGGTTTGGTTGGTGGTAGGACTTTGGTCAGGTTAGCCAGGCGGCTAGCTACCACCTAATTTTGTCGCCATAACAACAATTCTAAACACAATATTGTACTCCCCATGGGGATCGAAACCGGGACCCCTGGATCTGAAATCGGTGGGTTGAACCACTAGACCACAGAGGCGGTCTTGTTTTGAAAGCATTTTCAGTAGACGTTTCCTTATTAATCATATAGTAAAGGCCGGTTTTCCAGCTCTTCTACCATTCTTAGGTCTTCGAATAAATCGGGAATCTGTTGACAGGTGTACACCCTAGCTGAAGGCCTGTGTATCTACAATGGGCCGAGCGAGCACACTGTACCCTACCTCGCAGCTTTGGGCCTGCACTGTCCCAAATACCATAACCCGGCGGATTATAGTAAGTTATTTGTTCTTGTTATGTTGTTGGTTTTAAAGATTAATTTAAAGATTGCAAAGGATGATCATCAGGTCCTGCAAGATAGTGACGAGAGGTTATTAGGCTACTTAATTAACTTAAAACTGCTCTATTTGTTTCTTTTTTTTACTCTCAATTGGGTTTCTAAGCCAAGTGTGTCCAAAGACTACTGTTGGGATGACGTGCAATTCATTTTTCAAAAAGTAACCTATGTGTTAGTCCAGGTTAATCCAGATCAGAAGCTAAATATTAGCTAAGTATAATATTTCAAGTTTCAACCAAATTCTTTCTGCCGTTTCAGTGTGAAGAAGTAACAAACACACACACACTGACAAACTCTCGCATTTCTAATATTAGTGTGATTAATTTTGTGGAATAATTTTTGGAGTTCCATAATTTACTAGTATAATGGCTTGTCCGTGCTAATTAAATTTAAATAAATGACTAGAAACAAAAGTAAGTAGGTACTAATTGTTCGGTCTAATTCACATTCTAACACTTGATTTAGTAACATTGCACAATGTCAACGCAAATTCTTAGCACTTAATATTAGGTCCTTAGGATATATGAAATTGGCGTTTTGTATGGGAGGAACATAAAGGCAATTTTTTCATATTAAAATATATTTTATTAATCAAAGTATGTACCATTGATATCTATATACTTTTGCCATCTTATAGGTAGTTCATTGATCCCTTTACTAAAAAAACCATTCGGA
Organism: Venusia cambrica; assembly: GCA_951394065.1. Classification (NCBI taxonomy): domain Eukaryota; kingdom Metazoa; phylum Arthropoda; class Insecta; order Lepidoptera; family Geometridae; genus Venusia; species Venusia cambrica. Next base: position 5,284,726 of record OX596044.1, on the reverse strand, counting down.
ATTCGGGAATCAATGAAATCTTTGAAAGCGGTTTGGACTGCCTCATCGGAATTGAATTTTTTTCCTTGCAAGAAGTTATCCAAATTTCGAAAAAAATGGTAATCTGTTGGAGCAAGGTCCGGAGAGTACGGTGGATGTCTTAGACATTCCAATTGAAGCTTCTCTAATTTGGTAGTCGTCTGTTGGGCCGTGTGTGGTCTAGCGTTGTCTTGAAGCAGCAGTGGCGTAGAGCGATTGAAAAGTCTCGGTTGTTTAACAGCGAGCTTTTCCATCATGGTTTGCAGTTGCTGACAATAGACATCAGCCGTAATCGTCTGACCAGATTTAAGAAAGTCATAGTGTACGACACCGGCACTAGTCCACCAAACGCTTACAAGTAACTTTTTTTGAGTCAATTTTCGCTTGGGGCAAGATTTTGCTGGTTCACCAGGGTTCAGCCATTGCGATGAGCGTTTACGATTATCGTACAGGATCCACTTTTCATCACATGTAATGATCCGATTTAAAATTCCTTCATTATTGTGCCGGTTGAGTAATGTAACGCAGCAGTCGACGCGCGTTTGTCGGTTTGCTTCACTCAATTCATGAGGTACCCACCTTTCAAGCTTTTTCATCTTCCCAATTTGTTTCAAGTGGATTAAAACGGTTTTGTCACTAACACCGCAGCCTCCAGCTAACTGTGATGTGGTTTGCGATGGATCTGCTTCCACAATAGCCTTCAATTCATCATTATCGACCTTGGTCTCCGGCCGTCCACGGGGCTTGTTCTGCAGGTCGAAATTTCCAGAACGAAAGCGTTGAAACCAAAAACGCACCGTGTTTTCTTTCGCGACACCACCACCATACACATCATTAATCCTTCGAGCCGTTTCTGCAGCACTGGTGGAACTCGTACTCGTAAATAATGCGATATTTTAAGTTTTCCATTTTGTGAAATGAGTGACGCAGAAAAAAAAAGCAAAAGAGAAAAAAAAAATGAATTACGGTTTTCGAAACACAAATGCATGAGTAAATAGCTGTTTAAATTTGAATTTGGAATTCCTAACCAAAGAGGAGATATTTAAGATCAAAGTGGCCAGTACGACAAAACGCCAATTTCATATGTAAGGACCTAATATTATGTATACATTAGTTATGCTGTCATTACACTAATTATACTCGTAATTTATATTAGTTATGCTATCATATTAAATCCACAATAACGATTAGGTAAATTGATTGTATGAAAATATCTAGGATTTTTATTACTAACCTGCTCATACAAATACTTAAAAAAGTTATGCGAAAAATTCAAAAAATACGAGTAGTAATAAAAATCATAAACGCGCAATGACTATACTAATTTTAATAATAATGTGGCAATTATATACCTTCATTATATATTTTTACTATAATAATTTACACTGGCGGAAATCTGAGTTGTTTTATTTTCGTCTGCTCCCACTGCGATTAGGTTAATATAGTCATCATCATCATCATCAACCTAGCACATTCCACTGGACATACGTATCAACTAAGGCCCCGGGTTAGATCACCAGGGGGTCATAAACATTATGCTTGCTTTGATGTACTAAGAGAAACCTCGCGACCCCTTCTACCCATGCAATAACAGATGCTTACCTCTTTCACGTTTCCTTTTAGACTTTTGAGCAAAGGGGTATACGTTTTAGCGATTACTCGCGTTTCCTTGGTCTGAGGAGATCGAACTTGGTGTCTGCGGATTTATCTTGTAAAGGCGGGGAGGACTGCGTAGTCTGATTAGTAAATGTAGGTTTAAATTTTCCGAAAAAAAAAAAAGCAAGTAGGTACTGAAATCCTATAGTCAACTTCTCCCATTTTTCCCCCTCCACTCACCCTTTTTGTTTATTTTTTTCACTATCTTATGTAGAATTATATATTTAGTGTGTCTTTCATATTTAAATAAAATTCGTTGATAAATAACGCTACAGCAAACTTCCTCCATTTCCCTCCCTATTTTGCCCCTAATCAAAAATCGCGATCAACTTAAAAGTTTAAATAAATCAAGAAACATGTGTGAAAGAGTTTTCATCAAAATCAGTTGAAAAATGCGACCGGAGAACGTCGGCTCGGCGGAGAAAAGGATTTTTGGCCAATCTAGAAACTGAGACACTTCGCTCGCTCGGTCAATTAAGGCTTTCGCCCTAACAACAACTAGATTGTTGTGTTCCGGCATTTAGAGCTAAGATAGCCAGTTCCTCACACAATTGAGGATTCCGGGTGAAGTGCGCTTCCAACTTCGGCCTTATCATAATTTGTTTCGTTTATCTTAAATAAAATGGTGCAACTCTGGAAACATACGATAGTTATAAACGGTGTTGCAAATTCCAGTGCCCGTACCCTAGGACTAGAGATGATAAAAATCTAAGTGAATATAAAATTATCAAATAAACTTTTTGAGTAACTTTCAAAGATATCTGTTAATTTAGAGAATATAACATTACATAATTTGGATTTTAATTGTTTCGGATAAGTGAGTAATCACGTAAGTTTTAAAGAAGAGACCAATAATCAGTTGAAATCTATAAATATATTTTTGTATAAATATTTTATATACCATTTATTAAAAATACATCAATCATATCACATCACATCAATAAAGTCGTTAATAGCTCATATTAACATTGTTTGAAAAGAATTACCATAAGATAATTTATGACCCACACAAATTGGTCCCAGATAATATATTGGCTCTTCAAACAAGAATGGTGTTTATACAATTTTTTGTTTATCTGTATCGTAAAATAGCAACTTAAAGTGGATAAAGTTTTTATTTACCTTGAATACTAAAAAAATGCCAAGCCCGAGTCGGACTGCACAAAGGTTCCAGAACTTTTAAGCGTGTGTTGGTTATTTTAGGGTATTTTTTTTGCAATTGGGTATTTGTAAAAAAATAATAACTTAAAACACAGGTCCGAATATTCGATGTAGGTACCTACCTACGAGTATGACTTACAGTAAGCCGGGTTGCTTAAAACCTTTTTTCATCTGAAAACCTTCTAATCCGTCCATAGCAATGTAGCTTGGCAGAAAAAATAGGTTCTATATAGGTACAATATCGTTTAACTGGATGACGTATTTTTTCCAATTAATTTGAAGACAGATGGACGGAGAGAGAGACAGACGCGTGATCCTATATGGGGTCATTACTTTTGAGGTAATACACCCAAATCGCTTCAAGTGTGCCTCTAATATTTGAAGAGTTCCGTTGATTTTTCCAGGATCCCATCATCTGATGATGTATAGATGCCACATATCCTTTCAAACAAAATAAAAAAAAAACAATTTTAATACTGTAATTGTAATACTGCAATACTGGCAGTATTACTAAAATGGAAAATAATACAAACTCTTACGACTTCAAAAAAGGTGGTTCTTAATTCGTCGGAAACTTTTTTTTATGTATTTTCCCCGATTACTCGAAGACGCCTGGACCGATTTGGATTTTTTTTTATTTTGTTTAAAATGGAAAATTGAAAAAAAGGTCAGAGATATTGTACGTGAGCTATTTAGAACTAGCAGTTCGCCCCCAACTGAGATCTCGCGATATGTTAGGTATATTATAACACATAAAAAGCTATTAATAGTACTAATTAACTGTGTATAAAAGACATTACTGATAGAAGAACCTTTCTTTTGTTCACTAAGCACACTTTTTCTCAATCTCTTTAATTCATCTGAGTGCTCGAGGCTCTCTCTCGTTGCTGACTCTCATTCATCAACTCTCATTCTATGCAAAGACTACAATTAATTAATAAATATCTCATTGTATTATTTAATATCGCATAATTAATAATGCTCATATGCAACCGTATTGTGTTCAATTAACTGTCAAAATATTTTTTTGCTGTATCAGCAAAAACATAGTAATATGTTGTTCTTGATTACTGCATATACAAAAATACCATTAAATTACTTTACATACAGAAATATGTATTCTAACACCGCACTGTCATTGGTTTATCGAAAGAAAGAAAAGAAGTAGTTTTAAGAGTAGTAGAAGCCTCTTGTGAAAGGGCTCGTCCGGAGAATTACTACCACCATACCTTTTTCGGCCGCCAAGCAGCGTTGCTGTGTTCCGGTTTGAAGGGTATGGTTGCGTGTGAAATTACGGGCACGCAAGGCTCAACACCTTAAAGTGTTGTCGGGTGCAATGCAGTGCGGCGTTAGGCCATGCTCTATGTGGATGTGACCTACGCAGTAAGGCTTCGGCTTATAGGCAGAGATGCACATAACATCAGGTGGACTGCTTGCTTATTCCATCTCCAAGTGGTATAAATATAAATGAAAAGACTGAATAAACTTGTGCCTGTTTCAGTCTTAGAGATCGCGAACGGAGAATACGGGAAATTCAACAGCATTCTAGCAGAGAAATGCTCTCAGTACAAAAACGCGCCGCCGCTCCCGGTGGCGCCACCTGCTGTGGAGGCTTCTCGGCTTGATGACAAAGTTTCCATAATAGTAAGAAGACCCCACGAGCTTTACAAATTCGGGATCCTGTTCCGACGGTGTATGTTGCAACAGTACAGAGATTGGGTGAGCCATTGGATTTTTTTTTCTCTACATGAAGGCAAGCTTTTGACCTCAAACTTCTGTGCACAAAAGAACAAAGTGAACTGCTGGAGCTGGAGTTGGCCAGGAGGGTGGTTGAGCCAGGCAGGCCTTTACAGGTCCTACCACCACGCCTCTGTGGTCTAGTTCAACCCACCGATTTCCCGGGTTCGATCCCCAAGGGGAGCAATATTGTGCTTAGTTTGGTTGATTGTAGGATTTTGCTTTAGCTACCACTATCTTACCTAAATATGTCGCCATAATAACATTTTTTTAATTGTAGTGATACAGAATTTAGAGGTAAGATAGCCAGCTCCTCCGTTAGCTGAGGATTCTAAGTGAAGTGCGCCTCCACCTTCGAACTTATCTTACTTGTAACCAGGTGAGATGAAGGCCAAGCGCTTCCCCGTCGTACAATAAAAAATAAAAAAACAATGTTGTGTTGTGATCATTCAGCCGTAACCATCTAGTAAGTAAACCACTTGAAGGTAGATCCCACGTACCCAAAACATATATAAAACATAAATATGTAAGGAAGAGTGTCACAGTGGTGATTAAGGATGCTAGCACAAACCAATATTATGTTATTGTTTGTAAACTTTTTAAATAAATAAATTCATACATACATATGTAACATTCATTCCATAAATCCAATACCCAGGTGTAGCAAACATAAGCTTGAACGACGCCGTAGTGGGCGGGCGAAAGCTATACCGGTATTGGCTTTGACGTCATACTTGTTTTTATCGAGAGCAGAGGATATAAAAGCGGCTATCCGACTCGGAACGAGGCATTCGAGCGGTGAATTTCAACGGGGTAACTCTGCCCGATTGTGTATCTGTTTACAGTATCAAATATAAAATTCATTGGGATAAATTTAGTTTCATTTAAAAAATCCTACGACTTGTGATAATGTGAAGTGCCGTTACACATACATACATGTAACTGCGGATGAATTAGAGCTCGCTATAAGTCGAGAATATTTAAAGGTCTTTTGACCTAGCATTATAGCCAGCACCTTACTTTTTTAGGACTTTTTTTTTTAGGCGCCTCCATTGCTCGTCCGTCTGTTTTTCAGCGGTAGTATCCCATTTACCGTTGAAATTTGCACACAGTATGCACAAATTCCTTTAGCCGTTATAACAACAATTCATTAAAAAAATACATTAATTTCACAGCTTACTTTACTTACTCATCATCATTCTCCTGCCCTTATCCCACGCTAGGTGGGGTCGGCACAACATGTTCTCTTCTTCCACTCACTCCTATCAACCGTCAACTCTGCATCTACACCTTTCATACCCATGTCCTCTTTCACACAATCCATCCATCTCTTTTTCGGCCTTCCCTTGCTCACATGTCCATCCACGCTCAAATTCATAACCCTTTTGGTCAAATGACTACTACAGCTTACTTTACTTACTGTAAGATGGAAACTAGATAACGGATAGAACACATAGGTACACTTTTGTTTGTAAATACATTCGTACTATATGATTCAACATCCAAACACAAAACAAACATCTACTCATCACACAAATGTTTGTCCTGGGTGGGAATCGAAACCACAGCCTACAGCGCAGAAGGCAGAGTTACTACCAACCTAAGCCAAAAAACATAGAAGCCGAAAAAACCTAATACCAAACTAAGGCTTATTTCTGTAAAATAAATTAAATTGAAAATTAAGAAGGAATTAACTTAATAAAAGAATTAATTTAATTAGAAACATGATTATTTTGCCTTGAAATATGAGACGGAACCTTGAGTGTGCATGCGGACATGACTTAGCCGGTTTAATCGTATATAATATATATTTTTAGTACTATAAAGATTATTAGATTGATTTCTTCACAATCGCAAACAATTAAATAATGTAGATAAAGTATAATTACGTTTTAAAAACTAAAAAAGAAAACCGACTTCAATGAAGAATATGATACAATTCCGTTTACCTAGATGACGTGTTTTCCCAATTATTTTGATGAAAAATGGATAGACCGACAGACAGACAGACAGACAGACGCGTGATCCTATATGGGATCACGCGTCTGTCTGTCTCGATGACGATGGGATCACCTGGAAAGTATACTAATCCTAAAAATACCCAAATTACTTCAAGTGTGCATATAATATTTGAAGAGTTCCCTCGATTTCTCCAGGATCCCATCATCAGATCCTGACTTGATGACGATGGGATCACCTGGAAAGTATACCAATCCTAAAAATATCCAAATCACTTCAAGTGTGCACATAATATTTGAAGAGTTCCCTCGATTTCTCCAGGATCCCATCATCAGATCCTGACTTGATGACGATGGGATCACCTGGAAAGTATACCAATCCTAAAAAATATCCAAATCACTTCAAGTGTGGATATAATATTTGAAGAGTTCCCTCGATTTCTCCAGGATCCCATCATCAGATCCTGACCTGACGTCAATGGGACTACCTGTGAAATATAAACAAAAAAGAATTTTCCAAATTGGTCCAGGCGTCTTTGAGTAATCGGGAAACATACAAAAAAATAAAATTTAAGTCGGTTAAAAATAATGTTTATTGAAAAACAATAACAATAATAATAAATATTATTTGGTATACAAAGTGGACTACCCATAAAATATTTTCTATAGACAACCATAAAATATTTTTTATAGACAACCCAGTCGATCGTTGTCTCCAGATCTACCAGGCAGCGTGGCCAGAATACTGGCGGCATTACCACGTTGGACGCAATACTCATCAGCTGTGCAAAATACCGGCCAGAATGCTGGTCACATGTATACTCTTAGCCTCTTGGCTAAATCCCAATATATTGTATCTGTCCCTGGTCCCAAAGGCAATTTTACCGTGAAGTTTTTTTTTTCTATTGTACGACGGGGAAGCGCTTGGCCTTCATCTCACCTGGTTACAAGTTGAGATAAGGCCGAATTGCTGTTATGGCGACAGAATTAAGGGGATGCCTACATCATAGTAGCTTTATGCATGCAAAGTCTCAGCCCGATCGGTTTAAAATTGACAAAGTTTCATACAAACTTTCATCCCCTATTTTATCCCCTTGGGGGTAGAATTAATCAAAATCCTTTCTTAGCTGATGCCTACGTCATAACATTTGCCTGCATGCCAAATTTCAGCCCGATCCGTCCAGTGGTTTGTGGTCATTTTATATATATAGTATTAGGTCCTTACATATGAAATTGGCGTTTTGTATGGGAGGAACATAAATGCAATTTTTTCATATTAAAATATATTTTATTAATCAAAGTATGTACCATTGCTATCTATACACTTTTGCCATCTTATAGGTAGTTCATTGATCCCTTTACTAAAAAAACCATTCGGACGGGAATCAATGAAATCTTTGAAAGCGGTTTGGACTGCCTCATCGGAATTGAATTTTTTTCCTTGCAAGAAGTTATCCAAATTTCGAAAAAAATGGTAATCTGTTGGAGCAAGGTCCGGAGAGTACGGTGGATGTCTTAGACATTCCAATTGAAGCTCCTCTAATTTGGTAGTCGTCTGTTGGGCCGTGTGTGGTCTAGCGTTGTCTTGAAGCAGCAGTGGCGTAGAGCGATTGAAAAGTCTCGGTTGTTTAACAGCGAGCTTTTCCATCATGGTTTGCAGTTGCTGACAATAGACATCAGCCGTAATCGTCTGACCAGATTTAAGAAAGCTATAGTGTACGACACCGGCACTAGTCCACCAAACGCTTACAAGTAACTTTTTTTGAGTCAATTTTCGCTTGGGGCAAGATTTTGCTGGTTCACCAGGGTTCAGCCATTGCGATGAGCGTTTACGATTATCGTACAGGATCCACTTTTCATCACATGTAATGATCCGATTTAAAATTCCTTCATTATTGTGCCGGTTGAGTAATGTAACGCAGCAGTCGACGCGCGTTTGTCGGTTTGCTTCACTCAATTCATGAGGTACCCACCTTTCAAGCTTTTTCACCTTCCCAATTTGCTTCAAGTGGATTAAAACGGTTTTGTCACTAACACCGCAGCCTGCAGCTAACTGTGATGTGGTTTGCGATGGATCTGCTTCCACAATAGCCTTCAATTCATCATTATCATCATATTGTTCTGCAGGTCGAAATTTCCAGAACGAAAGCGTTGAAACCAAAAACGCACCGTGTTTTCTTTTGCGACACCACCACCATACACATCATTAATCCTTCGAGCCGTTTCTGCAGCACTGGTTCCACCGGTGGAACTCGTACTCGTAAATAATGCGATATTTTAAGTTTTCCATTTTGTGAAATGAGTGACGCAGAAAAAAAAGCAAAAGAGAAAAAAACAAATGAATTACGGTTTTCGAAACACAAATGCATGAGTAAATAGCTGTTTAAATTTGAATTTGGAATTCCTAACCAAAGAGGAGATATTTAAGATCAAAGTGGCCAGTACAACAAAACGCCAATTTCATATGTAAGGACCTAATATATTATACTATATAGATAAAAAATATACTCTATATATATAAAATATACTATATATAAAATATACTCTATATATATATATACTTGTATTACCTATATATATACTCTACCACTTCATGAGATATAGCCCGCTGATAGACAGATGGACGAAGGCTCAGTAATGTGGACTGTGGATCTCGTTGGCACCTTGTGGTTACGAAACCCTAAAAGCTACGTGCCAAAATCATGTTCTATCTAGTAGTCGGCTTCCATATATGTTTATTCATATGACACCATTAACTATAATTTATATAAATTCTTCCGTACCTAGGTACAGTCGCGCTCAAAACTGTTAGTCATACCTTACAGGTCATGAATGAATGAATGATCATTCTTCATTGTATAGCAAATATTTAAAAGACAATTGTTAGTGAATTGTTTCGTGAAGAAGAGGTCTCAAAATGATCTCGAAACGTCAGCAAATCGACGTAAAAATTTTGTGGTAATAACCGTTTCATTTATTTGACAATTGTTAGGTTCCGTCTTACGCTACATCAATAGGTACTTTTTTAATGAAGTTCGAAAACCTCAGTCTAAATTGGTGGGTGTTTTTTGTAAAACGGGGAGGGTCTTGGCCTTCATCTCACCTGATTTTCGAGTTATGATAAGGAATCCTCAGCAAACTGAGGCACTGGCCATCTTAGCTCTAAATGCCGGAACACAAAAAAATAATAAATGTTGTTATGTTGACAAAATGGTAAAAATAAATTGGGCAATAGTAACGATTTGGTTTTGGGTTTGTGGTTATGGACATGGCTTCGTACTAGCAAAGATGATAAATAAGTTTAATACCTACCCTAGTAACCACAAGTACAACAAGCATCATAGCTCAGTTGGTAGTAGTGACAGTAGTAAAAAAACATTACCAGGCAGCGAGTAAAAAAATGAATTCTTCTTGTATTACCAAAAAGAGTTTTCTTTGGGGCTATATGGCGCTGTATATTTCAGTTATTAATATAATAATATATATATAATATAGGACATTACTTTTTACACAGCGCCATCTAGCCCCAAACTAAGCATAGCTTGTAATATGGGAACTAGATTACGGATAGAATACTTAAATACTTTTTTTAAATACATACTTACTATATGATACTACTGACACCCAAACACAGAACAAACATCTATATTCATCACACAAATGTTTGTCCTGGGTGGGAATCGAACCCACAGCCTACAGCGCAGAAGGCAGAGTTACTACCAACTGAGCTATGAGGCTTATTAGTGTTTCTGACTGAAATAAATGACTTACAATGACTGCTACACCACATCGACATTTATAATATGTACCTATAACATTAATAATTAGTGTAAAATATTAATCTGATACCAAAAAAATATGGTATTTATTATTTATTAATTTAATATACTATGAATTAATAAATACTGATTATAAAAATACATTTCTGTGCTCGATAATACATTATGCACTTACGTCACAAATCAATGTGTTAGAGGGCAAATGTCGTATTAAGATAATTGCAGTAGGGCAAACAGGTATAATATGATTAAAATGAGTCATATAATTAATTCGCAGACTGAAAATAAAAAGGAACAGGCTAGCATGGTATTGACATCCGGAGGGACGAAAGCCACGTTTCAAGAAACATTTGAGTTTGAATTTGGAAGGGTATAGGAGTAGAGGGATGGACGAAAAAGAGAAGAAAGAAAGAGAATGTATTGCGTCAATATGGACATGTTTGTGAAAGGTTGATGAGCTTACGGCTGATAGTATAGAATGGATGAGAAGAACAAGTTGTGCCGACCAGGCAAAACGGGATAACGACAGGAAGATGATGATGAATCAATGCGCAGTGTTTAACCTACTCAACTAAGTTACTGCCTGCGTGTTCCATAGTTATTTGTTTTGTTGGGAGAACAAACAGTACTTTTTTATCGTATGGGTTTGCTCTTGACATTTAAACTTGTCTAGCTCTAAGCCAGAGAAAGGATGAGATCGACGATAGAGCGAGCTTCAAGCGAGCTTCTTCTTCTTCTTCCTTACAAGCATGGACGAATATAGTATTTATTCGTCCATGCGGGATACAGCGAACCGTTTGGCGGGACAGGACAGAAAGGAGGTTGGTCGCCAGGCGGACTCTTACGTGTTGGTACTTGCAGTGTTGTAATTATTCACCCGTAACCGATAGCAAAAACCAGCGATTCCGTTGCCCGGGGTAGACCAATAAGGGATAAATCATACTAACCCCAATTTTCCCCCACCAATACATACCACGTGCACCTTTTTAACCGACTTCAAAAAAGGGAAGAGGTTCTCAATTCGTCGAAATCTTTTTATTTTATTCATGTTCTCCGAATACTCGAAGAACCCTGGACCGATTTGGAAAATTATTTTTTGTTTGAAAGGGTATACTTCACAGGTTGTCCTATCGTCATCAAGTCAGTATCTGATGATGGGATCCTGGAGAAATCGAGGGAACTCTACGAATATTATAGGCTCACTTGCAGCGATTTGGGTATTTTTATTAATATATTACCTCAAAAGTAAGGAAAATACTGACCCCTTATAGGATCACGCGGCTATCTGTCTGTCCGTCCATCCGTCATCAAAATAATTCGAAAAAATGCGTCATATGGTAAACGAAATTGCATCATATTCTTCATTGAAGTTGGTTTTCTTACTAGTTTTTAAAACGAAATTATTAGGCAACATTTTTTCTTGTTCACCCAGTGAGCTGGTTGCCAAACGCTTGGCTTTAATAAAAAAAAGTGTAGCTCTTTCTGTGGCTATATCAGTGCAATCTTCAGGGTATTATTCTTTTTCAGACCGTTACCCATCTTAAGGTGATGCTACATATAGCGATCGGGATCCTTCTAGGCCTTCTGTTCGCTAAGTCCGGCAGTGACGGCTCGAAGGTCTTCAGCAATCTGGGCTTCATGCTGTTTTCTGTCGTCTACTTAAGCTACACTTCACTAATGCCTGCTGTACTTAAATGTAAGTTTTTATTTTTTTCTACTTCTTGGAGACGGAAAAAACAAGCAGCCTAATTAATGTTCAGTGCTTTTTTTTTATTGTACGACGGGTAAGCACTTGGCCTTCATCTCATCTGGTTACAAGTTGAGATAAGGTCGAAGGTGGAGGCGCACTTCACCCGGAATCCTTGACAAACTGAGGAACTGGCTATCTTACCTCAAAATGCCAGAACACAACAATTTTAGAATTGATATTATAGCTCGGCAGGCGGACTAAAACAAAGCCTTACCACCAACCAAACCAAGCACAATAGTACTCCCCTGGGGATTGAACCCGGGACCTCTGGATCTGAAATCGGTGGGTTGAACCACTAGAACACAGAGGCGGTTAAAATCTCTTGCCTATAACAAAGCTTTACTGCGTAAGTCACATCCACAAAGAAAATGACATACGCGGCACGGAATTGCGCCCGTCAACTTGAGTCATAAAGGCCTTGCGTGCCGTAAAATTTCACCGGCAACCTTAAACAAACAGAAACAGCAATGCTGTTTGGCGGCCGAAATAGGTATGGTGGTAGTACTTCCTCGGACGAGCCCTTTCACTAGGATTTCTACTACTCTGGAAGCACTCTTGTAACCAGGTGAGATGAAGGCCAAGTGCTTGAGGTCTTACGATATCCTAACAATAATGACAGATTTGTTGAATGAAATAAATCTTGACTTCGCGGCTTGCTTGGGCATTACCTAGGCGATGATGATGCCTGCTATGAGATAAAAAGGAATTCGATATGAAAATAGTTTATTGAGAAAGTATGCAGTTGAAATTTCAAACACCAAACCTGACATTAACATTTCAAACTACATGATGTACTGAATAAAAATATGTGACTTTGACTTGACTTTGATCAAAATCCATCAAGCGGTTTGAGCTGACGTGCGCACCAAATTTTTTAAAAAGTGGTGGCCTTTGGTTGGTGCTTTTTAACCGACTTCAAAAAAGAGGAGGTTCTCAATTCGTCGGAATCTTTTTTTTTGACATCAGGTCAGGACCTGATGATTTCCATCATCCTGGAGAAATCGAGGGAACTCTTCATCTTATATGCACACTTGAAGTGATAAGGATATTTTTTTAGGGTTGGTATACTTCCCAGGTGACCCCATCGTCATCAGGTCAGGATCTAATGATGGAATCCTGGAAAAATCGAGGGAACTCTTCAAATATTTAAGGCACACTTGAAGCGATTTGGGTGTTATTGGGTGGATTACCTCAAAAGTAAGGAAAATACGGACCCCATATAGGAAAACGCGTCTGTCTGTCTGTCCGTCCAGCTGTCATCAAAATATTTGGAAATAATACGTCATCCAAGTAAACGAAATTGTATTTTTAGTTTATAAAACGTAATTATTAATTATAATTGCATTGTAATAATAATTGATATTGTAATTTTGTTCGCAGTTCCTCTGGAGTTATCGGTTCTGAAGAAGGAAAACTTCAACAACTGGTACAATCTAAAGACTTACTACATAGCTACACTTGTAACTGGCATGCCCTTACAGGTAAGGCCGAACAGGCTTGGCTAGTCTGACCATGTTTAGATAACACATAACGCTATAAGACTGCCCGCACACTTTTTTTTTTGAAGTAGCACTTCCACTTACACTGCCACTACTTTATACTATTTAACTCTACACTAACTCAAAAGGTTTAATTATTTTCAGTCTTCTCACTGTTTTTGTGTTGTTGAGCAGCTGGATTGCGATACACGATATCTCAAGGTTCCAATCCTCACCTTGCTAAAAAACTAGACACTAGGCTTTGAGATCTCGTGTTACATTTTTTTTTTTAAGAAACCTCAATAATGTAGTAAACAATATTATATATCCAATTGCTTTGGTTCACATCTCTCGATAATTTATACACCAAATTCTGTGTGTGAAATCCGGTATGCAACTTAATATGTTTTATACTAAGTATACGCGATAAAATGACTGAATAATAAATATAAGGAAATAAAAAGGTCAACTTTTATTTGTAACATCACACTGTTTTTATTATATCAACATAAACCTCATAAAAATCGAGTAGCGCATTATTAAAAACCACCACAGAATAATATGCTGCTTTATAGAGTTCCGTAACAAATGGGCACCAACGGGACCCTATTGTTAAGCCTCCGCTGTCCGTCCATCCATCTGTCTGTCTGCGGGCTTTATCTCAAGAACCGTAATTGGTAGGTATACAGCAAATACAAAAAATTGGCCAAGTGTGAATCGGGTCAGCTCACAAATGATCCAGAACAAAATGTATACAACCGGCTTTGCCTTGAAATGTGGGTTGTCATGTGAAAAATAAACTGGCCATATGTTTATTTTTCTTTTCCTTGATAGGTCCGAGACCCAAGATCTACTGCTAAGATCTAGTTGCCTAGAGCATACCTATTTGAGCCTTTTGGGGTCGAAACCTTGGGTCCGTGGGGAGCCGGTGCCCTCCGGGTTTTCAAAAATCTTGCGGGGCTTTTGATTGAGGCGACACGTGACCCAAGGGCTGGCTTTTATTTAGGCTAGCAAATTAGCATAGCTATTCAGCGTGGCAATGCAGCCAGTGTCTTGGTCAAGCTTCCGTCTGGTAGTGGTCTGGAACAGTTGAGTTACCTATATAAACCTATATTCAACACTACTCACCGCAAAATACAAAACACACAAACATCGGCAAAATCTACATTCTCATATTTTATTTATTTTTTATGTACAGTAGTTTAAGAAAATATGTACAATTTTAGATTATTAGATATAGGTAATAGAAGCAAGAGCAACAAACATATCTGTGAGCTCATAATACAGGCTTTGTCCTAGTATGAGGAACAGAAATACCTAGGGTACAACTCTGCCACTATCACTGGTATTTAGATAATATAAGTTAAAATGTAGAAGGATCCATGGCAGTCCTTGTAACCCTACAATACAGGCTTTAGTCCTAGTGTAGGGGACAAGAACTTCCTAACAATTTTACAATAGAATATATAAAACATGTACCAGCTGTATCTTTCTATGAATAAATAATTTTTTATCTTTTTATCTTTTATCTTATCTATAGGCCGTGTGTAACCTTAGTAATCTGACTGATTCCTTTGTACATAGTTAGTTCAGTTGCCTGGGTATCGAAATGATTAGATCGTCGTTTTTCAGATAGCCTACAGCTTTGTATACTCTCTGCCTTCGTACTTCATATCGGACCAGCCTCACGAGTGGTCTCGTTTCATGATGTTTGTGCTGGCGTTGGCGACAGTGACGCTCCTGGCAGACGCTCTCGGAAACGTCATCGGGACTTGTATGAATCCAGTGGTAAGATCATCTTGAATTCTTTATTCAAAATGAATTAAAACCTTTTTACAAAACAGATTTTCTTATTTTGAAATTGTACCAAACCAGTCGGGAGAGTACTGTTTCCTGTTCTCCAGGAAGCAGGGCCCCAGTACAGTACAGTAATAGAATAAAAAATATGTGTTATAAAAATTTATGAATTTTATAATCCCATCAAAGTTATTAGCTAGTGAGCAATCCAGCCAGATAAACTAACCTACTTACATAGATATTCTCTGGATTATGGAGTGCTTAGTACGTAGTAATAATAATAATATTTTTTTATTTCATACTACACTGAATTCTTACATATTTTTAAAACGAATTTACACACTATGATAATAGTAATTATAACAATAAAAAAACTGGGACTGGGTGAAAACAAGTATCGAGGCTCGAGAGTGATTATTGAAGGATATATCTTCCTTCATTCATTCATTTCAGTAGTTTCAGTTAATTGTTCTCTATGTATGTAAGCGCCGTAGGCTGTGGGTTCGATTCCAACTCAGGACAAACATGTGTGTGATGACTAATCATGCAAGAAAATTATAGTTTAACAAAGATTATAGGTACCTATGGTTCTAATCTTGGTTGCAACATAAACATAATATGTACGAACAACTAAGCAAAACATTGAATATCGAACTGAAGTAACCTAACTTAAAATAAGATCGGGGATATCTAAACGGTAAAATATCGGAAATAACGAAAAATATCGGTTATTTTAATAGCATCTAATTCGAACTTATGGCGAAGTAGGTTGTTAGGGGTTTTTTCTCGTGAATCTACTGGAGCATGTCCACGAGGGTATCTTATTTTTTGTCGTCCTACTGTTTTTGTATGATTGCACGTAGAAACAACATACTTTTAACCAACTTCCCGTAGAGGGAGGTTCACAATGCGGACGGATTTTTTTAATTCCCATTGTTTGCTGACAAAAAAAAATTTTGGAGCTGACTAAAGCCAATAACCAAAATAGGTCCATGTGCGTAGTTGCTTAGGAATAATTAGCTGAGGGTTATGTATTTTGCATGAATAGTAAAATATGTTTATGAGAATGTCGTATAAAATACGTAAATTTTTCATAATAATGTCCAAGTCTAGCTCTGCCTTCTGAGCTGTAGGTTATGGGTTCCATTCCCACCCAGGTCAAATATTTGTGTGATGAATATAGATATAGAATATTGTTTGTTCTGTGTTTTGGGTGCTGTAATGTATGATAAGTACCCATATATTTACAAAAAAAAAGTCTTAAACTAGTATATCCAAAATCTGTACCATATTACAAGCTTTGCTTAGTTAGGGACTAGATGGCGCGTGGGGGTTGGGGGGTGTTTGGTCCTCCAGACCTAAGTTCGCATCTTGCTGCCACTGCAGATTCTTCTGAGGAGATGGTGCGTCTCAGAAATATGTAGCGGCTTTTCAAATGAGCGCGAGGGATTTCGTAGCCATTTAGAGGGTAGGGGGGTACATTTACGGGGGGATTATGACAATATTAATTGTTATGCACAAAACTTAAATAAGACATTCTTTAACAAGACATACTACTGAACATGGCATTGAATTTGGTTACCTGCGTAAAAATAGCAAAGAGGTCGAAATAGAACTCTATTCTAGCCCATGAATAAATTAAAAAAAACTATTTGAGTCAGGTTCTAAATAGCCATCGCCTATTTCTGTCTAAAGTACATATCACGGTATTTTATTGGTTCCATAAACACCATAATAATGGTGTTTGGAAATCTATACTGCTATATAAACCCTCGCGGCTTCTTTCACATTTAACATACACACAACCATTTTTTGTGACTACCATCTCAGAACTGGCTACAATACCATGCGGCAATAGCATACTTTTATTGTATCTTATTTATATACTGCGGTACCTAATAACTACACATGATATGTGTACCTAGTTGGATTTTGATAATTTGGTAAATTTAAAACAACACAACGTATAACAAATAACAACAATAGTTTTAATCAATGATGTTTCACATCATCACATAGCATCAACAGCTCATCCAATCTGGACAGAGCCTCCTTCAAAGCTGGAGGGTTAATTCATTCCATGGGATGATTAGGTGGGGATGATTCTTAAGCAGTGATCGCCACGGTATGATGTGCAGTAACTGAGCGATCTTTGCTTCTAGAAGCTAAGAATCTCTATAAATTCTGTCGGTTAGTAGACGTAGGTACCTACCTACCTAATTAAAGATACCTAGGTAAGAACATAGGCACTTAATAATTAAAGCTGTCTGCTGGCTGTCAAACATATTAAATTAACATTAAGTAGCTACTTAGTTCTTTAGCAAAAAGTACCCTGATTGCCATAATGTAGAAGTTTTTATTGGAATTATTCATGTAACAAGTTTTATAAACAGGTTGGCTGTGTCGGTACGTGTTTTTCACATTGAGTTGATTTTGTTGCTATCTACTAGTTAGGATGAGGACGTATTTTTTTCTTCTTTTAAATCCGATAAAACAAAATAAAGCCAAACTAAAAACAAAATTCAAATCGTTCTAAAATCGCCGGGCTGTCCTCTGGCCGTGTGACCTTTTAAACGATTCCGCCATTTTATTTTTTATTATACGACAGGGAAGCGCTTCGCTTGATTTCACTTGATATCAAGTTATGATAACGCTGAAGGTGAGCACACTTCACCAGAAGCTCGGAATCCTCAACGGACTGAGGATCTGGATATAATTATAATTTTAAATGCAGGAACACAATAATTATAATTTTTGCTATAAATTAAAATATAAAATATGTATTTTCATTCAAGGTGGACTTTAAAAAAGTCCTACCACCAACCAAACCGCACACATTTGTACCTACCACCCTGGGTGGATATCCATTGATTGGAGATTGAATCCAAGAAGTTTGGGTGAACCATTAGATGATTAGTCTATAGAAGCGGTTAAACCCTTATTTGTCTCCAGCGTTTATATATATATAGCGTTTACCTTTGTGGTCTAGTGGTTCAATTCACCGATTTCAGATTGAGGGGTACCTACCGGGTTCGATCTCCAGAGGAAGTACAATATTGTGCTTGGTTTGGTTTGTGGTAGGACTTTGTTTAAGTCTGCCTGGCTAGCAACCACCATCTTACCTAATTTTGTCGCCATAGTAACAATTCTAAAATTATTGTGTTCCTGCATTTAGAGGTAAAATAGCCAGTTCCTCAGTTTGTTAAGGATTCTAGGTAAAGTGCGCCTCCACCTCGCCTTTTCTTATATTGTAGTTAGGTGAGATGAAGGCATAGGGTCAAGCGCTTCCCCGTCGTACAATAAAAAAAAACTTGTACAACGGAACTCTTTCCACAGAACGGAACATTCATCGGGGCTGTGATGACGTGTGCTATGCTCCTCTTCACGGGTTACCTAGTCCTGTTCCAGCATATGAGTGCGGTGATGCGCGTGATATCCAACATATCCTTCATGAAGTACGCATACGAGGCAATCCTACTCACCGTCTACTCGTATGGACGTCAGCCGTTAGAGTGCCCTTTGAACAAGGATTATTGCCATTTGAGGTAAGGGTTGAGAAGTTGCGAATGCCAGCATCGGCATCTGGTCACTATTCTCCCAACGATGTCAGCTAATACTGTGTTCTGTCGGTGCGTAGGTGAGCCAGTGTCTCTTCGTGAAAATAATAAATAAATACGGACATTAATTTTACACCAGAAAAGCTCACTCTATCGTAGAATTAATCCTTGCTTCGAGTTACACAAGCCTAGAGGTCAAGAGCTTACCCATCAAATTTTATGTAAATAATAAAGGTACTTGGAGCATTACCATAATTTTAGAGCATTTTGACCATGGTACATAGGCTCAGATTCAGATACAACATAAAATTCAGAGCAAAAGACATAAACGCGCTCCTTTCATTGGGCACAAAATATGTTCTTCCTCAGTTTATTTTACGGTGTTGTGTACCTACCTATCCGCCCATTTATGGCTTACCTATTACTAACAACATGGCTTGTACTAAATGCATTTTCAATATTTTTTTTCTTTCCCCAGATTCCCTCAAGAGATCATGAAAGAGTTCAGGGTGAAAGAAAACGACTATTGGTTGGATATCGCCATTTTAATCGGAGAACTTCTTGTACTGCGGCTTTTAGCATATTTTAGTTTAAGACGCACTATAAAACGATCTTCATAGTAAAAGTAGGAAGGTACTTAAGGACAATTTATGAATAAGATAATGCTACCTAAATAGGAAGGTGTTCAGCTAGTTATGTGAGTTGAAAACCTATCAACTTTATGACTACCCTGGTGACTAATGTCTAGTAAGTCTACCTTGAAACGACTAGTTATTCTGGTTTAATGAAGTTTTTATAAGTATACAAAGACAAACATGATATTATAATTGTACACAATTAAGTAGGTAGGTATATACCAGTGGTGTTGTGTAGCAATAACAAGATAGGGCTAAGGACAACGTTTAGGTACCTAGTAAGTATTTATGTAGGTTTACTGTCATATAAAATAGAACCCTATCAAGAAAAACCAGAAAAAACAAAAATGCGTGAATTACAAATGAGGTTCTAAAACTTTATGCAGGTTTGTTACGTTTCAAGTGTGACGTATGCCAATGACATGACAAAATGACAATACAAAATGGACGCTTTTCTCCCAGCACGGTCTAAAGGAAATAAATAGCAGTCGTCTCTTGTGGGCGATCAGTAGAAATTCGGTATGCGCTCTCCTCCGATTTGTTTTTAATTTTGGCATGAAATCAGTGGGGTCAGTCGGGGTAAGTGAGAAAATATAACAACTTTTAGGTTTTCAGAATACTTACTTATTCAAAAGATGTAGGTATTCTTTGAATGTAAGTATAATATATATTGTACACTACCAAATTAGTGATGAGATCTTGCACTTCTAGCAGTGTGCTCGTAAATATAAAAAAGTACATTTTGAACACAAAATGTCAGTCTCATATCGAAATACCTATATTAAGTATAAATCTATTATATTAATATATATCTATAATACTTATATCAAACATTACTGCAGTTCTCTTAATTTCTTGCTTCGGAGGCAGCACAATTTTGACATTATGAATAGAGTAAATCATAATAAAATCTGGTTTAGGAATACGTTCTTCTTAAAAACATAAAACTGGTTTCCATCCTTGCTTTGATGAGTTGTAATAGTGAACCCTTCTCTATAATAAAGATGCATCATAATTAGGTATACACTTAGATTCATCTTGTCTATAGGACAACTCGCCTAACTTATCACTATAAGTCGTGTTTGGGCAAGTAATTTCGTGGCATTTTGTCTCAGTTTTATATTCCACCGTGTCTTATATTTTCCCGCAGACACGTATATATAGATTTTTGTTTTATTGTACGGCGTGGAAGCGCTTGGCCTTCATCTCACCTGTTGAGATAATGCCAAAGGTATCTTACCTCTACATGCCGGAACACATTTTTTTTATTGTTGTTATGGCGAATTGGGTAGTGTCAGAATTAGGTAAGATGGTGGTACTAGCCAGGCGGACATAAACAAATACTTCCCCTGAGGATCAAACCGGGACCTCTGGATCTGAAATCGGTGGGTTAAACCACTGGACCACAGAGGAGGCTAAAAGTTTTTCCACTAAATCAAAGTTTTTTTGTCGTGCGCAAGCAAACCATATAAATAATCAGCCAGTCGCCTGCGCAGTAAACCCTCCGCCGACCAGAAGTCACGAGTAGAATGGAGTGATTCGATACTATTTGGTCGCAAGTAACGTGTAACGTATCATTATTTTATTCATATCACCCCGACTGACCCTATCTGATTTACGAAATGTAACTAATTAGATATGTGACTGTTTAAAAAATCCACTCTGATATAAGTACCTATAGCTGCTTGCCATTTAACTTAATAGTTTGACACAAAGTTTTGTCGATATAACCCTTTTGCATTTTCTATGTAGGTACGTATTTTATATCCGTTTGAATTAAAGTAAGATTCTAATTCTACCATGGACCTACTACCTACCAACGCCAGGGCAAAAACGGCGTAAGTAAGTAAATCTCAATTTATTATTATTATTAATAATAATGTAGATAGGAAGGTACCTAGATTGAGATTACTGAATTAATAATTATAAGTAGGTAGGTAGATATGTACCGATACTAATACCTATTATATTTTACTTATTATTATTATATATATTACATTTTAAAGACGGGTGTGGTAGGTATGCTTTCGCAGGTAGTAGGTATTAGGTATAGTTTGATTATGCACAAAATAGCTAGGTGTTTAATTAAGTGAGGTAGGGTATAAGGCTAGATAACTGGTAGGTTAGGTTAGGGTAGTAACTATAGGTTAGTAAAGTATCGTAATAGATACACTTATCTCTCTACCTACCTTTTGAATATTGTGTGAGCTTAGAAAGATTCTGTGATATTATACAATAACATCAAACAAGCGTTTTGGAGCCTAGTATTTACTACATAAGTAGGTATAGTTAGCTAGTGTACCAACCTACCTAGTAGGTACCTAATTAATTACTTTGGTAGGTAGATACCTGCATTAAAGGTTACCGGCTTAGAAATAATTTTACTTTAATTCACCCAGAATCTACCTACCTATTACAATGTAGGCGCGTTTGATTATAATTTGACTTTTTAATTTGCTTCAATTAAATAAATGGATTCAACCCCCAAAAGGTTTTTCATTGATTTGTAGGTACCGTATATGTACAGAGTTTTCGTCGAAGACTCTAACATGATTCCTCAACAATTAGTTAATCTTTTTTAGGTTCAACGAGTTGAACTCACTGGATTTTTTTCTGAAATTATTTCAGCTTTAATACTTAGTAACTTTGTTAAAGTTGAAAAAAAACGGAATATTTTATTTTTTAAATATAATTTTATATTCTTGCTTATGAAACTAATTATATCGGTAGCTGCGTGTTTTAAGTAGGTAGGTAGCATCATTTTTTTTTTTTATATATTATGAGCTCGTACTATGTAAAATAAGAGCTACAAATATAATATTTGGGTACATGAAACTTTGGTTTTTTGTCTTGCATATGGTATTTTTGATAACACGATTGCTGAAAATTTTCTCGAAAAAAAAATATCTGAAAATTGTGTGTTTTGCATTTATATCCTTATTTATATCTCTGAAACGGTGCGACACATCCGTGTAAATTTTTAATCAACAGGTAGATTTTATACAGTTCCTCCAGTCACTGTCGTGTCTCAGTTGACCACCTAGGTAGGTAGTTATATTCGTTAGCATTCTTATAACTATACCTACCACGGTATAGGTATGGGTATGAGTACCTATTATAGTAATGGTAACTGACATACCTACCTATCTTTCCCACCATCTCATCACTTTAACACCGGTTGTTGTTGACAAGCAAATTTAAGAACTTAGCGTAGTGCAGCACCTCTTCAGGTTTTTTATTGGTAAAAATATGGTTTGCGTTTGACCAAAAGCTCACTTGAAAAACAAGTAGAAACCTAGGTAAAGTGTGGCCTAATATGGAGCACGCCTGTCCAATAGGAACCTACCTATTTACTCTGGTCCGGACTTGAAGACTCCAAGATTTTTATTTATTTTTTTATTGTACGACGGGGAAGCGCTTGGCTCTCATCTCACCTGGTTACAAGTTTAAATAAGGCCGAAGGTGGTAGCGCACTTCACCCGGAATCCTCAACAAACTGAGGAACTGGCTATCTTACCTTTACATGCCGGAACACAACAATTTTAGAATTGTTGTTATGGCGACAGAATTAGGTAAGATGGTGGTAGCTAGCCAGGCGAACCCAAACAAAGTCCTACCACCAACCAAACCAAGCACAATATATTACACCCCATGGGGATCGAACCCGGGACCTCTGGATCTGAAATCGGTGGGTTGAACCACTAGACCACAGAGGCGGTGTAACTACCTACCTACTAGTGCGCTACGTTATTCATTTTGTTGTGTATCTGTACTGTACCTACTACCCCAGACTAACTAATAGTACAACGTACTACCTTTAATCTAGCCTATCTACCTACCACAAAATAATTCTAAACTGAAAATTTCTACTACCTTTCGTTTGGGTTGTAGATTGATTTATTTGTCAGTCAATCATCAATGACACGAATATAATTTACCAATTTTCAAAAAAAGTAGGAGGTTCTCAATTCGTCGGAATCTTCCCCGATAACTCGAAGACGCCTAGACCGATTCAGGTGGTCCCTGATCTGATGAAGAGATCCTGGAGAAATCGATTTCACACTTGAAGCGGCTTGCGTATTTTTAGGGTGCTTCACCTCAAAAGTAAAGGAAAAACGGACCCCTTATAGAATCACGCGTTTAATCATTTTTAAACCTAGTCGTTATTCCTGATAAACCTAAGTCGCCAAAAGCCTTTTAGTGCAGTTCTAAAACATTGCGTTTAGAGAGCTGAAAATTTCAGTCGTACTTACAGTTTTAGAATATACTAACATTAGATTGGCAATGGAGCGAGGACAAGACAAAAACTAATTACAAAACTTTTAGTGCAGTTCTAAAACATTGCGTTTAGAGAGCTGAACATTTCAATCGTACTTACAATTTTAGAATATACTAACATTAGATTGGCAATGGAGCGAGGACAAGACAAAAACGCTCCCACGCCCACGCCTACGCCCACGCCCACGCCCTCGTCCTGAAGTATTGGTTTGAGATCTGGTAAATGAGAGCAAAACAGTTAAAAATATCAAGAAAAGAACAAAAATGAGCTGATGATAATGATTTACCTACATAGCCCCAAGCACAGTACAAACATCTACATTCATCAGAAAATGTTAGTCCCGGGTAGACATCGAACCCACAACCTACAGGGCAGAGCTACTACCAACTTAGCTATGATAATATTTAAATGGGCTTGCACATATCAGTCAATCACTATTAAAAAAATATATACACTGAACATTAAAAAAAAAATAGGTACACAAAACAAAACACACGCAGAAAACTAAATTCAATGTCTAACAAATTATTGTAAGACAAAATAAACACGTGAACATCGTGAAAAATGTTCACCCGTAAACACGTCGTCGAGACCGTACCTTAATTACACGACAAAACGGAGCATTGCGCTACGACGCAATATGTGATACTTTACGGCTAAAATATAATCAAATCAAGCATGTTGCCGAATATGATAATTCAAAAATTAATCTACGTGAATACACAAACCACCACCAGACATGTACATACCTACGTACGACTACTACAGGAACAAGCCGCGTCCACGCCCACGCCCACGCCCACGCCCACGCCCACGCCCATGCCCACGCCCACGCCCACGCCCACGCCCACGCCCACGCCCACGCCCACGCCCGATCCCACGCCCACGCCCACGCCCACGCCCACGCCCACGCCCACGCCCACGCCCACGCCCACGCCCGCTCCCACGCCCACGCCTACGCCCACGCCCACGCCCTCGTCCTGAAGTATTGGTTTGAGATCTGGTAAATGAGAGCAAAACAGTTAAAAATATCAAGAAAAGAACAAAAATGAGCTGATGATAATGATTTACCTACATAGCCCCAAGCACAGTACAAACATCTACATTCATCAGAAAATGTTAGTCCCGGGTAGACATCGAACCCACAACCTACAGGGCAGAGCTACTACCAACTTAGCTATGATAATATTTAAATGGGCTTGCACATATCAGTCAATCACTATTAAAAAAATATATACACTGAACATTAAAAAAAAAATAGGTACACAAAACAAAACACACCCAGAAAACTAAATTCAATGTCTAACAAATTATTGTAAGACAAAATAAACACGTGAACATCGTGAAAAATGTTCACCCGTAAACACGTCGTCGAGACCGTACCTTAATTACACGACAAAACGGAGCATTGCGCTACGACGCAATATGTGATACTTTACGGCTAAAATATAATCAAATCAAGCATGTTGCCGAATATGATAATTCAAAAATTAATCTACGTGAATACACAAACCACCACCAGACATGTACATACCTACGTACGACTACTACAGGAACAAGCCGCGCCCACGCCCACGCCCACGCCCACGCCCACGCCCACGCCCACGCCCACGCCCACGCCCACGCCCACGCCCACGCCCACGCCCACGCCCACGCCCACGCCCACGCCCACGCCCACGCCCACGCCCACGCCCACGCCCACGCCCACGCCCACGCCCACGCCCACGCCCACGCCCACGCCCACGCCCACGCCCGATCCCACGCCCACGCCTACGCCCACGCCCACGCCCTCGTCCTGAAGTATTGGTTTGAGATCTGGTAAATGAGAGCAAAACAGTTAAAAATATCAAGAAAAGAACAAAAATGAGCTGATGATAATGATTTACCTACATAGCCCCAAGCACAGTACAAACATCTACATTCATCAGAAAATGTTAGTCCCGGGTAGACATCGAACCCACAACCTACAGGGCAGAGCTACTACCAACTTAGCTATGATAATATTTAAATGGGCTTGCACATATCAGTCAATCACTATTAAAAAAATATATACACTGAACATTAAAAAAAAAATAGGTACACAAAACAAAACACACCCAGAAAACTAAATTCAATGTCTAACAAATTATTGTAAGACAAAATAAACACGTGAACATCGTGAAAAATGTTCACCCGTAAACACGTCGTCGAGACCGTACCTTAATTACACGACAAAACGGAGCATTGCGCTACGACGCAATATGTGATACTTTACGGCTAAAATATAATCAAATCAAGCATGTTGCCGAATATGATAATTCAAAAATTAATCTACGTGAATACGTAGTGAATGCGTACGCGGGTAGTTCTACGTTGTGTAGTAGGTAAATGCCCAGGATATTGAAAAAATATTTTAAAATCACACACTGCAACCACTACATGAGCCGTAAAAACTTGGAAAGCAAAATTATCTTCATTTACCGCGAGATTCACCCATATACTTAGGTATTCCTTACACTCTCACGAATATTTTAATGTATAACATCCTAAAATACATGAATTTACTAATATAAATAATTTACTTACTCAATTTCCAACTTCGATCAAATAATTTTTCAATGTTTTATGTATATAATATATATTGTAGTATAACATGCAGTGGTACACTCAAGGTACCGTATCGGCATTTCGTTTACCTAGAGACATGCCACTACCGATACATGGAATTGATTCCACAGTGGCACTAACTAACTTGCAAAAAGTGGGATTGCAGTGTGGCAAGCGAGTCGATAATTGAATCAGCTTATGAATAAACAGGGATCAGTAGTAAAATCAGAAGAATAATTCATTTCCATTCATTATATCATACGGAACGGCGTGAAAAAAATAATACAAATCTAGTGGTTGATTTGTATTATTTTTTTGCAAATAAATGAGTAAGTTAAGATTGTTTGCCGTTCATTTATTTAGTTCATAATTAGGGCCTATTTCGTTCAGAATTAGTTCCAAACCGTTCATAGTTAGCACCAAAAGCACATTTTCAATAGGATATTCGTAATTATAGCACATTTAGAAATAATTTAGAGAAAAAACAATCAATAAAGATGGTGCGTCACATATCTATCTAATGATACAATCAAAAGTATGGAGAATCTATTGCTTAGGAGCTTTGCAGAAAAATAAAACATGATGAATTCCGCTTCAACGTTCATCTATTGGTTCCGCTGCTCTACAACAACTCTGTACTAAATTGCGATGATAAAGTGCTTGAATTATAAGTACCTACTTAGTAAATAAGCCGTTAATGTATAATATAATAATTAATCTTCAAAGTAACAACACACCTCCTCTCACAAAAAAATATATTCCTCATACGACTATCGACTTCCAAGTCCCATTTATTTTTAATACCAAACACCACTAAAATCACGGCTAGGCCTAATTTATCTAAAGCATCTTTAGAAAAAGTTTCAGAGGCACTTCTACTAGGTATCGAATGGGATAAAAATAACTTTAAGTAACAAAGAAGTCGATCTATCACATTATTACATTATTTTATAGCACCCTCGGTGAAGTAGGTAGGTACCTAATAAAAGAACACGTTTCAACAAAGAAATTGAAACCCTAAAACTATCCTACTTGGTAGCGTAAACGCGGGAATTGATACGCTTGCCTATGGCAACATACAAATTACTTACGAATTATAGGAACGACGCCAGGGGTTCCCAAAAAAACCCGATTTATCCCAGTAAATTTAATTAAAGAAAACTTATAAAACATTAATAATCTAATTACGACTAAAAGTACATTCGAGCTCGAAGCGGGAGCTAGAAGTGAATCATGTTGCCGATGGCCGCGCCTCGTGTCTCGAGTCAGCATTCTCACGTTCGGATTCCGTAATTGCGCAATCGTCCAGTTAGCTTATTACATAGAGGTGATAGGTATAACACCTCCCCCTTCAGATCAACGACTATTTTTGAAAAATGGGAGAAAATGTCGTTGGCTTGCTCTTATTATCTGGTTCTGCATAGGTTGGTGTCTGAGCTAGTTCTATATCCGTTCTTTCATTCTTTTTCATATGTTGTAGGTAATATCTTCGACTTAGTATGACGGTGATGAGTACAAGTGCACCGGATATCGTAGTGTAGAAGGGTATGGTCGTATGGTAGATCGTTGGGGATTGATCCATCTGTATGGGCTCTTGTTGGTGGATCTTATCTTGAATATCATGTAACTTTTTCAGATTTACTGAGTTAACTTTTAGAGTGATGGCTGCAGGTGCTTCGTTTAGTTGAACAGGGATTTTGGTTATCTTCATGGGCTGTCCTTGGATGTGGTCGTTGACGTTGACGATAGTGAATTCGTTGGTGCGCAGCTTACAGTTGTGGGGTATCGTTGCTAGGTAGCTGCCGGTGAGGGTGCTAGATTCATCTCGTCCGCAGGTAAGGTGGACTTGAGTTGGTTGTGGGAACACGACGGCGTAGTGGCGGTCATCCAGTTTCTCCATCGCTGGTTTCGTCAGGCTGATGGTGGTCATTTCACAGGGTTTATTTTCAGTTATCTCGCCTTCGATGATGTTGCAGATGCAATCCGGCTGAGGTTTCAGTTGGTGATTCAGTTGCTCTTTACATATGTACCTTGTACCTGACTTCGGGCATTCAGCCTCTATGTACACGTGAATGTTACCAGTGATTGCTAGGAATGGGAAAGGTGGGATTATAGCCTGCCTATTTTTATTCGGTACGATAACTAACCTATATAAAGTATAACTAAATGGAGAGACTACGGGAAATTTAAAAGCAAAAACTAATTGATTTCCGTTAAAATAAGATGCTGGTATGATAACGTTGTAATACTCTCTAAGTTCTAAATCTAATAACTGATCTTTACTATAAAAAGATTTCAGTTTATCTAACATACCTTTCATAACGTTTATACCTATCATAGAATGATGAGTGCGCGAGGCACTACAAAAAGCTAGCGCATTTTCTAACCTACTTATTTCGCTTACCAAAGCACGTACGTTGTTGCTAGTTATTGACAATATTTGAGCGAATTTCGCAATTTTAATAAACTCGTGTCTTGGAAATGAATCGGGGTCAAGTAGCATCAGCAAAGTTTTATTAATTGCAACTTGATTTTCTACAATTTTAGTGATAATGTTATTTTGTTCATCCATCCAATCTTTGCTAAGACTGATATGATGATTTTGTTCGATAATTATTTTATCTTGATTTTTTCTTAGAACAGAAAGGGCATCGTTATACTTTACAGCATCTGTATAGTCTAGATTCCCAGTAATGCTCTTAATAACTGATCCAAGGCTATCCACTAAACCTCTTCTAAAACGAGTTGGCTCTAGGGTTTTTAATTGAAGCAAAGCGTTATCTAACTCGCTATTTAAGTGTTCTATCTGAGATTCATAGATAGCGTAGGTATTATTATCTACTTTACTTTTTATTTGCATTAGTTGCGATCTTACGAAGCTGATATTAGAGTCTATTTCTTTGAGGTCTATGTACTGTAAAAATGTATGATAATGAGTGGTTAGTCGCATGGGTCCTAGTTTAAATGGTAAGATTCCTGGTCCATCTCCGAGTCCTTCAAGTTTTATCTCTTGCCCCTGTGTCAGGCTGAGAACTAGTGCCACGATCCTGAAACAATTTCGCGGTCTTAGGGACTCGTTTGAGTCTATTTTTTGCAATAGGACCTTTTTTCCTGGATGTATAAATGTGAATAGGTAAGTCCGCTAATACAGTATCCTGTGTGTATCTAGGCGCGAGTTTAGATCTACTAGCGCAAGGATTACTGATAAAAATCTGTTGATCAGGCTGGTATTCCGCTTCAGATTCGCGGGATTTATTTCGTTGTTCAATGATCGCGGTCCTATATGCGAGAGATGTCTCGTTTATGAGGTCATAAACTTGTTTCATCTGTTCTCTATGTGTCTGTGTATACTGCTGTAGTAGATGTCCTGTAATGTCGATGTCAGTGGGATCGCGTGGGTCGGTATGTCCTAGTATGAGGTCATAGGGCTTACACTTAGTGAAACTATGTACTGAGCTATTATACGCGATCAAAGCGTAGGGCATTAAATTGATAACAGGCTGATCTTTTTGCTTTAACTTTAGTATGCGAAGATGTTCAAGTAGAGTCGAGTGAAAACGTTCTATGTTCCCATTAGCGTTAGGTGAATGTGCCAGGGTCCGATGATGGATTATCTTATGGACCTTACAAAACTCTGAAAACATCTGGTTACTAAATTCAGTGCCTTGATCGGTGATGATGGTGAGCGGTAACCCGTGGTGCGTGCTAAATGTTAATAAAGCTTGGATTACACTAAGCGCAGTACCGTCTCTAAGTAGGTAGGCTTGTCCGTACTTTGAGAATACGTCGATGAATGTTACGTACTTCTCGTTTTGAGCAGTGAAGCTGTCCATGTGAACTATCTCGAACGGCCTTGTAGCTGGTGGTACAATGTTGAGTTTTGGTCTGATTGGATTCCTATCATATTTAGCCTGTCCGCAAATGGTACAGTCATTTATGAACTTGGTAATGTGATCTTTCATTATTGGCCAGTAATAACGAGCAGATAGGGCTAGATAGCATTCGCTAATGCCACGGTGGTTAGTTTTGCCTTCGTGATAGTTACGAATGATTTCTTGTTGTCTAAGGTATTCCTTGACATTTTCTAGTTCCCTTTTTGCTAGTACCAACTTCATACATGAGCTCCTAAACTTTTCCTGTAATATTGGAATAATTTTGTACATGCCTAATGGAGGGTTGATAAGAATGCCAGTTTTGATTTTCGGGTTAACATATTCCTTGATAGCATTAATTAAATCCTCTTGTATATTAGATTCGGATAGTTGGATGGATGTACGTGTATGAGTGTCGAATGGCTTAGTTGCAGACACACGTTTCTTTACGTCACCTACTATTGTCAAGATCAGCTGTCGATGGAATTTGTTCAGGGGTTCGTCGGTAATGGGAATTTCAAGGATAGGGTTCTCACTGGATGTGTGAACAGTTTCAGTACGAGTGTCGGTGTCGTTGGCTACAGATAGGGGTAGTTGGGATGTATTACCGATCATAGAACTCGTCTCTTCATTACAGATCTCAACGCGGGAGAGAGCATCGGCGTTGGTGTTTTTCTTGCCTGGTTTATGTTCGGTTTCAAAGTCAAATTCGCTTAATTTTAATCGCCATCTTGTAAGCTTTGAATTTGGTTCTTTCAGGTTCATGACCCATTGCAAGGGTTTATGGTCAGTTAGGATCTTGAACTTACGGCCATAGAGATAAGGGCGAAAGTATTTTGTGGCCCACACAATAGCAAGTAATTCTTTCTCTATCGTGCTATAGTTTATCTCGCTTTCGTTTAATGTACGTGAAGCGTACGCTATAGGCTTATCGGAGCCTACCTTACCTTGCGAGAGGATCGCACCAATGGCGAAATTTGATGCGTCGGTTGTCAGAATAAAGTTACGGTCAAAGTCGGGGTATCTCAATATGGGATCGTTCGTTAGGAGGGTTTTACATTTCTCAAAACTATTAACGTAATCTGAGTCTAAGTTTATTTTTCTTCCTTTTTTGAGACATTGCGTCAGAGGCTTAGTGATCCTGGCAAAGTCCGGGATAAATTTTCGGTAGTACCCGAGGAGTCCAAGAAATTGTTTTATTTCCTTAGGTGTCTTTGGAATAGGGTATTTTTGGATAGCAGAGATCTTATCGGGGTTCGGTTTTATTCCCTCTCTACTGATGACATGTCCTAGGTACGCGGTTTCAAGTTTGAGAAACTCTGATTTGTCTAATTGTATTTTAAAATTCGATTCACGTAGCCTTTGGAACACCTTTTCTAAATTAATTATGTGTTCCTGTAATGATGTTGAAAAAACTATAATATCGTCTAGATATACGAGACAGATAACGTTTTGTAGGCCTCGAAGGACATTGTCCATGACTCTTTGGAAGGTGGATGGTGAATTTTTTAAGCCCATTGCCATTCGTAAAAATTCAAATTTACCATTTTCTACGCAAAAACCTGTCTTATGAATGTCCTCAGGGTCCATCTCGACTTGGTAAAAGCCGGATGCCAGATCAAGAGTCGTAAAGTACTGACACTTCCCTAGCTTGTCAAGAACGTCGGTGATGTTAGGAATTGGGTATTTGTCGTCAATAGTCTTTTCGTTTAGTTTCCTAAAATCTACGACCAACCTCCATTTCTGTTTTCCTGAAGCATCCATCTTCTTTGGAACAACCCAAATTGGCGAGCTCCACGCGGACTCGGAAGGTCTGATGATACCTTGGTCTAACATTTTTGTTATCTGATCCTGGACTTCCCCACGATGTATAAATGGATAACGATAGCTTTTAGTGTGAATTGGGACTTCGTCGTGAGTTCTGATTTTATGTTTAATTTTATTTGTGAAAGTCAATGCTTCACCATCAATGTAAAACACATCGGCGTATTTGGAACAAAGCGCGATTAAATTAGCTTTTTCCTCGGCGTTTAGGTGGTCGGTACGTAAGCGTGAAGTCACGTCCTTAGCGCGCGGTGACGACGACGGCTCGGTCTCGGTGCGCGTGCACTCCATAGAGAATAACGTCGCTTGCGTCGCGTGGTCTAGCGACAAAATTATATCGTTCTGAGTTGGATTTACTACTTCAACTATTCCGCGGCTCTTATTTACTGAAGTTATGCACTCGCTAACTACACAATTACATATTATTTGCTCTGGGACATGGACTTCGCCATCTGAGGCGTTAATAGGTAGCCTAAGTAGCTTAGAAGTCTCGGCCGGTATTATCGCTTCGTAGAGGTTCAGGTTACGCGAGTTGTAAATGCGAATACTGTTCAGCGCATTTTTAGTACTAAGTATTAGGTCTTTAAGGTCGAGTTTAGCTTCCCATTTAGTTAGTAAGTCCATACCTATTAGGCCGTCAAAATGATTATGGAACCTATAAACGAATAATTTAATTTCCTCTGAATCTTGAAATTCAGGGAAGCATGGAAGAGTTACAGAGTACTCATTCCTGCTTGTGGCGTGAACGTTGGTCACCTCGAACGGATCGTAGTCCAATGGTACCTGTGGGAAATATGAGTCCACGGCTTCTGGACTAATAAAAGACTGATTCGCGCCAGTGTCTATTAGGAAATTCAAAGGGGGGTTCGCTATGCGTATATAGGGTAGCTGTCTTTGAGTTTGTAAATTTAATTCTATTTTGATTTTTTTGTACTCAGAGCCTTGATAAAATCCTCATCATTTGAAGATTTATGATCTACTCGCGATGGTTCTCCTACTTCCTGTACGGTAACGTTACCGTCCGGATGGTAGTCATAGTCATTGGGGTAGGTATAATAGTCTCCATAATAACTGTCAGGATAAGCGCTATAGTCACCGTAGTCACCGTAGTCATAATACCCGTCGTAGTCGTAGCTATCACACTCATTCACGTTAACATCCCGTGATTTGAAGTAATTTGTTGGGGGTGGATTGCCTTGTTTGGCCCAATTCCATCCACTGGGACCTGCCTGTGCTGGTCTCTCCCTAGTTACAAAGTGGGATACACCGCTCATAGGCTTAGGGCCTTGGAAAGATGGTTGCGGTCTGGGTGGTATTTGAAACCCTCGTTGATAATTCGGCGATGGCGCACCGAATATTTGTTGAGTACGGGATAGCATACGTGGTTGGTTAAAAGGCACTTGAAACTGATGTTGCGGTGGAGGAGGTGGTTTATGCGTGTTTTGTGGAAGATGCCTAGAAGAGCCTGGCATATTAAAATGATTTGGCCTGAAGGGCTGAAGAGCCATACCCTGGGTAGGATGGCTTTGCATTTTAAAACCTATATTGGAAGAGTTCATCTTTTCATTTGGTTTTTCCGATGGCAGTAACGCATTCCTACTTTGGATATACATTGTATTCATCTCGTCATGCACATATTCTAGCGCTTTTTCTGTGGTTTCGGGGCGCATACATCTAATGCGTGATCCCAAGGGGTCCTTTAAACCACGTAAAAAGGCTTGGAGTGTTAGTTTTTTATACAGATCTCGTTTAGCCTGAATGGTAGTTGGCAAGGATTCATGCAATGAAACATAGGTCATGATCGTACTATATAGGTTCTGGCACCGCTCATAATATTCTTGGGGGGTGCTAGAGCCTTGTGTTAATAAAGCCAAATCGTTGTAGAGGGCGGTCTCGTCTCTTTGATCGGCAAAGTTGTTAATGAGTGAGCTACGAATGCTAGCCCAGTCATTCGGGATACCATTCGCATTCAGCTGTCGTGCTGCTGGACCAACGACCTTGTTAAGGATGCCGTTTAAAAGAGCTGAGTTGTTTAACTGACTGTCGTCCTGTCCATAAGTGGTCACTAGTTGATCGCATAAATCCACAAATCGGACTAATATGTGGGGATTCCCATCAAAATCGGGAACCAAGCGTAGGGCTTTAACTATTATATCTAAATTTGACATATTGGTACTTTCACTACTTTGACTACTGCAAGAAATATTTATATTACGTTTACTATCGAATAATTTATTCCTACTACTAATTTTAACTTTATATTTTCTGGGTCGAAAAATGATGAGATATTTTACGACTTGGAGGACTAAGAAAAAGGATGCAAGTCACTAGTAGATTCAGTGTACTTACATTAACTGCATCGGTACTTCTTGAGCTGCAATCGAAGTCTGGATTCCCCGGCGAACGCCTTTGATTTGAAAAACCCGGTTCAGCCTTGAAACGCCTATCTTCCAGGAAACGTGATTCCCGATATTCCTGGATAGACCCGGATCTTCCTACCGACTGCGCCAATTATAGGAACGACGCCAGGGGTTCCCAAAAAAACCCGATTTATCCCAGTAAATTTAATTAAAGAAAACTTATAAAACATTAATAATCTAATTACGACTAAAAGTACATTCGAGCTCGAAGCGGGAGCTAGAAGTGAATCATGTTGCCGATGGCCGCGCCTCGTGTCTCGAGTCAGCATTCTCACGTTCGGATTCCGTAATTGCGCAATCGTCCAGTTAGCTTATTACATAGAGGTGATAGGTATAACATACGTGTTTTTTTTCTTTATTGTACTACGGGCTTGGCCTTCATCTCACCTGGATACAAGTTGAGATCAGCCCGAAGGTGGAAGCGCACTTCACCCGGAATCCTCAACATACTGAGGAACTGGCTATTACCCCGCAAGTGCCGGAACACAACAATTTTAGAATTGTTTTTATGGTGACAGGATTAGGTAAGATGGTAGTACCTGTATGGTGTATAACAACTTGTTGAATTTTGTGTCGATTTTTGCCGTAGAGAACAGCTGAGATTGTTGGTACTTGAATCTCAGTGTGATATACCTACCGGGTGTTTACAATAACGTCATCTATTGAGAGTTAGCGGAACTAATGCCGACTATAGTTTAAGAAGATTTTCATTTTACTCCAATTTAGTTTTAAATTTAGCACTCAGTATTTGGGTATTCGAAAATTAAAAGCATACTACACTCCAGATACTTACTTAACTAAAATCTCACAATGCCTACAGGGTGCCTACAGGGTGAGATTTTTTACAGAGGCGAAGTCTGAAACCGTGAAAGTTATCGAAAAGTCATGTTAGGAGCTACGTACCCTATTGCCATCTGGCGACTTAGAATAGGAATTGAACGATGGGTGTTTTGCACAGTAAAGATTTCGATGAGGCGCAGAAGATGGGGCTCATAACTACAAATCACAAGTTATACTATAGTGAACAAGGTGTGTTATAAAGTTATAGTTGTATATTAATATTACACACCTTGATCACTTTGGTTTATAACACAAAATGTGTAAAAAAAAAGTTGCATCTATATGAAAAAAGCTGTCAAATACGGAATTGACAGAAGTAATTAACATAAATAATTATATACCTAAACAATGTTGAAAGACAAATAAAATTTATTTGTCTTTCAGTTAAAAGCCAATTTTTAAGTGTAGTTATTAAAATTTCAATAATCGTGATTTTGCATGTGTCATTTCATTACCAAAAATATCAAGGCTTATGTGGTTAGTTTAAAAAAGATGTCTTGCTTACATAGTAATGTCAATTAGTCAATTACTGCTAATTAGCTGCTCAGTCAGCTAGTTGTGGTCAGAGGGGTATTCAAAATAGCCTGAGGCATTCGTTATACGGCAAAGTAACAGAGCTATGCTATTCTTTGATTCTATACTCTTTGGTATTCAGAACATAATTCATATTATATTCTCTTTCTCTAAAACATACGGCGAAAAAAAAACAATAGCCTCCTACACAAAAAGTAAACATTCGAGTTCAATCAACTAACTTTTATCTCTTCTAAATCTATTAACTGCGACATTCGCGTTGCGTTAATTCATTACGTAATATAAGAATAATCCTACCAGAATGTAAGATTTTTGCTCCAAATCGAAATAAAACTGAAATAACAAACATAACCTATGTAGCTTTTATATTTAAATGTTTGTTAATTATTTCGTTACTAATTATCTGATTACAGGCTGAAACATATTCTCATAGCTTGTATCCTGGTTGGCACAGTCAATCTGACTGATATTAGTTTCTATGAGGTCCTTGGAGTGACTAAGGAGGCAACATCACAAGAGATCCGTCAGGCTTACAAGAAACTTGCCATAAAACTACATCCAGACAAAAATCCTGTGAGTCACGCAATATGAATTAATACTTTGCAATGTATAATATCATCTGAGTAGGTACTTAATAATACTTCTTATAATGTAGAAAATTTTTAACTTTCTGTTAATCATAGACTTTACGCAGAAATTGTACATCAGTCATGGAACAAATTGAATTAATAAAATCATTGTATGCGATTCAATTCGCTCGTTTGGAAGTGAACATACACTGAAACGCAAAAGCGATGTAGTGGTATGAAATAGAGGATTAGTTCAGTTTAGGTTGACAATTGAATCGCAATTAGATTTTATAGGCCCCAGGTTCTTATTCAGATGAGTCCTCTACATCAAAACGTAACAATCAACATGAATTCACAGGGTGCAGGCAACCAAGAAAAATTTCTTAAGATAACTGAGGCCTATGAAAATCTCAAAGATCCAGATAAAAGACACAAGTATGACATGTATGGATCATATCCGACTTATGGGCGGACATATGACTCCCGGTCACAAGCGGAATATGATGACTTGTATTACAATGGGTTGTACCATGATGATCCAAATGTGGAAACCTTGTCTGGAAACAGCTTTTGTAAGTAGCTTTTGTAAACATACACTCCAAATTCCCGGTGAATGTAAACATACATATTAGATTCACATCTACTTGCCAGAGGACCTCGGAACTGGCAAATGCAAGGGCAAATTCAACTAAAGCCTGAGCTAACCCAGAAGAGGCAGAGAGAAGGCTTTATGATTTTTTTTGACGGATCCTAAAAGATCTCTTAAATCTCTTTCTCATGAAGATAAAATAAGAGTGACCATAAACATATTAGAGTTTTGTACTTTTCAGATAATTACTTGAAGGAAGGTTTTCATTTCATCAACTTTTACTCACCATTCTGCCCACCATGCCAAAAGGTGGCAGGTCATTGGAAAAAATTAGCTGAATTGTATAAAGGAGTGGTAAGTACTTACATCTGTATTTTATCATCATAGATTCAGATTCAGATTTTATTTATTGGCCATATTATAACATAGATGTCATACAAGGCAAGTCATTAGATACAATACAATATTATAGTATTTATAATATAAAATCTTATAATGGTCATTAGATAATTAAACAAACAAACAACATCACAATAAGACAAGCCTCATAGCTCAGTTGGTAGTAACTCTGCCTTCGGCGCTGTAGGCTGTGGGTTCGATTCCCACCCAGGACAAACATTTGTGTGATGAATATAGATGTTTGTTCTGTGTTTGGGTGTTGTATCATATAGTACGTATGTATTTACAAAAAGTATTTTATCCGTAATCTAGTTCCCATATTACAAGCTAAGCTTAGTTTGGGGCTAGATGGCGCTGTATAAAATTAATGTCCTGTAATATTTTATTTTTATTTTATTAAATAATAAAATGTCAAAATAATGAGTAAAAAAATTTTAATTTTTTTTTATCATCATAATATCTCATAGCATAATTTCTAATGAAACACTGATTGCAATCACATCACATCACTAACTCTAGTTGTGTAAGTAACTAGTAATTCAGTTTT
Organism: Venusia cambrica; assembly: GCA_951394065.1. Classification (NCBI taxonomy): domain Eukaryota; kingdom Metazoa; phylum Arthropoda; class Insecta; order Lepidoptera; family Geometridae; genus Venusia; species Venusia cambrica. Next base: position 5,246,741 of record OX596044.1, on the reverse strand, counting down.
TACATTATATGTATGATAGTTTTGTTTCTATGAGCCTCAGAATATGTTTAATAAGATCTATTACTTTTCTATTGTTGCCTGATTTTAAATATATAATTATTTTTATAATATAACCTTAGCTTGTTAATTGATTCTGGCCTCCCTTGGAGTAGATCCATTTCAATATGAAAACAAACGGACAAAATTGATACAAAAATATTTGAAAATAAAACTCCAGACCTTTTTAATCATATCATAATTGATATGGAGGAGCAAGACTTCTCAGAGTTAAAGTAAGTTTGTCTGAAACCCGGAAGGCAAAGCTACAACAAACTGAGCTGTCAGGACAAGTAACATGTGAGCTGCCAATTGTCTATATATATCTTATTATATCAACCCAACTAAAAAACGAAAACCTAGTAAGACTAAGTTAAAAAAAAAGGTTAGATAGCTGATACAGATTTTCACTATTAGCTATCCTCATATGAAATAGATAAAAGAACGTGATTCATGTTTCTTTGTTATTTTAATAATTGAAGGCCTGCCCTTCAATTCGATCTTTAATCGCTATTATTAGAAAAAAAAACAAAAAACATTGTTGTTTTACAGAAAAAATGCGATGTACACTTGGTTTATAGAAACCAAGTGTACATCGCGTTTTTTAATAATACACTGGTATATTTCGAGTGCTCTTTATGCAATGGATGAATGTCAAAACTACAAAACCAAGGTCTGATGATGGAGTGGAATCAATATAAAAGGGTTTTTTCAGTAAATAATAGTAATACATATTAAGAGCGTTGCGCATTTAAAATGACTGTATGTGTGATACTCTTCTACGAACCATGTAAACCAGGGTCTTACGATGATGACAGCGGAACTCCTGAATAATGCATGGTATAATAGTCGTGCTTATACTTTTTGAAATCGGTATAACGAGGCTTTCAACAACAAATCTCTTTTTTTTTATTTACCCGGCCGTAGCAGTTGCGGCTTAAGAATCGACCCCTCCAACTCAGCCCGCGTATGTCGTAAATTGTCGCTGATTTAAGGGATCTCACCAGAGGAAGCGGCAGCACACCTTTACTGTGATCACCAACCCGCCTGCCAAGTGCTATGTGATTATGGCAAAACCCTCCCGTTTTTGTAGGAGGCTCTGTCCAATATCCATTTAACCACTACATAAATGGGCTGTTGATGTGACTGTATTGACGTCCATTGACTAATGTAACTTGACTACTTGATACGCAGTAGTTCTTAATAAAACCGGCCAAGTGCGAGTCGGATTCGCGCACGAAGGGTTCCGTACCATCTATATATATAAAATTCTAAGTCCTGACTGACTGATATATCAACGCATTGCCTAAACCGCTGGTCCTAGATACATTAAATTTGGAGGGTGTATTCTTTGTGATGTGAAGGTATCCACTAAGAAAGGAATTTACAAAATTTCACCCCTAAGGGGGTGTAATTGGGGCTCAAAGATTGCAGTGAAATGTTGCATATCTCCAAAACCGTAAATGATAGACGTTTGAAAATTCGTATGTAGATTGCCCATATAAAATAAGCAATGGCATATATATAAAGGGTAGGGGGTCATATGTTTAAGGAAACAACCTTTAAAGTGCTACATCTTTTGAACTGTAACAGGGAGCAGGTTCAAATTTTCAGAGAATATATATATGTGTATCATCACATCGAAGAACCTGAAAAATTATAAAATTTTGAGTTAAATATTAATAAAAGGGGGCTCCCAAACAAGAAACGTCTTTATAAATTGGTATTTTAGCTCTGTAGTAAAAATGGTCGTAGGTATCTATCAAGTTCTGACTAAGTGCGCTTACTTTAAAGGTATATCAATAAATTATAAAAACTGGCCAAGCGCGGATCGGAGCCGCACTGAGGCTTCAGAACTAACTGCAACATAACTTGTATTTTTTTTACTGTAAATGTGGGACGATACCTTCGGTGTGCGTTACAATAGCGGGCCAAATAACGTAGTGGGAAATGGATGTAGCGGGAAAAGGAAGGAAAAGTCTTGACTGACTGGCTGATTGAACTCGATGCAATTTCAGCCTAAGCAGCTGGTCCTAGGGACGTGAAATTTGGAGGGTGTGTTCTTTGTGATCTGTAGGTATCTAATTAAAGTAAATTCTATAATTTTACGCATTATTTCTAGCTTCTCTAGTTCTTGTAATAACTGTGATACACATGTCTCATTATTTTAATTGAAGAGAATGTATACCAATTTTAATTTGTATTTTTCAGATCAAAGTTGGTGCGGTTAACTGCAAGTACTACAACTCTTTCTGCTACAACTCAATGAGGATCAGTAGCTACCCCACGCTCCTATTTTACACAGATGTAAGTGATATATATATATGTCAGCGTTAGATTGTAAGCACCGACCGTTTATAATATGCCTCGGCATATTGTACACATGTCAGCATAAAATTATAAGCACCGTCCGTTTGTAATATGCCGAGTAAAATAAAATTAAAAATTTATATAAAATAAATTAAAATAAAATAAAATTGTTAATGTTAGTTGCTATTGACAATTTGCTGACCGTTTGCAATATGACGAGGCATATTACAAACGGACGGTGTTTACAATCTCACGGTGGCATATATTTTTTTTTTTATTGTACTACGGGGAAGCGCTTGGCCTTCATCTCACCTGGTAACAAGTTGAGATAAGGCCGAATCCCTTATGTGACATTAAGGTTACAAGTTAATTCAAAATAAACAATCTGAAAACGGAAGGATATACTGTAACAAATCCGCTAAATTCGTTTGAAATCATTCAAATCGACACGTGTTTCGCCTCTACACGAGGCATCCTCAGGAAATATAGTCACGTAATCTCCTATAGTCCTCCCATGTAGAACCGAGCGCTCAGATCGGCAAAAAGTAATAAAGTAGTAATTCTGTCGACATAATAACAATTCTGAAAAATAAATTGTGTTCCGGCATTTAGAGGTAAGATAAGTTCAGTTCCTCAGTTTGTTGAGGATTCCGGGTAAAGCGCACCTCCGCCTTCGGCCTTATCTCAACTTGTAACCAGGTGAGATGAAGGCCAAGCGCTTCCCCGTCGTAAAAAAATGCTCGTCAGCTAAGCAGCAAGACTATATTTACTGTATATGCCAATTACTACTATATGCCTTTTGTAAAGGCGAAACACGTGTCGTTATGAATTTTTTCAAACTAATTTAGCGGATTTGTTGCAGATTATTTGTTTTGAACAATGAAATTCCGCAAAGTAACACCAGAATTAATTAGTTACAAGTTAGTGCTTGGTTTGGTTGGTGGTAGGAATTTGTTTTAATGGCTAGCTACCACCATCTTACCTAATTCTGTCGCCATAACAATTCTAAAAAAAAAGGTTGTGTTCCAGCATTTAGAGGTAAGATAGCCAGCTCCTCAGTTTGTTGAGGATTCCGGGTGAAGTGCGCCTCCACCTTCGGCCTTATCTCGACTTGTAACCAGGTGAGATGAAGGCCGAGCACTTCCCCATCGTAAAAAAAGTATGTAACAATTTGTCTGTGTTAAATAAACTTATTATTAAAAAAAAAAACTCATTCTTTACCCCGCCCCGGTGCAATTTAATGCTGAGACAGCGACCTTTGTAGCCCACACATAGTTTCTACGCGTAATTTTTTATCTGTCTTTCTGTGTAATATCATGTTAGGTAGGTAGTTTCATTTATTTGTATCTTCGTGTTTGTATGTGTCCATTAAATATACATTAGCTTAGGTTCGATAACTGTACCCACCTATTTAAATAGTTTGTAAATTTATGTGGGTTAAATAAATGTGTCTTTCTTTCTTTCAATGTGATTTCAGGTTTTCATTTTGTGATGTTTATTTCAGGGTAAAGACGGCAACTATATCTACTACCGCGGCGATCGTTCTTTAGACGCGCTCGACGCGTTTGTAATGAAGTACCTCAAAAGCAAAGTCCACATACCTACCGTGACGTATGTCCTGGAAACTGAGAGGCCTATAGCCTATGTCCTGGGAGAGAACAGGATAGGGGCGAGTGCTCTTACCAGGATAGCATTCCAGCTGGTATGTTCTTAATAAGTCTGTCCTATTTTCCTGATTTTCCCATACTAATGCGGGGTCGGTTCAACACGTATATCCTTACATAATGTATTATATGTATGTATACGGTGAGAAAAAAAATAATGGGCCCTGAAGGGAAACCACTTCAAATCCTTAAGATAGATTATTTTACCTATAGGAAACACTCCTTGATTTTAAAAAGAAATTTAACTGTATATTCAACAATTTAAAAAAAATTGCTTGTCTCACCTGGGAATAGAACCGGCTAAAAATTCAAAAATAAAGCTCGCTATTTTGTTCTCTAATCGATCGAATTATTGTTCAGGATAAAATCTCTATAATAAACATGTATGTCTCAGAAATAAAAAAGATGGTGAAATTTTAAAATTTCAAAATTGTTGTACTTGCACTGCAAACAACGTGAAACTTTTCGTCAGAACGCCGCGTGTAAGAAGGAATTGTGCATAGAGCTATGATTGCCATTAGACGGTTTTCTTATCTAAGTCTTCAAAAAGGTAGGTAATTAGAGATAAATTAGGAAGCTTGTACTTACCAAGTTCTTTGGATGTTAGAGTTATAAGAAAATTATAACGTGTCTTTTACTTGTTTAATGTGAACAGTTCTAGGTAGTGTTGATAAATAACTTGTGTGCTTAATTTTATGGATATATTGTACGATAGACGAGTGTAAGACCTAATGTTTCTTGGAGAAATTTGACATTGAATCGTATCGACTAGGCTAGTGGAATAAAATAGTGTTTATTTTTTATTTTTTTCCTGGTTCGATTCCCGGGTGAGGCAAGCAAATTATTAGGTCCTTACATATGAAATTGGCGTTTTGTCGTACTGGCCACTTTGATCTTAAATATCTCCTCTTTGGTTAGGAATTCCAAATTCAAATTTAAACAGCTATTTACTCATGCATTTGTGTTTCGAAAACCGTAATTCATTTGTTTTTTTCTCTTTTTCTTTTTTTTTCTGCGTCACTCATTTCACAAAATGGAAAACTTAAAATATCGCATTATTTACGAGTACGAGTTCCACCGTGGCACCAGTGCTGCAGAAACGGCTCGAAGGATTAATGATGTGTATGGTGGTGGTGTCGCAAAAGAAAACACGGTGCGTTTTTGGTTTCAACGCTTTCGTTCTGGAAATTTCGACCTGCAGAACAAGCCCCGTGGACGGCCGGAGACCAAGGTCGATAATGATGAATTGAAGGCTATTGTGGAAGCAGATCCATCGCAAACCACATCACAGTTAGCTGCAGGCTGCGGTGTTAGTGACAAAACCGTTTTAATCCACTTGAAGCAAATTGGGAAGGTGAAAAAGCTTGAAAGGTGGGTACCTCATGAATTGAATGAAGCAAACCGACAAACGCGCGTCGACTGCTGCGTTACATTACTCAACCGGCACAATAATGAAGGAATTTTAAATCGGATCATTACATGTGATGAAAAGTGGATCCTGTACTATAATCGTAAACGCTCATCGCAATGGCTGAACCCTGGTGAACCAGCAAAATCTTGCCCCAAGCGAAAATTGACTCAAAAAAAGTTACTTGTAAGCGTTTGGTGGACTAGTGCCGGTGTCGTACACTATAGCTTTCTTAAATCTGGTCAGACGATTACGGCTGATGTCTATTGTCAGCAACTGCAAACCATGATGGAAAAGCTCGCTGTTAAACAACCGAGACTTTTCAATCGCTCTACGCCACTGCTGCTTCAAGACAACGCTAGACCACACACGGCCCAACAGACGACTACCAAATTAGAGGAGCTTCAATTGGAATGTCTAAGACATCCACCGTACTCTCCGGACCTTGCTCCAACAGATTACCATTTTTTTCGAAATTTGGATAACTTCTTGCAAGGAAAAAAATTCAATTCCGATGAGGCAGTCCAAACCGCTTTCAAAGATTTCATTGATTCCCGTCCGAATGGTTTTTTTAGTAAAGGGATCAATGAACTACCTATAAGATGGCAAAAGTGTATAGATAGCAATGGTACATACTTTGATTAATAAAATATATTTTAATATGAAAAAATTGCCTTTATGTTCCTCCCATACAAAACGCCAATTTCATATGTAAGGACCTAATATTTAAAATCTTTGAATGCAGTTTAATTTGTTTTTTTTTTAATCAAGGAATGTTTCCTTTAAGTAAAATATTAAGATATATCTTAATGAATTGAACTGGTTTCCCTTCAGGGCTGTTGATTTTTTTCACATTGTATAGTAAATACAGTATATAATATATGAAATATTAATATTATCTGTTATTAAATCAAAGAGCCGAAGTGTGGCCAAGTGGGTGAAGGCCCGCCTGCCGATCTGGAGGCTGTGGGATCAAATCCAGTCGTACAGTGATGGACTTTTCGGTTTTTCAGAAGTTTTTGTGCGCATTTGACACATACATGCTCTGACGGTGAATGTCACATTTGGTCCTAGGGACACGCAGGTGTCGCTAGGACCAAATATCCGAATTACATGTGTCAATGGCTAGTATTCAACCTTGCAACCCGTCACGTATTGATGTGGCGAACGTAAGTTTGGACGTGCCTCCGACTACACCCTAGTAGGTGATCCAAATAAGATGCACGCTCTGAGTTAAAGTGATCAGAGGTAAATCCTCGAAGGAGAAATGTTTAGTCTGTTTTTTTTTTTATCTGTTATTAATAGTCTCTCAAACTCAGCCCATGGATATCGTAAAAGCCGACTGAGGTCCCTTCGGTCTATTATCTTTACTGTGATCAATAATCCGCCAGCCAAGCGTGGTGATTATGTCAAAACCCTCCAGCTTTGGAGGAGGCTCTGGAAGGAAACAATCATCTGCAGGATATGATATGTGCCTGTTTTTACACAGAACGGTCTAGCTGCCCTAGTTCTAGTGGAAGACGACAGTTTGCGGACGTATCTGTCTGAAGACGATCAGGTCACAGTCGTGTTCAAGTACAAAGGCGTCAGCAGAACTATCCGGAGCTCCGATGAAAAGGAGGTGCTGCGAGGGATCGTGAAGCACCTGCCCAAGGTCGAGGTCATCGACCCTAAAAAGCTACAGGTACCTTTGAAGTGACAAGCGACTTTTTTACCGCCTCTGTGGTCTAGTTGTTCAGCCCACCGATTTCAGATCCAGAGGTCCCGGGTTCGATCCCCAGGGTAAGTAATACTGTGTTTTTTTGGTTGATGGTAGGATGTTGTTTGGGTCCGCCTGGCTAGCTACCACCATCTTACCTAAATCTGTCGCCATAACAACAATTTAAAAAATTGTTGTGGCATTTAGAGGTAAGATAGCCAGTTCCTCAATTTGTTGAGGATTCCGGGTGAAGTGCGCCTCCACCTTCGGCCTTATCTCTACTTGTAACCAGGTGAGATGAAGGCCAAGGACTTCCCCGTCGTACAATAAAAAAAAAAGTTAAGTTTCATATTGTCAAATAAAGAATTTTTCTTCCTATCGATAGTTTTTTTTTTGTACGACAGGTATGCGCTTAGCCTTCAACTCACCTGGTAACAAGTTAAGATATCGAGCCGGTCAGCCATTCGGCGGCGGCGGCGCACACATCCAATCCGGAATCCTCAACCAACTGAGGATCTGGCTATCTTACCTTGAAATGAGTATTACGTATTGCAATTATAAATTACCCGCATTAAAACAATACATTGCAGTATTTATTTATATTATCTTTTTTGATTTTTTGTAAATTATATATATATTTTTTTATGATAAGTAAATTTTGTAAGTGTTATGTGTAAACATAATCTTACCTGTTTATCTTGTTTTCTAGTAATAAAACATTTTCCATTTTAATTTTCAAATGCCGGAACACAAACATTCTAGAATTGTTATGGCGGCAGAATTAGGTAAGATGGTGGTAGCTAGCCAGGTGGACTTAAACAAAGTCCTACCACCAACCAAACCAAGCACAAAATTGTATTCCCTGGGGATCGAACCCGGGACCTCTGCACATGCGGATAATTACTGTATTACATTGTTTGTTTTCAGACCTATAGACAAAATCTGCGCTCTGGCTCGGCCACGCCGTGGGTTCTTTACTTCTCGGCTGAAGGAAGTGATTCCCTCGAATTCCATCGGAAGAGGCTTTCTATGCCTGATTTCAACTTTGGTAAGTAAACCAACATTTTTTATTTTTTTTATATTTCGCTGAAAATTTCATTACGCATACCCTTGCGCCTGTCAACCTGAGGCATTAAGGTATCAAGCCTCGCGTGCCCGTAATTTCATCGGCCATCAAACCGGAACGCAGCAATGCTGCGGTTGAAATAGGCATGGTAGCATTTCAGACGCACGTAGGATCAATTGATGTTTAAAAATTGCCAAGATAATTCAGTGCCTCGAATTACGGGAGTTTTCGGATCGGAAACATGATTTTTTATCGGATTTGACTTCTAGTCAAATAGATTTCAACGCTATTCTCAAAACATTCCAGTTCCTCAGTATGTTGAGGATTCCGGGTGAAGTGCGCCTCCACCTTCGGCCTTATCTCAACTTGTAGCCAGGTGATTTCTGAAAATCTGTGAAAGTAATAATTATTGCGGCTGCCGCCGTAGACGCGGTTTTGTGAGAGATATGTATGATAACATTATAAATAATTACAATAGTCAGTATTGTAATTATTTATTATGTTTTGGACTATGTTATGACTATGAATTTAATAAATTAATTATTATTACTGTATCGTATTGTGTATTTTATTAATTTAATGACATGTGATTTTTTATAATCTATGTATTTTTAATTTATGTAATTTGTATAACCGTTTTAATTAAATAAATAATGCACTCATAACATTAAAATTTGTTTTTTCGCGGAATCTCGCTCGCATATTTCCGAAGTCCGATCCGCCAAGACATTCCGAATGTTACAAAACAGCTATACAGATTTAGATTAAAGATTAATACGATGACCAGTTTCGAGAATCGAATTTAAAAAAAAAATGTGAATTTCAGGTGAAAAAAAAAAGTGTATTACAGGTGAAAAAAAAATGTGAATTTCAGGTGAAATAAACTGCGACGAATGGTCCGAGTTGTGTGCGGCGCTGCAAGTTGGTAACTTGCCGGCGTGGGGCGTGATGAAACCCGGCGGTGCGTACCAGCGAGTGAACCCGGGGGGCATACAGCTGGCCGTGCAAGCTACCAACCTGCATACGTTGTCTCTCTCCGAGTTTATCAGGACACTTCAACAAGGTATTTACATCATTTTCATGTGCATTATAACCGCCCCAAAAAGTCAAAAGTCAAATATTTTTATTCATTCACATTTTTAGGATCATTTTGAAACGTCAAATCTACCGCCTGTTCGGAATCGCGACCAGCACACAAGGAGAAAGGCAAGAACCTCGGGCTGGTTAATTTTTTGATGATCCATTTAACTTTTAGGTATTCAGTGTTTTTAATAATTTAATAAACAAGTGTGCCTACATCATAAACCTAAACACTTAATATTATCTTAAAACATTGATTATTACATAACTACCTAATGGGCAGTTTCTTAACATTGAGAAATCACCATTTAACTGTCAACTGGTGTAGCAACATCGGGCCACGCGTTCTTATCGTCGATATAGTCACTTATTTTGTAGTAGGCTCTTTTAATTAAATTATTCTTTGCACACAATTTGAATTTACGAGCAGAGAGTTAGGTGGCACTTTGAGGAAGCTTATTATAGAATCGTACAAAGTTTCCTAAGAATGAATTATTTACTTTTCCTAAGCGATACCTAGGTATGTCAAGTTTATTTTTATTTCTAGTATTAACACTGTGTACATCACTTCTTTTACGAAACTCATCAATGTTCCTGTGAGCGTGTATAATGTATTGGAAGCTGACTGTAAGAATACCAATCTCTTTAAGTGCCTCTGTGTTCTAGTGGTTCAACCCACCGATTTAAGATCCAGAGGTTCCGGGTTCGATCCCCATGGGGAGTACAATATATTGTGCTTGGTTTGGTTGGTGGTAGGACTTTATTAAGTCCGCCCTGCTAGCTACCACCATCTTACCTAATTATGTCGCCATAATAACAATTTTCAAAAATTGTTGTGTTCTGGCATTTAGAGGTAAGATAGCCAGTTCCTCAGTTTGTCGAGGATTTCGGTTGAAGTGCGTCTCTTTCGGCTTTATCTCAACTTATAATCAGGTGAGATGAAGGCCAAGTACTTCGTTGTACAATTAAAAAAAAAAGCATCTAGGAGACGGAACAAGATAGTAGCACATCTGAGACGGTTGAAAATTAAAATATTAAAAATATATCTTTTACATAAAACACATGGAATAAAATAGAACAACATTATTCTAGGTAACACACCAATGTAAGTTTATATGTAGAGGCTGTAACAAGTACCAATTGTCTGCTGATCCCCACACTAGGCACAGCCCGTATTGTGGGGACCAATATAGATAGATAGATAAACTCTTTATTGTACACCAAAAAAACAAAAATAAACCGACAAGCAAGAAATACACTTAAACTAGGTACAATGGGCGGCCTTATCGCTAAAAGCGATCTCTTCCAGGCAACCTTTGGATGGAAAGGATAGTAAAGAGCAGACAAAGCGGTGTACTAAAATAAACATTAATTTATATAGCTACTTATTAATAATAACAAAACATACAATTCATTAAAAAATATCCAATCATTACTAAAAAAATATATATAAATAGAAACTAAAACAGCAGTAGCGAACGAGACACTTATAAGTTGGTCGAGGAAAGTAATGACAGCGTAATTTTTTTTTTTAAATGTAGATTGTTTTGGAGGATCTGACCAAAACGGGTAGTGAGTTCAAAGTCAAAGTCAAAGTCAAATATGTTTATACAGTAAGATTTTTTAGGATCACTTTGAAACGTCAAATCTACCGCCTGTTCGGAATCGCGACCAGCACACAAGGAGAAAGGCAAGAACCTCGGGCTAGTTTTTTTTTTCATGATCCATAACAATAGCTTAAAATTATCTAATACTAATTACAATTTATTCACTGGAGCAAATTCATTTTTTTTAATGCCAGGCTTTCTTATCTTCTAGGTAATCTGAAATTTTATAATAAGCTTTCCTGGATAGCTTTTGTTTGACAAAATTTTTGAATTTATTATTTGACAAGCTTAGCACATCACTTGGCAATTTATTATAAAAGCGTACAGTTTGCCCTATGAACGATTTATTAACCTTATAGAGCCTAGTTGTGGGAACAGCGAGTTTATTCTTATTTCTAGTATTATAATTATGTTTATCACAGTTACATAGCCTACACGGCACTGTATTGTGCCCGTCAACTTGAGGCATAAAGGTGTTAAGCCTCACGTACCCGTAATTTCACCGGCAACCATACCCTTCACACCGAAACACCGCAATGCTGCTTGGCTGCTGAAATAAGTATGGTGGTAGTAATTCTTCGGACGAGCCCTTTCACTAGGGGCTTCTACTACTCTTGAACATGAAAGCCAAGCACTTCCCCGTGAGACAATAAAAAAAATATCTTAAGTTGTGTGTTACTAGACAGTGTAACTAGACATTTGGCATAAAGTTCAAACCGGAACACAGTAACGCTGCTTGGTGACTGAAATAGGTTTTAATCGAGAGGTAAGGCATGTTAGGATTTCTTCTATTTGATCAGCCCATCTGGTACCTCCAATCCACCTTACAGTATATCGCAGCAAAATAATATATATATAGTTTTATCCGCTTCTGTGGTTCAGTGGTCCAACCCACTGATTTCAGATCCAGAGGTCTCGGGTTCGATCCCCAGGGGATAACAATATTTTGGTTTGGTTGGTGGTAGGACATTGTTTAAATCTGCCTGGCTAGCTTCCACCACCTTACCTGATTCTGTCGCCATAATAACAATTCTATAATTGTTGTGTTCCGGCATTTAGTAAGACAGCCAGTTCCTCAGTTGAGGATTCCGGATGAAGTGCGCCTCCACCTTCGGCGTTATCTCAACTTGTAACCAGGTGAGATGAAGGCGAAGCGCTTCCCCGTCGTACAATAAAAAAAAAGTATAGCAAAAAGGGCTTAAAAATGTAAGTTCTCTCTTCACATATGATTGTTTCAGATACTGGAGTCTGGGTGTTGCTGGTGGTTTCGTACCAAATGTCGTGGAACGACGCGCTGGAGCCATTCACTCGCGCCAGTATCCACTTTAGACATACAGATGTTCATGTAAGTTACTTCTCTACCTCACGACTTGATGTACAATGCAGAATAATTCACACGTTCAAGTAAGCTACTTCTCTACCTCACGACTTGATGTACAATGCAGAATAATTCACATGTTCAAGTAAGCTACTTCTCTACCTCACGACTTGATGTACAATGCAGAATAATTCACATGTTCAAGTAAGTTACTTCTCTACCTCACGACTTGATGTACAATGCAGAATAATTCACATGTTCAAGTAAGCTACTTCTCTACCTCACGACTTAATGTACAATGCAGAATAATTCACATGTTCAAGTAAGTTACTTCTCTACCTCACGACTTGATGTACAATGCAGAATAATTCACACGTTCAAGTAAGCTACTTCTCTACCTCACGACTTGATGTACAATGCAGAATAATTCACATGTTCAAGTAAGCTACTTCTCTACCTCACGACTTAATGTACAATGCAGAATAATTCACATGTTCAAGTAAGTTACTTCTCTACCTCACGACTTGATGTACAATGCAGAATAATTCACACGTTCAAGTAAGCTACTTCAAATTCTATTTTTTTTTATGTAGATCCATATAATCTTATTAGAGTTTATAACCGTCTGTTTGTTGTCAGTTCGGCATAATGTCGTGCACGGAGAGCACGGACCACCATTGCCGTCGCGTGTCGTACGACGAGCCGACCGTGTTCGTGCAGAACGGGACCAGGCGTACTTACCACGGGGGCACCGAACTACACGGACTTGTCAAGTTCATACAGACGTTGAAGGATAGCGCCGGTAAATAAATAAATAAATATTACAGGACATTAATTTTACACAGCGCCATCTAGCCCCAAACTAAGCATAGTTATATGGGAACTAGATTACGGATAGAATACTTAAATACTTACCGGCATGTCCCTAGGAACAAGAATCCAACCTGAGTTTATACAGACGTTGAAGGATAGCGCCGGTAAATAAATAAATATTATAGGACATTAATTTTACACAGCGCCATCTAGCCCCAAACTAAGCATAGCTTGTAATATGGGAACTAGGTTACGGATAGAATACTTAAATACTTTTATAAATACATACGTACTATATGATACAACACCCAAACACAGAACACACATATATATTCATCACACAAATGTTTGTCATGGGTGGGAATCGAACCCACAGCCTACAGCGCAGAAGGAAGAGTTACTGCCAACTGAGCTTTGAGGCTTGTTATGATCGTTTCTGATCTCTAGTAACATCTCAAAGCTTTGTCCTTCCTTTCTCTTCCAACCGCAGCTTTACAAACTCACGGCTCAGTTGGTAGTAGCTCTGCCTTCTGTGCAGGCTGTGGGTTCGATTCCCATCCAGGTTCTGTGTTTGGGTGTTGTATTATATGATGAGCTTGTATTCACACAAAAAAGCTTTGCTCAGTTTGGAACTAGATGGCGCTGTTTGAAATCAATGTTCTGCAATATTTATTTATTTTGCATGCTATAATATTACATCAAAAGCCTATTTGTGTCCACTGCTGGACAGATCCTCTTCCAAAGCTGGAGATTTGCCATGATCAACACGCGTGGCAGATGGATTAGTAATCGCAGTAAAAGTGTAGTTAATATAGAGAAAGAGGCTGATGCCCATCTGGTGCTTGACCACCAGATCCCTTAGTCGGCTTTTACGACAGCCATGGGCTGAGTTCAGTAGGGAATCTACCTAATTCTGTCGCCATAACAACAGTTCTAAAATTGTTGTGTTCCGGCATTTTGAGGTAAGATAGCCAGTTCCTCGGTTAGTTGAGGATTCCGGGTGAAGTGCGCCTCCACCTTCGGCCTTATCTTAACTTGTAACCAGGTGAGATGAAGGCCAAGCGCTTAACCGTCGTACAATAAAAAAATTATGAACATTCTCAATGGTACACCAAAAACGTATAAGACAATTATCAATTTTAAAACTAAAGTTAACAGTACGATGGGCCGTCTTATCGCTTAAATCTGTTCCCGACAACCTTAGGATGGAGAGGATAGTACAAATACGGTTGATGGTAGATTGATGTACACCCTGTACATAATAAAAGAGAATAAGTAAACATTTATATTTACAAAACAAAACATATATAAATTAATAAGCAATAATCATTTGAATATGCTACAACATATACCTACTAACATAATATACATAAGTATATAAATATATGTACCGGATTATTTATACTATTACATAAATAATAATGAATAAACCAATAAATATCTATAATACTACTACTTTAAGTTAGTAGTATTATAGATGTTCTCCTTTATAGGAGACGGTTTAAGAATAAGGTTACGTAAGTTATGAAATCATTAAGAAAAATCAGACAAATAAATATAAATATAAATAAATATAAATATAAATATAAATGAAACGATATATCGCTTTTAAGCGATAAGACCGCCCGCTACACTGGTTACTTTAGTTTTAAAATTGGCAATTGTTCAAAATGTTTTTGGTGTACATAAAATAATTTTCGTACATTCATTCAAAGAATTCGTTTTTTTTTTTTTTACTTTGAAAAAATATCATTACATGTTTTTTTATTTAATCTTAAATCTAGGTAGCTTATTCTAATTAACCTAGGGTACAAATACGATAGTTAGGTACTACACATTATAGATATTTCGTTTCAATGACGTCCTATGCCGTTTCCATGAGTTTCGGCAGGTTTTTTGTAAAATATGTCCACGCTGTCAGACAGAATATTGAGCAAGTATATAGCGAGTGACATTTTGATTTCTCAATATAGATATGGAGATCACGGAGGAGCAAGTAATGGAGATCATAGACGTGTCGAGTCGCAGTCACGTGTGGTTCGTAGCGCACATGCCGGCTCGCTGCGGACGCCACTGCGATCAGCTGGCCGGGGAGTGGATGCAGGTCTATGCCAAGGTCAGACCCAGGTGATGAGCTGCAGGTCTATGCCAAGGTCAGACCCAGGTGATGAGCTGCAGGTCTATGCCAAGGTCAGACCCAGGTGATGAGCTGCAGGTCTATGCCAAGGTCAGACCCAGGTGATGAGCTGCAGGTCTATGCCAAGGTCAGACCCAGGTGATGAGCTGCAGGTCTATGCCAAGGTCAGACCCAGGTGATGAGCTGCAGGTCTATGCCAAGGTCAGACCCAGGTGATGAGCTGCAGGTCTATGCCAAGGTCAGACCCAGGTGATGAGCTGCAGGTCTATGCCAAGGTCAGACCCAGGTGATGAGCTGCTGGTCTACTTGGGCACCTTCGTCCAGTGTAATGCGCGAACTGTTACCAAAAACATCAATTCTTGTTTTTTTTTTTATTCTATGACGGCTAAGCTTCCCTTCATCTCACCTGGTTACAAGCTGAAATAAGGCCGAAGGTGGAGGCGCACTTCAACCGCAATCCTCAACAAACCGAGGAACTGGCTATCTTACCTCTAAATACCGGAATACAAACATTTTTGAATTGTTGTTATGGCGACAGAATTAGGTAAGATGGTGGTGACTAACCAGGCGGACTTAAATGAAGTCCTACCAAACCAGGCACATATTTTACTCCCCCTGGGGATCGAACCCGGGACCTCTGGATCTGAATTCGGTGAGTTGAACCACTAGACCACAGAGGTGGTTAAAACCACGGAAGTGGTTTGTTGAGGATTCCGGGTGAAGTGTGCTTCCACCTTCGGCCTTATCATAACCAAGTCCATGTAAGTTACCATTTCAACTTTTAACTTTGTATGAAGCTTAAGTTCGATCCTGTATGAAGTATTGCAGCGACCTTTGGGATGGTTCAGCGAAATATGAAATAAATAAATCAAAATAGGACATTGTAATATTTGCTGCAAATTACGTATTATTATTGATGAATTTACATTGTTTTTAGATTACAATTTTATTTTTTGAGTTATTGCATGCTTGTAAGGCTGAAAATGGTGACACAATATTATTATTAGTTTAAGACCTACATAATGTACCTACCCATTTATCGCAATAAATAATTTGAAATTGAAATTTAGGACGTATGATTTTTACACAGCGCCATCTAGCCCCAAACTAAACATAGCTAGTAATTTGAGAACTAGGCTACGTATAGAATACTAAAATACTTTTTTTTTGTAAACACGTATTTATCATAACATACAACACCCAAACACAGAACAAACAAACATTCATCATGTAAATGTTTGTCCTGTGTGGGAATCGTACCCACAGCCTACAGCGCAGAAGGCAGAGTTACTACCAACTGGGCTTGTAATGATAAGCTTCTAGTCTACTAGGGCACCTCCATCGAGCCTTATGCGCAAATTATGACTAAAATAACAAACAATGTAATGTCGCCATAATAACAATTCTTCAATTGTTGTGTTCCGGCTTTTAGAGGCAAGATAGCCAGTTCCTCAGTTTGTTGAGGATTCCGGGTGAAGTGCGCCTCCACCTTCGGCCTTATCTCAACTTGTAACCAGGTGAGACGAAGGCCAAGCGCTTTACCGTCGTACGATAAAAAAAACTTTGATCAGTTCTGTTGATTTGACCGTTCCAGCTCCGCCCCCTGGATTTGGTGCGTGTCGGCATTCTCCGGTGTGATTCGGACACGGAAGGCTTCTGCGCGAATATACGAATGCCGACTGCGAGGTTATACCCCCTGGGCTCCCACCACTTCAGGTAAATTACCAACCCTGCAATATAAAATACAGCTAATATATATTTTTTTTTTAATAAATATTACAGGACATTAATTTTACACGGCGCCATTTAGCCCCAAACTAAGCATAGCTTGTAATATGGAAACTAGATTACGGATGGAATACTTAAATACTTTTTGTAAATGCATACGTACTATATGATACAACACCCAAACACAGAACAAACATCTATATTCATCACACAAGTGTTTGTCCTGGGTGGGAATCGAACCCACAGCCCACAGCGCAGAAGGCAGAGTTACTGCCAACTGAGCTATGAGGCTTGTTAAAATAAAGCTAATATATTATATATATTAAAATACAGCTCATTGGTTACCTTAATAATAATTAGTTCACTTTACCAAACTTTTTTTTTCAATCATTTTACCCTCTTTATTGCTGTAAACCTCTCGGTTACCATCCATCCGAGTGGGGTGAATTTAAAACCAGCGCTACACTCCATTATGCGTGTGCAGCATTTGCTGAAATTACCCCATTTGCTCAAACATAGTGTGCTTATGTGTTTTGTAGTACATATTTTGTGTCGTATTTTTCTGTTATGTATTGTTATATTTTTGAGCAATAAATTTATTTTTTATTTTTTTTAATTAGGGTATGTATAATATATAATGTAATAATAATTTAATAAGACTGATTTTTTTTAATTTTTTAGCGGATTTATTACTAAATATTTTTTCTGTTTTCAGATTTTATTTTGAAATATGGATTTCCAAAAAATTACGCCTGAATCAATTAGCTATTACAAAATATGTTAATTAAGTTATCATGTTACTTACAGCACCGGTTTAGGTTGAGTATCTGTTACGGTGTTGCGATTGGTTTTAAATAAATGAATAAAATGTATGTTTTAGTGTAAACCTGCAGCAAGTGAGCGAAGCGCCGTACTTGCTGGAGTGGGCGTTGGAGCGGATCGTCGATTCGGTGCAGAAACTCAACTGGAGCTCGTTTACTAAGACGGTTATCGCTGAGGAGTTGAACCCGACAGGGTAAGCAGACACCGGAGGCCTAACCACGTCTTATGGCGTTCGCGATTATATCACATTACTGTAACCGCCTCTGTGGTCTAGTTCAACCCACCGATTTCAGATCCAGAGGTCCCGGGGTCGATTCCCATGGGAAGTACAATATATTGTGCTTGGTTTGGTTGGTGGTAGGACTTTTTTCCGCCTGACTAGCTACCACCATCTTACCTAATTCTGTCGCTATAATAACAATTCTCAAATTGTTGTGTTCCGGCATTTAGAGGTAAGATAGCCAGTTCCTCAGTTTGTTGATGATTCCGGGTGAAGTGCGCATCCACCTTAGATCTATCTCAACTTGTAACCAGGTGAGATGAAGGCCAAGCGCTTCCCCTTTGTACAATAAAAAAAATCAAAAATAACTGTTGTCTCGTTTTATCCACACTGAATAGACAGTGACAAAAGAAATATAATATCCAAACAAGAATGTTCTAAGAGGTTGTGGTACCCAGGGCCTCGATTCTAATAAGCCAATCGCATCAAAGACAATGTTATTATCGCACTAGAAATACCATTTTATTTATTTAGCATTTTCACACAAAAATATACAATATCAATTCAAAATAGCAACTAAAAAACCACCAAGGACTAAACCAAAATAATAATAATCATTATTTATTTGCCAAAAATCATACAGAATCAATACAAAGATACTTATTTAATTAGTTGACATAATTGAAATATTTAAATCTGATGCACAAAAACATGGTTCCTTAATATTTATCTAGGAAATTAAGAAAATGCAG
The DNA here is from genome assembly GCA_951394065.1 of Venusia cambrica. Taxonomy (NCBI): domain Eukaryota; kingdom Metazoa; phylum Arthropoda; class Insecta; order Lepidoptera; family Geometridae; genus Venusia; species Venusia cambrica. Next base: position 5,228,081 of record OX596044.1, on the reverse strand, counting down.
ATATGATGGCATTATAAAAAACACCAAGGTTTAGTACACGATTGGTTTAGTTGAATTGGTGCCCTGTTTATTTTACACGCCATTTTACATGCTTTTATGGCTATCTTTAAACGGCCAGCCAAATGCGAAATCATTATTTATCATAACATTTTCAGTTGTTTATTAGTAGTTTAGAATGCATTGATGGTTTCCTCTTCTCATCGTTGGTTTAGATGTTTTTATTCTCTCCAAAATGTGTTTTATCAGCAAACAAAGTGAAATAACATAGCAAGATTTCTTTCTAGATGCAAAATGTCTAACAACCTGCCTACGTACTCCGCCATTTGTTTGAATTATATGCTGGCAACTTCTTAGCTATGGGAAGTACCTATCTACCTAATGGGCAGTTTGTTAACATCTACGGAACCAATCGATTCACTATGTCGATGGTACCATTTTTAACCGACTTAAAAAAAAGGAGGAAACATAATTTTAATTCGAGAAACGGGTATTTATCGCGTATTTTACCTCTATATTTATCCCGACGTTTCGGCAGGGTTGCACCAGCCGTGGTCGCGGGCAGACTGGAACTTTGGAGCCACCGTCGAGAAGTGAAGGCGTTTTTAACAACTACCCTCAGCTTGGTCTTGATTATTAGAATAGGCCACATTTACACCAGCCTATTCTAATAATCAAGACCAAGCTGAGGGTAGTTGTTAAAAACGCCTTCACTTCTCGACGGTGGCTCCAAAGTTCCAGTCTGCCCGCGACCACGGCTGGTGCAACCCTGCCGAAACGTCGGGATAAATATAGAGGTAAAATACGCGATAAATACCCGTTTCTCGAATTAAAATTATGTGTTCTAATCGCGAAAGTTTAAAAAAGACTAAAAAGGAGGAAATTCTCAATTCGATTGTTTTTTTTATGTTTGTTACCTCAGAACTTCGTCGTTTCTCAACCGATTTTAAAAATGTATTTTTGCTTGAGTGAATATGACTCCAGATTGGTCCCATAGAATTTTTATCAAAATCGGTCTAGTCGTTTGGCTTTTAAAATCGTTCCCAAGTGCAATCACTTGAAATACAACCTACCATTTTCACACAATAATATACAATATCCAATTCAAAACAGCAACTAAAAGTCCACCAAGGTTTAAACCAAAATGCATCCATAAACGCAATTCTACTATGACACCATTTTCATAGTAAAGCGATTGCTTTAGTTGAATTGGTGCCCTGTTTAATTATCATGCTTTTATGACTATCATTTTAACGGTCAGCCAAGTGCTAAATCATTATTTATCATAACATTTTCAGTAGTTTATTAGTAGTTTAGAATGCATTGATGGTTTCCTCTTCTCATCGTTGGTTTAGAGGTTTTTATTCTCTCCAAAATGTGTTTTATCAGCAAACAAAGTGAAATCATAAAGCAAGGTTTCTTGATGCAAAAATCTAACAACCTGCCTGTGCTATATGTTGGCAAAACTTCTTAACTGTTTTTTTTCCAAGTGTAGAAAAAATGCTACTTATTTACTTCTTTCTTATTATGCGCAGTTCCCGAGAACTTATTTCGATTATAAAATAACCATATGACCTGTTTTGGCAATATTGTAACCTTTCATGGGGCAATCCCCAGGTCTAGTGGCTCGCCCACCGGTATGGATCCAGAGGTCCCGGGTTCGATCCCCATGGGGAGTACAATGTTGTGCTTGGTCTTTGTTTAAGTCCGCCTGGCTAGCTACCACCATCTTACCTATTTCTGTCGCCATAACAACGGAAAAAAATGTTGTGTTTCGGTATTTAGAGGTAAGATAGCCAGTTCCTCAGTTTTTTGAGGGATCCGGGTGAAGTGCGCTTACACCTTCGGCCTTAACTCAACTAGTAACCAGGTGAAATGAAGGCCAAGCGCTTCTCCACCGTACAATAAAAAAAATATAACACCTACAAGTAATGTTGTTTCAGTACCAAAAAGCCCTGGCTGGTTTACTTCCATTCGCCGCGTTGCTACCGATGCTATGAGATGTACCCGGAATTCGCTATAGCGGGGGTCGTAAGTGTTTATTTAAATTATTATGATCCAACTGCTACCAATCTTCACAGGATCAACGGACTTATCTGAAGATTGCCTTAAAATTTCATCAAAATCGGTGCAGCCCTTTTGCAGTCCACATGGACAAGGTCTGGTGCACTCCAATTTTTTTTTTCATCTCATTATCCTTTCTCCTGCCTTTATCCCACACCAGGTGGGGTTGGCAGGATATGTTATTCTCTTCCCACTACTAGCCGTCAGCTCATCAACCACTCCTGTGATACGCTAGTCTTTTACGCAATCCACCCCTCCCTCCCCTTTTCGGTATTCTACTCCAATGTTAACCGCCTCTGTGATCTAGTGGTTCGCCCACTGGTGTCAGATCCAGAGGGCCCGGGTTCGATCCCCAGGGACGCTACCGCCGACGGCGAAGCCGATCTCCATTGATGGCTTTAAATTAGCTTCATGAGAACTAGAAACGATTTTTACCGTCAAATGTACTGAACGGATAGGTTTCATAACATGTGTACACTTTTGAGATGGGAAACGCCATTTCGGATATGACACATACCTAAATCGGTAAAAATCGTTTCTAGTTTTCATGGAGCTAATTTAAAGCCATCAATGGAGATCAGCTTCGCCGTCGGCGGTAGCGTCCCAGGGCGGGTACAATATTGTGTTTGGTTTGTGGTGGTAGAACTTTAAGTCCGCCTGGCTAGCTACCACCATCTTACCTAATTCTGTCGCCATAACGATTCTAAAATTGTTGTGTTCCGGCATTAACAGGTAAGATAGCCATTTCCTCAGACTGTTGAGGATTCCGGGTGAAGTGCGCCTTCGGTCTTATGTAAACTAGGTGGGATGAAGGCCAAGCGCTTCCCCGTCGTACAATAAAAAATAATGCAACATTTTCCTTGCTTTGACTTTCGTCTCTCTGCGTAACGTGTCCATTTCACCATCACATCACCACACTTAGTAAGCGGATTGGTGGTCACAGCAAAAGTGTCGATAATACACAGAAAAAGCTGCTGCCTTTCGTCCCGATCCCCATGGGAACTACACTATATTGTGCTTGGTTTGGTTGGTGATAGGACTTTGTTTAAGTCCGCATCTTACCTAATTTTGTCGCCATAATAACAATTCTTAAAAAAAATGTACTGTTCCGGCATTCAGAGGTAAGATAGCCAGTTCCTCAGTTTGTTCAGAATTCCGGGTGAAGTGCGCCTCCACCTTCGGCCGTATCTCAACTTGTTACCAGGTGAGATGAAGGCCGTCGCTCCCCGTCGTACAATAAAAAGTCTAGTGAGATCTTAGTCGACAACCAGGCTCCACGGTCCATACCACACTAGCATGCAACATATCTTCCGTCAGCGGTACAAAAATATTATTTTTTAGAAACTAGGAAACGCAGCACACCTAGGGCGTGTGAACTGCCTTAACGAGCGCGGTCTTTGCCAACACGAGGGCATCACCAGCTACCCCTCCCTGAGGCTTTACCTCTCGCGGAGCGCGCGCCGAGTCAGCAGCGTGGTGACCGTGCAGCTCCGGGACTGGGAGGTGGTACTGGCTGACGTGAACAGGCACTTGGACGAGCTCACTGGCAGCGCGGGAGTCCGCGCGAAACACGATGAGTTTTGAAACGGTTTCGACAGCGATACATTCTGCTCATACAGTTCAGAATAGGCCATATATAGCAGGATAATAAAGGTTATAAGCCAATATTTAGGTCAGTTGAGGATTCCTTGGAACCAGCAGGCTTACCCTCGAACCCGATAAAAAATCCATTTCAACATCAATCGCAATCCAATACTGTAACAATAGTGACTTTGCCTCTTGAAAAACAGTTTGATATTATTGGATTGAAATCGGATTTGCGCTAATATTGGATAATGATTGTGTTAATACCAACATTTGGGCTTTTTATCAGTAGACAGTGATTACAAATAGTTTAAAAGACCAATCTAAACATATTTTAAAACAAATCCAATATGAAATGCAGCAGGTGAGATGAAGGCCAATCGCTTCCCCGTCGTACAATTGTGCTTGGTTTTGTTGGTGGTAGGACTTTGTTCAAGTCCGGGTGGCTAGTTACCACCATCTTACCTAATTCTGTCGCAATAATAACAATTCTTAAAAAAAAAATGTTATGTTCCGGCATTTAAAGCTCATATATCCACCTCAACTGTTGAGTATTCCGTGTGAAATGCGCTTTCATCTTCGGCCTTACTTGTAAACCAGGTGAGAAGGCAAAGCGCATTCCCGTTATAGGTACAATAAAAAAAATATAATAGAGCTAACGCTTGCCAGTTTGTTTATAGTTAGCAATAGACTAACAGCTACGAGAGAAAAGGTTTCAAGAAAATCTGTCTCGATAACAAGAATCTCTGTTTCGAATTAGTGTGCCTTTGTTCGCATTTAGCACTTATGTATGTACCTTTGTTCGCATTTAGCACTTATGTATACTTATGTATGTACCTTTGTTCGCATTTAGCACTTATGTATACTTATGTATGTGCCTTTGTTCGCATTTAGCACTTATGTATACTTATGTATGTGCCTTTGTTCGCATTTAGCATGTATGTACCTTTGTTCGTATTTAGCACTTATGTATACTTACGTATGTAAAGATAATCTGTTTCTTGATCTGTTTATGTAGTATGTTTATGATGCTAGACTACATTTAATTATCGACAACCCACATTATACTAAATAAATATTACATGACAATTAACACAGTGTCATCTAGCCCCAAACTAAGCAAAGCTTGTAATATGAGAACTAGATTATATATAAACACTTATTATATTAATACAGTTGGTAGTGGCTTTGCCTTCTGCGCTGTTGGTTGTTGGTTCGATTTCCACGAATTTTGTTCTGTGTTTGGGTGTAATTGACATGTACTTATGTATTTGAAAAAATGAGAGTACATAATATAAAAAATATTCATATACTGCGTAATCTAGTTCCCATGTGTCAAAATTGCTAGATGGCGGTGCGAATTACGTACGAGTAATATTTATTTATATATTAAAATTGGGTGCACATATTAATATATTTTGTCTATGTTGTAGATTCTCATGCGGTGATACAATAAACATACCATTAGGAAATAGACAATTATGAATAGGTTCCTTAACCATTAATTTATTATTGTTTTTAATTAATTGGCATTGATTAACGGCCATTAATGTCAATAAATTTTCCCGTTCTTTAGCTCGTTGAGTGCCGAGACCCTAGCTGTCTACGAAGAACAGTCCATGTGTTTTACAGCACCCAATGAGTTAATATTGTTAACTTGTCCTTAAACATTTAGCGAGGTATAGAGACAGAGACCTACGAGTAAGAGTAGTAGAGTAGTAGAGATCCTTGTAAAACGGTTCGTCCGGGAAGTACTACCACCCTACCTATTTCGACCGCCAAGCGGCATTGCTGTTTTGGTTTGAAGGGTATGGTTGCCGGTGAAATTACGGGCACACGAGGCTTAACGCCTTTATGACTTGCTGGGCGCAGTGCATTGCGGTGTAGGTCATGTTCTTTGTGGGATATGACCAATGGAGTAAGGTAAACAAAGCCTTAAGGTTGCTGCACAGGCCTACAGGCAAGGGTTGCACTTAAGTGGACTACTTGCTTGTTAAGTCTCCATGTAGTATATAAAAAACCTAGAAAAATGTAATACCAATTACTTAGCACTAACTACTAATTAACTTAGAATTAAATATTATTTCTTAGTAAGAAATGGCTACCTAACTCACAATGCTAAGAGTATTTAAAAAAACTAGCATTAGTTTTTAGTTATGTTTCGTGCTTTGATATTAATTTAAATTACAGATTTAATATTTAAAAAATATGCCATCTCAACAGCTTGTATTTAACTATTTATTTTCATTAAATATTTTCAGTGAACATGTGATATGAATCCTAACATAAACCTAAGTGATTGTGAGAATTGATTGATAATGATTATCTCAAATCAAAAAACGCTTGTAATGCAATTATAATTAAGGATATTTTAATCATAAGTATACAGAAAAGTATACAAAATCATCTATGTATAATGTAACAATGTATGTATACACTTTAGATTATCCAAATGAAGATGTTTCTTTTATTTTTGCATCCGGCAAATTCTCTCATTCCTTTTATATTTAAACCCTCGAAATGTGATTGATACTGATCACACTTGAATACCAAATTAATAACATATAAGTGTATACATAATATTATTGCAGGCAACTACCTATATATTCCTATTACAGTTTACAATTGAACACAAATTAATAAACTCTTATGTAACTCAAGTTTTTCACTCATTTTGACTACCCTTCCTATAAGTCTAGATAAGCTACCCTTCTTTTCATGGTTATGCATGTTAGTCCTTTGCTTTACTTATCTTTTTTTATTTGAACTATTTTGTTGTTAATTTATCACTGGCATCTTCACCAACAACATCTGAAATAAAAGAAACATGTTTATGATTGGATTACATTGAGACATCTAACAGGGAGACTTGGGGTTTCCAAGATTACAATAAAAAAGTTGCATCATAAAAATAAGCTTACATTTTACAGTTGACAAATGACAAGAACTAAATGCTATCCTGTCTCTTGAGACTACACCATAAGAAAGAAGCCATAGGAAGATTTAGATTTTATCGAGGATTCCGGGTGAAGTGTGCCTCCACTTTCAGCCTTATCTCTCTACCAGGTGAAATGAAGGCCAAATGCTTCCCCGTCATACAATAAAGAAAAACCTTTAAAATATAACAATATTTAACAACACATCATAATTTTCAAATTGGTTTTGTATCCACATCAGTAGATACCTATTTTATTAAATTGGTATTCAATTGTGATTCATGTGGCTTGAATAAGAGTGATGACAGAATTTTTCAGACGTGAATATAGAGTTAATGGCAATGGCTTGATTTTGAAAATCACGAAGTGTATACACATTAGTGCAGGTGGTATTTTTTTTTTACAGTGGGGAGGTGCTATATATCTGTAGGTAACACTGAGGTAAAACAAGGTAAGCAGTTGGTTTAGCCGACTCGAGTACCTGATAAATAAATATTACAGGACATTAATTTTACACAGCGCCATCTAGCCCCAAACTAAGCATAGCATGTAATATGGGAGCTAGATTACGGATAGCATACTTAAATACTTTTTGTAAATACATACATACAATATGATAACCCAAACACAGAAACATCTATATTCATCATTGCACTGTACTTACATCATTGTTCCTATTCAGTTGTGCGTCTATATAATCTTGATCAATACTGCAAGGCAGGAAGAAATCCACCAATTCAAACATCCCTTTAGAATCTAGCACCAACCGATCTTCTCCCACTTCCAAATTCAGATCCTTAAATTCTACCTGCAAAAAAATATAAGTTTTGAATATTAAATACATTAATTTTAATTGTTGATTTTATTTTATTTGTGTACCAATCCACTGAAGCCAACACACTGCTGTAGGGGGTTATTAAGAAGCATAGCCTCTATTCAAGAACTCCAGCAAAAGCAATGTCTCCATTTGTAATGTCTAAATAACAACTTTTTACAAATTGCATATATAACTACATCATTTATGATACATATGGTACTTAAACAGAAACACATTTGTATGTCTGGTTGCTTATAATATCAGACAGTCGGTCAAATTCTGATGGGATGACTCCCAGATAACTGATTTTATAGCCTACCTTAATTTGAGAAAAAGAATAGGATTCCATGCAAAAAAAAGTACCCTTGAATATTACAAGTTTTTTAGTCCTTTTGTGGTATGTGTACAATAAGAAAGGATTTTAGCATATGCCCACTGGAAGATGCTGAAGTCCTGGGTGTTGGTACTCTAAAATAAAACTTACAGAAGCTGGGATTTTAAACTCTGCTACTAGATATTCTATCTCTCCAATAGGTGGCTCGCGTCTCATCCTAAACACAAGTTCGGGTTTCTTAACAGGCCTGTCGCCTATCTCCTCAATCAGAGGTGGCTTCAGAGCACTTTCAGTTGTTTTAACATCTCTCAACTGGATCCTATGGGATTGCAATGTCCCTATTGACTTTCTATTCTTCAGAATTGTAGATTTTTTTACATCTAATTCACATTGATACTTATCCTGCAAGCCTTCATAGACAACAGTTAGAAAGAATGTTTGAAAAAGATCATCTTTTTCAACTTTTATGAAAAATTGAGAGTTTATGGCAACATCATAGACAGTGCATGGGGCTCCAGATTTGTCGGATTCTGTTCGTCCTTCCCCTATGCTCATTGGGACCCGGTAACTAGATGGGTCAGAAGAGTTTAATATCTTCATTAGCTGTTCATTGGTGACATCTCTGGGACACGGAATGGTGTCTGTGGTGCAGATGTTTACAAAGACTTTTTTGTTGTCCGGCTTTGTTAGAGTCTTGACACAAAAACCTAGAAAAGAGAAACAATTGGACTGGGCATATTCACCTTGGATATATTTTTGCCATATCAGTTAAATTAATTAGTTAGCAGACTAATAGTGTGAAGGTAAAGTTTGTAATATTGTTACCTGGTACTGGTTTTACAAGTTTCCATGGAACAGTGTCAACAGAGGCCAAAATTTTGTTGAATTCTTCTTCAGCAGGAGTTTCCTGTGAATGAATTATGCTAGATAGGTGCGATTTTTGTAGGTGGTTATTTTATTTTGCATTTCTCATAAGTTGTTCTACTATATTCGTTTTCGTAGTACCTAGGGAGTTTAAAACGCAAACCTTACCTGCAGCTACAAAAATAAATCATCAATCAATTTTTAACTCTTAATAGTCATGAAAACATATTCTTACCTGGATTATTCGCATATTTTGCTCCATTATTGAAGGGTCAACTTCTAAAGATATAGATTTTTTAGGCATCTTGTTTATTTGGTTGCTATGGAAATCGTATTAATTATTAATTATCTATGCTTTGATCGTAATCGGAGAAAGGATTTATTTTTATAAAAATCAAGCAAATTGATCAAATTGCAGGTAGGTAAATACACTAAAGTTTGTGATTGTGAATTGAATCAATCAAATCACTGAATCTGGAAATCACTAGAGGTGTGAAATAGGATAGGTATAGGTAACCTAATATTAGCAATGCATATTCGTAATAGGCTATTGGAATCTTCGGTACCTATTATTTTATTTTTATGTCAGGCTAATATTTGACTACTTAGTCAAATAATTAGCTTGATCCAAGATTCATTTCGTGAACTTCAGCAACGCATGCGGCGCGTTGGTGGCAATGGCGTTGTCACTCTGCTGTTAGTATTATATTATGTGTTCTCGTAACTACGTGCTACGCGATGTTGTTACGCGCGTTCATGTTCGGGCGAGTCGACTTGGAGTAAGCGAAAGTGAGATGAATGCTTTTAATATTTATTCTTAGAAATATTATCTGTATTGTATTCCTTACATTATCTGTGTTGTGGCAATCCATATGTCAATGCCAGCCTAGGGATCTCATGTTAAACATGCTTTGACTCGTTTTTTCCTCTCTCTCTTCTTGCTCATCGCCCTGACGAGGCGGCTGTATTATTTTTGTGTCGTGATGTTCTAATTATATTAAATATTTAATTATCAGTCTAATCAATGAATGTAATGTGATTTAATGACGATGAATATAACCAACAGTACTTAAGGAAGCCTCGTTTGATTTCTCAAGTTCTTCACACAGCACACCAAGTTCCACTGCAAATCCCTCCATCTGCTTAACAATTCTGTGTTTTGATTGATATGCGTCTAGTAGTAAGTGAATCTATGTATAAACAATAGTCTCTGTTAGAGGTGTGACTAATATATTCGTAATAGGTATAGGTAACCTAATACAGGCATTGCATATTCGTAATAGGTATTGGAATCTCCGGTATTATATTAATTTTTAATAGTCAAATATTAGCCTGAACAAAGATTCGTTTCGTGAACCTCGCCGCGTAATATAATAGTCAGACAGACAGAGCGGAGCGGCAACGGCGCGCGCGGTAGTTACAATTATTTATAAAAATCATATACATATATATCAATAATCATTATTACATTTATTCAATAAATTAAACTAACTAAGTACAAAGGAATCAGTCAGATTACCTAAGGACCGTTACAAACGGCCTATAGGTAACTCAACTGTTCCAGACCAGTACCAGACGGAAGCGTGCCCAAGACACTGGCTGCATTGCCACGCTGAATAGCTATGCTAATTCGCTGGCCTAAATAAGAGCCAGCCTAAATAAGGGTCACGTGTCGCCTCAATCAAAAGCCCCGCAATATTTTTGAAAACCCGGAGGGCACCGGCTCCCCACGGACCCAAGGTCTCCACCCCAAAAGGCTCACATAGGTAAGCTCTGTCGAGACCACTATATTTGCGCCTTTTGTGATCCTCGGCCGAATCAGCCGCCGCACCAGCCCTAACTGATGTCCCAGGCAGATGAGATGGCGCTAGGGTGTCGACGCAGGTAGCGTCCCACACCAAAGGCCTACCCATTTCCTAAGGGACAAGAGTCATACCGTCGGGCCGCTTACCATCATCACGTAACAGACCATTCGGTTCAAGAACGGCTGGCACATTGACACAGGTAAACGCTCGACGGATAATGTCATTAAGACTAGCGTGGCGCGAAATCCTGCCGGCAGACCTTGCGCACGAAAGTCCGTGAAAACCAAATTGATCTACGGCCGCACCGCACCGGCACTGGTGAGAGGCACAGCATCTTGCACCCAACCGAAGACAAGTGGCAATACGGAAAGTTACAGGATCCATAAGTGTACCGGTATTGTAGGATGGATGTGCTTGCAGCCAAAGACCTGATTCCCATTTTAAAACAGCTAAGAGACGAGCACGATCTGTGGAGGTTGAGCACGTATGTAATAGATAATTCCGTGTCAACTCGCACAGAGGCCCGTCCCACTGCCGTTGTGCCGAAAGGTGTTTTGGGGGATCGGTATTAGGGCAAGCACTATGCCAAGCATTTCGAGCCTCGTCAAGATAAGAAATTTTGAGTATATTGCCTGGAACAGCCGAAATTGATGGTGCTAGAATTTTCTCAACCAAAGAATGTGTACTATAGACGGAAGACAAGAACGTTGGCAAAGCAACACTAGAAATTTTGCGTACACCTAAGCCGCCCAATCGAATAGGCAATGAGGCCTGCGACCATGCTCTGTCATCCAACTCAATATTCAAAACCGTGGAAAGGGTGTTCTTTATTATGTTGTCTAAGCCTTCCACCAGCTCGCTGTGTTTCCACAGTTGACAACATCGTAAAGCATAAGTAAATTTTGGGACAAAAAGGCAAAATTTTATAATGGTGAAAGCCATATGTGAGTTAATTTTTGAAAGTCTGTCCGAAACCTTCATAAAATTTTGAATTTTGTCGTCGACGAAACCCGGAAAAGATTCATCAAGAATTGGTGAACCTAGTAGGTGGAGTGAACTCTTATCTACAACAGTAATATTGGAAGCCAAAGTCTCAAACTTTTGAATAATTGAATTTCTATCCAAACATGTATCTGAAATGTATATTTCACATTTCGAAAAATTTAGTTCTAAGCCAATCTGCCGAAATTCATCTATAATAATTTTTAGATCGCCAAATACTGAGTCCACATCGCCACCCAGGGTTCCGTCATCGAGATACCAAACATTCAATTTAGATTTCAGGCGTTGAATAATTGGGTGAATGGCAAGGCTAAAAATGGCCGGGCCTACAGGGTCACCTTGCTGACAGCCAACTGCAGACGAAATAGTTTGGTTCTTGTAAATTAATTTAGATGGCGAACCATAACATTGAAAAAGAAAAGGATAAATTTCGGGAATTTTGGATTTGATTTGATTTAGCAAGGTGCCTCTGTCAACCGAATTAAAAGCATTTTTGATATCTACTTTTAGAATAACCTCCCCGTAATTTCGGTCTAAAAATGTTCTTAGAGAATGGACCGCGGCCTCACAACCGCCTCGCGAACCAAAGCCTAGCTGCACGGGTCGGAAATAGTCGCCTAGATACGCGGCTTTTTTGCGATAGCAGACTTTGGCTGCAAGGCGGCGATAGGTGGTGCCTACGGCTATGGGTCTTATCCCGCCATCCTTTTTTTTTTTTTTCAATAATCATTGTACATAGGTGATTAACTTTTTAAATACGCCAACGAAATATTTTCGTTGACAGTCCTAAGCCTGATAAAGTATGAAGGAAAATTTAATCACCGTTACATTTACATAATTATGTACTTATAGCCAGTTTTACTATTATATTATGTTATGGATACCTACTCAAAGAATTCTCTTTGAGTATTATTCAATATATATTAATAATAATATAATATATAATAATACCCTGAACTCCGTAGGTAGCGTTGAAAACAGAATCAGAAACAGTCGGTAAACTATTATTTGACTATTAAATTTTAATAGGTATCATACTATAATCCCAGTAATCATACTATAATCCCAGTAAAGTGTTATATTCAATAATATTAATACGAAAATATGACCCTAAAACACCATCTCTAGTCTCTGTGATTGATATTCGTCTGCCAATGAGTGTCTTGACCACCTACACGCTGGAAGGAGATTCAGAAGTTGTTTGACAATATAGGGAAGCAGGAGGGAATTGCAGCCTACTAAGTAAAAAGTTATATAAAGGGGAAATTAATGGAATTTATTATTAGAAACTAAACCCTATAACTTATTTGACTCATTTAATCAGAGCGTCATCGATCCACAGATAAACTTTTTTCAAAAAACAGAATCGCCCCTTTACCCAACTTTGCGAGAAATGTGAGCCTATAAATCTCCATATGCGTAATGAAAATGAGAGCTACTTAATTATTAAGTCAGCCTCAAATATTTATTTGACATCTTACGAACATGACCAGCCAGAATGGCTTCTTGATCCTCAGTGAAAACAGAGTGCCTTCTAGCTTTGGAGGAAATTCGAAGCCAACGTAGTTGGATTTACATCTGAACCTCTTTTTAAGGTTACTCCAGTCTCTATTGATTCCATAATACGGATGTACCTGGGTGGATTTACACAAGATTAATTTCTTCAAACAAAAATTTGATAAAAAATGGAAACACATTGGAATCCTAGTTAAACTAGAAAAAAACATTGTATGAGATCGAATATGTTAGGTACTAAATTGCGTTTAGACCAACATTTGATGCGTAGATCTGCATATTTATATGAAAAGGTGAGATGGTAATGATGACTGTGGTATGGCGATCATTTATCTATGGATGGCGATGATTTCTTCTGTATGGTGATGACGCTTTTTACATGAATGTCAAATTAAAAACACTAAATTTAAAGAAATCAACTCATTAAATAATTCAATTAACACTCTTAATTCAAGTAACACTAACACATTTTTCTCTTACATAACTTATCACATTTTTATGTTCATTTAAATTAGTTTTTTGAATAATGATGTAATCTTACTACTAGGTACTTGTTCTTTATCTCTTTTTTTTCACAATTATACATTTTCTTTTAATAACAAACTAACACAATCATATTTTGTCAAATTTGGTCAGTTGTAATTTACTTAGTAATTAGTACTTCTACAATTACACACAAAAACGCTTATTACATAAATAATGAAATACAACAAAATTTTAGAAAATTTACATTTTAAATGTTTTTTTATTTAACCAGCACAGAACATTGAAGGACAAAGATTCAATCAACACTCTTAAAATATAAAAAAAAACATTCTTAGATAAGCTGAACTTTTATGTAAATTGAAATTCTGACAGTTTTTTTGTAATCAGTCATACAGCCCCCTCAGCATGGGGAAGAGATAAAATTTTTGTTCTTATCTGTTCTTATATATGTATTCTTATATGTGTTTTTATCCACCTTGTCAGAGCATTTTGTCTCCTGATGGTGGATAAAAACAGGACAAAAATTTTATCCCCGCCCCGTGCTGAGGTCCCCTCAGGTACTTTTAATCAGACATTTTTCTCTTAATAAATATTGATTAACACATAATCATCATGAATTATTTGAAATTTGGTCAGTTTTTTAGTAATCAACTAATTGAGCAGCTGCATTGCAAGTTAGTGGATTTGATGATCCTGATCTAAGCGATCGTTTGTATTAGTTTCATCACAATTATCGGGATTAATCAATATTGGTTCTAGTTTGATAGTGTTCTATTTTGCTTAATTTTTCTTTTTTTTAGCTGCTTCACGCAATTTCTTGCGCTGTACTTACTCTGCTTTCTTGGACATTTTTCATTTATTGATTCGAACTGACCTAATTTCTCTTTTCTTTCATAAATTCATACAATTCAGGATCCTACTTCATGGTAACATATTTTCTACATTTAATTATAGCTATTTTCTGTTTTTCTAACTAAACTTCTGTACTTCCCTTTCTATTACTCATATTTGTGATCTGAAAGTAAACAATTATGTTAGTAGGTACCTACAATTCTAAGCGTAAGATACAACATGGAAACATCATTCTTTCATTGATTGTCGTAATCTGAAAGAAAAACAATTATGTTAATGGCCAGTGGCTCTTTTAGTGTAATATTTAAGCAAACTAGATATCACAAATTAAGCAAATCGTCATCACCATACACATGACGTCATCACCGCTCATTATTTGTAAACGGTGATGATGCGTATGGTGATGACGATTAGGACGTTACGACGATTTTTCTAGAAAATTAATAATAACACTATGATACCGCTATAGTCGTAAGCATCTTCACTTAAGTATAATTAAGTTCTTGTTAAAATCAATCTTAATGATATCTTAAGTAGGTACTTTCTTTGAACCACGGCCTGACGGGAACTCTGATTTAGATTTTTTTTTGTTACACAACAACAGTAATGCCTGATCTGAACTCGCCAAAATCTATTTGTATAAGTACATGAAAAAAGACAATAAATAAACAAAAATACTTACAAATGAAGATAATATCGACTTCGGCGGTGTCCTGTCCGTATTTGTTGACGGCCTGTATCTTGTACGTGCCGGAGTCCTTGCGACGCGGGTTCGAGTGTGTCTAAACAACTTTTGTGGACACTAAACTCAGTTTAGAGTTTGCTCTAAACTGAGGAAGCGGGCGCGGTATTGCGGGCCGCGTAATTTTACGCTCACACGAAACTACCTCCACTTTAATATCGCCGTGACGGTGTTGACGAATTTCGATGCTAACATTTTATTTATTTATTGGTTATTAATTTTACGAAGAAATTATTATTTGTTTTTCTTAAAAGTTATATAAAATATGAATAATCGTAAATAATAAATAAAATTCTGTTTAATACGTCGGGTAGTCGTTTTTTTTCACCTGCAAATGTAAATAGGTACTTAGTCGTATTTTATTCACAGATGGTGATGATATTAGCATGTGTACCTATTGCTTTAATTATTAAAAAACTATTGAGTTTGAGGATGTGTTGGTTAAAGCGAGAATATTTAAAGCCTGTAAATGAAAATAGTTATGATACTCGAGCAGTTTATATTTTTTTATACCCTCAACGTGAATTTTTGACAACATTGTAAATTGACCCACCTACCGCCGCCGCCGCCGCCACGCCAAAGTGTTTGTCAGCATTGTCTAAGGTTTCAACATCCCAAGACGATTTGCTGAGCCGAGGCGTGGTGAAATACAGACTACGAAAACCATACGTACTCCTCGGGTCTTGGTTTAACGCAGTCATCGCAATAGCGACCGCTTCAACATCTTTGTGATAGTCGGGAGGAGCGTTATCTTAGTTTATCTTTAACCAACAATTTCCAGGATTGATTTTATTATAAACTTACAAATACCTGAAATATATGAAAAGGTACCTAATACTTTATAAAACAATTCATAATTATCAATTCAAAGGTGCCCCAGGTAACGGGCAGCTTTCAACAGATGAGTTAGGTCCTTCACCAAAATCGTAACTGTGATTAAATCATAAACATGTTGATTATAATTTAATAGATTTAGCTAATATACCGATCCAACTACAACAGTAAAAAAACTAAAAAACAATAAAACTATTTTAGATTTTACAGACACGAATGTAAAAAATGTTCAATTGTCTCCTTTTCCCCTATTATTCATACGAATCGTGGTAAACGCAAACGCGTTCGAGACGTAGGTATGGAGTAGAAAACATCGCAGGTACCTTACCTAATTAATGTCGGACTCTGATATCGTAGGTACCTATACCCTACATACCTAATGAGTTACCGAGGTATGATGTCGGCCCACACGAAATACCTAGTAAGAACCAACTCGCCTGCATGGTGACGATGGCATTTTTTTATTAATGATAGCCAAGCGTTTGACCACCAACACTTGAAAAACAAGTAAAGATGTGGCCTAAGATGGAGCACGATTGTCTAAAAGGAACCTGTTCACTCTGGACTTAAAGATTCCAAGATTGTATTGGTAAGGAAAAACAGTAAGCAAGGAGTTCCATTCCTTACCAGTATGAATAATAAAGGTAGAGACAAATCGATGCGTTCGACATAATGGAACATCTACAAGGTACGAGTTTTAACCTGCCGTACGTCTGCTAGTCCGGTGATGGAAAGAGGGAAAGGAGGGATGAGGTCGAAGATATCAAGCGCACACTCGCCAAAGTGGTATTTATAGAACACAGACAACCTGGCAACCCGTCGTCTGTGATATAGGCTCTGCAGTACGACGCTCAATCGAGTCCAGGGCTTCGATAATATTTTACAGCACCCATCGAGCTAGTGAATTTCAGTACCTACCATGGTAGGTTGATAGATACTTTCAAATGAAAATACTACTCGCACATTAATAAAGGCACATGTTTATTTTTGTGTTTATCCAAAAACAATTTTCGAATTTACATAAAAATTGCATTGGGTATGCAGTTACATAACTTATATTATATCGCTTGTTTGAGTGTAGAATACAATTTCAGCAATCATTGTGTAAAAGAATTAAGATCTACCGATAATAATCTACCGTGGAAGCAATTATTATAAGTGACTATATGATAAACAGTAATAAAATAAGCAAATTATGACCTTAAAATTACTGGCATAACACAAAATTACATCTACGGTATATAACTTAGTAAATAACACAAAATATATAATTTTTAAACTTGCTTTATATTCAAAGAATAATATAATTACTCACTATGAAATATATTAATCACTTTAAACAGTATTCAGTTTCAATGCGTGGCAAGCTATAAACGTGGCTCACAATAATTGATACGAATTGTATGAAGGTGTACCCATAACGTTTTAGTTGTTAGCTAGACAGTCCGACAGTAATTATTACCTGGCGTAATAGCTTAACAGTCCGACAATGTTAATTGCCCGGCGCATTAGCTAGACAGTCCGACAATAATTATTACCCGGTGTCAATAGCTAGACTGTCCGACAATAATTATTACCCGGTGTTAATAGCTAGACAGTCCGACAATAATTATTGCCTGGCGTATTAGCAAGACAGTTTAGAGAACACTGCATATTGCCTTGTACGTTGCTTATCCTCTTGTAATTGTGTATCAAATTGAAGCCTTTTGGCAATAAATTAATTTGAATTTGAATTGCCGCTATATCTACTGTCTGACCACGATATGTAGCGTATCTACGATGTACCAACACTTTGACTGCAGGCTCATCCTAACCATAGTCTTTATATCCATTTTTCATATAATCAGTATCTTCCTTGACTCATAAGGCACACAATAACAGATTCAGTATAAAATCAGCATGTTTGAATAAGTAGAACGAGGGTTCATAGACGAAATATATGAGCATTATCCCTTTGATCCCAAATAATTTGTATACACTATTATGTTAGTGTCAGTAGATGAGTACCAAACTGTAAGCGATATTTTAAGACTTAATTTAAGCTTATTATTAATATACAAATAACTACCAACAGCAACGATTATCGGACGTTTTTAGACATAGCGCTCATTCCAATCAAGAGATCTTTTCGTACGGTCATTCATTGAGTCTCCTAGGCTGTTGGCTGTTATTTATTTGATTACCTATTATAATGATATAGTTCCATTGCAAGAACATAACTATTTCGTACACCAAGCATAGGAAATACAAACAGCGAAGGGGTCAACGACCTATATTCCCTTTCCATCATTCCTGAATGGTGGCAGGGAATATAGATATATATTATTGATACGTCCATTTTAAGCTTTCCTATTATTTAGCCACTGCTGTCCGCCTATCTGTCTATCAGCGAGCTGTATTTCATGAACCGTAATAGGTAGACAGCTGTCATTTTCACTGTGTATTTCTACTGCTTCTACAAAGAATGAACATTAAATCAAAATTGAAACACATTTATTTTTACTAATATGGGTCGGAGGTTTCGGAACCCTTGATGTACGTGTCCACACTTGGCCCGTCTTATTAATCCAAAACGAATCAGCACATTATTAAAAGCACAATACGATTATCTCACTATTAATCTCTAGTATAAGCTGTTTCACTACCCTGCTTTACATTTTGTTGAAGAAGAGATAAAAGTTGATAAAATAGCGGAACGTTCAACAGCGCCATCTAGCCGCAAACTGAGCAAAGGTTGAGCACAATAAAAACAGGCTAATGTGAAATTAGCCAGAGCCAATGGGATTCCGTTGTTGTCTAAACGTGCTCCTATAAAATGAATGTCCTGCAATATTTATTTATTTTATTTATGCCCAGTAGCACAGCTCTCCAGTACAAAAGCAGTTTGGAGCAGGTAAAATTTAGGTTTGCACTGCTTTACTATTCCTAAATTCGAAGAAAATCGAAGGCGATATTTTTTCATGTACAAACACTCTTTTGCATATTTTTGATTAATTTTAGACAAAGCAATGCAAACCTAGATCACCCTATCCAAATTTACTCGAAAAATGTATATAGAAGCGGACATGATGTTTATAAATTAACAACAAGCGAATTTTTTGCTGGACAGCTAAATTTAGCAGTAATCCTGTTAAAGGTCGCCGGATTATCACTGAACTTAGCTATATAATAAATGTATTCATTTTCAAGTCTGTTACTGACAAGAAACTAAACAGAACATTACCTAATCATATTTTGTTTAAAAGTTTTATAGGTTATCTTGTGATACTATAAATAACCTGTCTTATGTACACCAATTCAATTGCAACACATAATAAAGACATCTCAAAGTATGCGTATGTATAGAAAAACCGATGTTTCATATAGGTTTTTCTGTACAATAGTGGGCGCAGAAATCCTGGTTTGGTTGCGCCTTAGGTACTCTGGGAACTAGATAACAGGTTATACCCCATCAAGTGTCAGTAAGAGCTAGAGTGAGAATTTCCCCCGGGTCAGTCGGAATCGCTGCCCGACTCGGAGAGACAAAGATCATCGTTCAATACATTGAGTTGGTTTGCGGTACCTGAAAAAAAAACCAAGATAACATAAATAAAAAAATAAAAAAAGATTTTTTTTTATACATACTTGCCACAAACAAATTTATTTTACTTGTATGACGGGGAAGCGCTTGGCTCAGTAGCAAGTTATGATAAGGCCGAAGGCGGAAGCGCACTTCCCCCGGAATTTCAACAGACTGAGGAATTGGCTATCTTACCTCCAAATGCCGGATCACAACAATTTTAGAATTGTTGTGATGGCGACATAATTAGGTAAGAAGGCTAGCCAGGCGGACTTAAACAAAGTCCTACCACCAACCAAACCAAGCACAATATATTGTACTCCACCTGGGGATCGAACCCGGGAGCTCTGTATCTGTGTATCTGACACCGGCGGGCAGACCACCAGACCACAGTGGCGGTTGAAAAATGCCCTATATAATATTGAAAAAGGTAAGATGAAGGCCAAGCACTTCCCAGAGGTACAATAAAGAAAGTCTTCAGTTGTGTTACTAGACATTTGTCTGTTTTCAGGTTAATAATGACGAGGTAAACTTTTTTTTTATATACAAATAGGAGACGGAATAAGCAAGTAGCCCACCTGATGTTAAGGTAAGGAATTGTTTATTTAATACTGCTGCCAAGGTCTGTAAGAGGGTTCTGCGAAGGGCACGATTTATCCATATTGGACAAATCGGAGCTAAACTAGCATCATACCCTCCAGGCAGTAAGCAGTTCTGGTCTCTATCTAAATCAGATGAAAACAACTTTGGTTGTCCCACATTACCTCCGCTGTTGAAACCGAATGGAACTTTGGCCCACACCACCGTAGAAAAAGCAAGATCATTTGCTGATCTATTTGCGAGCAATTCCCGTTTGGACTCTTGCTCTTCTCAACCTCCAACTATACCTCAGTGTAGCACCGTTATGCCGATGCCAAGTATACGTGCCAAGGAGGTCCGTAGAGCACTTTTCAGTCAAGACGAGAATAAAGCCAGTGGTCCAGATGGTATTCCGGCGCGAGTGTTGAGCCGCTGTGCACCTGAGTTGTTGCCTGTTTCGCCTTTCTCTTGAGAAAAATACCGTCCCAAATCCTGGAATTTTGCCAACGTGCAACCAGTTCCCAAAAAGGGAAGTCGAGCCGACCCGGCCAATTACAGACCCATCTTCATAATCCATAATCTGCAAGGTTATGGAGACAGTTCTGAACCATACATTGATGACGTACCTTGAAGCTAATGACCTGGTCAGTGACCGTCAATATGGTTTTCGCCGAGGAAGGTCCACTGGCGACCTTCTTGTGTACGTCACGCATTTGTGGGGAGAAGCCATTGAGAAACATGGAGAAGCCATAGCTGTTTCTCTTGACGTCTCAAAGGCATTTGACCGGGTTTGGCACGCAAGCCTGCTGAATAAACTTCCTGCGTACGGTTTACCTCCTGAATTTTGAGCCTGGATATCCGACTTTTTGAGTGAACGGTCCATTAGAGTGGTAACTGATGGCTGCTCCTCGGACTATATTGCCATCAACGCCGTTCCTCAAGGGTCTGTACTCTCTGCAACTCTATTCCTACTGCACATTAATGACTTGCTCCAGCTAGGCATTTTCGGGTATGCAGATGACAGTACTGTTACAGAGAGATACATATCTAATGCATGTTCTACCAATCTACAGGTGTGTTCTCTGAGAGAGGCCATGGTTGAGCGGACGAATCAGACTCTAAGTCTGGTTTCCCATTGGGGGGTCGTTAATAGAGTCTGATTCAATGCCTCCAAAACTCAGGCATGTCTCTTTTCGGCGAAAAGGCGTCAATTTCACCTGATTACCTACCCTTTCAAGGTACTTCTGTTAAAATAACTGACAGCCTTGCCCTCCTTGGCACCTCCATCGAGTCTAAAGCGCAAATTGCGGCCAAAAAAGCTGGGCATCCGAAACAAAGTCAAGCGATATTTCACACCTGGTCAACTTTTGACTTTATATAAACCTCAAGTTCGATCCTGTATGGAGTATCGCAGCCACCTTTGGGATGGTTTAGCCAAATATCAACTTGCCGCGCTTGACTCGGTGGAGCGCAGAGCCAAGAGGCTCATAGGTGAAGAGTACCTTGCCAAAGCAAGGCTCGGCAGCCTGAGCCATCGTTGCAAGGTTGCGAGTTTGTCGGTGTTTTACAGATTGTACTTCGGTGAGTGAGCTCAGGAGCTTCGCGACCTTATACCGCCGTCGCTGTTCTTCAATAGAAATTTCAGACGCACAGCCTTTTATCATCCCCACCTGATATATCCCACGCATAAGAACTAAACGCTTTCAAGAAATATTGTGCGCATTGCAAGAACTTGGAATAGGCTCTCAGCATCTGTTTTCCGCTGTGTTACGACCCCGATGTCTTCAAGAAGAGAGTAAATAGGCACTTTCTGGGTAGGCTCGCTCCATCGTAGATCTCATTCTTGCCTTTGCAAGTTTCGTGGTCAAGAGATCTAGAAGGAATAGTCACTCACCGTTAGGTACGGGCTGCGGGGCGCTAGTTTCGTTGTCGTCGCTGTCGCTACCGCTGTCAGAATCGCTGCCGCTATCGCTCGAGGAACTTGAAGAGCTATCTTCTGCGTTCCGGACATTCTGAACAAAATGATCGACGTCAATTGAAAGAAACAAAGAAACACACATTTATTTAACCCACATAAACTTACAAACTACTTAAATATGTAGGTAAATAGATACATTATACAGTTAGGTAACGTAGGTACATACTAGATACTTAAATCGTGAACTTAACTCGTTGGGTGCTGCACATCTCGATCTCTATGTAAAACACACCGTGAGTGTTTTACAGCAACCACCTATAAAAAATACCTACACAAATAAATGTACCTACCTAACATGATTACCAACATTTAAAGGCATTAATAATTACGCGTAACAATACTTAATTAGGTGTGGGCTAAAAAGGTCGCTGTCTCAGCATTCAATTACGCCGTGGTAAACGGTGAACCACCGATGATGGCCTTGCTTAGGTACATACTATAATCTAATCTTTAAACTATAATTATGCCTAAAATATATATTAACACAGATGAGTAATTATAAACAATTCCTACATCGTGGCAAAAATCTATGTCGGATATTGCATAATGTTAGCGTCAATAGTTACACTTTTTCGTGCTTTCAACATTCAACCATCTTACCTAATTCTGACGCCATAACAACAATTTTAAAAATAGTTGTGTTCCGGCATTTCGCGGTAAGATAGCCAGTTCCTCAGTTAGTTGAGGATTCCGGGTGAAGTGCGCCTCCATCTTCGGCCTTATCTCAACTTGTTACCAGGTGAGATGGGTAAGGCCAAGCACTTACCCGTCAAACAATAAAAAAAAACACCCTTATTACTAAGTCTCCGCAATCCGAACGTAGAAAATGTCAATTGCATAATGTGAGCGCAAAACTTTCAGACTTTTCCTCAGTTAGTCTCCGCAATCTGACTGTCTAGTTAGCGTCTGTCTTTTTTTGTTTTTTATTCTCCGCTATCCGACCGTCTAGCGTGTCTTTGTTTTTTTTTTACATACAACAGCAAGTAGCCAACCTGTTGTGTAGTGCCTATAACAATGCCTTACAGAGTAGGTCACATGCACAAAGAACATAATATCCTACACGGCACTGCATTGCGCCCGTCAACTTGAGGCATTAAGTTGAGCTTCGCGTGGCCGTAATTTCACCGGCAACGTACTTTAATATGGAGACAGTTTTTCACAGTGTATTTCTATTACCGCAATACCAACAAATAATATAAACTAAATCAAAGGGGACCTTTGGGACCAAGGGAAATTTAAGGGGGGGATTACACACTCAGTGTGTGTTTCCACTCTTGGCCAGTTTATTAAAACAAATAAATAGCCTATATAGAGACAGTAGAAAACTGGATGGACACATTCTTAGTTACTCTATAAAAAAACTAGGTCAATATCATATTACTCGTTAACCTACGAAGCGAGATAGTAATGTAATGAGGATGTATTTGATTAATTATAGAGAAAAAATCGCATAAATCATTAGTTAGTTCGGCAAGAGCATTGTCGTGGCTATAAAAGTATATAAAGTAAAGGTTTAAAGCGTCTCACGTGGTTAGCTGGAGGTCCATGGTTGGCTGGTGGAGTATTATGAGGCTGTACAGGCCTATCTGGTACGGCTGGCATACGCTCGGGCGCCATGCGTTCAGGCGCCATTCGTTCAGGCGCCATCCGTTCAGGCGCCATTCGTTCAGGCGCCATGCGGTCGGGCGCCATTCGTTCAGGCGCCATTCGTTCGGGCGCCATGCGCTCAGGCGCCATTCGATCGGTCACCATGCGTTCCGGAATCGCGCGTTCATGCGCCATGCGTTCGAAATTTCTCTCCGGCGGAATTTGTCGAGGCGGGGCTGAGTAACCTGGTCAATGAAATGTAAATATATATAGATGTTACAGCTTTAAAATGAACTCCTCTCCACAGCGATTGTCAGCGATGAACAAACCTCACATTTCAGTTGGTTGCTCTGCCTTCTGCGCTGTAGGTTGTGGGTTCGATTACCATCCAGGTCAAACGTTAGTATGATGAATATTGATGTCTGTTCTGTGTTTGGGTGTTGTATTGTATGATAATTATGTACAAAAAAAGTAGTATGTAAGTATTATATCATACTAGATGGCGCTGTGTAAAATTAATGTCCTGTAAGAATATACTAAAAAATAAAAATATGTTCCAGCTTTAAAATTATCTCTCAACAGTGATTACACTCAGACACAAAGAAGATGTATAGACGCAATACACATTAATATCCTTTGTCATTGAATTGTCAGTCACTGGCCAAACGGCCGGATGGTATTTATCATTGGTTGTTGGTCACTTGGTAATGGAACAACCAATGACAAAGCATAATTACGAGGGGTGATCCAAAAGTAATGATAATCAATAACAAACACAATGAATAAAATAAAAAAATAAATTTATTTCTCAACATAGTCTCCTAGCAAGTCTATACATTTAGTCCATCTCTTTTCTAAACCTAAAATTCCCTTAGAAAAAAAATCTTTATCTTGACTCTCAAAAAAATCATCAACCGCGGCCATCACGTCGCTATCATCGTCAAATTTCTTGCCTCGGAGATGTTCCTTGAGTCGTGGAAAGAGATAAAAGTCACTGGGGGCTAGATCTAGTGAATAGGGGGGGTGATCCACCAGCTCAAAGCCCGCTTCCTGAATGGCAGCCATGGCAATTGCAGCTTTGTGAACCGGTGCGTTGTCTTGATGGAACAGCACTCCAGCCCGCAGTTTGCCTCGCCTTTTCTCCTTAATAGCCTCCCGCAATCTTCTTATTTGTTCTGCATAGTAGGAGCCTGTAATAGTGGCCCCCTTTTCCAAGTAGTCCACCATGATTATTCCTTCAGCGACCCAAAAAACAGACGCCATAACCTTCCCTGCTGAGCTTGACACTTTGAATTTCTTCGGCGTCGGTTCATCGGATCTTTTCCATGTCATCGATTGTTGTTTTGTTTCAGGATCAAAATGGTGGATCCAGGTCTCGTCCATGGTCACAAAACGTGACAAAAAATTATCCTTGTCTGCCTGGAAATTTTCGAGATTTGCTCTTGACATGTCGACTCGTTTCTTCTTTTGCTCGTCGTTTAACATTTTCGGTACCCAACGCGCGGAGACCTTTCTCATATGCAATTCGTTCGCAAGGATTCTTTGAATGCTGCCATATGAGATCCCTGTGACCTCAGCTACATGCCTGATAGTCACTCTTCGATCTTCCAATACAACTTCTTCAACTTTTTTCACATTTTCTTCAGTGAGGGACGTCGATGGGCGTCCTTCGCGGTGTTCGTCTTCCGTCGATGTTCTTCCCAGCTTAAACTCCTTAGCCCAGCGTGCAACTGTGGAATATGGAGGAGAAGAGTCCCCTTATGTTTCCACCAAGTCGCTATGTATGTCTTTGGTAGACATTTTTTTCAAGCAGAGGTATTTAATGACAGCTCTGATTTCGTGTTTTTCCATTTTGATGTTCACTCCTTGACAGTCCGTATTCAAATGAATGTAGCTCCCGGGAATCGTGGCCTATTTATATGATTTTTTTTTCCTGAACTAGTTGGTAATTGAGCAAGTGACTGATATTTTTTTTGTATTTTTGTGTGCAGTAGAAATAACTGATTATCATTACTTTTGGATCACCCCTAGTATGAGCATTGCGTCTATACACCTTCTTTACATGTAGCATAACCGCTGTGTGGAAGGCGTTCATTTTTAGTCTGGAACATCTCAATACATAATTCCCCACAGGTGTCAGATCCAGAGAACGGGTTCGATCCCCAGGGGGTACAATATTGTGCTTGGTTTGGTTGGTGGTAGGATTTTGTTTAAATCCGCCTGGCTAGCTACCACCAACTTACCTAAGTCAGTCACTGTTGCGTTCCGGCATTTAGAGATAGGATAGCCAGTTCTTCAGTCTGTCGAGGATTCCGGGTGAAGTGCGCTTCCACCTTCGACTTGATCATAGCTTCCAAGCAGGTGAGATGAGGGAACAATAAAAAAATTGCTAACTACCTGCGAGAGAAATGCCCTTAGTCGCCCCCTATGACACGTGACTGCGACCTTACCGTTGTTTTGCGAATGTGACGGCAGCGGGGAGGGCGCCAGCGTCGCCATCGCATCGTCCAGACCTATCATCGGCAGCGACGCAAGCGTACTGTTTCCACCGCCTGACCATCTGAACAAAATACATCTTGTATTTCAAGTGATTGCACTCGGTCACAACATTAAGTTGTAATAACACAAAAAGTCACAACCCGCGACGGGACTCGAACCCGCATCTTTTCCTGAAGCCGGAAAAGCTCTAGCCAACTGAGCTCCGAGGGTTCTGACGCAGATTTCCGCTTGAGCGCTGATAACGCCATCTAGCAGAGATTCACTGAACCGTGATCTGCCCTAGTGTTTAAAATTACACTCAAAATCACTACCGAGATATGGATTTTTGCTTTTTAATCAAATTTACAAGTGATTGATTGCACTTGGTCTTTCCGGCTTTAGGAAAAGATGCGGGTTCGAGTCACGTCGTGAGTTGTGAATTTTTGTGTCATTATAGCATTTGTAAAAATACATCTTTGTCATTATTACTCGCTAACTGCACCCCGCGCAGTTACTCGTTCGCAAGGTCAAATAACAAAAACCATCGAAATGATTGCTATCAAACTTCACAGGATCACTTGCTGGCCTTATCTGAGAAATGCCTGAAAATTTCATCAAAATCGGTCCGGCTTGGGTGTACACTAAGTCACTATGAAAACCTCCTTCATTAAAAATTATAAAAAAAAACAAAATTATTTATTTGGATTTAAAACAATGTACAAAAACGGATGCAACGATAATGCTCGCAAGTGTTTTACAAAAACTATGTCGCGAAACCATTAACGCCCTCCTCCGTATAAAGTTATAACTGTAGTAATTTTGGTATTGTGATAACTGTGAATAATTAGGCATTGTATGACACGGATAATAAAACCTTTAAAAATTAACGGGCATTATAGCAAGCCATTACTAAATCTGCAACATTTGACCGAAGACCCTATAAGTTAGCAACACTGTTTTTATCTGCGTCACGGTTTTTCAGAGTTAAATGACCCTAAGACTAAATTATCCGTATGTTTGTCTATGGATCCGAAACGAAAGCTATCCGCAACAACTGCGTGGCGCAAGTCCGTCGTTCATTGCGTCTTTCTTTTCGGTCCGTACTTCGGTCTTGCGGTTTCATTGTAGCAACTCTGTTGTTAGTGCCTTTGGAACGCTACAATGTGACAAACTCACGGCGCGGCCTGCGGCGGGGAGGTCTTGTTCCGGGCGGGCGGGGAGCGCACCATGTTCTGTGGAGGCGCCTTCTGTGGTGTGGATCCGTTGAACCTAGCGGGAATGTTCTGCGGAGCTCCAGCTGCTCCTGGATCAAATTATCAAACATACTTTATCTCCGCTGATATAAAACACGTATTGTAAATTCATATTATTTGGTTGGTGGTAGGACTTTGTTTAAGTCCGCCTGGCTTTATCGTACGACTATGTTCTTGGCCTTCATATCACCAGATTTTCAAGTTACGATAAGGCTGTAAGGCGGGCGGTCGTCGGTGGGGACTGTATGTAAAGGCTCTGCCGGTTTTCCAGTCCTCCCCACAACCAGACGATGCGGGAGTGCCGCTGGGTTTTTTAGTGGGCAACCGTTGAGTCCCACATACCCCTCGATGGGAGGGTATGCGTAAAAAAAAAGGCCGAAGGTGGAAGCGCATTTCACCCGGAAACCTCAATAAACAGAAAAACTGGATATCTTACCTCTAAATGACGGCACACAGCAATTTAGTAATTGTTATTATGGCGATAGAATTAGGTAAGATGGTGGTAGCTAGCCAGGCGGACTTAAAATAGTCTAGGACGAGTACTTTCAGAGATATGGCCATTTGAAGTTTGACAGCTGTTATTTAAAAAATAGATCTTGGTCATAGCTTTCATTTGAACTAACAACGGATAGTCTAGGACGAGTACTTTCAGAGATATGGCCATTTGAAGTTTGACAGCTGTCATTGAAAATATAGATCTTGGTCATAGCTTTCATTTGAACTAAGAACGGAGAGTCTAGGACGAGTACTTTCAGAGATATGGCTGTTTGAAGTTTGACAGCTGTTATTTAAAAAATAGATCTTGGTCATAGCTTTCATTTGAACTAACAACGGATAGTCTAGGACGAGTACTTTCAGAGATATGGCCATTTGAAGTTTGACAGCTGTCATTGAAAATATAGATCTTGGTCATAGCTTTCATTTGAACTAAGAACGGAGAGTCTAGGACGAGTACTTTCAGAGATATGGCTGTTTGAAGTTTGACAGCTGTTATTTAAAAAATAGATCTTGGTCATAGCTTTCATTTGAACTAACAACGGATAGTCTAGGACGAGTACTTTCAGAGATATGGCCATTTGAAGTTTGACAGCTGTCATTGAAAATATAGATCTTGGTCATAGCTTTCATTTGAACTAAGAACGGAGTCTAGGACGAGTACTTTCAGAGATATGGCTGTTTGAAGTTTGACAGCTGTCATCAAAGGTACCTAAATATTTCTTTTAAAGAATTCAACATTTTAAGAATTCAACTTTCTGATCCTAAAGAGAAAACATAACGCTAATCAGTAAATATAAGACTGATTTTGAAAATAGAATGTCATGTTTTAAAAATAAAACTAATTTGAAAGTAGAATTCATTGACATTCAGAAATAGTTTTTATTCGAAATGGCCAGTACTACAAAACGGCAACTTCATAGGAGAAGACCTAATA
Source organism: Venusia cambrica (assembly GCA_951394065.1). Lineage (NCBI taxonomy): Eukaryota > Metazoa > Arthropoda > Insecta > Lepidoptera > Geometridae > Venusia > Venusia cambrica. The sequence continues at coordinate 5,199,383 of OX596044.1, read as the reverse complement.
TATTACCTGCATTGGGATTCGTCCGCTTGTTAGTAGTGACTCGAGTCCGGGTCGAAGATCTCTGAGTGGTGTTGGTGAACTCGGTAGTCACTGGAGTCAGCGGCCGGCCTTTTTGCACGGACTCTTGCCTGCAAACATTTAATTCGGGTTTTACATCGGGTAACAAGGTTACCCGTACCAAAAGCTGATTCTAGCTGCGAAAACAACTTGTATCACATAATTCATTTGAAAAATAAATCTAAAAAACTATGATAAACATACATGGTACTAGAAATATGAATAAACTCGCTGTGCCACAACCAGGCACCATACATTTTAAGGTTACCCAAGCCAATAGCTGATTGAAGCTGTGAAAAAGGGACCTGGGAGTGATGCACGATACTAAGCTCTTGTTTGACACCCATATTGAATCTATCGTCAGTAAAGCCTCTAGAGCGCTCGGATTTATCATGAGAAGCTCTGCGAGCTTTAACCGAGCGAAAAATTTAAAAATTTTGTACTGCACGTATGTATATCTTAGAATACGCTTCACAAATCTGGAACGCACTCTATGATACTTACATCAATAGGATCGAGCGCATCCAAATAAAATGTATTAGATATCTCTCCTATCGTTTGAAAGTTCCCTATGACTCTGATAATTACCTGGCACTTTGTAGAAAGTTTCATTTGCTCCCGCTTACCAAGAGACGCGAAATAGGAGATTTGATATTGTTACTAAAAATAATGAACAATGATATAAATTGTTCTAACCTCCTTGAAAAAATCAGTTTAAATGTATTAAACTCGTAAGCGAGTAAGGCATAACGCAATAATATATACCCCGGTAGCGAGTACAAACTACAGGCTGAATTCTTATCTGTCGTGTAAGTAATCAATTCAATAAATTATCGAGAAACGAAGACTTGGACCTTTTTTGTTCCAGTATCCATACCGTAAGGCGGCGGCTCAGTAACGGCTTCTTTTCCAACTAATTTTATTGTATTGTTTGTTTGTATGGTACCTATATTTAGTTTAAGTTATTATTATTTATTTTTTAAAACAGAATTTAGTATGTACTTAGTCTTTTTGGTGGCACATGATGATTGCTTATATGTATTCTACCTGTATTTTTTCGTTTTTTATTTTCTTGAAATATTAAGCATCTACTATTCTTTCATTGTAGGTATACTGATTTGTTCACACTTTTTTATGTTATTTATATTGCTTCCTATACGTGAAAACCTCTTATTGGTCTAATGTTGTTATTTCTGTGTTTCATTTATGTTGTATGTGCTGTTGGTTTTCCTAGAAAATAAATAAATAAAACAACATGTATAACATCATTTCTTTGAAAAATAAATTAAACGTAAATGTTTATCTAAAAATCTGTGATAAACATACATAATAATAGAAAAATAAATAAACACGCTGTGCCCACAACGAGGCACCATACATTTTAAGGTTAACCATTTTTTTTTTACAACTATGAGTCGGAACAAGCAAGTAGCCCACCTAATGTTAAGTGCACTCTTGCCTATAAAAATGCCTTACTGCGCAGGTCACTTCCATAAAGAACATAGCCTTCACGGCACTGCATAGAGCCCGTCAACTAAAGGCATTAAGGTGTTAAGCCTCGCGTGACCGTAATTTCACCGGCAACCATACCCTTCAAACCAGAACACAGCAGTGCTGCTTGGTGGTAGTACTTCCCCGGACGAGCCCTTTCACAAGGGGCTCTACTAATCTTAAAATAATAGCTGCGAAAACAACTTGTATCACATAATTTCCTTGAAAAATAAACTAGTAGTTCGCCCCGAACCAAGATCTCGTGATGCCTGTTTTGTGACGGAGATTATTTCTCAAATAGAAAATAATTAACAAACGATAAAAGTGTGCTTTCATCACACCTTACTTTACATAAGCACTTTTTTCTCGACCCTCTTTATTCACCTGAGTTGGCTCTCTCTTGTTGCTAACGTAATGTAATATCCTTTCAAACATGAAACAAAGGTTGATGTCGTTTTGAAAAGTGCTCTCGAAACTGTTGCCTCTGTAGTCGTGGCTTAAAAATCTACCCCTCCAGTCCACGGATGTCGTAAAGTCAACCAAAAAGGCAGCAGCTTTCTTCGTGTAAACTAATTTTGTGTAAAAGTAACTGTGGGCACCAATCTGTCTGCTTCACGTGGTAATAATGGCCGCACCTTACAGTTATAGTGGAGGTTCTTTCCACATTGTAGTGGACAATAATGTAATGTTGATATGGAATATGCGCACAACCCTTGCGTGAAACCCCAAAAGTAATTCTCGGATTTTATCGAATCCCTTCCCTATTGAGTGAATAACAATAGATAAATAGACCAGTTTTAATGAAGTTTTGAATACCTTCTCTTATATTACAAGACCTGATGATCATCTTTTGCCCCTTCACCCTTAAAAACACCCTTAATAGGGGCAAAAATAAAATTATTTTGAAAACTACAGTCTCAACCCCTATTTCATATGTTTTTTTTTGTTTTAACACATTTTCAAGAATTCAATCTTATTTACCTCTTTTGCAACCCTTAATGTAAATACAGGGGTGGTTTCAGCAAATCTAAAGAAAGTTAATAGTGAAGTAAACCCCCACTAACAGTAACCTTAACGCGCCCCTTTGTTACGAAAACAATCAAAATAAAAATATATTTTGAGAATATGCAGTCAAATACTCTTTCAAATGACACCCCACAAGCCAAAAATCTTCTCGTCTCACTTAACACTCCTATTTCTCAAAAACTATAGATTAGTATGGATAACCAAGTGATATTACCTTGTTCAATAATCAATTCAAAAATGTTGTTAAACAATAGCTAACTAAGAAAGCTTATAGGTAGTCAAATTATAAGATAAGAAACCCTGGCATTAAAAAAAGAATTTGCTTCAATAAGTAATAGATATATATATATTATTGTACAACGGGGAAGCGCTTGGCCTTCATCTCATCTGGTTACAAGTTGAGATAAGGCAAGGTGGAGGCTAATTTTAAGCTATTTGTGCTTACGTGCTAACGGATCATAAAATAAATGAGTGGTTCCGTAAGAACAGTAGACCTCGCGAGCCCTTATAACCATGCAATAATCGATGCTTTCCTCTTTTACTTTTCCTTTAAGACTTTTGAAAAAATAGGGGAATACTATTGCTCTATATTTATTATAATGCGTCGCGCTTGAAAAGGCGGAGAGCTGCGTAGTCTGATTAGTAAACGTAGATAGCTATGTTAACAAATCAGAAATTTTCATCAGATACATCAGAAAAAAAAAAAAAGTAAATCCTACAGCAAACTTCACACCTTTTCCCCTCCACTACCTCCACTCTTATTTGGGTTGTTTTCAGAAATTAAATCCTTAGAGTGACTTTCAATTTAAATTGAAACCCGTTGATAAACAACGCTACAGCAAACTTCCCCTTTTTCCCCCTATTTACCCCCAAACATATTTTTTTTATAAATCTATCCGATAAGGCTTCCTTGTTAGAGAATAGCCATACCGATGACACCCTTAAAACATGATTATCTATTAATATGTACAGCACCAGCCACTTTTTTAGCCATAAGTTCATCTTCATCTTCTAAGCGATAAGACCACCCATGGTATATACATTTTTAAAGTAATCCAGTTTTATTTTTAAGGTGAATATAGTATTTTATTTATATAGATAATAATATATATAGAGTATTTTCATTAATTACCTCGTCTTTTTGACTTGTATATTGCTAGAGAGCTTTTCAAGAGTGATCTCCCCGGTTATTCTGTCGATGATGAGAACACATTCCTTTGTGTACGGCCGTTGGCTGCCTTTGAACACCGTTTGTGGCACACCGGCGCCATCTGTAAATAAAATACACGCAACTTTATCAAGTTTTTAACCGCCTCTGTGGTCTAGTGGTTCAACCCACCGATTTCAGATCCAGAGGTCCCGGGTTCGATCCCCATGGGGAGTACAATATATTATGCTTGGTTTGGTTGGTGGTAGGACTTTGTTTAAGTCCACAAGTTTAGAAGTAGCCTACAAGTCAAGAGTTAACCCATCAAATATAAAAAAAAGGATTCACCTCTTTTCATATAATCTATCAATTCATTCTTACATTAGTTAATTATGATTAGTTCTCAAATAGTTTAGATTTGAAACATAATATAATTGGCCTGTAGTTATATATACGTTAGCTTATAATAAGTGGGTAACATTTATGGTACCTCCTTTTATGGTGCCTACTTTTATAAAGAAATGGTACACATATTATGTAATAAATATAGTATAGGAATTTTCTTGAGTAGGTACATACCTACGTCCAAAAGTCGTCCAAAATGTTCACATAGGCTACATACATAATTAACCAACTTACCTAAATGTGGAACAGTAACAGTCACTTGATTATTTGTGCCAACATCAACCGATGCCATTTTATTAACATCAACTGAAGCTGGCTTGAAATCATCTGAAATCATTATTAGAATATCATTAATATTGCCTATTCTACTCATTTGTTAGAGCTTGTATGGTAGTCATAGGTGATGCGTGTATTGCCAAACCAAGAATCAACAGCCTGAGCCATTGTTGTGTGGAGGCATGTTTGTCTACTTTTTACAGAATATACTTCTATAAGTGTGCCCAGGAGTTTAGTATTTGGTACTTGGTGCGCGGACTATTTCCCGCAACTGGGCCTCCTATGGGCTCCTTTTGCGAGACGGGTGGGCTTTTGCTAGCAACCCGATGTCCTCCAAGAAGGCCAGCAGCTGAAGTGAAGCATCAGCGAGCTGCTGGCCTTATTCTTATTCAGTAGAAATTTCACAGCTAATTATCATCTCCACATGGTTGATATTCCACTTATTAAGACTAAGCAATTACACCATCCTATGATGTGTATTTCCACTTTGCTACAGAGCTATAGCTCTGTCTTCAAGTAGAAACTTAAAAGGCACTTACTGGATGCCACATTCTTACATTATGTGCAAGTTCTGAAGTCAAGAGCTGACAATTACTAAATAGAAAAACTCTATTTTTGAAATACCGCAGTTCTCTAACTAAACTAAAAATGACACTCACACTTGATAGTATGATACTGTGACGCCTTGTTGTTGGTGAAACTTGTACCCAGCTTTAGTTCTCTCACTTCATAGTTGAGGCTCTGTTTATCGGCCATGGCTCAGTATCACTCCATAGAATGCCCTAGAACAAGTATAGATAGCTATACACATCAACAGTCAAGTAAGGTTGAAACATTAGACAACAATAAGTTAAAGAGTTAATATTTTTACACTGTGGAGTTCCAGTCTTCGATGCAGCCGCATGAAAAAACCAATAGAGGATGATAAAAAAGAAGAATAAATAATAGTCTAGCTTAGTACAGAGATGTTAGGCAATAATTTAGCCTAAAATATTTTTTACTAATGTAAGTACCTACTAAGATACATATATATAGTAAACACTCCGAATGTAAAATTTTAGGATTCAGTTTCAGATTTAAGATTTAATTAATACATAACTGCACTCACATGCCTGCATTAGTTGGCTAGATCTGTTGTATGAGTTGTCTAGACCAGTAGTAACTGTCATTATGTAGCACGTAAGTAGGTTAGCTAGTTATACATAGTATAAATTGTTTCTCTATTTTTGCACCAAACCCTAATACACTAACGAAAATTGTAAATATTCAAATTATCATGTTATACCTACAAACATGACTGTCATTTAATTTATGGGTATCTAGGTAATTTGGCAGAGTAGGTACCGCTTCCAAGTAACTAAAACACTTGACATTGTTACAGGGATTATATAGAAGTGTTTAAAGGGACATCTCCTCTTCTTTCATCTTCATAAGGAGCTTAAAACCTGCAGAAGTGTCATAGTAGTGGGGTTTGTATATTATAGCATTTCTCGACAAGAGATTAATCACTCATTTTAACACAGTAAGATGGGTTCTTCAGATCTCGTCGACACTGATAAGATGGTTTTTTTCACGAGCGAGAAGAGACTGGAGACTCTTGTTGTGTGTGTTCACATAGGCAACCCTGGCATGAAAATTGAACTTGTAAGTATAGAGAACTGTCTTGTCAATTAAATATTTTACCACCTATTTACAAATTCGTTCAAACCTATTAAGTTTACGTAAGCGGTTTCCTTTTACTGAATAGCTAAGTGCCATTATTATAATTTAGAGCTTATAATAGGGCCTACATTTTAGGAAACTGATTTTGGTAGAAAACATGATATGTATTGAGTAAGATAACAATGTGACGTGATGTATTTCCTCGGTAAATATTAAATACAGATCAGTAAACAGGGAAAAAATTATAAAAGAAAGTTTAAATGAGAAAAATATGGCAAGCGAATAGAAAAAAATATCTTACCTTGGTTTGTCTTGGCTTTATAGAGAGAAAGTTAACCTGCGATTACCTGTATACTCACTAGATAGAGCAACTAAAATCACGATACTAATTGAGTGTAAAACACAAATTACAAAGCAAATTTATTGGTCAAAATCCTTTTTGATCGCCCGAACCGACCTAGATATCATGACGTTTACAGACGTTTATGCTCACAGATCAATTACATACTATATACTATTTGAGTTAATGTTCTTCTATACATACTCTTTGATGTTTAATTTCATTTAAATTCTTCAGCAAAACATCATCAGCTCTGACAGTGACATTAAGTTAACTTTTTTTTATTTGAAGTTTTTTTTGTTCTCTATTCACAGTAAGTTATAATTTAACGTACCGTACCGTGGTAGGCGTAGTATTACACGGTACCCGTTTATGCCAAAGACCTTACACTTACTAACTGTGTACCAAAAAAAAATGTTTAGCTAAATTGAGATCTATTTTTTACAGTTATGTAGTAGATAGCTATTCCCATAGAAACAGTATGTAGCTAAAAGCGGTCCTGGCAAGAGTAAAAACAAGCAATTCATAAACTTAGAAACTAAAAAAAACATTACAAACCTGTATGTTTTTCATGAAAAATGGTGAATTCATGTTGTGTGACAGGGTGCAAAGGTAGCAGCTATTCTTTTCATGGGTAAGTAAAAGAAACAATCATATTCTTTAGGGTAACTATGAATTTTGTATTTTGTGTACAAAATGGGCAAAAACCAACACAACGTTTTTTATTTTACAAAAAAAAAATTGTTGTTATTGTGTCCTTTGACTTTTTGCACTCGTTTGTTAAGTTATTGACAGTTTAACGGTAGGTCGGATGATACCTATTATACTGGGAGGAAAAAAAGTACTTCCGACACATAAACCACGTGTAGGGTAAGTGATGTAGTTCCAATAAAAATATAGGTACACACGATGTTTGGGTTGGTAGTTCATCATTATCCGTCTTGGCGCTACTGTCGCCACATAATACGAATATTATATTTATTATCTGTAATTTGTTCATTAAAATTGAATTTTTCCATTTTCGATAACTGTCACGTCTGTCACAATCACAATAACGGTTTTTGTTGATGGCGGCCGGTTGTTTTTTGTGTTCCATTCGATTTAATCTAAGTTTATCTGCGACTTCCTATTGCATTTGTCAAGTTGTGTTGAATCATCGCTCCTCCAAATAAATACCAGCTCTTGGATGGTTTATGTCGAGTCACCTTGAATTATCGCTCCTCCACACAAGCCACCACGGAGGCCTTGGTGCGGTAGTTACTGTGCAGCTGTGCTGATGTGTATTATGTGTGTAGTTACCTATAGAGACTCAAGTTTCTACTAAATAGCAAACCGAGCCGTACTGGGAGCCGTGAACTAGAGTGAATATACACTATGGGGACTCAAACATGTGTTTTTGTTTTTGTTTCCCATAAAAGGAATAAATTTGTGAGTTGTGGGTGCACTTGTAGTGCCTACGAACCCTAAGCTGATTGGGCTCACAAAACAAAAGTGAAAAGGCTTCGGTACCCTTGTCTATTTACTGAAATGGAAATCACTGTGTAAACCTTTTGTTGCACCTGGTAATTATGTAAATGAAGCACATCAATATATGATCTAAAATTTAGTTCATTTATGTGTTTCATTTAGGTATCTGTTGATTGCAGTTTCACATGCATGGTACCTGGATAAAATGAAACCTTTGTCTCCTTGCTATTCATCACAATTAGTTTAGCCAAGAAAATGTTACAGACAGTCCTTGAATTTGATAGATAAATTAAAAAGATAGAATGGGATAAAAAAAAAATATGATTCAACATCAAATAGCTTGGCCTTCACCTTACCTGGTTTCAAGTTATATTATAGTACATAAGGCCAAAGGTAAAAATGCACTTCACCAGGCAACCTCAACAGTATGAGGAACTGGTTATCATACCTCTAGTAATGGCGGTATACCACGAGATAGAATTGTTGTTATGGTGACAGACTTACAGACATTATCTAGACTAAGATGCTCTTCTTCTCATAAATCTGTCAACAGATTAGGTACCTATCTTTTTTGCAGAGTAGGTGGCTACATTAGTCACTGTTGATCATACATATTGTAAGAACAGGAAAGAGAGCTACAATAAAGATGAAGTCCCAAAAACACGTCATTCAGAATTTGCGGCTATGTAGTACCATAAATATTATAAATAAAGTAATGAAGGGTATAAGTAAAAAGTATGTATGTGTTCCAAGATGCATAAACCAAAAGAAAATAAATTACATATGTACCAACATAAAGTTATTTTATTGAGCATGACTTTATTGGGAATCAGATTATGAGGGTCAATTAGAAAATAAATACTTACTATTCCTGTTACTACTTGACCTTCATAAAAATATAAATATTGTAGAGCAATTTCCAATTTGTCATGGATATAGTAGCTAGCTATCGATATCGATTCGATAATTCATTGCAAGCACTATGCATTCATTCATTATTCCATTCTTACCATAGCATAAACTCTGGCAAACCTGGCGAATGCAGCGCCAAAACGGATAATATGGTACTAACCAGATTTGGAGCTGTCACATCTGTAGAATACGTAGGTACCTAGTAGAGACGGTGTAATAAGGTAACATTTTCGTATTCATATTATGGAATATAACGCTTATTATTTACTGGGATTATGTTATAATACCAATTATAATATAATAGTCAAATAATAGCGTACCGACCGAATCTGATTCTGTATTCAACGCTGCCTACGGGGTTTGATAGATACTTTAACAGATATTCTCATTGGGTAGGTATCCATAATAGGGTGAAACTGGCTTTATGGGTGCGTGTGGAATGTAACTGTGATTAAATTTTCCTTCACATTTTATCAGAATTAGGACTGTCAACGAAAATAAATACCTAGGCGTTAAAGTATTAAATAAGTTAAACACCTATGTACACTGATTAGGTATGGATATCATTGTACCTAAATGTATTTATAATTATTATTATTTTTATTATATTTGTTTTATAACAGTTTTGTTTATTTCCGATTCAACAGTAAACTGTGACTTCACTGTTCCTTGATCGTGTCATTGTTGCACTATCACAGAAACTATTATTTTCATTCACTCAATGCTAAACGAAACGAATATCAATCAAATCACAGAATCAATATGAATCGCATTCATCTCACTCTCGCTCCCTCCACGTCCACTCGCCCGAACAGCTATGTTGCGCGGTGAGTTAAACGAAACGAATCTTGGATCAGCTAATATTTGACTATTATAAAAGCATATGAATCTTTGGATTCCAATACCTATTACGAATATGCATTGCTAATATTAGGTTACCTATACCTATTATTGGGAATATATTAGTCACACCTCTAATACAGATGCAGGTTCAGATTTATTCGTATTTTAATATAATTGTTGGTGGTCCTAAGAAATTTAGAAAAAATAATACACTTGGAATTTTGAAATCTAGATAGGTACTTACTGTGTAAAATACAAGCCATTGGGCTATTTATGTGGGTACTACTAAATAAGTACAATATTTTTCTTACCCTACTGTGTATCGTGTGGTGGAGTGTATTTGTTTATAATAACAACAATAAAAAATTGTCTATCCATACATGAAAATAATAATGTCCAACGCCTCCAGTTCAAAAAATCATTCAAAAAAGTCTAAGGATAGCGGCAGAGATAGAAACAGGCCTAGTGAATCTGGATCTAACCAATGTGATACTCCACCTATCCTAGAAAAGGTAAGAGAAGAAAAAGAAATATAAATATCTTGTAGGTAGACACATTGGTAGTCTCTTCTTGAAAATCAATGTCAATTTAATAGGTCAGATCCACTATGTACCTACCACATCCTACAAGTAGGTACCATAAAATACTTGGTAAGGTATGTGTGGATTATTACAAAAAATCCTAAACATCCATCATTCATCAATAGAGTACGGTATTTTTAAACAATTTAAACAAATTCCTCTAAAGATTTTAGACTGCATCTTTTTTCTTTTATACTGTTTGTAGCAGTCTTAGTGTCAGACTAACAAACCAATGTAAAGATCTGACAAAACTCATGAACTTAAGTAGCACCAATGCTTTTCATGCCATGTAAAAAATTAGGAGTCTGCGATATCCTTGCTAAATTATGCAAAAAGATGTCTCCCACATAGGAATCAAACCCAGGGTCGCCCTGGAGTGCCCTGCTGTTGGGTGATTGAGTTATTAATTGGTTTGATAATTATTTCATTATTTACAGAATGATAAAAAACAGTTTCAGGCTAAATATCTGTATTTCAGGATGGACCACACGGCAAGTTTGCTGGTGTTGGGCCCGACTCCATCATCTGTGTTGCTGAACAAAACTGTATAGAAATAACTGCTGAAGCTGCTACCAACCTGGCCGAAGATGTATCTTACAAATTACGACAGACCATTAGTGTACGTTTCACATTATACTGCATATGGACTACAGACCAATCCATTTTAAATAACTACCAACATCAAATTTGGAATTATTCATCGCCTCACAGTACAGTTGGTAGTAGCTCTACCTTCTCTGCTGTGAGTTGTGGATTTAATTCCCACCCAGGACAAACATGTGTGAATAATATACATGTTTGTTCTGTGTTTGGGTGTTACACTTACAATTATATATGTATACATATGTTTACAAAAAAAAAAACCCATCACACAGCTTTGGTTAGTTTTAAAGGTGTGTAGGCATTTTTGCCTAGTACATTTATCTGTTTATTTATTTATTAGAATAATGGAGAATAGATGGAAGGTTAGTGTGAAATTAATATTAGGTACAGAACATTTATTTAACACAGCACCTTCTAGTCCCAAATTAAGTGAAGCTTGTAATAGAGGAACTAGAATACAGATATTATACTTAATATACTTTTTTTTTGTAAATATATACTTATTTATTCAATACAACACCCAAACACAGAATATAAACATAAAACTCTTCAGACAAATGTTTGTCCTGGGTGGGAATCAAAGCCACAACCACAGAACGGAGAGCTACTTCCAATTTCTTTTTTAATTGAAATGAATTATTACAGATTATTTGTAATTTTTTTACAGATATCATATTTTAATAAAGTGAAATTGTCAATATTGATAGATAGGAATAAATAACTATTTCCTCTTTAAAGATTCACATCAACCACTCTGGACTAACAACTCTTTCCCCTTCAAAGATTCACATCAATAAAAAAAGTCTTAATCCATATAAAAAAAATAAGTTCAACTTTAATGATAAAAAACCCCTAACTAGGAATTAATATTTTTCAGAATATAGCCCTGCATAGTCATCTGGATAGGAATAAATTACTATTTCCCCTTTGAAGATTCACATCAACCACTCTGGACTAACAACTCTTTCCCCTTCAGAGATTCACATTAATAAAAAAAGTCTTTATACAAATAAAAAAAGTCTTTATCCAAATAAAAAAAATAAGTTCAACTTTAATGTTAAAAACCCCTAACTAGGAATTAACCAAAATATTTTTCAGAATATAGCCCTGCATAGTCATCTAATGAAGAAGTCGAGAGTGGACGCAAGTGATGTTAACACCATGTTATCACTCTCAGATACAAGCCCCTGTGTTTGGTCATCTACTGCCCAGTATGTTCAAGTTGGGGATGAGAAAATTTACACAGACATTGTAAGTATTAATGCAACTTAGTAATTGTACCTGTTTTACCAGTTATGATAAGGTTGAAGGTGGAAACACACTTCACTCGGAATCCTCTACAGTCTGAAGAACTTGCTATCTTACCTCTGAATGCTGAAACAGAACAATTTAGATTTTTTGTCATGGCGACAGACTCAGTAATAATGGTGGTAGCTAGCCAGGCGGACTTTAATTAAGTCCTAACACCAACCAAAAGCACAATTTTGTATGCCTCTGGGGATCCTGACACCTGAAAATATTGTTACAATAGTCACCCAATTTATTTGTCAAAACAGCTGCATTGTAGCTAGCAATCAATGCATAACAAGTGTTTGCGGTAGCTAATAGGTTAAGAATAATTGGTCCTATGAACGCTTTTAAAAATACCCAACAACCCCTAGTCCTGCTCCAGTATTTCAAGCAGTACTAAAACCATCTGGGGACAATGCACCTCAGTAAGACATAAGCGCAGGCCTTGATATCTCAGACCAGTAATGAGAATGGTTTTTAATGCGCACATAAACTTTCTCAAAACCAAAAAATCCCTTCGTGCACAAGTGTACTATTGCCCACATTTTTGAGAAGAAAGTCAAAGTCAAATATTTTTATACATTAAGATTTTTAGGATCATTTTGAAACGTCAAATTTACCGCCGGTTCGGAATCGTGGCCAGCACACAAGGACAAAGGCAAAAATCTCGGGCTAGGTATTTTTTTGATGATCCATTCACGATGTAGGTATTCAGAGTTTATAATAATTTAAATAGTAATATCATTAAGTATTTAGGTTTATGATGTACTTTAAATGTTCAATGTTAACAAACTACTACTTTTGTAAAATGTTAACAAACTGCCTGTTTTTTATCACTGAGAAATCAACATTAAGCTGGTATAGCAACATTGAGCCACGCGTTCTTATAGTCGATATAGTCACTTACTTTGTAGTAGACACTTTTTATTAAATTTATTAAAGAAAGAAAGCTTAGAGCGAGTTAGGCACTTTTTATTAAATTTATTAAAGAAGAAAGCTTAGAGCGGGTTAGAAATAACTAGCTTATTTTTCGTTACTATAAACATGCTATGTCCGTCTCCAATCTATAGGTATCCTTGTCAAATCTCATCAAGTTCCATTAAGCCGTTTCGCCGCAGACAGACAGACGAGACACTTTCGAACCAATATTGTAAATTCGAAAGTAACTTTTGTTTTTTACCATATCATAAAAAACAGCAGAACCGCCTCCGTGGTATTGGTTCGCACACCGGTGTCAGACCCAGAGGTCCCGGGTTCGATCCCCAGGGGCAGTACAATATTGTGCTGGTTTGGTTGGTGGTAGGACTCTGTGTAAATCCGCCTGGCTAGCTACCACCATCTTACCTAATTCTGTCACCATATCAACAATTCTAAAACTATTGTGCTCCGGTATTTAGAGATTAGAAAGCCAGTTCCTCTGTTAGTTGAGGATTCCGGGTGAAGTGCGCTTCCACCTTCGGCCTTATCATTATTTGTAAACCAAGTGAGCTGAAGGCCAAGCGCTTCGTCATACAAAATAATATATTGTATATTGATGAAATTTGACAGATATGATATTTTTTTACCGGTACCAAGCCGGCAATGCTACTGGAAAAAGCAAGCTTATCATAATCATCATCATCATTGTCAGAATCTTGTGTTCCAATATTAAATGTATGCCTCCCCTAATCCTTTCCACTCTGCTCTATTCTGTGTGCCACACCTTCACTCGTGGCCGTAATATAATATACATAAGTTTATAATATGTATTGTATCTATTCCAGGATGAACTGATCAACGTCACTGAGCTAGCGCTGACCCCTCAGACCTACGTATTCTCGTCACCACCTACCCTGACCACGGAATGGATCACAGACGACAAAAGTCTCAACCACAACAGCTTATACAGCAGCAATATCAGTATACACTTGCAGACATATTACACTAAAGTAGCTAGATGTGGGTAACATATACATTTTTTATATAGATAGATAAACTCTTTATTGTACACCAAAAAACAAAACAGACAAACAAGAAATACAATTAAACTAGGTACAATGGGCGGCCTTATCGCTAAAAGCGACCTCTTCCAGATATAGATATTTGTCCAGGACACAGGTAGTACAGAAAGTTTTTAAATTTTGCTAGTTTGCTAGATAGATAAACTCTTTATTATACACCATAAAACAAAAATAAACAGACAAACAAGAAATACACTTAAACTAGGTACAATGGGCGGCCTTATCGCTAAAATCGATCTCTTCCAGATATTCCAGATATAGATATTTGTCCAGGACACAGGCAGTACAGAAAGTTATTAAATTTTGCTAGTTTGCTCGGCCATGTTCCGCCTTTTAGAGTCCGCCTGGCTAGCTACCACCATCTCACCTAATTCTGTCGCCATAGTAACAATATTTAAATTGTTTTGGTCCGGCATTCAGCGGTAAGATAGCCAGTTCCTCTGTTGAGGATTCCTGGTGAAGTGCGCCTCCACCTTCGGCCTTATCTTAACTTGTTATCAGGTGAGAGGCCAAGTGCTTACCCGTGCAATAAAAAAAAAAACCTTTCAACATTTAGGTATACAGAGTTTATAACAGTTTAGACGTCCAACCGCTAACCAAATTGTATAAATATACTTGACATGAATTTCCTTTCTGATGACTATTACAGAATCAATTATCTGTCCACAGCAATATTAAATCTAAGAAAGAGGCCAAAAGAAGTGGCAGTGCAGGATCTGATGACGAACACACGGATTGGTCCCATTTTCCCCAACCTCTTCAACTTGGCCGTGTTAGTCCTGAACGATGATAACCTGAATGCTTTGAAGGTGCTTGCTAAGAACCCCTTGCAGTCAAATGTATTGGATATGGTGGATGCGCTGTGCTCGAATCCTTGCTGTTTCGATACTAATATACAGCAACAGGTATGTTGCAAACTTTTTTACTTAAACCTCCACCCATGGTCCTGCCAACCTTTGATCATAATGATAAAAGTATTGAGAAATTACATTTCTACATTTCCTGCCCCCCTCAGCACGGGGCGGGGATAAAATTTTTGTCCTCTGTTTTTATCCACCTCTGAGAGCCTTTCGTCTCCCGATGGTGGATAAAAACAGAGGACAAAAATTTTATCCCCGCCCCGTGCTGAGTGGGCTGGAGGGTGTACAAAAACCTCTAATAGCATTCTTGTTTTGATATTACTTTTGTCACTATCTATCCAGAGTAGAAGAAACGAGACAAAAGTAATGTAAGCTCAAGCGATAATGCTATAAAACGTTGTGGTTAGGCCCCTGTCCTTTTTGTGTTTGATGCCATTCTCCATTTCATGCGAGAACGTATTAATGTTTATTAGTTATATCAGCTTATACGACTGTTTGTTCTCTGAATAAAAAAAAAAAACCGCTTTCCCAATCTATCTTTAGTGTAAGATGCCATGTAGAATTGTCGGTTTCAGTCCACTATTGCTAATGAGTATCCTAGACTGGAGGTAGATGATGAGGCCTTTGATGGAGCTAGTTTCCTAAGAAGGAACTGCGTGACAGGCACTGACACAGTTGCACTGCAGACGCATTGTGGGTTGGATTCCCACACAGAACGAACATTTGAGTGATGAAAATTTTTGTTCTGTCTTTGGGTGTTGTATGTATTAAAAAAAAAAAAGGATTCTAGTATTAGTTAAGTTTAAGTTAAGTTCCTATATTATAAGCTATGCTTAGTTTGGGGCTAGATGGCGCTGTGTGACATATCCTGTAATATTTATTTATAATCATTTCCCTCTAGGTTAGGTTAGATCAAACATGTATTTTTTTTTGTCTATTAGTTTAGAGAATGTGCCTTGCATCTAACAAATGAGATTTTTCTCTTCCCCTAGCCAAACCTTTCATTACTGGTAAGTAAAAGATGTTTATTTTTTCAAAAATTACATCTGTGTTTAGGCAATATTGTTTCTTACAGTTTCAAAGGCTGTTTCCCGTGATGGTGTCCAATATTCTTGGGAACGGCCCATTGGCTGAGAAAATGGTTAATATATTGACTAAAATCACACGGACATGGCCTGCCTTCATCACGATTGGTAAGTTTTTATTGCCTGTTATTAGGTTCACCGCCAGTACACTATGACTGACATACTAAATTATGTAAAGTATTATATGTTAATAATATGTGTTCATAATATGTTACCCACATATTATGTTACCTACATATATGTTACCTACATATTATGTTACCTACATATTATGTTACATGATAAAGGTGCACACAACATGTACTAACAAGGGATTGATTAAAAAAAAAAAGGGTTGTTTTATGAAACCACGATGCAAGTGAATTTTTTTTTCGGATTTTAGGCATTTAACTAAACATTTTTGGAAAGATATCGATTTAGGGTAGGTATTCAAATCGCGTTTTTAATCTTAATAATTGGAAATTGGGAATGATAATGGGAAATTAATAGTAAACAAAATATCCGACTGTAAATTGTAATATCAATCTGCGTATTAGAGAATGGAAGACATAATCAATACAATCATTTAGATGCACAGAAAATGCACTCTAAAAACAAAACACGCCGGCTATCATTAAATTTTTGGGGCAATAGAATAAAAGTTTCACTGCAATAAACATTTTTGATTATATAGTAATTAACTAAGTTTTTTTGCTAATTTATATGGAATTGCTAAATTATATGGATCTTTTTAAACTTTCGCGATTAGAACACATTATTTTGATTATTCGAGACCAAGATGAGGGTAGTTGTTAAAAACGCCTTCACTTCTCGATGGTGGGTCCAAAGTTCCAGTCTACCCGCGACCACGGCTGGTGCTACCCCGCCGAAACGACGGGATAAATATAGGTAAAATACGCGATAAATACCCTTATTTTTTATTTTTTTATTGAACGACGTGGAAGCGCTTGACCTTCATCTCACCTGGTAACAAATTGAGATAAGGCCGAAAATGAAGGCGCACTTCACCCGGGATCCTCAAGAAACTGTGGAACTGGCTATCTTACCTCTGAATGCCGGAACACAACATTTTTTTTCAGAATCGTTATTATGGCGACAGAATTAGGTAAGATGGTGGTAGCAAGCCAGGCGGACTTAAACAAAATCCTACCACCAACTGAACCAAGCACAATATATTGTACTCCCCATGAGGATTGAACCCGGGACCTCTGGATGAAATCGGTGGGTTGAACCACTAGACCACAGAGGCGGTTTTCGAATCAAAATAATATATATGGATATATTTTGTTTAGTTTGCGTACACTGGCAGTGGTCAATTATTATAATGTAAATTTTCTAGTAAAAACATTAACGACTGTAGAAAAAACTCTAGCACCACTTTACAGAGTCACACATTAGTAGCTAAACTCTAAATTTTAAAGAAAACATAAAGATAAAGAATATTTATTTGCATAAAAATGTGTAAGATTAGATTTTATTGTAAAAAGGTATGATATGTCACATGTTTTACCGATTTCGGTGTGCATACCGAGATTATTATTATTTTAGTTGTAGAGTCAGTAGACGTTTCCCCTTTTTGAAATGGAAAATTATAGTTTTTCTGAACAATTGAAAAGTCTATTTTTTATAAATATATTACTTCAGGCACCTACCTACGTGAAAGGTAAGCTGAAAACATAACAGCAGAAAAAATATAAAAATATTTTTTGAAAATGGTACGTTTCAAAATTTACAAGCGAAATGTTTTGATACCCACAATGAATATTGACTTACGATTTATTTTAAATGATAGGTTACGTGTTAATCTACGTTAATGGTAAGCTAGTTTCTGCCGCGATTTTAGCTGCATAGAGCGCCTTAAATGAATCAGTCATTACTGATGGTACATCTGAGCATTTAATTTTGAAAATATTTTTGTATTAGTTTCAAGAAGTTTTCACTTTCTTGAATCCACACCAATGTTTAAATACCTACCAAAAGGAGTGCATTTAGAAATGTATGGAGCCAGGGCTAGATCGTGTACTGGCGACATGGTGAAAATTATAGCAAACGTTTTCAAATCATCAATTTACTCGAGCTATGCCTAGTTTTGTCGTACTTTATTATTTTAATTTATCAACGCGGGCATTACTGCGTTATTATTATTACGTAATACGTAAGAATAGTAAATATATGCTAAACGGAAATTCAGTCAGAACCAGTATCCACAAAATAGAGCCTGGTCAAATTGAAAGCAATCAATCGGAGTTTGTTGGTGTTATCAGGGTCACGAAATAATTTGAAACGATCAAAAAACACAACCAACTCAACGTGTAGCACATTTATGACGTCAAATAATTCAAAGTCATTAAAATCAAAATGGCGGCGCTTGAATAAAAAGCTGAAACATGACGAAAAACATATTTTTGTACCTACGCCTGAGTTTTTTAATAAGTCAGTCACATTATATTTATGAATTGATTCCCTTAGTTTTTTTTCAATATTTCTACGTACTGATCATGTCATTGGCCATTATAAACGATCGTCTTTACTAAAAGCATATATCGCGTACATAACCCTGAGCAACAAGCATATTTTCCATGTAGTAAAAATTACAAAGAAACTGGTATGTGGTATGATACAAGATGTTTTCTTATATTTTCAGGTAAAAGCATACTATTCGAGTACCTATCACACAGCACAAAGGATCGCCTGACAGGGCCTATGATCAGATGTGTGATGGCTTTGGGAAGGCAGGCGTTATTCGACTGTCTGAATAGCGAAGACAACCTCTCTTATTTGGACGATTGTCTGATCACTCCATGGCGTAAAGACCTGCATGACATCAGGTCTCCTTTGCTGGTAAGTGTTGCCTTCATCTCACCTGGTTACAAGTCGAGAAAAGGCCGAAGGTGGAGGCGCACTTCACCAGGAATCCTCAACAAACTGAGGAACTGGTTATCTTACCTCTAAATGCCGGAACACAACAATTTTTGGAATTGTTTTTATGGCGAACTAGGTAAGATGGTGGTAGCTAGCCGGGCGGACCCAAACAAAGTCCTACCACCAACCAAACCAAGCCCAATATATTGTACTCCGGACCTCTGGATCTGACACTGGTAGGTGAGCCACTAGACCCCAGAGGCGGTTAAAACTTTACACCAAAATAATACCAACAAGTATAATAGAATAAGGACTAAAAACTTACCTGATATTGAGATGTTAATTCTGTTGAAAAAAACTTGCATGCTATAGAAATGTTTATACCTACCGATGAAAATAAGTTTGCATGATAAAAAACTTACATGCTATAGAGATTTTTTTTGTTTGTACCGATGAAAAAGTGTTCAATGCTCGTAAAATTTTGAGCACAAGTAGACTTATTGAAGAGTTTGCACCAAGTTTGAGCTACTACGGCTTTTTGCCAATAGTTTGGAATCGTTGCTATAAGCGGCAGACTTTTTATTGCAAGTTTTATTTACGTGATGGGCAACAGTATAGCAAAGATGAGATAGAGGAGGCTCATGCCTCACATTGACCGGTTACACTTACCAGGTTTCTTGTTTCCAGGATGTGGCGACTGTCCTACTCCGATCTGAACCTACGACATATCTCGAAGACTATGTGGGGTGCGACTATGTCCTGTGCGAAATGTTGGGAGACTCGATAGATCCTAGACGAACGATATTCCCTAAATCAAGTAAGTCTCCTGTCAGTCGTTGTACCTTGACCCAAGGACTCCTTAAAAGTCCAAGGACTTATTAACTACTTGCTTTTGCTTTCAGCTTCGCCCGCGTGGCCGTATAAAAGATAGCCTATTATATTCCTGGTTCAAAGCATGAATGAATGAATGAATGAATGAATGGATGAACAGTATTTATTGTACACCAAAAACATATGGAACAATTGTCAATTTTAAAACTAATGTAAACAGTACAATGGGCGGTCTTATCGCCCATTGTACTGAGCGATCTCTTCCAGAAAACCTTAGGATGGAGAGCATAGTACAAATACGGTTGATTTTAGGAGGGTGTGCATAATAAAAGAGAATAAGTAAATATTTATATTTACAATACAAAACATATCTGAATTAATACGCTGCTAAATACCTTCTTACTAACATAATATACATATATAAATATGTTTTTTCTCTAATTTTTTTTACACATTTTATTATACATTATACGCTTACGCATTTCAGACTATTCGTAAAACCTTTACTAGATGCATAAAGTTGAATTTATAAATTTGAATTTTTTTTCAACATTATTTATTTTATTATCTAACAAAGAAATCAAAAATGCAAAAAAATAATAATTCATTAATGCAGAACTTATTTTTTTTTTAATCCAGCACGTAACTCCTGACATGACTTTTCAATAACTCTCACGGTTTCAGACTTGGCCTCAGTGGCCCTGGAAAAAAACTCAACCTGTTTTTAGCAATATCAGTTCAAAATTTTAGCTCAATCCGGTCTATAGTTTTTGCGTGACAAAGTAACAATCTAAACAAACTTTTGCTTATATAATTTATTGTTTTGTGAAAGGTTTAGAACGTAATGATCTAAAAAGAATGAATCTGTCACTGTCAAATTTGTGCCTTGCATCTGTCGTACCGATAGGTACCAACATAAACACAGCGATCTCCAACCCGCTTGTTAAACGTGGATTAGTACTCCAGATTTCGAAGCTCATGTCCAACAGTGGACGGTTGTTGGGCTATGCGAAATCTTGGTCCGATTAGATGTTAAAACGTTGATTAGAACGCATGGCCCGATTGCTATACCAGTTGACAGCTAAATGGTGATTTCTCAATGTTAACAAACTGTACAGACAGATAGGTAATGATAAATGTTTTAAGAAAGTATTAAGTGTTTAGGTTTGTGATGTACCTACTTATAATGTTATTTAAAACTGTATATAAATATTGAATGGATCATATTGAAAAAAATAACCAGCCCGAGTTTCTTGTCTTTCTGCTTGTTGCGGTTCCGAACGGGTGATAGATATGACGTTTCAAAATGATCCTAATAAATCATAATTAATATTTTTGTTTTTACTTTGAATTAAAAAAAAAACCATATTATTTATAACAGAAAAGTCCACCACAGGAGAGGCGGACAAAATATTTCAAAAATCCAAAAAAATCTTAATGAATAAAATTCTTTTTGACTTTGACTTTGAAAAATGCCTTATTTTCTTATTACAGAAAAGTCCACCACAGGAGAGGCGGACAAAATGGCGGAAGACGAGGTATTATTCTCAAATCGATCGTACCTCCGCCGTCCGAAGATCAGGATCATCCCTACAACGCCCCGAGTACGCAACGGCGTACACAACCAAATAGTATTCGAACCCACGAGATTCTCCACCGATATGAGTATACGACTCAAAATTAGAAACTGCCGAAGTTTACACAAACCAAGGAAACTCAGTACACAAACTAGTCATACGAGCATGAAACAGGTGGTCGTAGCCAGTGGGTTATATCTTAGGTTTAAGTACAAATTGCCTAAATCAAACCCGCCGCCGATACTTGGTGCGATGTTGTTGTAAGCTCAAATGTTGAATAAATTATGTTTTTTTACGATTCACTGTTTTATTATATAGCTCCGGATATATGCACGTAGTAAAGTATGACACGGTCACGTGCGATCTATTTTGCAATACAGGTTGCTCTTATGGGGAAAGAGTTTTGATGGTAAAAGAGGTTTTAGATCATTATCACATTACTGCGATTTTAATGCGCCTCTACAATTTCAATCTCAATCTTAAATTAATAAATAAAATAAATATTTATTGCTCAAAAATATAACAATACAAAATAACAGAAAACCCCAAAAATACAAAGAGCACAAAAAAATGTACAACAAAACGCATAAGCACACTATGTTTGAGCAAATGGAGTAATTTCAGCAAATGCACACGTATAATGGAGTGTAGCGCTGGTTTTAAATTCACCCCACTCGGATGGATAGTCACCGAGAGGTTTACAGCAATAAAGCAAATGAATACAAATGTATGATTATGATGTGTGTGAGTTGTTTGCCGTGGCGGTCACGGCTTAAGAATCGACCCCTCCAACTCGGCCCATAGATGTCGTAAAAGCCGCCTACGTGATCTCACCAGAAGAAGAGCAGCAGCTCCCTTCTGCATATTATGTTTATACATCTTTAACGATCACCAATTGTAAAAATTATGTAATCATTTATTACTAATACAAAATATCACTTACATCAACTATGTCAAGGAATATTTTGAACTTGTAATTTGATTTTTATAACATTTTCAATGATTTGACTCGGAGAACGAAATATTGAATTATAGCTTATTTTCATTTAACGGGCTGTAGTACCTCAGATTAGCAACTCAACGCAACTTTATTCTAGTTTCGAACTAATATGTAGTTATAATAAAGGTGACATTGTTGTGCGCTCAACCACGGCGCTTATGACCACCAGATGACAACAAGCCTCATAGTTCAGTTGGTAGTAACTCTGCCTTCTGCGCTGTAGGCTGTGGGTTCGATTCCCACCCAGGACAAACATTTGTGTGGTGAATTATTTATTATTCGTGTTTTCGAAACACAAGCTTTCTAGCATCTATCCTGAACTATAAGATATATTTATTTCAAAGTAAATGCTACAGTATTGTGGAAGATATGATCGCTGAAGCTAAGCCATTTCACATATCATAGACTATTAAAAATAAATCCAACCGGTTTTTGAAAAAAAAACGTTTTTTTAGGCGTAGACAAACCAAGAATATATACTTACCTATGTAAGGTTTGCGCTGCTTGAGCAATGGGACACATTAAAAATAAAAAATAAAATCCATCAGTGAATTTATTTTACAAAAAAGTAGTCGAAGAGGTTCTTCACAAAATCATTTGAGATTCAATTGTATCCTTAGTTTTTTGTACCATGGTTCGGTGTACTGTACACTGAGCATACATACTTAGGCCGTTCAAATGGTTTTCAGTCATCGTTGATCTCAGCCATGTTTTAACACGACGCAGTGTAGAAAAGAACCGCTCTATGTTACTACAAGTAACATAGCAAGGTTGCGCCAAGGAAATAAGTATTTCACAAATTTCACCTCCTCACTTCAGTAAAATCTAGTTTTTCGAGATCTTCTCTGGTCATACCCTTGTTCTGCCATTTTTTATACCATAGTTCGGCTTATTGATTAAAATTCAAACAAATAACAAGGCTCATAGCTCAGTGGGTAGTAGCTCTGCCTGCTGCGATGTAGGCTGTGGGTTCGATTCCCACTCAGAACAAACATTTGTGTGATGAACATCTATATGTTTGTTCTGTGTTTGGGTGTTGTATCATATAGCACGTATGTATTTACAAAAAGTATTTAAGTATTCTATCCGTAATCTAGTTCCCATATTACAAGCTATGCTTAGTTTGGGGCTAGATGGCGCTGTGTAAAATTAATGTCCTGTAATATAAAAAAAAAAAGTAAATCGTAAGGTAGGGTGGGTGATTAACGCCCGCTGTTTAGAAACGCCCAGGTTACAGAAAACACACTAGATATGGTGTGATTTAGTGTAAACTCCACGCACACATAGAATAAGCCAATAAGAACGCGCATGGCGAGCGGCGGCTCGCTCGCGCAACAATTGTGGCAGTGAGACGCCGCGTTCCGGCAGGATCGGTCACGTACCACGCTGTTATAAGAAGTGCTGCGACGAAATCGTAAGTTTTAACTGGTTTTTATTGCGTTTTATTTGATATTTTTGTCATATTTGGGTCAAGATTAACCTATTATACTATTGTTTGAATATTTTGTGTCGATTTCTATTATTATTTTCCAAAAATCTGTCATTTATGATAATAACGCCCACCTGGGTAATAACGTCCAGTAAAATGACGGTTGGGCGCTAATAGCCTGCATGGGCGTTAATGACACAGGGCATTTTTATAATAATCTCTTTTTACTAAAAAAACTTTTTAAGAAAAAATACTTCGAAGAAAAATACTTAAAAAACTACTTAGTATATTCATTTCTTAAATAAATTTATTTATTCACACAATTTTACTTATTTTAAGGTATTAAAAAAATGTCTCCTCGTAAAAAGAGAGGAGAGTCCATGCCCCCAAACTAACTCATTAGACAATGACACTGATGACACTTCTGATACTAATAGTGATCAATTACCCAGAAATCCAATACACAATTCAACAAACAGCTCTAGATAAATCATTTCATGAAAATATTAATCCAGGCATCAAGCCCCACCTCGTGGATTATAGCTCGTCATCCGATGTTTCTGATATGGAATCAGTTTTTCAAAATCCTACATCTCAAGTTACGATAGAAGAGGACTGTGCGTCGCCGTCCTTAATACCAGATAGTAACATAACTTGTTTGACCGAAACAGATCAACAATCCGTTCCAAGTTGTTCCGGATTACAAAGACCTTTACGCGACGATACCGGTTCTGATTCAACTATTTCAGACTTGGATTCGTTCGTAACTAGGCCTGTTTTCAAAAAATCCAAATATTTCGCTGAAAAAATATATAGTTACTCATCAGATGAATCGTCAAGGGATGAAATTCAGTATCCTATCAACAAAGAAGAATCAACACCGAAGAAACAAATGGTCTGTCCTATTCAAAATGAATCTCGCTATTCAGATGATGACATTCTATTGGCCAGTCTACAACAAAAGAATAAGACACAATTTCAACAGTTCTTACCAACCCCTAACTATGCATTGACTAAATCTAAAAAGCCGCGCAAGAAAGCGATGAACTACAAAGGACAAAAAAACACTAAAGACTTATTCAATGACAAAACTGAAAATGAAAGAAGAAGGAAAAGTAATGACAAAAACATGAATACAACTGCTAAAGATCAGAAAAGTGGTCATAAAAATAAACAGAAAAATGAAAAAGAAACGAAAAAATGCTAGAAGAAGAAGAAAGTGGAAGAAAAAATTAACAAGGACGAAAAAGAAAGAAGAGAAAAAAAACAGGATACGAAAATAAAAACAATTAAAAATCAGAAAAGTGGTCAGAGAAATAAAAACCCACAGAAAAATGAAAAAGAAACGAAAAAATGCCAGGAGAGGAAAGAGGAAGAAAAAATTAACACGGACGAAAAAGAAGACTGGTACTGTTATGCTTGTTACGATATAAAACAGTTGGATATGCGCCTATGCTTAATATGTAAAAGATGGTACCATGAGGACTGTGTGATATAGAGTTTATTTGCCCAGATTGCGAATAATTGGAGCATTGGTATTGCTCAATTTGCTTGAGACTGAATAAATAATGTAAGTCTTTAATAATAATAAACAAAAGTATTGTAGGTTGCTATTGCTCAATTTGCGTGAGACTGAATTAATGATGTAAGTACTTAAAAATAATAATAAAACCAAAAATATTGTAGGTAGTGAGAATAAAAATCTAAAATAGTTGCTTGTAAATGAGTGCGTTATCATTATGATTGGATATGTACCCAAGTGTTTTGTATCTATGCTACACTTTAGAACAAAAACCATTATGTTTATCAATTGAACCCGTTTTAAACACTTGTATAGAAGTGACAGAAATTTAAGAGAATTTGACAATTCCTGTAACAATTGTAATTTTTTTTCTTAGCAATTGTCAAACCACTTTGTGTTAGTAGAAATGTTCCATAGAACAAATGGTAAGGACTCGAAATTACTTTTTCATATTATAACTTCCCATCTTCGGGCGTTATTACCCAATGTTCGTTTAATAGTGCCCATTGAACATTTAACGATTATCTTAATTCAGCCTTAAAAACAGTTAATACGCAAAGTACTCATAATATGTTATATGGAAATACTCAAAAATTTCCATAATTGTGACGAAAAACCATTAAACCATGTGATGTTGGGTATTTTGTTTACTTGGACAAAATTTATCTTTAATGACGATTTTATTTGTTTATTTTTAGAGTAATGAAGATAACGTAAGGTGATATTTTGGATGTGCGGGTCACTTTTTTTCCATTAAGTCTATTTTATAATTAAAAGCCAAGTTTTCGAAACGGGCGTTATTATAAACCTAATTTTTAATAGCGCCCAATTGAGAGTTTTTTTAAAAGCTAGATAAACATGAGAATTATTAGTCTACTTAATTTTGAAGTGTTATTGTTTGATTCATAATATAATGATATCCTTGTTTAATACCTTGTTTTTTTAATTTGCATGTTAATACCAAAACTACTTCAATGTAAAGTTAGGCGGGCGTTAATCACCTACTGTACCTTAGGTATAGGCATTTATCCGAAAGCAGGGAAATTTGGTCACCAAAACGCTGCTCTAGTGCCAGTAGAAACCAGGGGATCTAAATAAGGAATGGTAATCGATCCACAAAATGCTCCCCCCCTGGCCGTACCTCGCTACATCCTTGTCTAGAGGCTCTGGATTTCGTCACCATAAGGCTATAAGGCTTCATCATAAGATAAGAAGCACTCTTTTACGACTTTCTTACAGATGCCTTTACTATGCAAATAGTGTTATAAATCTTAAGGAGTGAACTTGAGCTATTTCAGATTCGTACTCGTTTCAAGAAACCTGCCCAGGAAATGTCGTAGGTATATTGCATGCAATATTGCTATGAAAACAAACGCTTCACTCCTACACAGCGGAAGCGGCGGTATGCAAAAATATCACCAAAATTATTCGTACATGATAATGCGATTGGTATACGAAACCCTAAAAAGAATTACCATGAAGATTATCAATGTTACAACAACAAAGGAACAAAAACAAAGACAAAGGAACCCTGGGCCGGAGTGGTGGACTCGAGCTTTTCGAAATTATTGTGTGTAAAAGGTTTGGTCCTCTTGCTAGATATGAGGTAGGAACTCTACCACTTAGGTTCTTGTGATTCTTCAATAATTATTATTGTTTGCAACTGACTTCAGAGAGGAGATTCTCAATTCGGCTGTATTTTACCGTTCTTCTCCTGCTTGCTGGACCTTGAAATGGTTAGGTACTAAATATCTGATGAGATAGATGCCGGCAATTAGTTCCCCTTTTTTGCTCGTTTACCTAGTCCGAAAGTTTTTGTTGGTAGTACCTAACTAGGTAGGTACCGTTTATTAAAAAAAATATCAAATATAAATATAATTAATACTACTACCTAGTCATTTTACACAACGCCATCTAGACCAAACGAAGCAAAGCTTATAAAGCTTCATTGGGAACTAGATTATACGGGGAATATAAATACTTAGTTTATGTAGGTAGGTACTTACGGGGGGAAATCTGTTCGCAGACTCCCTAATGCACCGAGGGATGCGAAAGGGTAGTGTGAGGATGACGGACTCCTCGACTCACTAAAACCACCCCGGTGGCTGGCCTCGATGCCTGTCGAGGGGCTCCGACAACTCTTTATTGAACATTTCGGTGCCCCCTCGCGCATAACGCCTTAAAAGCACGTTCCGGGAACGACACCCATAGTCGCCCCCAGAACTCGTGGTGCTACGGCTGCACATGCCACAATGATTTGTTAGCTGTCGGTCCAAAAAGCAGTACATCCATCTCGCATTTTGTCGTTCGTCTACTACTCAGTTCGTCCATCATTGGGTTTGTACGCAGTTAGTCCATTTGGTGACTACATTACAACTGAGAAACCAATATAACCTTACCTAATATGTGTTTTGCTTAATCGTTACGATATCGCAGAATATAGGTACAGCCTAGGAGTACAGGTACCCAGGTGGGAGGGGAAAGAGAAATACAACAGATAAAATATAACATAGTTCCTCCTCCCGTATCCTTTCAAAATATAGTCCCATCACAATATAAATGGTAACGGTCTTTTTTTAATAAAATAAATGGAAAAGAAGTTTCACTTGTAATTAAAGTAACAGGCTTTTATGAAACGCCACCCTGAAGGACTGATAAAATTTGTTTGGTTTATCCCAATAGTTTGTGCATTTTAACGAAATATTTGTTGGGGCGAACTGCTCGTTGGACGAAGTACGTGTTTGACCAAATGCGTGTGGATGTAATTTGTTCTGGTCAAAATGCCTGTTGGACGAAGTACGTGCTGGACCAAACACGTGTTGGACGAAATGCGTATTAAAATTACATATGGACGAGCTGCTTTTTGGACCGGCAGCTAACAATTCGCCACAATGTGTCAGCCGCCCTCCCGGGGTCCGCTACTGACCAGCCGGGGCCCTCGCTAAACCACCCACGCAGATTAGGTACCTACTTCAACTATGTTATGAAAAGGATATGTTTTTTTTAATGTTACGATGGGTCAATTCTCGACCTCGAAGCTGGCCTGGGCAAATTTTACCATGCTACCATTAACTAGCCTTTCTGCAAAATGCCTATTAACTGTCTGTAACGCCTATTTTGAAGGTGTTGGGGTCGTAGATATAACTGGAAAAAAGACGTTGGCAGATTTTTTTTGCGTTGAATTGAATGAATTAAAATATTGTTTGCGATTTGTCAGTTCTCTCTCAGCTGAGTCGCTCATTAGAACTGACTTACACTGACACGCACAACCGACGTCATGGGTCCAGGGTACGAAATCACGATTCAGCTCAGAGCTCGGAGCTCAGAGTCCATGAGCCCGCTCCAAAATGGACTTCGTCGCATGAAATCACGATAAAATGCAAGGCACACGGTCAGTTGTGCTGACCGAGGATTAAAAGATACCAGAAGAGAAAATCCTTCACTTCTGGTCACAATTTTAAGGTTACATTTACGTCATGTAACATCAGTATGACAATGACACACCTCTGGCATCATTTTCGAAGAGAGTAAACAGGTAAGTCTGTCATTTACAAATGTTAAAATGACTCAAAAATGCACAACCCGCGACGGGACTCGTACCTGCATCTTTTCATAAAGCCGGAAACGCTCTATCTCACTGAACCACGAGGGTTCTGACGCAGATTCCGATTTTTTGTGTCATATGCCTCAGCTTGAGCGCTTTAAATGTTGTGATCAAGTCCAATCACTTGAAATAAGTACAAAACATTGATAAGACAGACGGTGCCATAAAACTTTACGTCGCAGCGTTTGATACTCCGCTGCCACTGTAACCGTGTACCTACTTTGTTAGTGGGTGTATATCTCCCTACTTTGTGATGTGCAGACGCTGACATCGACCCTGATTAATGTGTCCATTGTTGGCTTAAAAGTGCCGAGTAATTGGATATGTTTTACATAACCAGTGCAAACGTCGACAGATTTGAGAACGTCTCAATTAGATGTGGGTGAGAGATATGGAAATTAAAACTCCAAATCTATCACGGTTGCCCCTTTCACGTTAGGTACCTCTATGAAAATGATAAATGAAAATGAAAATGATTTTTCTTGCAGTATAACCAATTTAACAATATTTAGGTAAAAGGTTGGGGGTCTTCATTTTTTTTTTTTTATTGTACGACGAAGCGCTTGGCCTTCGACAGTACAGTGTAAGTAGTATATCTAGATATATTTAAAAATTAAAGGGTCTAGGAGCTCTTTCCTGAGAACACCAACCAATCTCTTAAGAGTCTGGGTAACAGGAGGTCTCCTGTACAGTGTCAGTATTTATAAAATGCACATAATAAAAAAATGTTTTTTTTTTCTTATATTAGGTCCTTACATATGAAATTGGCGTTTTGTATGGGAGGAACATAAAGGCAATTTTTTCATATTAAAATATGTTTTATTAATCAAAGTATGTACCATTGCTATCTATACACTTTTGCCATCTTATAGGTAGTTCATTGATCCCTTTACTAAAAAAACCATTCGGACGGGAATCAATGAAATCTTTGAAAGCGGTTTGGACTGCCTCATCGGAATTGATTTTTTTTCCTTGCAAGAAGTTATCCAAATTTCGAAAAAAATGGTAATCTGTTGGAGCAAGGTCCGGAGAGTACGGTGGATGTCTTAGACATTCCAATTGAAGCTCCTCTAATTTGGTAGTCGTCTGTTGGGCCGTGTGTGGTCTAGCGTTGTCTTGAAGCAGCAGTGGCGTAGAGCGATTGAAAAGTCTCGGTTGTTTAACAGTGAGCTTTTCCATCATGGTTTGCAGTTGCTGACAATAGACATCAGCCGTAATCGTCTGACCAGATTTAAGAAAGCTATAGTGTACGACACCGGCACTAGTCCACCAAACACTTACAAGTAACTTTTTTTGAGTCAATTTTCGCTTGGGGCAATATTTTGCTGGTTCACCAGGGTTCAGCCATTGCGATGAGAGTTTACGATTATCGTACAGGATCCACTTTTCATCACATGTAATGATCCGATTTAAAATTCCTTCATTATTGTGCCGGTTGAGTAATGTAACGCAGCAGTCGACGCGCGTTTGTCGGTTTGCTTCACTCAATTCATGAGGTACCCACCTTTCAAGCTTTTTCACCTTCCCAATTTGCTTCAAGTGGATTAAAACGGTTTTGTCACTAACACCGCAGCCTGCAGCTAACTGTGATGTGGTTTGCGATGGATCTGCTTCCACAATAGCCTTCAATTCATCATTATCGACCTTGGTCTCCGGCCGTCCACGGGGCTTGTTCTGCAGGTCGAAATTTCCAGAACGAAAGCGTTGAAACCAAAAACGCACCGTGTTTTCTTTTGCGACACCACCACCATACACATAATTAATCCTTCGAGCCGTTTCTGCAGCACTGGTGCCACGGTGGAACTCGTACTCGTAAATAATGCGATATTTTAAGTTTTCCATTTTGTGAAATGAGTGACGCAGAAAAAAAAAGCAAAAGAAAAAAAAAACAAATGAATTACGGTTTTCGAAACACAAATGCATGAGTAAATAGCTGTTTAAATTTGAATTTGGAATTCCTAACCAAAGAGGAGATATTTAAGATCAAAGTGGCCAGTACGACAAAACGCCAATTTCATATGTAAGGACCTAATATTTTTCGTCGATAAAATTGGGTGTAATTTTACCCTGTTTTATATGTGCACTTTATAAAGACTTACACAACATATTAATTTTTTAAAATATAAATTTAACTATTGGCAGGATAGAAGGCACTAGCTTTCCCGCACGGCAAACTGTTAGGCGCCGGACTTCGGCAGGAGGGTGGTAGATAACAAGAGGTACCACCAGTGTTGAGATCTTAAGAGCTATGTTAGAGTTACGAGCCTCGAAAGCCAGCGATTGCGTTGTCCGGGGTTGACCTCTACGAGGTAGGTAGGTAGATCACACTTTGGCCTCACCTGACCACCACCAAAACCGCGTCCCTTTATAAAAGAGTGGACAAAGTTGGATACAAAACGGTAATACAATAGTGCAGGTAGATACTAGCTTATTTACTTTTGTCGCTGACTAAATTATGGAATTCGCGTAAACGTTCTATTATTCGGGCGCACAATGTAACAACCCATTGTGTAAAATAAGACACCGCTCCGTAACAGCGGGAATGGCATAAGGTCCTCTGTTTCCGCGTCTATCAATACATGGACGGCTGAATTCCCAATGCGTTTGACGAGCATGCGTCATCCACCGCAGGCCGTTTTATGTGCTGCCTCAGACTACACTCGGATTTGCGGTGGTGATGATGGTGCGCAGGACGTCGCCAAGATATAAGTATCCTAAAAAATCTTGCTGAAAATAATAATAATACTTATTAAGTATTTTATTTCAGGCAACAATAGAAAAATTACAGATCATACCTTAGTCTACGGCCCATAGTAATATATATACCCATATATACCTTAACGTCGTCGCAAAAATAATTATTAGAAAAAAATGATCCTAAAAATCTTGCTGAAAATAATAATAATACTTATTATTTTATGTCAGGTAACAATAGAAAAATTACAGATCATACCTTAGTCTACGGCCCATAGTAATATATATACTTACCCATATATACCTTAACGTCGTCGCCAAAATAATTATTAGAAAAAAATGATCCTAAAAAACTTGCTGAAAATAATAATAATACTTATTATTTTATTTCAGGCAACAATAGAAAAAATACAGATGATACCTTAGTCTACGGCCCATAGTAATATATATACTTACCCATATATACCTTAACGTCGTCGCCAAAATAATTATTGGAAAAAAAATGATCCTAAAAATCTTGCTTAAAATAATAATAATACTTATTATTTTATGTCAGGTAACAATAGAAAAATTACAGATCTAATTCTACCTTAGTCTACGGCCCATAGATATAAATAATATACCTTAGAAAACTAACATACCTAGGTGCTTTATCTATTTATTGGCATGTACCTAATGTCTGTTCGTGACTGGTGTTGTGTTTTATAATCGTCCGCGATACGTTCTAAACACAATAACACAACATCTTTCGGTTCTTATTTATTGAAGATCGATAGATGTATCTACATATTTAATATGAAAACCAGTAGCCTAATTGTGTTACTTGAAATCCATTACCAGTGAATGAAATTCTAGTCGATTACCAGTGTCAAACCCAGTCAGAATTTGTCATAAATAAAGACGAAAGTGACAGTTGAAGAGTGTCTAGTCGCATAGCGACCAAGTCCTACATTTTTTTTAAAGATATTCGATGGTGGTTTGACTCGTATTAAATCCGCCTGTTTTTTATTATTTTTGACGATGCCAAGCGTTTGTCCACCAATTCAGTTTGAAAAACAAGTATTATATAAAGATGTGGCATAAACGCTTGTCATAAAGGAACATTTTCTTCTAGATCTGTGTAGGTTCTGCAAATTGGTCTCAACGAGCGAATTATTACCTATGAGCCTAGCAGCACGACGCTCAATAGAGTCCATGGCTTCGAGCTGGTACTTGGCTGAGCTATCCCAGAGATGGCAGCAGTACTACATGCAAGATTGGACCTGAGCTTTGAACTCCCGGTATGAAGTAGGTACGGCTGAACTTTAGCAAGGATACCCAGCTTCATAGCAGCAAATTTGGCCTTGGACTTGATACGGGAGCACCTAAAAGGGACTAAATATCATTGAACTGAAGCGAAGTGCCGCTTAAAATTGATGCAGGGTGGAATTGGCTCTTTTTTGCAGAGCAAACGCACAGTAGTCACAGACGCCTGAGCTTTGGAAGCGTTGAACCGTACAAGATTTGTGTCACCCCATTCATACACGAAGTTAAGCTTGAGGTTGAAACGCTCCACCATCTCCTTACGGAGGCTGTGAATATCGTCCGCACTAGCACGTGGACTGGCAAAATATCTGACAACTGTGCTGCCATCTGTGTACCCATAGATACCTGGTACTAGCAGATCATTGATGTGTAGCATGAATAGACCTGCTGATAAAACAGATCCTTGAGGTTCCCCAGCATTTATAGCCAATATATAACGGACGAACAGCTACTAATGACTACGTACTCTTATCGATCGTTCCCTCAGCTTCATGCTTCATTGCATTAGCACGTCGGTAGTCATCATCAAACCAGGAGTCTACTAAAGTAGATAGTAAGTAGGTATTTAATTACAAGTAGTTACTAAAGAAAAGAGTGGTTTATCGGAGTAAGGAATTAAAAATTCCATACCTTGACGCACCCTTCCACTATCGCTTCAGCACAAACTGAAGGGTCATCTGAAGAGCATCCCAGGCACAAAGCAGCCACGCATAATGATCCTTCCCCACTCGACGAATATAAGGCTGGGGTTAGGTATGGAATGGGATGAAACTGACTTCACCAGACATTAATCGGATCTACCACGAGTTGATGAAATCGAAACATTGCAGCGATTTGGGGCCGTCGTCAGCAGAAGGTCAGGGCAATTTACGACATGATCATTGACATAAGGTACCCGAGTAGCCTCGCCGAACATCAGCATGCTCCATAGACTTGGACGGGGAAAGCTTCCTGATGATGAGCATCAAAGTCTCCCAGAATACCAGCTAATTGAGATAGATTTTGAGGAGTACGGCAGTAAGGTGAGGCACTCAATCAATCAAATCAAATATTTATTTATTTTCTCATACAAAAAGGTCAGTAACATAGTAGGTTTAGCTAAAATTAGAGATAAGAATAACCTGTTTTGTGTGTGTGGTGCCTATGGTAGGTTTGAAACAAACCTGTAATACAGGTCACCTAGTATTACAGGTTTGTTTCAAGTCGAGCATCTACCAGAAAATATAACAGTCAAATGAATAAGCTAGTTGTTTTCGCTTCTTTTACCTGCTGCGCGACTACAACAATTTCAAATTGTTGTCCGACATTTACCTGGGTTAGCCAGTTTCTCAGTCTGTCGAGAATCCCGGGTGCAGCGCGCTTTCACCATCAGGTTTACCATAACTTGACATCAGTTCACCAATGCCGAGCGCTTCCCCGTCGTACAATAAACAATAAAAAAACGTTATCTTAACGTTCTTGGTGACTTGTGGTGGGTGGTATCTCGCGTCGATGAGGCGTCGTCGAATGAAGACTATATTTTGCGGTCAGGGTAAAAATAGAGAAAGCACCGTGAGAACGTTCAACTCGATATTATCGATTTGTACTTGTTTCAGATTTTAGGTCACACGTAGGTAAGTTCTAAGTAACTATGGTAGGTATACGATATCGGATAAATAAGTAGAAAGGTATGGCTTGCTGGGATCTAACAGTTTTAATCTAACCCAAAAATCATAAATAATAATATATTACTTATATTTTTTTTTTATAAAATCTAGACAAGGCTTTTTAAAAATGATTGATAACTTAGAAGCCCAGTTTGCTCCAGTGAATAAATTGTAATTAGAATTAGGTAGGTACTTAATATTAAGATAAAAAAAGACATTTCAAAGTGATCCTAAAAAAATCTTACTGATTACACGATTATTGATTTTGATTTTGAATAAAATAAAAAAACAATCAATCGGATATTAAATAAGTTATTTTTAATCAGATGTTATTTTTCGTAATCTTCGGTCCATATCTTAAAAACAAACATCGGTAGGTACTTTTATTATATTGTCTAGCTGATACCCCGCGCAGTTGCACAAAGTTTATGACGATCATATACCCAGACCAGGGCACAGAATAACTAATACTTAGTACTTTACGTACAGAAGGATCACTCACTAACAAAAGTCATGTTTAGTTTAGGTATAAAAATGTACCTACTCTTACCACATGCACGTGAATTTGAATCTTATCGTGTGGCGCTAGCGTAACTTGGTTTAAAAGCGTTTTTTTAGTGCAGCATCTATTTATTTTAATAAAAGGAACTCAGATTTTTTTACAAAATTCTATTCGATTATTGTACTTCAACAAGATTTTTCGCAGCTTTCAGTATTTATTTTATTGGAATTACTACTTTCGTCTTAATATCCGCCGACCACGTGAATAAGAAAACTAACATAAAACAATTTAAGAATGCGATACTTAGGTAATTACAATACAAACATTTAGGGTCATGAAAGCGTGAATTTTTAACAAGCTTCATAGCTCAGTTGGTAGTACGAGTAACTCTGCCTTCTGCGCTGTAGGTTGTGGGTTCGATTCCCACCCAGAACAAACATTTGTGTGATGAATAAAGATGTTTGTTCTGTGTTTGAGTGTTGTATCATATAGTACGTATGTATTTTCAAAAGTATTTAAATATTCTATCCGTAATCTAGTTCCCATATTACAAGCTGTGCTTAGTTTGGGGCTACATGGCGCAGTGTAAAAATTAATGTCCCGTAAAAAAATTTGTAGATAAGTAGTTAAATAAAATAAAAAAAGTTAAAAATAGTTAAATACGATTTCTAAATCAAATAAAAAAACATTTATTGCCTAATTACTTACATGACTATATAAACTACTTAGATTAGGGTAGGTACTTACAACAGGCAAAAGGGATAAATTCTGCTTTTGACGATTTCTGTTACTTAGGCCTTATTTGCCGACAGGCATTATTATGACCGGCGGTACCTTACATGATGCCACCTATCTCTCAACTCTCCATTATCATTGTGCGATTGGGGGATTCGTCATAATCACCACGCTTGATAGGGAAGCTGATGATCACAGATTACCTGGTCTCTACCAGGTAATCTGTGATGTCCCTTAATTGAATTTAATGACATCCACAGGCAGACAATCTCATCGTTTCTTAGTTTGTTGAGGTTTCGGCCTTATCTCAACTTGTAACCAGATCAGATGTTGCCGAAGCGGTTCCCAGTTGTACAATAAAAAATAAAAAAGTGTACTGTTCTTGCTGGATTGTACTCGTGCGGAAAAACAGACGATGGCAAGGAATTCCATTCCTTACCAGTATTAATGGTAAAGGTAGAGGCGAAACGATGTGTTCGGCACAATGGAACATTTAGCAAGGTACGGGTTGTAGCCAGCCGTACGTCTGATAGTCTGCTGGTGGCAATGGCAAGGGGATGAAGAGATTAGGTCAAAGATATCGCGCGCAGTCTCTCAAGTGGACTCAAACAAAGTCCTACCGCCAACCACACCAAGCACAATATTGTACCCTGGGGATCGAACCTGGGACCTTTGGATCTGACACCGGAAGGCAAACCACAAGACCACAAAGGCGGGTAAAAAAGGCGGTAAATGATAAACAAAGTAGGTTTCAGGGTCTTTTGTGTGACAATGATAACAAAATATTGTACCTATTTATTCAAGTGCTTAAAACAAGTTTAATTGATAAGTTAGTAAGTATTTGAATTAATGAATTAATATTTATGAATGAAGGAGTATTTATTGAGACTAAATATGTTCTCAATAGCACGTAAAAGTAAATTTAATTTATGTTTAACTACTCTTGGTGGCTGCTTAGGGTTATTTACGCGCAATATTTCTGGTTTTCGGTAAATTGTAGCTGAAAAATACAAAACACATTGTTGATTCAAAAATATAAAATTATCGCCACAACACACCTGCAGGCTATTTGTGACTAGTAGTCGAAAGAAATCGTTTATTCTAGTATAATATTTAAGCGTTTGACTGCTATCTCGCCTGATGTTAAGTATATACATAATGTTACATAAGTATATACATGATGTTAAGTATGTACATAATGATGCGGCCTACGATGGCGCACGCTTACCTAAAACATGATATCTATCATTACAGAAAAGACCTAATACAACAGAGTAGTCATCAAAAATAATTAATTTAGGTAAACAGTAGGTAAGAATAAATACAAATGTCAAAAAAAAAAAAATGTTTTATTATAAAACAATAGGTATAATCAAATGATCTAGGATACAAACGTTCAAATCTTCGCAATGTCTTAAAATGATTCGAATTTAAATGATTCGATTCCATATTGGTTCCCGAGCGGTAGGTACCTAACTAGGTACCTACCTATTTATAGTACCTAGCACTTGTTTTATAGATGGATGTATGCACCTATTACCTATTTATTTTTACCATAATTAGTTATTCTTCTTCTTATTATTATTTTACATGTACCTTTTAATCATTTCATTTGTTTTGTAATTAAATATTACAAAACATAATCATTTACAAAAATTAAATGTCTGTAAATAATGATTTAATCTTTTCTTATATTCCGCATTGGATGTTTATTCTGTAATGTTACATTTAAGAATGTTAATATATAAATATTAGTAGAAAAACTGACAGAATGTTTTACGAGGAAAGTTCGTTCAATATGAGACCAGCTCTACCAACTATGGTATAGCTGCACTACAACTAAACATAATTATAAGCATGGAATAACTAATAACAAAAAAAAATTTTGCCACATGTAGCCTGTAGGTAGGTAGTGGCAAATTTTATATTTATATATCCACAATGTGTTTTAAAGGAACAATTTGCCTACACAAAAATGTAAAAAGCGCTCTTCACGCCGAGGAACAACCTATGCTAATGTATGTTCAAAAGCAAATAAAAGCAATACGTCCGTTAGAAAATTGTCACTTGCTAAAAACAAGTAGGGGGGACAGTCATTCTTAAAAATGCCCCGATATGAGAGAACGTTTGCAATGATCAAGCCTATGGGGGTACACCGTGGTCTAGTCGGCGCCATCATTCAGAGATTCGAGAACAAAGGCTTCAAACTTATAGCCTTGAAGCTACTCTGGCAATCGGAAGACCATTTCCGCACGCACTACAAAGACCTGGAGGCGGAGCCTTTCTTCGAACACATGGTGAAATACGTCAGTTCTGGACCTGTAGTGGCTATGGTGTGGGAAGGAGCGAATGCTGTGAAGAGCTCGCGAGCTATGATCGGAGCTGATGAGTCAGGAGTTCCAGCACCTGGGACTATTCGTGGGGACTACAGCTCGCAGAGGAGCCACGGATCAGTCATCCATGCCTCGGACTCTCCCAGTGCGGCTGCGAGAGAAATCGAGTTGTGGTTCCCTGATTGTGATATCACGGCTGATTCAGCGCCGACGCATTCTGGTTTTTTGGACAGTTTCTTTTAAAATAATAATCTGTAGAATCGAACATCTAAAGCAACATTTATAAGGTAAACAATAATATAACTATTTTATTTATTTTAAGTTAAAACAGTAGTAGGAGGTACCTACAATGCTATTGAACGCTCGCTTCAAACAAACAATTATTTTAAGCATCACAAAAAAAAGAAAGAGCAAAACGTGCGAAAAAGTGTGTGTTTGTGTGGTGTGTGTAAAAGTGATGTGTACGTATGTAAGGAGTAGGTACCTATGTATAGTGTGAAAGAGAGTGAGGGATTTGTTGGAAGTGGTAAAGAAGCAGCTATACCTACCAAAACAAACGGAAAAACATGACATGATTACCTTTCTGTTTTCTGCCTTTCTGTTTCATCATAATCTAGGATGAAGATTCACTTTCGAATCTCTTTCTTTTACTCTATAGAAAGCTAGTGGAATACCTGGGAATTCGTTCCAGTCATCTCTTGGGATTTTTTTAGTATCTAATATCTAGAATAAAAGTAGCCCATGCTACCTATTGTCCGTAACATCAGCTATCTGCCAGTGAATACGTCAACGAAATGGTTGGACGTCTTTTAATGCGAAAGTCGCAAGAGCGCCCTTTTTAAATTTTAGTAGACTGCTTGTGAAAATATCTGGAGTTTCATGATGTTCAATAGACAAATAATTAAATAAGCGACACATCCTGACCACGGGATTAAAATAAGATGCATTATTTCTTATTACTAATTAAATAAATCAGTAGGTATGATATCGACTATGAAATTCTACCTATGCAAATTATCGACAGTTGTAATGCATAAACAATCTGTTTGTCGGATTGCCAACAATAAAATAAATGGGTTACACTAGAAGTAGGTATACCTATGATTGTATAATTTGTCTACAAACGCTAGACACCGGCCCACGTGGCGCCAGCCAGCGTCGCCGTTTGTCGGGACAGATTAAGTCTTCTTTACACTACCATACCACTTAGCTATGGTGGTATGGTAACTTTTGGACGCCCCTTCAAACCGGAACACAGCATCGTTCCGGTTTGAAGGGTATGGTTGCCGGTGAAATTACGGGTACGCGAGGCTTAACACCTTTATGCCTCAAGTTGTCGGGCGCAATAAATCAATATTACAGGACATTCATTTTGGCAGAGTTGACAGCTGATTGGAGTGAGCCGACCTGTACCACAGAATAACTAACAGTACTACGCCTGTACTGTGTGCTGTGACCAAGTCTGGAGAATAACAGTTACAATAAAATGTTCATTGAGTATGTATATTGAGTATTCTATCCGTAACAAATTTCCCATATATTAAGTACAAGCTCTGCTTAGTTTGGGGCGCAGTGTAAAAATCATATATTTATTGATTTTTATTGATTAATTCATATTTTTTTTAATAATTTCATTCATTGATACTTAATATTTGTTTTACGTTTCTTAACGATGAAGCCGGAAGTTTAACATACTGCCTATTTGTGATGTCCAAAGCTATCAATGGAGAAAAAATAATTTCCATCTGCCGCGGCGCCCGGTAAATAAAACAATCAACAGGCCACCAGGCTCCTGAGATTTTTTAGGGTTCAGTACCCAAAAGGTGCTGACGGGACCCAACTGCCAAACTTCAAATATATATGTAGGTATTTTGAATTGGCATATTAGGTTTTTACTTACTACCTTTCATTTGATATCTACCCATATCGTTAAAATATATACATACTTACATGAATATTGTCTATGTTACTCCCACAATTTAGATAAACAGATCAACATCTTACATGTAGCGTTTAGGCTGCATAGACTCTCCTAAGACAGTTGGAGATAATTAAATGCTCTTGTTTCCGATAAGAGAGTTTCAGATAAGGGTCATCTAGCTCCAAACTAAGCATAGCTTGTAATATGGGAACTAGATTACGGATAGAATACTGTAAATACATACGTACTATATGATACAACACCCAAACATAGAATAAACATCTATATTCATCACACAAATGCTTGCTCTGGTTGGGAATCGAACCCACAGCCTACAAAGCAGAAGGCAGAGTTACTACCAACTCGGCTATGAGGCTTGCCATGTTATTCATTATATCCTGTATAATTATATCATTTTGTAACCCGACGGATTATTAGGTACCTACATTGAGTTTTTGTTTAATTAGGTATTTATTTATTATTATTTATATTGATATTCTGAAATATAGATGTTTTAGAATATCAATCGACTAAATAAATACGCAATGAATACATACCCGTTTTTTCGTATCCAATCGTATAAATCGTGTATCTTTCGTATATGTGTAAATACGGCATAAGCTTATCTATATCTTACCATCATCGGCTACAGTTATTGACTATGAGCTGTAAAATTCCACCTCACGGCTCACGGCTCGTATACTTTGGTAGGTACATCATTTAATTTTAATATCGAGGTTGAATAACCAAAACTGGACAAGTGCGAGTCAGACACGTTGACCGAGGAGCTAGATGGCGCTGTGTGAAATTATTATTCTGTATTAAAAAAAATCTAGACCAAATCTCACAATTAGTATAGAATAGAAATATTTAATTGATAACAAGCAAACAAGCAAGAATAAATATAGTAAGGATATGCAGGATAGTGACAAATGAAATACAAGGTGAAACAGATGTGTACTAAGCAGTGGGGGGGCTTTTTGGACCAGGAAAAGTATTTGTTGTGGTGGGGAGATAATAGTGAATTCCCATTTTCAGTTTCCCATACAAATCTTTTCATTTTCTCAATGACAATAATTAGTGAAGACCCTATTCCTTTACCGCACTATGCATGTAGGTAGGTAGGTATCAGTTGGTGCAATTTTCTGTGTCAAAGAGTATTAAGGACAGATGAACCAATTTTAGTGAGAACTTGGAGTCATCTCGTGAAAGTAGGTTATTAGATAGAACATACACATTGATAAATTACATAGGCACCTACAGTTACAAAAAGACGATAAATGCGATATTGGACGAACAAAAGTACATTAAAGGAACGATTATTTTGTATTTTAGCTAACAGATAGATAAAATTCTTATTGATTTGACAAATTAAACCTTCTAGTAATTTTCTAGCTAGTAATGGATTGTCTCATTAGCAGCCTAGGCTTTTCGACGATTTTCCTCTGTTAATGAAAGCGCTTTTCGTTCTATGTGATTGTGACCTTCTGCTATGTTACCTCATCTGTCTAGAGCTGAGGTCATTGTCGCGAGTTAAGAAACAGCTGATTTTAGGGTAGTCTCAACTCAAAAAACCAGCTGTTGGTTTCAGAACTTTGATCCTGTTTTACCAAAAACTTTGAAACAAAATTCAAAAAGTCGTAAAACAAGCGTTGTTCCCCGAGTCGGGTCGGATAACTCCGTTTCGGCATAGTACACATATTCTGTTACAGGTTGTATAATAGGTACCTTATACCATTTTTTATAGAGTAGCTTACTCTCAATTTTTGAATAAGTGCAAGAAGAAAGGATTTTGGGAAATTTCCACGGGACGACAGGGATGAAGTCCCGAACGTATAATATAATATGTTAATATGTATATCATACATTTACCTACTTATTTACATGTTTACGCTTGTTAACTTATTTTCATGTTCGAACGCAATGGCTCCTAATGAGGAGTGATAAGCGCGTGATATAGGGGCAAGGCTAGAGAATAGATAACAAAAGTAGGTTTGACCATGGCTTTGTATCTAGGTATCTTCTTACTGGCCTCAGTGCCTTGTATTAATATGAGAAGCCCATGGAGTAAGACCTATTATTTGCTCTGTGGCCCAACGTCTAAATTTCCACATTATCATCCATACTATATATATATATATATATATATATTGCCTCATCTGTCTAGAGCTGAGGTCATTGACGCGAGTTAAGAAACAGCTGATTTTAGGGTAGTCTCAACTCAAAAAACCAGCTGTTGGTGTCAGAACTTTGATCTTGTTTTACAAAAACTTTGAA
Organism: Venusia cambrica; assembly: GCA_951394065.1. Taxonomy (NCBI): domain Eukaryota; kingdom Metazoa; phylum Arthropoda; class Insecta; order Lepidoptera; family Geometridae; genus Venusia; species Venusia cambrica. The sequence continues at coordinate 5,157,100 of OX596044.1, read as the reverse complement.
CCAAAATGCAAAAAGTCGTAAAACAAACGTTGTTCCACGAGTCGGGTCGGATAACCCCGTTTCGGCATAGTACACATATTCTGTTACAGGTTGTATATCATATAAATAGGTAAGTATATATAAAAAAAAGTATTAAAATATTCTATTGGTTTTCTAGTCCCCATATAGCTTGTAAGCTATGATTAGGTGGCGCTGTGGGAAATGAATATTCGGTAATATTTTCGATACATAGAACTATCTTATTTTCAACATGGAGTTTCGGATTTCCATAAGCTTGTATGCTGAATCCATGAAAGGCTTTTACCGGTAAAACGTAAGCAAAATAACAGTAAATATAATTTTATAATTAAATTTTTAATATATAATAATAATGCAGTATAAGTCACAGCCACGGCCTCTTAGAGCATTCTTGTTTTGATATAACTTTACTTATGTCGCTATCTATCCAGTGAAGAAAAAACGAGACAAAAGTAATGTAATGTCAAAACGAGAACGCTATAAGACGTTATGGTTAGGCCCCTGAAGTTTCAGCAAAAAAAACCGCTTCTAGACCACAGACCGCCCACTGGTGTCAGAACCAGAGGTCCCGGGTTTGTTCCCCAAGAGGTCAAAGGATCCCGGGTTCGTTCCCCAAGGGGTCAAAGGTTCCTGGGTTCCTGGGTGATAAATATATATGTAAGATAATGATCGTAAAGCTGACTGACTGACTGACAAGAAGCCAAAACGAAAGGTCAAGGAGATCTTGGCAGATTTTAGAACCTCCGAACAGGCGATAGATTTACCGTTTCAAAATGATCCTTAAAAATCTTACTCAAAAAAAATGACTGGCTATCCACCAAGGTTGTAAAGACATTCTCACAGGATGGCGGGAACAAAGCCCCAGGCGTTTCACTAGGTAAGACATAAATAGCAAATACTTACAGCTCCTTTGTAAGACGTGAGTAGGTGAAAATGAGCTTCCTACATAATAACGTGATCAATAGAAGATTTTGCAAGAATAACTCCAGTTTCATTCACCGTAGAGGGACTACGGTGAATGAAAATATAAATCCTAAGCTTCATAAAACTCAAGGAGTGTAAATAATTTACCAGTAAACTAACTATGTGCAAAGGAATCAGTCAGATTACCTAAGGACCGTTACAAATGGCCTATAGGTAACTCAACTGTTACGGTGCCCTCCGGGTTTTCAAAAATCTTGCGGGGATTTTGATTGAGGCGACACGTGACCCAAGGGCTGGCTCTTATGTAGGCCAGCGAATCAGCATGGCAATGCAGCCAGAGTCTTGGGCACGCTTCGTCTGGTACAAGTAAATATATATTAACATATTTATATATATTATGTATACTAGTCTCGTAAAATGTTGAATAGGTACCAGTTGGTATTGCAATCATTATTATTGCATAACTACCTAAAATAAGGTCGAGTATCAATTCCAACTGTAAATATAATGATGGGCTCAAACAAATCCTATAATTCCAATTGCTATTATAGCATATATTATCTATATATATATTAGAGGTAAAAAAATTACTTCTGTATGTTTCTAGAGTTAACTTTTTATATCTTTCTTAAGAAATTATCCTAAAATGATTTATACGTTCGAAATTAGAACACAATATTTTGATTTGAAAAACGGGTATTTATCGCGTATATTACCTACCTATATTTACTTTATTTAAGAATGTCAGTCTGCCCGCGACCACGGCTGGTGCAACCCCGTCGAAACGTTGGGAGAAATAAAGGTAAAATACGCGATAAATACCCGTTTTCGAATCAAAGTAATGATTTGCACGTTCTTCTTTTTTTTTAATGCTTGACGGGGAAGCGCTTGTCCTTCATCTCACCTGGTTACAAGTTAAGATAAGACCTAAGGTGGAGGCGCACTTCACCCGGAGTCCTCAACAAGCTGAGGAACTGGCTATCTTACTTCTAAATGCCGGAGCACAACATTTTTAGAAGAATTGTTCTAATGGCGACATATTTAGGTGAGATGGTGGTAATTAGCCACCAGTAAACAACGTCCTACCACCTACCAAACCGTGCACAAAATTGTATTCCCCTGGGGATCAAACCCGGGACCTCTGGATCGGAAATCGGTGTGTTGAATTGTTGGTTCACTAGACCACAGAGGCGGTTAAATTATGTATATTGCTTGTTTACATTCAGCTGGCTGCCGTGCATGCATAGATCTTAAAACGAAACGACTTACCCGGCGCCAGACTCAATCACAGCGCAAACTATTTATTGTCTTATTTCAATAAAATATTAATTAGAACGGATTTCATCTCTCAGCCAAGTCGTGAAATCATCGAGCAAATGATTTTGCCTTGTTAATTAAGAGTCAAGTTATTTATGTTTTCTTTATTGATACGCAACGTGTTACGGCTATTTCTGTATTGGGCTCTGTAAACACTGTAGCTTGAAACACAACATTATATTGCAAACGTCGTCGTTAAGGAATGTTATGTATATGAGAGGAGTTTCCACTCCTATCTCAGTACGATCAGTAGGATAATGTTCTGTGCCGAACCCGCCTATAGGGAATAGGGATAAGGGAAGGAAGAAGGCGAAGAATATTGAATCCTATGATATTTCGACAAAAATGCGTATTACGCGAAACCTCGCGAAAAGGACTGTAGAAGCTCCCGATAGTTCGAAGACTGGGATATCTCACCATCTCTATTTGTGGCGGCTCCATGTGTTAAGGTTTTCGGTAGACGCCCCCGCTGCCATCACTCCAATACTCAAAGAAAATACCAATCAGCGTTGCTGTGTTCCGGTTTGAAGGTTATGGACGCCGGTGAAATTACAGGCACGTGAGGCTTAACACCTTTAAGCCGCAAGTTGACGGGCGCAATGCAGTGTAGGCTATGTGGATGTGACCTACTCAGTAAGGTATTATTATAGACAATTCAGGTGGGCTACTTGCTTGTTCCGTCTCCTATTGTATAAAAAAAATCTCTGACTGGATCTCTCAAAGTTCTTAGGTACTTAGATTGTAGTGTCCTACTACTAAGTAGGTCTAAGCAAAAGAGTCATAAGTGAATAGGTTCCTTCTAGGCTAGCGTGATCCATCGTAAGCTGCGTCGTGCTCAACATCAGCACCCTTATTCTGTAAGTATGACCAATCATGTCTTAACGCGCCCGCGTTACGATATGTCAATTCGATGGTTCCTTGCAGATATCGTAACGCGGGCGCGTTAAGACACGGTTGGTCATGCAGAATAAGGGCTCTGGCGAGACATTAATTGAACACAAGCCTATCCGACAAAAAAAAGGTAGGACCTGTAAATTACCTGTCTTTGTGTACCTGCTTATGTCCGTCGAAAAACGGGAGAGAAAAAGAAATAAGAAAAAGAAAAAAAAAATAGCACCTTAAAACAAACCATAATTAATGCATTATAAAGTATACAGAGATAAAAATTAAGGTAACTACAGTTTCATTTCTGTGTCATTACTGCTACCTAAACTAGGATATTTATTACCCTGTATGATAGGCAAATGCCCACACCTTCAAAAGGGATATTCAGAACAAAAATTACTCAATAATGTTTAAGAGTGTGTGTAACTGAGAATAATAATATGGTATGTATATGTGTATAGTTTAAAAAACATTGTAAGTTTCCACCTACTTGAATTTTGAATTTTGCGGTTTGTTTCTTTTTATAAAATTTATAAAAAGCAATGTATCATATCGAAATTAATCTCATATGACGGTCGCTTCAAAAGCCAATTCACGCTCATGAAATAATTATGATACTATGACTAACCCGGGAAAATAAACTAACACACCCATTAAAGTAATGCTAATTATGATTTATGTTCATTAATAGCCGTGATATAATGATACTATGTCGTGTACCATGACGTGACATATGGCGGTTTAACTTCCCATAGCATTTCTGGGCTTCATATTTCTAGGGTTCCGTACCATAACATAACCATAGCATGGGACCATAAACTAAATCAAATTTATTTTGATTGATTCAGACAACACGAAGATCAATAGATTATAGAAATTTAAATTATTTAAATGATTTTATTTGGCACAAAGGTTGATCAGGCTTGCCATCCAGTGCCTTTGTAGTTCACTGTACTGTCTGTAAGCCTATCAGACTGTTGGTACTTTGTTGTAATTACTTGTTGGTAATACACACGTGTATCATACGACGTTTTTAACTTTTTTTGTTATGACGTTTTGAAAAAGTCCTTTTCAACACACTTGCTCATAAAGTGGCTCTATGGTCACCGCAATTAGGCACAGAATAACACCCATAATCAAACTTTTTCATTGCTATAACTCACTAGTAAGTTATAGATTTTTTTTAATTTTTTTTTTTGACAAAACAAAGATCGTGTTCAATAGAACAAATAAATTAATGTTCCTATTGCTTGCTCATTTCAAGCAACTTCTTATTTAAATAGATAATTTTTGCTCGTACGTGTTTAAAAAATAAAACTTTCACTCAAATATAAATTTTGTTTTCTCTATAATAAAAGAAAACGTTCAATTCCCCATTTTGTACGTGGCAGAATAGGCGCAAACCCTATGCGCGGCATATATAAAAAAAACCTCACCCCTTTAATCTGTGGCCGATCGCAAAGCGCGCGCATAGGAAAACTGATAATTTTTTCCCGCCATAGCGAAACATTTTTCACAACTCGTTTTCACTGTTGAAATTATAGTTTTTATTGTTATTTTATTCACAAGAGTGTTGAAAAACGTCGTATGATACACGTGTGTATTGATGATTACCGTCCTCGGCTCTCTTAAGACCCTCGCCTACGGCTCGGGTCTCAATGGCGCCTCGGCGGTAATCACTAATGTTACACACTAGTACCATAATGTACTATTACGTGTGCGACAGCAAACATGCCATACGCAATATAGGTACCTATCTAATATATCATTGCTCTAAACAAATTATTATAAAGGACGCATAGGGAATTGATGTAATACGTTTTTTATTTATTTAATTACTTATACTACATTACACTATTATTACAGGCTTAACCTAATGCAATAGCGTAGTTATCATATCAATAATTTACAGTTAAACAATATAATTGAAATCGAAAACTATCAAAAACATTAAAAAATTGTCGTCAATTAATCATGATTCAATTGAATTATCATAAATACAATTCAAAAATTCAAAATAATTAAGTTTTAAAAACTAAAAAGATAACCGACTTCAATAAAGAATATGATACAATTCGTTTACCTGGATGACGTGTTTTTTTCAATTATTTTGATGACACATGGACCGACAGACAGACATACAGAAGCGTGATGCTAGAAGGGGTCCGTTTTTTCCTTACTTTTGAGGTACACCCTAAAATACCCAAAACGGCTTCAAGTGTGCCTTTGATTTTGAGTTCTCTCGATTTCTCCAGGATCACCTGTGAAGTATTATACCCTTTCAAACAAAAAAATAATTTTCCAAATCGGTCCAGGCGTATTTGAGTAACCCCGATTACTACATTACATAAAAAAAAGAAATAAAATCCGACGGATTGAGAACCTCCTCGTTTTTTAAAGTTTGTTAATAAAAGTATAACAAAAAACTGTTGCCCAAGTGTGACTGTTGCCCAAAATTGCCCAAGTGTGAGGATTCACACGAAGGCGCCAGAACTAAATGCAAAGAACCCTCAATTTTTTTCTTGAAATGCGGGTTTTCGGAGCCCTTGGGGCGAATCTGTCTCACACTTGGCCGGTTCATTAAATGATTACATATCAAGTTCCAATATTTATTCATTAATCAATCTAATACGCCTCCTTTTGCATAGAAAGACACATACAATTCAAAATAAAGTGGGTACCTTGGAAATACAACCTGTCGCTATGATTGTTATTTGATAATTTTACAAATGTATTTTATTGCTTGTAAATAAAAATGGAAATACTACTTATTTGTAAAAGAATAACGTACATATAAAATAGAATATACACATAAATTAACATAAAATAGTATACACCTGTACAAACGTACACATGCAAGGTTTTTCTATTTACCTACCTATACAGTTGTTGTGTTCCGGCATTTAGAGGTAAGATAGCTTAGTTCCTTAACGGGCGTACCTCAGATTAGCAATACATCGCAACTTCACTCTAGTTTCGAACTAAGATTTGGTTGTAATAAAGGTGATATTGCTGTGCGCTCAACCACGGTGCTAATGACCACCAGATGGCAGAAATACGCGCGAATTTCTACGTTTCAATTTTTTACGGTAAAACAAACAATTGATTTGAAAATCTGAAACACAGACCATCTGCTGTATACTGTATTTATTTACTGTACAAAGTGTCAAGGCCTAATTGGGCGTATTTATTGAATGGCGAAAATTTTTGGTACAAATTAGAGTCAACTTTGATTTTTTTTCCTATCGAGAAAATTTTATGTAATCGTGTTTTCAAAGCACACGCGTTCTAGCATCAATCCCGAACTATAACATATATTAATTTCAAAGTAAATGCTACAGTATTGTGGAAGATATAATCGCTGAAGCTAAGCTATTTCAGATATCAAAGACTCTTTGAGGATTCAGGGTGAAGTGCGCTTCCAACCTCAGCCTGACGCTAACTAGAAACCAGGTGAGATGAAGGCCTATATTATGTATTAAAAAAAATATGTCTATCTTGGGTAAGTTACATTACATTGTATTGAATTAAGCAGCAAATGTGCAAACTCTCGAAAAACATAACCCTTTTTTTGAGGTGAGTAGGTACTTAGGTAGGTATTAGGTATTATAACCTCTTCGAACCATGCGGCAAATCAGATTAAGACAGAAGCCTTCCTGGATTCGCTTGAGCACAGATCATTAGGACTTTCATCTTGTGATACGTTGCCTGCGTCTATTTTTCCTGAAAATTACAATTTGGGCTGCTTTCAAGACGTGAGAGAATAAATAGGTGAAGAGTTTAGATTTGTTTCTTTTTACACTTTGTAAAACGAAAATCTGTACAAAGTCAAAATACGTTTCTTCATAAAAAAATTGGATAATTTTGAAACGTCTAATCTACCCCCTGTTCGGAAACGTGACCAGCTCAGAAGGAGTAAGGCAAGAACCTCGGGCTAGTTAGTTTTTTTTATGATCCATTCAATATTTTAAATTATTTAGCTAACATATTTTTTACTATATTACGGGGAAGTGCTTGGCCATTATCTCAACTGATTTTTCAAGTTATGATAAGCGCACTTCATCCGGAATTCTCAACAATCTGAGGAACTGACTATCTGCTTACCTCTAAATGCCGGAACACAACAATTTGAGAATTGTTATTATGGCGACAGAATAAGGTAAAACGGTGGTAGCTAGCCAGGCGGACTTAAACAAAGACCTACCACCAACCAAACCAAGCACAAAATTGTACTACTCCAAGGGATCGAACCAACCCTGGACCTCTGGATCTGACACCGGTAGGCAAACCACTAGACCACGAAGGAGGTTATTTATGAGCACATCATAAACCTAAATACCTAATTCTTAAAACATTTATTACCACCTAACTAGGTACCCTAAGTTCAGTTTGTTAACATTGAAAAATCACCATTTACCTGTCGACTGGATTTGCCACGCGTTCTTATCGTCGATATAGTCTTTACATTGAATTTACGAGCAGATACTTTGGTCGCGCTTTGAGGAAGTTTATTATAGAATCATTGCATTTATATTGATAACTAAGTAAATAGATTTTAGGTACACAAAAAGTCCAAAGCAGTACTCGGGTACAAAACAAAACACTCTTTGATTCGGATCACTTATTCGTCACATCAACAGCCAATTAATATCCACTGCTGGACAGAACCTCCTCCAAAGCTTTGCATGGTTTGCCATAATCACCACACTTTGCAATGGGATTGGTGTTCGCAGTAAAGGTGTAGATAATACACAGAAGGAAACTGCTGCATAATGAAAGCCATGGGCTGAGTTACAGGGGTCGATCGCCACGGCAAATTTATTCAGTAGATACCTACCTGCTTATTATTTTTGTATTTATGTTGGTATTGAGTAGACATGCAATAAATAAACACATCTTTTTGCAGATTGATTAAGTACAGGAGGTTCTGCATCACATTAAAATAACTGATGGTTGTTTATGGTGGTAACGATTTGCCATGAGCGGTCACGATCTATTTTATAAATATGTATGTCATATCACTTCATCATCCTCATCATTATATATTTTAACATGACCTTTACACACGAATAAGGTTACGTTTATGATGACGATAGCACCAGGCAGTTTAACACGCCTCATAGATCAGTTGGAAGTAATTCTGCCTTCTGCGCCATAGGTCGTCGGTTCGATTTCCACCCAGGGCAAACATTTGTGTGATGAATATAGATGTTTGTTCTGTGTTTGGGTAAGTATTGTACTGTAAGATAAGTATGTATTTAAAAAAAAAAATGTTTAATTATTCCGTCATCCAGATCCCATATTACAAGCTATGCTTAGTTTGGGGCTAGATGGCGCTGTGTGAAATTAATGTCTTGTAATATTTATTTGTGTTAGCTTGATACTGGTTAAAGGTTCCTGTTTTTATTAATATTGAACGACGGGGAAGCTCTCGGCTTATCTCGTCTGGTTCTCAAGTTGTGTTAAGTGGAAGCACACTTCACCAGGAATCTTCAACAGTCAGAGAAAGGCTATCTTACCTCTAAATGCCGGAAGACAACATAGTTTTTATCACAAAGTCTGCAACATTATACCGGCCACTTGCTTTATCTGAACATTAATTTAAAAAGAGAATAACGAGTAAAACTTTTTAATATCTGTAACAATATAATTATACATAAAAAAAAAAAATGATAAAAAAACTCACAACAAATACAACTAGGAAGACAAACTGCCGAGTGACAAAGTGACTGACAAAGTAAAGTAAAATCTAATTACAGAAATTGTCTTTATTTTTTCTCCTTGTACTTATAAATAAATCAGCATGTATCCATCGAAGGAAAGTGCTTTTACCAACTCGTGTGGTATTACTCGTTGCTAATCGGTCACTTTATCCCACGGCGAACATAGTACTAGTAGTACTATTTATATATATTTTGCGTTCCTTTAGTCTATTTTAGCTCAACTTTGTCATAGATAAATTGCCCACCAAACTATATTTGATTTGAGCTGTGATTTAGGTGCGGGACACAGCATATCTGGAGTGAACGGCAAATCACCGGGTTAACTAACAAACAATAAAATATTGTAGTCAATTTAATACACATTTTGGTGACATACAATTTGTACGATTTGAATGATCGTGCCTAGGTGTGGTGAATTGTGCCCTGTTAACTAGATCTATGCTAATACAAAAAAAATAAACAAGTCAAAATCTATAGATTTTGAAAATTTCAAATGATGAAACATTATTATCGATACAGAAGCCAGAACATTACATAGTTATTTAATTTTTGTCTGTCTTTCCGTATCTTGATAACGCACATCTTGTCAAAGTCAACATTTTTTAGGATCATTTTGAAACGTCAATCTACCGCCTGTTCGGAGTCGCGATCAGCACAAGGAGAAAGGCAAGAAACTCGGACAGCCCCCTCAGCACGGGGAGGAGATAAAAAAAATTTCCTTGTCAGAGCATTTTGTCTCCCGATGATGAATAAAAACAGAGGACAAAAATTTTATCCCCGCCCCGTGCTGAGGGGGCAGGTTAATTCTTTGATGATCCATTTAACATTTAGTTACACAGTTTTAAATAACATTCCAGGTAGGTACATCATAAACCTAATACTCAATATCTTATAACTTCAAATATTTACTATTACCTATCTACCTATTGGGCAGTTCGTTATCATTGAGAAATCAACATTTAGCTGTGGTACAATACAATAGCAACATCGGGATCGGGCCACGCGTTCTTATCGTCGATATAGTAACTCATTTTCTAGTAGGCACTTTTAATTAAATTACTCTTTATATACAATTTGAATTTACGAGCAAATTGTTTCAAATTCAGTGTAGCTCGCACGTAATTATGTGGCCAGTTCAGTTTAGTATGAAGTAATTTATCATAAGCTCGATATATCGTAGACTAAATTTTCATTGGTCTACGATGAAGCGATATTGTCCAAATGTCTTCTCGATTCTTCGATATTTCTTCTTCGAAATATCTTCATCAGCTCATATGCAACAGCTGGACCGCTGGAACATATTGCAAAGACTTTCACTGGCAGATAACTGAGGTTTGAGGATTACAAGGAGCAACTTAGTAACCTTAATTATAGGGTCCCGCGTAAAAAAAGAAGCCCCTATGTTTAGAGTAGCTTCTTTGGGAATTCCCACGTGATGAAGGGAATGCAGTTGAAAATATATTTGAAAGTGTGAGCGTGCGATTGTAACTAGTTTCGTACAAACGATATCGCCACCGATCTGTCACCACGTTTACCTACATTGAACGCAGTAATTTATTGTAACAAAATGCGAGTGCATTAGTTTGTTAGTTCATCGACAAAATTAAATGAATCTACTAGGTCCTGTTGACACCTTTCATTAGTCATTCACAGCCTTTGGAACATGGCCTCCTTTATATTTGTACCTTACCTATTACCTACCAACAGCTTTAAGGCGCTAACATCGTTCTAATGGTCATATTAGAACTATCTAAACTCTGATACGTCAATTATATCTTAAATCCAACATTAATAAAAAAAACATTAAACCGAAACATTGAAACATTGACGTCATAATTTTCTTAAAATTGTAGGAAAATAATAGACGCGTTATTTTAAAAGGTAAAAATCACGAATCGAATCAGTTTTTGACCTACTATTCTACTACCTTAAATTACTTCTGTTATTTTTTACTGTATACGTTTCTCCTTACAAGTTTGCCTGGAAGAAATTGCTTTTAGCGGTAAGGACGGATCGTACTTAAAGTGTTAACTCATTCATTTATTGATTCATCACATTAAATTATAATCCTAATCGTGTTTTACTCCAGATGACCAGACCTAGCGTTCTAGCATCAATCCTGAACCATAACAAAAATAATCTCAAAGTAAATGCTTCAGCATGTTGAAGATATCATCGCTGAAGCTAAGCCATTTCAGGTATCATCGACTCTTAACCTATATGTAGGTTACTTTTGCTAATGAGACCCAGGGTTCACGTCATCGCCCTCAGGCCCTTAAATTAATACTTACTGCAGCTTTTAAAGTATGGCAACACCTAGACCCACGCCACTGGAGGTGTGTCCAATCACGTATAGCCCGTAGATCACTTTGACTTGCACGGTAACAGAAAACAAAGGCCCTTAAGGCATCTCAAGCGCACCTATAAATCGGGATGCTAATTGCAGTTGAAAATTGTTTTTTTTTATTGTACGAATGGGAAGCACTTGGCTTTCATATCAGGTGATAGAAGAAGAAGTAATGATAAGGTTTCAAGTAATGGCGGACTTCACTCGGAAGCCTCAACAGTCTGAGGAACTGACTATCTTACCTCTTAATGCCGGAACAACAATTTAGATTTTTTTTATGACGTCAGATACGGCATAACCACAATATTTTGAAAACTACCCTACTTATTATAGGACTTTGTTTAAGTCCGCCCGGCTAGCTACCACCTTAATTTTATAAGTTACCTAATTCTGTCGCCATAACGTAACAATTCTAAAATTGTTGTGTTCCAGCATTTAAAGGTAAGAAAGCCAGTTCCTCAGTTTGTTGAGGATTCCGGGTGAAGTGCGCCTCCACCTTCGGCCATATCTTAACATGTAACCAGGTGAGAAAAAAAATCCCCGCGACAATCAATTTCTATTCACAAACATTGCCACATACCTACATACATACCGGATTTCGGAACTGTGAGATCACGCTTGCTTTGTTTACTCGATTTATTATATATAAATCTCTCGAATCTATTATACATAGGACTTACAAACGTTACACAAGCTAATCATAGCACAAAATGGTAATAAGGGCTATAATTTGTAATTACTATAATATGTTTTTTTTAATAAATGCATTTTCAATTTTCGAGTACAATCGAATAATTTGGAACCCTTCTCATTCCTCGCATGGATATCGTAATAGGTGACTTACGGCCGTTTCCAATAACCTATACTATTATAGCCTACTTGATATTGATGCTTGATTTGGAAAAGTTTAGGTACATGAGATGTTAAGCAGTGTCCACCAAACTTATAAAAATACTGCTATCACAAATCCACTTGCCAAGCGTGGTAATAATGGCCCTACCGGCTGTGATGATGATGATAATCATTTATAAATACGAACGCCCATCCATAAAAAGTATACAAAAAAAGTACCAATTTTATAGTTTGTTTGTTCTGTGTTTGTTGTACTGTATAATAAGTATGTATTGAATACCTGTAGAAGATACCTGTACTAGTAAATCCGTAAACTAGTTCCTATATAGTTTTTTTTAGTTATGGGCTTGAGAAATTAATGTCCTAAGAAAAATATTTATTTATTTATTATTAAATCTACTTGGTATACAGTAGATACCTACTGTATTATCTGTAGCCTAGGTCCTAGGAACATAGACTAGGCGTAACTGCAGGCACAAAGTCATAAATCTCCTATAGGTACATTTATGCACGCCACACTTCGATTAATAACAAATTAAATTGTCTGGCTTGTAATATTTAAATTCAATGTTTTGGCGCAATAGCAAACGTTGAAGCTTAGACTTTTTCAACTAAGTCATATTTATAGTTTTTATATTATTTTTGTATATTGACCAAGTGCTATCACTTGGATTGCACGGTCACAACATTAATAATGACACAAAAATTCACAACCCGCGACGGGTACACCTTTTTTAACCCCCCCCGTCGTCTAGTGGTTCACCTGCCGGAGTCAGATCAGGTCCAGAGGTCCCGGGTTCGATCCCCAGTAGGAGTAGATTACAATACTGTGCTTGGGTTGGTTGGTTTAATTTCGCCTAGCTATCACCGTCTCACTTTATTCTCTCGCCATAACAACAATTCTGAAATTGTTGTGTTCCGGGATTTAGAGATAAGATAGCCGTTCCTCAGTTTGTTGAGGACTCCGGGTGAATGATATTATCTAGCCAGGTGTACCGTTCATCATCATAACATCCTGTAAACGTCTAGATATGTTGCTAATGTTCACATTATTGTGTTTTACTGAATATTTTCTACCTTTCTTGTTTTATGTGGTAGCACATAACACCCATAAACCTGTGTCAAATGTAGTATTTTTTAAACTTTCGCAATTAGAACACATTACATGTGTGCGATAAATATTCATTTTTCAATGTAAATAATGTGTCAAATAGATGAAGTTATTTTTTTTATTTGATTTATACATATGATGTTTTGTGAATATTATTTTATTCAGTAAAAAGTACAATGAAACTAACTATATACAAAGGAATCAGTCAGATTACCTAAGGACCGTTACAAACGGCCTATAGGTAACTCAACTGTTCCAGACCAGTACCAGACGGAAGCGTGCCCAAGAAAATGGCTGTATTGCCAGATATATTTATATATTACTATGATGTTTAGTTGATCAGAGGTAGGGAATGCAATCTCGTACGAGATTTCCGCCTAGCAAGATCTCGCGAGACTCAAAACCCTGTCTCGCGAGATCTCGCAAATTACGGGATCTCGCGAGATTGGGAGAATCGCAATTAAAACATATGCAAATGCTTGTTTTAAGAACTAGTAATTGACATGATATGTAATTAAATAGAAACTGCGTTGCTTAGTTATAAAAATAATGTAAGTTTTATTTTAAAAATCAACAGAGTACTTATTATTTTGTCTCTAACTCTAATAACATTTGTTTATGTCTATAATTATTATACTTACTGTAGCTAATCAGTTCAAATTCTTACAATATTGGTAACAAAACAATAATTATCTATATTTAGTCTTTTGTAAATTATTACTTTAGTTTCAATAATTAAGAGTAATAGGAACATTACTTATGGTAAATAAAAACAACAAAAAGCGCGCAGCCGCGCTATGAAAAACACGTCGTCACGCTGCATTTGTCGATCTCGTTATCTCGCGAGATCTCGTACAAAATTTGACGAGATACAATCTCGTAAAATATGGCCGGGATCTCGCGAGATCGGGATCTCGGCGAAACGAGATTGCATTCCCTAATCAGAGGGTATTACCCAGTGCTCAACTATTCATAGTTGTGCAATTACCAGTTGAGCTGTTGGTATTACCCACTGCACAACTTGATGCAGTTGAGCAGTGGAGAAGTAGCGTTCTCAGTAGCTCATAAAGCCAGGGAATATATTTACTACGAGCATTATTAGTAGGAGTCTGCCATTTCTTACAACTTAGAGCAGATCACAATGCACGTCTGATAAAACGACGGGGCACTTCAGGGCAGAGGCAACTGAAGCCATCTACTGCCAGGAAAACATTCTTGATGTCGCCTTACTTCCTCGATCAACGTATTTACTTAAAACTTATCCAAAGCTGGATTTCAATTGGGTTAGAACCATTATGTGCTATCAGATATTCTTTTATAATATAAAATAAAAAAGGAAACCAAGCAGCATTGTTGGGAGGTTAGCAGGGTATCGTTACCTAACAGTAACGAGATTAAGGGCACTCGAGGCATTTTTATCCCTTAAATTGACGGGCGCAATGCAATGCCGCGTAGGCATGTTTTCCGTGGATGTGACATACGAAGTAAGGCTTTGCCAGCTGCTTCCTTGTTCCGCCTCCAAGACAAACAATGATGGACAGTTACGTCATGTCTAATACATATATTTACGTCACAGCTCAGTATAAAAAACCAGACAAATTCACTGTTGATTCATAACTGACCCGACAACAATATGGCCATGTTTTTTCTCACCTGTGGACAAAAAAGTTGAAACAAAAACTGTGCTCTCTTTTAAATCGGGTGCACGTGTTAAATGCCGTCATTTATGGAAGAAAAACATTAATGATATCACCGACAGATATGGTCACTGGATTAGCAAATTTCAACCGCCTCTGTGGTCTAGTGTTCCGCCTACCAGTGTCAGATCCAGAGGTCTCGGGTTCAATCCCCAGTGGAGTACTATTGTGTTTGGTTTGGTTGGTAATAAGACATTTTGTAAGTCCGCCGCCCGTCCATCTTACCTCATTCTGTCAACAACAATTCAAAAATTTACAAATGCTATAATGACACAAAAATTCACAACCCGCGTCGAGACTCGATCTTCTTTTGGTAAAGCCTGAAATGCTCTAACTAACTGAGCCACGAGGGTTCTGACGCTTGACCTGTTGCTTAGGTTAGGTTAAGGAGCGTTTCCGGCTTTAGGAAAAGATGCGGGTTTGAGTCCCAACGTGGGTTGTGAATTTTTGTGTCGTTATAACATTTATAAATTATGTGACCAAGTGCCATCCCTTTAAATACAAAATATTCTAAAGTTGTTATGTTCTGGCATTTAGAAGTAAGATAGCCAGTTGCTTAGACTGTTGAGGATTACGGGTGAAGTGCGCTTCCACCTTTGGACTAATTATAACTTGAAAACTAGGTGAGATTAAGGCCAAGCACCTCCCCGACGTTATTAAAAAGAAATATGTTTTGATTCGAAAATACGGGTATTTATCACGTTTACATTTTTTCGAATCAAAATAATGTGTTCTTATCGATAAAGTTTTAAATGATCAAATCGTTTAATTGTGTTGAGAGATTTGATCAATTCAGAAGTCATGGTAAGAAACGTCTTTTCGTGGTATGAAAGCTAGTTTGCTCTAACAACCTAAGTCATATTTCATTCCACGTCAGACCACAGCGTTCTGAATATACCAGTAGCACAAATTAATATCCGACTAATATTATTAATTCAAAAGTTTGTCTGAATGTTTAGATGTTAGGATGTTTGTTTTTTGTACTTTTTTATTCTACGACAGTAGCGCTACCTGACCTGCCATCTCACCAGGGGGGGTAACACGACCTTTTATAGCATTCTTGTTTTGATATTACTTTACTTGTGTCACTATCTGTCAAGTGTAGAAAAAACGAGACAAAAGTAATGTAAGTTCAAAACGACAATGCTATAGGACGTTGTGGTTAGGCCCTGCAGGCCTATTACCTAACTCTGTTTCATTTGGGTTTCAATCGGTTTCAATCAGAAATGCAGGCAATTTAATTGAAACCCATTGAAACCCAAATGAAACAGAGTTAGGTAATAGGTCTGCTGATGTCAAGTTATGATTAGGCCAAAAGTGGAAGCGTATTTCACCCGGAATCCTCAATAGCCTTGAGGAATTCTATCTTACTTCTAAATGCCGAAACATAACTATTGGTGTTATGGCGTCATACCTACGTAAAATGGTATTAGAGATAAAATAGCCAGTTCCTGTTTGTTGAGGATTCCGGGTGAAGTGAGATAATTAAAGCTTGGAATATCATGTGAGATGAAGGCCAAAGCACCTCCCCGTTGTACAATTAAAAAAAAGGTTATTGCTAGCCAGTTGGACTAGAAACAAAGCCTACCACCAACTGACCTAGTTCAAATTCGTACTTCGCTGGGGATCGAACCCGGAACCTTTGGGGCTAACGGGCGAACCACAGAGCGATTAGATGGCGCTGTGTGAAATTAATGTCCTGTAATACTTATTTATTTATTATTATTTATTTATTATTAATATGTTTTTACTTCAAAACGGATAAAGCTGTTTTTTTTTCACAAATAGGGTTCAAAACCACATACCTATTGTGACCATAAATCCACCAACCGACCTAGTTCATATTTGTACTTTCCTGGGGACCGAACCCGGAACCTCTGGGGTCTATACTAGTGGGTGTACCACTAGGCTACAGAGCGATTAAAAAGTTATTTCTTTTAAAACTAAACGGATTACGCTGAAATTTTCGTTTGTTCCATTTTCGTAACTGAGATTTCGTAACTAGCTACGAAACTTGAATTTTACTCATCCTTTCGTAACCGGTTAAAAAAGAAATATTTATCCACTTTCGTAGCAGAGTTTCGCAATCACTTACGAATACTTTGAATACATATTGTATAAAACAATAACACGAACTACTTGTATTACTTATTTACCACGGGCAAAGCCACGCGCAGTAGCTGTTAATTCATAAAGTGACATTTATGTTTATTAAGTTACATTACAGCTTAGCAGTGACAGACACTCGCACTTTGCTTATCTCCAATCAAGTAGCACTTTATTGATTGATTATTGATCACAGAACCTAGGCCCTATTGCACGCCGTGCCGTCGCCTCACTGCTCTAATATGTATACACTTTATATTTTTGAAATTAAGTCATTACTTTTAGGGACAATATTATTTGATATATTTATACTATACACTTTTTGGTATTCTATAATAATATTTGATCCCCTTTTTTAATGATAGTCATAAAAGTAAAAGGGGATAATCAAGAAGGAAAATCAAGCTCTTTTTTTATAACAAATCCAATAGCGGCGTGCATCGAAAGGTTATGTTCTATTTTCCACCAATAAATGCTTTGCCTTTTTTGCTTTTTGACTTCCAATCGGTGAAGTGAGAGTATATTGAAAAAAAAACCCCATCCACTTATTTGCGTAGCTCAAAATAAATAAAAATATCAATTGATTTGTTTTGATATCGATGTTTCAGAGAAATGGGACCAATCATTAAAAAGATGACCGTTTCCATTTTTCTGCTTGCTGTTTTTTCAAAGTTATTATTATAATTTAAACACATGCCTTGCTTTTATATTTACATCCGGTAAATTGAGTAAATGGTTAATTAATGGCCAATTTCTTGTGTAATCAAGTCACATAGATTAAGAAAACTTGAGGTCCTTATTAGAACCAAGGAGGGGATATAAAACCATTTTGACAATTATGAAGTGCTTACATATTAGTGCAGACAACTGCGTATATAGGCACTAATGATGAAAATGATTTAAATTTTTGTCTTGGAGAATGGATGGTTTATTGAACCAAAACAGATAAAAAATAATTGAGTTCGTCTTGATCGGTCATTTCTTTCAAGAAAAGCGATAAATATTGCCATAATTAAAAGTTTGAAACTTATTTGGAACCAAACAGTAATATTGCCATAACAAAGACAATTAGAATGAGTTTACGAATTCATTTCTTAAACTAATTTAGCTAAAGCACGGTTCACACATTACGATTCGATATTTGATTTGTAGTAAACTGAAGGATAAGACAACTTGAATCAAAATAATGACTTAAATAATAGGTCTTAGCGATAAATATGCAAACCGCAGTCCGCATAGCCTGCGATATAAATCACACTGACCATTATCTGATTGAAGCAAGTAAATAAATTAAGGATTTGCATTGTTTTATGCTAAAGGTATTTTTATTTATACACACATAAATATTAAAAAAAAACTTTAATCAAAAAGCATGGTAAAGGTGCGCTTAAAAAGGAGATGAAAACCTAAGTGGAGGAAGAAACAATATTGAATAGTTTCCAGTGAAAAGTTATATTTTTTTATTAATTTTGGTTTGGCTTTCGTGCAAGCTAAAAGAGCTTATGCAAGTGTTGAAATGGACTTGGAAACATGACTGACTGGCATTATGATCAGATTTATTTATTTTATTTGTTGATTACCTATATCTATCTAACTAATAAATAAACGCGCGCCCCAAACTAAGCTTAGCTTGTATAATGGGAACTAGATTACGGATAGAATATCTACTTGAATACTTTTTTTTTTGTAAATACATACTTATCATGCAATACAACACCCAAACACAGAGCAAACATCTATATTCATCACACAAAGTTTATCCAATGTCTTCAATTTCTAATTTAATTTAATTCATTAGGTATATTAGTTGTCATAGCGGCAGTATTCCTATACACACTGTGAAAATTTCAACTGTCTTCGTACTTCGGTTCATGAGATACAGCCCCTTGACAGAGAGACAGATAGACGGAAGGATGGACAGCGGAGGCTTAGTATATGACACCCTTTTGGGTTTTGTACCTAGCCCTAAAAATCTCTCGAATTCTGACCCAATTTCGACATCGAAGTAATACTTCTCGACTGAAAGTAGTAGGAGACTGAAAGCAGTGGATGACTGAAAGCCGTGGGTTAAAAATAACCTCTTGTTATTTTAGCGTGGATCCAGTCGATGGGGATCCATGCGCATGTCCTATTTTTTTTAATACATAATAATAAACGATTTCAGATCCAGAGGTTCCCAAGGGCCAATACTGTGCTTGGTTTGGTTGACGGTAGGACTTTGCTTGAGTCCGCCTGGCTAGCTACCGCCATCTTTTCTAATTCTGTCGCCATGATAACAATTCTAAAATTGTTGTGTTCCGGCATTTAGAGGTAAGATAGCCAGTTCCTCAGTTTGTTTAGTATTCTGGGTGTGCGTAATTAAAGTGCGCCTCCACCTTCGGCCTTATCTCAACTTGTTACCAGGTGAGATGAAGACAAGTGATTACCCGGCGTACAATAAAAAAAATACGGTACAATAAAATTGTTGATTGAGCTTTAAAACTGACGTTAGTTTGTGCAACACGTTCTAACCGCCTCTGTGGTCTAGTGGTTCAACCCACCAATTTCAGATCCAGAGGTCCCGGGTTCGATTCCCATGGGGAGTACAATATATTGTGCTTGGTTTGGTTGGTGGTAGGACTTTTTTTAAGTCCGCCTGGCTAGCTACCACCATCTTACCTAATTCTGTCGCCATAACAACAATCCCAAAATTGTTGTGTTCCGGCATTCAGAGGTAGGCCATAGCCAGTTCCTCAGTTTGTTGAGGATTCCAGGTGAAGTGCGCCTCCACCTTCGGCTTTATCTCAACTTGTTACCAGGTGAGATGAAGGCCAAGCGTTTCCCCGTCGTATAATAAAAAAAAAACATAAATTTAAAAATAGCGTACCTACTGCAAAGTAGTTTATTGTGTTAGTCGCCGCTTGTAAATCGACCCCTCCAAATTAGCCCGCGGATGTCGAAAAAGGCGACTAAGTGATTTCAACAGAATAAGGGCAGCAGCTTGCCTTTGTATTTTACCTAACATCTTTACTGCTACCTACCAAGCGTTGTGATCAAGAAAAGACCTTCTTTTTGGAGGAGGAACCATCCAACTTTGAACATAAATGGAATATGTATTAATGATGTTGTAGACAATGTTTTTGATTTTGAAATGACATCATGGTGAAATTGGTTAAGACCACAATAACTGGACTAAATTTCCAAGTACTTCGATTCTATGGTATGACTTCACTGCACAAAAACTTTGTTTAGGGTTGTCCCTCAGTTTAGATCGCGTTATATTGTTTTTGGAAAGTTGTAGCTTCAATATTCATTGTGGATTCAAAAGCTTGACATTTGCTTCTATACACAGGCTACACGTACCTACCTAATAATAGAAGTATCTTAGGTAGTCAATGCTAAGTATTAGCATTTAGTTCTTAAAATACCTGATAGAGAAGAATAAATTATCTTTGTTAGCATAGCAAAGAGTATTGTCACGTGACTCTCCCATTGCTGAATTAAATTTTTTTTTGTAAAAAAACGGTGTAAAGTAAGTTGTAGCTAATAAGTGTAAAGTAAGTTGTAGCTATAGGTACGAAGTAAATGCCGCTTTTCCGCATTTCCGCTAGATAAAAGGGAAGTATAAACGGGTTTAAAGTAAAATTACTCCTAGAGCAAAAAGGTAAGTAGGTAAGTAGGACATTAAATAAATATTACAGGACATTAATTTCACACAGCGACATCTAGCCCCAAACTAAGCATAGCTTGTAATATGGGAACTAGATTACGGATAGAATACTTAAATACATTTTTTTTTATTTGTAAATACATACTTATCATACAATACACACCCAAACACAGAACAAACATCTATATTCATCACACAAATGTTTGTCCTGGGCGGGAATCGAACCCACAACCTACAGCGCAGAAGGCAGAGTTACTACCAACTGAGCTATGAGGCTTGTTAGGTAGGTACAAGTACAATGTAATTTTGCTGCTAGAGCCAAAAGTAAGTGCGGTAACAAAGTAGATTCATTGAAATAAGAGTTATGAGTGTTGACAAAGTTAGAGTAGTTGGTGATGCAAAGGGCAGTTGCAGTAGAAACAAAATCAGCAATATGACAACAAAGTTGCCGATAAAATATAATTGTAGCCAATATAAACGTTGTTGAAGTGTTAAGAGCCAAAAGTAAAAATATCGCAATTGATACTATGGAGTATGGACTAGGCGCGGCTTCCTCCCGTTAAAGTTAGATTGTTACAACAACCATATTTTTTTCCTCAGTGTAGTCGCAGCGTAATTCAAATAATAAATAAATCAATATTACAGGACATTAATTTCACACAGCGTCATCTAGCCCTAAACTAAGCATAGCTTGTAATATGGGAACTAGATTACGGATAAAATACTTAAATACTTTTATTAAATACAAGATAAACCTTAGTGGCTTCTTGTGTTATCTTGTTATGTAATATTTTAGTTGTTCTGATAAATAAAAATTAAAAAAACTTATCATACAAAAGAACACAACACAAACAAACACCCAAACACAGAACCTGTGTTTGGGTGACCAAACCATGAATATAGATTAAACATCTATATTCATCACACAAATGTCTTGGGTGGGGATCGAACCCACATCTTACAGCGCAGAAGGCAGAGTTACTAGCAACTGAGCTATGAGGCTTCTTAACTTGTTAAAATGTTACTCAATTATTTTATTTTTCATGAAATATTGAAAAGCCGAATAATTCTCTATCATTCATCATCAATCATTACACAATATTTTTGGTGACTGTTTATGATAGACAAAAATTGGCAACTTTGACCAAAGGCAAATTACATTTTAGAAAGATTTTTCGTTCAAAAGAAGTGAAAAAAAAAATTATGTGGCGAATTTTACATTTTTGAATCCACGATTGTGTTTTGAAGCTACTATTTACCAAAAACCGTCTCATGCAAACTTACCCTTGAGGTTCCACCTTAAACACCATTCAACGATCAAACGAGTGACAGCCGGACAGACGTGTCGTAATCGATTACTGGATCAGATTATAATATCGATAATTAAACCGATATTATGCGGCATTAGGTCATAGTTATATGGAGTAGAGATGTTGGCAGAAAAAGTGATCTTGAACTTTTTGCATGGTGTAAAAAACCTCATGCATGGATGCAAAGCTACATGTTGATTTGAGAGCACCTACTTTATTACGTAAGCTTTTCAACTTATACCTGCAAAAGTCTTTATAAATATTTTGGTGAAAATAGGTCTGGAACAGTTGAGCCTATAGAAACCAAATGCATCTCTTGTACTAGTTTAATTGAACATACACCTATTTCTACATTAAAAATTAAAAAAAATATATTAAAAGTATATTAAAAGTATATAAAAAGTATATAAAAAAAAAATGATTTTTATGATTTTTTTTATAAATAAATAAATATTATAGGACATTAATTTCACACAGCGCCACCTAGTCCCAAACTAAGCAAAGCTTGTATTATGGAAACTAGATTACGGATATGATATTGAAATACTTTTATTTTGTAAATAATTACCTACTTATCATTTGCAACACCCAAACACAGGACAAACATCAACATACATCACACAAATGTTTGTTCTTGGTGGGAATCGAACCCATAACCTACAGCGTAGAAGGCAGAGCTATTACCAACTGAGCTGTGAGACTTGTATTTATATAAAAGGTATTGTAAAAAAAATAAATTGAGATTGAGATACATACCCGACCGAGTGTAAAAATAGGAAATTAAAAGCATGCATGCAAAAGCATAAACATTGCCGACTAAATGGAGTAGTGTTATAAGTTTCAGGTCTTAGCATGTGAGTCTCCGAAACTAGAGATTTTTTTTTATGGATGTTTGGAGTTACTTGAATGGATTGTTGGTCGAAAAAGAGGTATCATTCGGTCATCGGCCAGATGAGTTTGTTAATTTTTTTATTCGACGTGTAAGCACTTGCCGTAAGCCTTCATCTCACCTGGTTACAAGTTGAGATAAGGCCGAAGGTGGAGGCGCGCTTCTCCCGGAATCCTCAAGAAACTGAGATCACGTCCTATAAAGGAGTGTGGAGGAAGAAGACATGTATGTCGATATATGTCGATGTAGGTATATCGACCCTCCTAGTAGTGGGATAACGGGCAGGAAGATGATGATATCATGAATAGAATAGAATATGGTATGACTTCGGGTCGTGCTCCTACTAAATTCTCCTACTAGCACGAACACAATTATGTACTGATTCTCCTATTATTACGTTTTTGTAATGTATTTGTTAACGATAGCGCTTGTTGTATATGCCTTTTTTTGCATACCTAGTTGGTAGAGTTGGACCCAAATGTATTATTGTAATACCTATTATTGTCATATTGAATTGGCATGCGTGCATTAGCAATTCAGCGTGGCAATACCAGTGTCTTGGGCACACTTCCGTCTGGTACTGGTC
Organism: Venusia cambrica; assembly: GCA_951394065.1. NCBI lineage: Eukaryota > Metazoa > Arthropoda > Insecta > Lepidoptera > Geometridae > Venusia > Venusia cambrica. Next base: position 5,133,686 of record OX596044.1, on the reverse strand, counting down.
TGGAACAGTTGAGCTACCTTTAGGTCGTTTGTAACGGTCCTCAGGTAATCTAACTGATTCCTTTGTACACAATTAGTTAAATTGTAATACCTTGTAACACTAGTTCATTTGAAATAAATATTTAGTTCGTTGATTGATTGATTGATCGATTGTTTTATTCATGCTCCAAGTGGGAGAAATAGTACTATATTGTATTCGTGCTCCTACCAGTAGAATTTAGTACGAGTATGACCCCGAAGGGTATTATTTTAAAGTTTATTCGTAGCAAAGACTATCTTGCAAATAAAACAAACCAATTTACAGAGCCTAGAACATAGTTAGGGTTGCCGTGTCTGTGTTCTATAAATTCCACTTCGGCGAGTGTGCGCACGATATCTTTGACCTAATCCCTCCAACCCCTTTCTAACACCGGACTAGTACCTACGGCAGGTTACAACCCGTACCTTGTAAATGTTCCATTGTGCCGAACACATCGTTTCGCCTCTAACTTTATCATTAATCTGGTAAGGAATAGAACTCCTTGCCCTCGTCTGTTTTTCCGCACCAATACAATCTTGGAGTATTTAAATCCAGAGTGATCAGGTTCCTTTTACACAAGCGTGATCCAAGCATAGTTGCGGACGCGATTTTTTTTTCATGTCACCTGATTTTCAAGTTACGATAAGGCCGAAGGTGGAAGTGCACTTCACCTGGAAATCTCAACAAACTGAGGAATTGGCTATCTTACCTCTAAATGCCGGAACAAAATAATTGTTATTATGGTGACAGACTTAGGTAAGATGGTGGTAGCTAGGCAGGCGGACTTAAATAAAGTCTTACCACCAAACCAAGCACAATATTGTAGTCCCCCTGCGGATCGAACCCGGGACCTCTGACTCTGACACCGGTAGGTGGACCACTAGACCACAGAGGCAGTTAACATTTTCTTTTTTGCGCAGCACTGCATTGCGCCCGTCAACTTGAGGCATAAATGTGTAAAGCCTCACGTGCCTGTAATTTCACCATCGACCATACCCTTCAAACCAAAACACAGCAATACTGCTTGGCGGCTGAAATAAGTATGGTGGTAGCACTTCCCCGGACGAGCCCTTTCACAATAGTCTATACTATTAATACAAAACAAATGTATTTATTATGCTATAATGATTAAGCGCCACACATCTGCCTGTTGAACCCAAACAAAGCGCCATACCTAGATGTTATAAAACCTCATTGAAGCTTCTATTGCAGTTAACTATCCATCAATCGTTTGTCTGAGCCAGAGATAGACGATATGCGAATAAACAGTGAGTCAGCCTCCGATGGATTTGTATCTCGTGTACGAATTATGGGGAACTGTGTCCACTGTACAACGGCAAGGAATATCGGCACCACAGTATCTACTCGTGGACACTTCACACGTCACAAAGGGCCTATGATGATGCGCCATGTTGTTTTGTTTATTTGTATTAACAAGCCTCATATCTAGAGGAACTTTAACCGCCTCCGTGGTCTAGTCATTCGCCCACAGGGTCTGGGTGTTCCCAGGGGAATATAATATTGTGCTTACTTTGGTTGGTGGTGGGATTTTGTCTAAGTTAGCTATCACCATCTTACCTAATTCTGTCGCCATAACAACGATTCTTAAGTTGTTGTGTTCTGGCATTTAGAGGTAAGATAGCCAGTTTCTTAGTTGGTAATGGATTCCGGGTGACGTGCGCTTCGACCTTCGGCCTTATCATAACTTGTAAATCAGGTGAGATGAAGGCCAAGTACCTCCCCGTCGTATAATAATAAAAAAAACTATTTAAGCTTTAGATGCCGGAACACAGCAATTTCGTATTGTTGTAATGTTTGTTGTATAGACTTGGGGATGGTAAAAGCTAGCCAGGCGGACTTAAACTAGACCCACCACCAACCAAACTGAGTGCTAGTTTGTGCCCCCTGAGGCCTCCCGAGACCTCGGATAACAATGGGATGGATTCCCTATATCAGGTACCTAGGTAGTACATTATTTTATTTCAACATGAAAATAATAAAAAAATTGAACTGAATAGCACCAACACTTTTTTAATCACACCTTTTTTGTGTTTCGTCAGTGGTGGCCAGTTCTATTTTCGAATAATTCTTTTTACAATGCTAGTACATGCTAACAGCTTACACCGTATGAATTGTAACGTTCCAAATTCAAATCTATCGACACTTTAATGTCGATCACATTAGACAAACCATGATTGTTTTTGTTGTTTGTTGTTTTTTTTTTTATATTACATTCTGTCGTAGTTCTACTTCATACAAATAGTTAAATTATGTAAACTAAGTAATGTCCGTAGGTAGGTACTGATAAATACAGGTGTCATGCTTGCCTGGCTGGTTGGCGCCTCGGCTGGGTGCTGTCCGTGCTCCCTCTCTAGCAGCTGAGGTTGAAGTGATGGAGGGGACAGTGCCTAGTCGTGGGGTCTATTAGCCCAGGCACATTGTACATAGATACTTACGTACTAGCCTACTACACACTAATAAAACTTTTTTCCTTTAATTCATTATGTTAATGTTATTATGCCTTTGTGTAATGTATAATAATATACGTAACCCGTGGACAACGGGGCTGGTCACGCTTGTGTATACCTACTGTGCTATTTCTGTATGTTATCTTTACATGAGTGTGATTGTTTGCTGTCCTGAATAAATAAAAATAAAAATAAATAAATAAAATCAAATTTTATCCTTATAAATTTTTCTGTAACTTTATATCCCATGTAGAAGGATTAAAGGGCTCATATTATCTTCCGCACCGCAAAAAGGTATACAATTGCAACGATACAATGGAAAAACGCGCTCCGACGTCATATCATAATGGGTTGTATGAAATTTGGCAGAAGAGCCGCTGTTATCAAGCGCCCTGGAGATATAAACGCGCATCAGAAACACACCTTGCTGCTGACAGACGGATATTATGGTTTTTATGCGGAACAGTGCCGAATATGTAGCCGCAATAACCTCTGCCGCAATAGCCGGTGTCAGATACCTACAACCAAAAAATGATGTTTGAAATTGATAAAGAGGATAGGATTGGCCTGAAAGATTGGTCTGAGAGCAACGCAGAGTCATTCCTTATTCATTCCCGTCTTAATAGAGGCCTTATTATGTTTCTGTATCTGTATTTACTTTACGTCTGTGCCATTGTAGCTCCTTAATTAGAACTCCGATTTGAATGTGTTCTTTCGGAGCAAAGAGGTTAATCTAGGAGGTTTTAAGTCATGTTTGATGGAAATTGGTGTAACCGTTTCTTTGCTATGATGTTCATCAGCTCTGAAACTATGTCAAAAGAGATTTCGTTTGGGTATAATTGATAACTATCTACCTTGTTTTAGGCACAAAAGCCAAAGTCAAAGTGTGTTAATTCATTAAGATTTTTTAGGATCATTTTGAAACGTCAAATCTATCGCCTCTTTTGAATCTCGACCAGTTGGCCTAGAGAATGGCACTATATTCTGGTATATTCTAAATCTATGGTGATATCACTATCACATTGACTGATATTTAAAAAGCGAAAGTTAGTTTGAATGCTTGGATGTTTGTACGGATGTTTGTTCGTCTTTCATGCAAAATTTACTGAACGGAATGAGAAGATACTTCGCTAATATTTTGCTTTAGACCAAGAACAGGCAAGAACATACAGACCCAGGTGGGATGGAAATGAAAAAGTTTTACAGTAGGAAGATGTCTTTATTGTACAACGGGGAAGCACTTAGCCTTCATCTCACCTGGTTACAAATTAAGTTAGGTTTACCTCTAAATGCCGCAACACAAGAATTTTTAAATTGTTGTTATGGCGACAGAATTAGGTAAGATGGTGGTAGTTCAAACGGACTTAAACAACGTCCTAGCACCAACCAAACCAAGCACAATATTGTACTCTCCCAGGGGATTGAACCCGAAACCTCTGGATCTGAAGCCGGAACGCGAACCACTAGACCACAGAGGCGGTTAAACTGCAGCACGTTGGTGTCTCAGAACCCGCTTTTGAACTTGACCTTCCGTTTGTTCGTGTGAATAAATCCTACAACCTCCGGCTATCAATTTCAACAACATCTATAAGACCTGCTTTTGCGTTGGCTGTCATAAATGGATGTCGTAATGTAGCTTAACTTTCCGTATTCCAGAAATTGCTCAAGGCGAACCCCCTACCAACTAGTAGTTTTTAATTATCGGGCTATTTACCACTATTTATAGTTGATCCGCGCCATCATGGCACATAAAATCGCGTTGAATACCAGAGGGCTAATCGCGATGCACGGGTACCTCACTGGCTTCTTACGCTCGACGCTACCAGTATTGTTATTTGTATGAGGAATGATGCTTGGAGCGTCAACTAAGTAATAACCATGATCGTTTCAAAAGAGTTTGCTTATGCGGATGCAGATCTGGATACAGAGGTATAGGTCAGCCATCCAAAGCTGGAGCGTTCATCAGTGCCTACACCGATACAATTTGTTGGTTATAAAAATATAATTTGATGTTACCTATTTAATAATCAAACCAATGTCGTGGTGGTCGCGTCTTAAAAATCGACCTCACCAATTCAGTCCTTTGTGGACTTTTACGGCATCCAATTCAGTCCATGGATGTCGTAAACGTCGAGAAATCGGCACCTCCAAATTAGCCCGCGGATGTCGAAAAAGGTGAATATGCGATCTCAACAGAAGAAGGGCAGCAGGTACCTTCTGTGTATTATCTACACATTTGATGCGATCAACAATCCACCTGACAAGTGTGGTGATTATGGATGAAGCTTTGGAAGAGGCTCTGTCCAGCAGTGGACACAAATAGGCTGTTGATATGATGTGAATCAAACAAAACAGATGGTCTCAGATTATAACAAATTAGACTCCTACTCCTAGTAGGAAGCGTTAACAAGGATGACCACTTCAATAGAGAAGCGATGACATCGTTGGTGTGGCCAGGACATTTGGACAAGAGCCACCAAAGACAGGTAACATTGGAATGAAAAAAAATACTGTCACAGATACCACATAATCCCATCTTTATTGAGCACTACATTTAGATGAGACAACGCTCACTGTAAATGTTTAGATTAGGGTTATTTTTTAAGTACCTACGTTATTAAGTCTATATTTTGAGTTTGAATCTACTTGTTTTATTCATTTTTTATTAACTGATACAAATGACAATAACATGACGTGATCTTCTCAATAGACACTACACATGCGCGATTTATGAATGTGTGGTTTACGCAAATTCCGGGCCTGAGCAGACCAAACATGTATAGCGCTGTCAGTTTATTCCAAGCTCCAAGTTCCTTATGCGAGGCATGTCCCTGAGCGAGGTATGTTTATTTTCTGTCAGTGCACCATAAATGTGCGAATTGTAATGGCGCGCACTACAGACCTCTGCACAAATTAACCACCCGTCGCGCTGTCAGTAATGAGTGTAATTTCTGCCACCAATAACAATCGTGCGCAATTAACGACAATGATATCAGGATTGTGTTGTAGGTGTCATTTTATTGCAACCGATCTAAAAGCTCGTAGGTATAGGTATTTATATACTTGTCAGTTTGTTTGTTTGCAGTTAGCATTTGCTGTCTAGTTAAAAACCAAGTGTGGACACGCACATCGATGGTTCTGACCATATTTCAAGGAAAAAAAATATGTTATATCTCTTTTTCTATTTAATTTATTTTTACTATATAAATAAATACTCTGTGAAATTTCAACGATCCACCTATAACGATAACGACGCATGAGATACAGCCCGCTGATAGACAGATAAATATTACAACATACCTTTTTTAATACCGTTGTGGTTTGAATCTCAATGAAACGAAAAAGCGAAACTAAAAGAGACAAACATATACATTTATAGTAATTAGTCTGCGAGAGAATGAGATAAGTAAAATACAGATATGTATGTTTGTACGCGTGTTAGAACGTGCATGCACCTGCGCATTGGGGGAAAAAATACTTCTGCGTGTGAACTACACACATCGTTTTTTTTTATATATGAACTTTAGTTCGCTACGATATAGCACATTACTATCAAGTAACTCAGTCAGCACGGTGTTCCTATGGAACAAAGCACCATCACCACATACACATAGGTATATCACACACATCCTACTAATATCTATATCTTTGTATGTTCCCAATAATTATTTGCGAGGAGTCTGTCGTCGTCGCTGACTGTTCGACTGCCACACCTTCGTGTGGTAGTTCGACTACCACACCTTTGTGTGGTAGTCGGTAGTCGCAGCATGCCAAAAATGCGCCGACCCAACGAGCACTTTTAATTCTGAATGCTTTCGTTCAGGAGTTCCAACATGTGGATCTATTTTATGATAGTGTCCTTAGTATATACAGGGCTCTAAGAATGTATTTCAGTTATTGTAGTTGTAATTAGTGCATTTGAATTTTTATTGATCTGTTTTATGTGTAAATGTATGTTATTCTCCGTCTTTTCCAATTGTTACGTAGTTTATTTTAGATTGGCTTTAGCTGTAATGTTACTATTATATATAGGAACCGTGCTGAACGAGTAGCGAACCATAGTTCTTAATATAAAAAACAGACAGAAGACAAAATACAGACAGAAGGTATCAGTTATCCCATTGGTTTATAGACAGTATCTTTGAATATGCTACGACGACCCTATACTGGATATTACCGCACTTTACTCTGCTCCATTCCCTTTTCGAAGTAAATGCACGTTCAGAACCCTCGGTGTGCGTACGTGCCCGCACTTGGCCGGTTTATTTTCTAAGTATGTATTTTGAACAGTGAATATTCAATCGTAAGTCAATAATGCGATCTCTGACCAACCCTTACAAGCGTGAAGATTCTCGTAAGAGTTATATGAATGAAGGATCATTCATATAACTCGGTTAGTAACAAGCCTGATAGCTCAGTTAGTAGTAGCTCTGCCTTCTGAGCTGTAGGCTGTGGGTCCGATTCCCATCCAGGACAAACATTTGTGTGATGAATAAAGATGTTTGTTCTGTGTTTGGGTGTTGTATCGTTTACGTGTATGTACGTATGTCCTATCCTCGATTGTTTTTTATTGTACGATGGGGAAGCGCGTGCCCTTCATCTCACCAGGTATCAAGTTAAGATAAGGCCGAAGATGAAGGCGCACTTCACTCGGAATCCTCAACAAACTGAGGAACTGGTTATCTTACCTCTAAATCCCGGAACACAACCATTTTGGAATTTTTGTGTCGCCAATCGACAGAATTAAGTAAGAAGGTTGTAATTTTTTAACCACCTCTGTGGTCTAACAGATCCAGAGGTCCCGGGTTCGATCCCCAGCAATATTGTGCTTGGTTTGGTTGGTAGTAGGATTTTGTTTATGTCCGCCTGGCTAGCTCATATCCACCGGTGGATGATGATGTTCTTCGATAGAGCCTTGCCACAGAAGCGAGAGATGCTCTCGGCCAAACCGGAATCAATCCTCGCATTTACTGAAGAATGCTGCACGCCTGTGATTTGTTATGCTAAATCTAAGTGAGCAATGTCTTGACATAATGACACACAGCGGCTCAAATCGCTGGTAATAATAACTCTAATGAATTAATGAACGTGTCAAATACCGTGCTCGATAATTATGGAGATTTTATGGGTCGCGCCTGCGCATCATCAGTTTACTTTTATTACTTAGGTCCGTGTTCTGAAATTCCGCTCTATTGCTAAACTCTTCCATTACTCTCTCTTGGTAATTTGACAGGCACCTTCTGGGTAGACTTGCCTGTGCAAGCCTGTGCAAGTTTCAAGGTCAAGAGCCATTATAAGTAACGAAAGAAAAACCTCCTAGGTTTTTATGTTCTATCTGTCAAACGAAAGAAAAGGATACAGAATAATCTCTAGACCATTTATTCTTATTCAGCGATTAAGTATATACTTTATATGTATACTTTATAACTCAGCAGCCCATGGATGTCGTAAAAGCCGACTAAGGAATCTCACCAAAAAAGGGCCGCAGCTTCCTGCTGTGTATTAAACCTATATATATTCTGTATATTATAACTTTACGGCAATCACCAATCCGCCTGGCAAGCATGGTGATTATGTCAAAACCTTCAAGCTTTGGAGGAGGCTCTGTCCAGACACTAATGGGTTGTTGATGTGATGTGATAGTGTACAGGTTTGGAAGCTATAATATATGAGTATTTACCTACATAATGAGACAATGATCAATCACGCCGACACTAGAGATGCTAAGATGTAAACATGACATTTTCCTGTTATGTTTTATAGAGGCATATAACAAGCCTCACAGCTCAGTTGGTAGTAGCTCTGCCTTCTGCGCTGTAGGTTGTTGCTTCGATTCCCACCCAGGACACTTTTATATGATGAATATAGATGTTTGTTCTGTGTTTGGGTGCTGTATTGCATGATAAGTATGTATTTACAACAAAAAAGGTACCTAAATAAGTTTTTTTTTGTACGACGGGTAACCACTTGGCCTTCATCTCACCTGGTTACAAGTTGAGATAAGGCCGAAGGTGGAGGCGCACTTCACCCGGAATCCTCAACAAACTGAGAAACTGGCTATCTTACCTCTAAATGTCAGAACACAACAATTTTTAAAATTGTTGCTATGGCGACAGAATTAGGTAAGATGGTGGTAGCTAGCCAGGCGGACTTAAACAAAGTTCTTCCACCAACCAAACCAAGCTAAATATATAATCCTCCCCCCCATGGGGATCGAACCCGGGACCTCTGGATCTGAAATCGGTGGGTTGAACCACTAGACCACAGAGGCGGTTACACATAACAAAATTTTAGGTGTCTGTTAGTAATATCAGAATAACAGCATTTCACTAATTGCATATGAAAGAATGTACTTGTAACAAACAAAATATTTTTTATATGTTTATTTTTATACAAAAATATACTAATTATATTATTTTTGTCGGTCTCTCTGTTTGTTCGTTCCGGCTAGACCAATTTCAACGGGACTTTAACTGGCAGATAGCTAAAGTTATAAGATAAATTTAATGCTACTTGCAAAAAAAATATAGGTACCTATGGAACCAAGGTTTTTTGGAGTTGCATCCTTTCGTGGTATTTTTTATACATAAAATTATAATTACAACTTACCTTTCTATTCTCATTTAATGATAGGTAGGTACATACTTACTAAGATTGTTTTTTCTTGGCGTAGTCTCTCTTGCCCTGTTGTAAGCGAAGTGATAAGTGATACTATGGGACACGCGCAGCACAGTCTTTTTTTTATTGTACGACGGGGAAGTGAAGGCAGCTGCATCACCTGATTTACAAGTAATGATAAGGCCGAAGGTGGAAGCGCACTTTACCTGGAATCCTCAACAAACTGAGGAGCTGGCTTTTTTGGTACCTACCTCTAAAAACCCGGAACACAACAATTTAAGAATCGTTATTATGTGACAGAATCAGGTAAGATGGTGGTAGCTAGCCAGGCGGATTTAGACAAAGTCCTACCACAAACCAAACCAAGCACAATATTTTACTCCCCTGGGGATCGAACCCGGGAACTCTGGATGGCTGGCCCACCTCTAGACCACAGGAGGCGGTCAATTGTCGGCCCTACACTACCCCTGTTTGTAACATTGATGCTAAATAAACATTATTTATTATATAAAAAGTACAATTAAACTAACTATGTACAAAGGAATCAGTCAGATCACCTGAGGACCGTTACAAACGGCCTATAGGCAACTCAACTGTTCCAGACCAGTACCAGACGGAAGCGTGCCCAAGACACTGGCTGCATTGCCACGCTGAATAGCTATGCTAATTCGCTGGCCTAAATAAGAGCCAGCCACGTCACATGTCGCCTCAATCAAAAGCCCCGCAATATTTTTGAAAACCCGGAGGGATTATTTATTTATCATTGATTTGTTGAGGGATGCATAAGAAAGGATTTTGGGAAATCCCACGTGATGACGTAAAGTCCCGGGTGTTTGCGAGTTTTATAACATAAGAGCGATTGATCGCTGTTATGGTTTTATCATAATCTTAGCTTGTAAATACAATACCCAATTAGAAACGCGTCAATAGGCTATAAGCGGCGTCAGTGATTGTGCTTGCGTCATTTGTGATTGTCTAGTGTTCCGTTTTAGTGAAATGTACGGTCTATTCCCACTAGTTATATTGCTTGTTCTATTGATAGAACCAATTGGAATCACACTTTTTTATTGTACTATGGGGAAGCGCTTGGAGTTCATCTTCCTTCAAGTTATGATAAGGCCGACGGTGGAATCGCACTTGACCTTGAATCAACAACAGTCTGAGGAACTTGCTATCTTTCCTCTATTTAGAGGAGCGGCATGCGCCAGAATACAGCAATTTAGAATTGTTGTTATAACGACAGACCTAAGTAAGATGGTGGTAGACAGCCGGACTTGAACAAAGTCCTACCACTAACCATATAAATATTATGTGTTACAGTGTTTACCTGGTTTAATACACAACATATAACAAAAATTCATAACCTGCGATGGTACTCGAACCCGCATCTTTACCTTAAGCCGGAAACGCTCTTAACCAATTGAATCACGAGGATTCTGACGTGATTTGCGAATTTCTGTAGTAAAAAGTGTCCAGAAGTAAAATCTCAAATAAATATAGGACAAATAATTTTGTAAGAACAAACAATAGACCTAACTGGAACAGATCACTCCCATTAGTAACCTAAAATTAAGTCGAAGATATTACTACTCGGACAAATATTTCCAATTAGTTCTATTAATAGAACTAGCGGGAACAGACCAAATTAACTAACGCAGTATCATCTCGCCTTGTGACGTATGTCATGAATCATTGTGTTCTTGCGTGGACTCGAGAATAGTTTATTATAATGCCAGTTTATATATAATAAGGTTCCGTACACACAGGGTGCCAATGGTACCTCAATACTAAGGCTTCGCTGTCAGTCAGTTTCCATCTGGCAGCGGGCTGTATCTCATGAACCTTATTTCTTAGTATGGTTAGTATGTAGGTAAATATAATTATTTCTAATAATACATAACTTTTTATCATCTTTTAAAATTAATAATTTTGTTATCTCATCCCGTGGGATTAGTTTAGAGCGGGATCAGCTGGCTTAGTAGGCGGCATGCAATAAATGTTAATATGACGCATAATAACCATTCGCGATGTATGTACTGAACTGTTGTAATATATTATACACAACATATTGCTGAGTTAACAGCCTCAATGGTCTAGTGCTTCGCCCACTGGTGTCAGATCGAGAGATCCCAGGTTCGGTCCCCAGGGGAGTACAATATTGTGCTTGCTTTGGTAGGTGGTAGGACTAAGTGCAAGCCTGGCTAGCTACCACCAGCTTAACTAAGTTGGTCACCATAACAACAATTCAAATAAATTGCTGAGTTCCATTTAGAAGTAAGATAGCCAGATCCTCAGATTGTTGAGGATTTCGGGTGAAGAGCGTTTCTATTTTCGGCCTTATCATAACTTGAAAATCATGAAAGATGATGGCCAAGAACTTCCCCGTCGTACAAGTCAAACGCGATTTGATGTACTTCTATTTTTTCATAAAATTTTCACAGAGTACGTATTTCAATTGCCGCTATATCAACAAATATTACAAATTATATGTAAAAAGGTATGACGACAGGAGGATGTCCATACAAGAAATGTGATTAACAAATTATTCATAACGTCAACTGATCCCGCGGGATAAGTTCGGGCAGCCTCAGTTTACTGAAGAGCCATACATTTAACGATTTTTATTTTATTTCTATAATTGGTTAAATGAAAACTATATGTAATTATTATATATTATCGTTTGTATTATATATTTATATATTTCATGAGCCCCAAGACGGCATAACACGCCTAGTTTGGGGTTTCAATGTAATTAGTAGTAAGTTCAGCAGCCTTGTAAACTAGATATTTAAGCATCTAGTAAGGTACTATTTTTTTTGGCAATAAATATTGTTATTCTAATTTGTATTTACTATTATAAATGTAAATAAAAAACAAAACATTATTTTTATAGTATTGGTCTTCTTTTTCTTCAAGGAAGTGTAAGTAACCAGCTGATCAGGCGGTAATATCAACAGCCAGTGAGAAAGAAAGATCTATCAAACAGCTTTCTCTTTCCCTCTTACACAGAAGCAGGAAGATGCTGCCCCTCTTCTGGTGATCATTATTCAACTTTTACGACATTCTTGGGCAAGTAAGACTACTACGAAAAACTAAACATTTTAACCGCCTCTGTGTTTTAGTGGTTCATCCAACCGATTTCAGATCCAGAGGTCCCGGGTTCGATCCCCAGGAGAGTACAATATTGTGCTTGATTTGGTAGGTGGTAGGACTTAGTTCAAGTCTGTCTGTTGCCATAATAACAATTCTAAAATTGTTGTGTTTCGCATTTCGAGGTAAGATAGCCAGTTCCTCAGACTGTTGATGATTCCGGGTGAAGTGCGCCTCCACCTTCGGCCTTATCTCCACTTGTAACCAGGTGAGATGAATCATCTCACCTGGTACGAGGTAGACCCCGTCGTACAAAAAAACATGACGGATTGCACGTTTTTCGATACATTATTGACAGAAGTTGAAAAATGAAGAAGGCTAATGAAGTTGGAGAAGTCACGGCGGCGTTTTGCGGCGGTAATGATGGCGGCAGCGGCGATCAGTCGGCTCTCTGTGAATATTCCAATGCTTTGTCCAATTGACTGCACCGTCAGTTCACACGTCTCTATAAATAGCTTGAACTGAACGAGTAGGCAACATTTTATTGTCCGGTTGACCTATGTCTAGACTGTCGAAGTGAACACTGTCGATATATCGTGAAGTCGTGATGAGTTCGATTGTAATAATAAACTGGCCAAGTGCAGACACGCGCACGGAGGGTTCCGATCCACATTTGAAAGCAAAAAATGTTAACGTTTTTTTGAAGTGAAACTTTTTTGTCAATAACCTGTTTGGTTAGGTTTTGTAGTTCAGATCCGCAACCTTTGTGTGACGAAAAGTTGTGGGACACTGTGTCGGGTAGATTGGGAGATAATATAAATGTTTCACTTCTATTTTCTGTCTTTACGGCACAGCGCTTGGTCTTGATGTCGCCTCGTTTCATGTTATGATAAGGCCGAAGGTGGAAGCGCCCTTCACCTAATAGCTCTAAGCACGACAATTCAGAAATGTTGTTATTGCGACGGAATTGGTTAAGATGGTGCTACCCTGGTTTTAAACAAAGTTGGACTTAAACAAAGTCCTACCACCAACCAAACCAATCACAATATACTACTACCCTGGTGATCAAACCCAGGACCACTAGATCTGACACCGGTGGGCTAACCACTAGACCACCAGAGGCGGTTACAATTTATTTGTTATTATAGTGGCAATAATATTTACATTTCAGTTATTCACTTCACTCAATATAGCACACTACACAACATCACAAAACGATAAAAACATAGCAGGTACAAACATATTTCATGGTAAAAAACCACAATATTTAAGCAACAGGAAATTAAGAAGGTAGGTAGGTACTTAAAAATAAATGAAACACACAACGGTAGCAGGTGTACGTAACATATCTACACACTCTGTGAATATTCAACTGTTAATAAATGCGGTTCGTGAGATACAGCCCGTTGAAAGACATACGGACGGACGAGCAGTCGAGGTTTAGTAGTAGGGTCCGATTGGCGTCCTTTGGGTACGGAACCCCAAAAAGCAAAACTAATCAATCATTCATGTCGAATTACGTACAGTCATCTGCACTAGCATGCTAACACCTAATAATTTTCGAAATGTTTTTTTATCTACATCTGGTAAATATGTTATTAATTTGGTATTGAAGTGAGATGTATCAATCCGGCTTATCTTATTTATTTGGGATAAAAACAGTCATGCATTGCGTTTAGGTTAACTAGTCTAGATCTATGTTGATAGATAAATATATGATGCACAACTTTATTCACGTTTTGAAAATACAAAAGTATCTACAGAATGTACCTTGGCTTCATTCAAAAAAATATGCAATAAATGTAAATAAATCAATATTACATACAATACAATACTAAAATTTTACAAAGCCACTAGCCCTAAACAAAAATGGTTTATTCCCTGTGCGTCGCTGTGCCGCTACGTCCAGAATTGGCTCGCTCGCCTCGATAGCATCGGTACGGTCGACATAATCGCGTGCATGTATGATTGATTGAAAATACACAAATCGTTATGTTTATTACGAATACTATTTTATTTTTGACTTGGTTCCTAGTAATAACATTATATTACGTTCTTTTGTAATGTCAGGTTCTACAAATGTATTGTTACTTCCTATCTACTTTGCTATAGACGGCACTGGGAATAAGCATAACAATAGTTTTCCAATCTCGATGTAGCGGCACATCGACGCAGGGGGAATAAATCAATTAAGCAAAGAGAGCTTTGACGTGACGGTCGCGGCTTAAGAAATGACCCCTCCAACTCAGCCCATGGATGTTGTAAAAACCGACTAAAGTACACCTGAAGAAGCGCGGCAGCTTCCTTCTATGTATTATTTTCATCACCTTTACTGCGATCACGAGTCCGCATGCCAAGTGTGGTGATGACGGCAAACCCTCCAGCTTTGGAGGAGGCTTTGTCTAGCAGTGGACACTAATGGGCTGTTGATGTGATGTGATGTATATTAAGGGAGCTAGATCACGGTTGGTTTAAATATTACCTACGTACCGTATTTACCTACGTATCATACTATTGAATGCTACAACCCAAACACACCATAAACATATATTCATCACACAAATGTTTGATGTTGGGAATCGAACCCAAAACCATCGGTGCAACAGGCAAAGCTACCACCAAGCTACTTAGCTGTAAGGAATGTTGTGTATACAATACAGGCGACTGTACCTTGTATCTATTAAAAATGTAAACGCTTCGATTGAGTTCACACCTTAGCAGGCGCTATAGGCGTTGGTATTAAGATTTAGAATCCGTTAATTGCTTTTTCGTAGGTAGGTATTATTAGTACATTTTTTTATCTCATGTGTCCGTTTGTTTGGAAACATTCAAAACAACATTAGCGAAAACGGAAGTGATTCTTAGCGGAAATCGTATAACGGAAGTCAATACAAATTTGTGATTGTATATAGATGTCATAATGTACCTACTCAAAGTCAAAGTCAATATTCGTTTATTCCTTAGCGTTTATTCGGTAAGATTTTTTGTGCTCTTTTAACTTCGACATTATCATAGCTTGATCCCAGGAGATGAAGGCCAAGCGTTTCCCCGTCGTACAATAAAAAAAACACTCAGCTGATTGAAAAATATATATTTTTATTGTACGACGGGGAAGCGCTTCGCTATTCCTTAGCTATTTCCTGGTATCAAGTAATGATAAGGTCGAAGATAAAAACGTAATATTCCCTGTCGTACAATAAAAAAAATACTCAGGTCTTTGAGCATCATAAGGACTTCATCGCCATGAGTATTTGCTGTTTTATGTTTATCATGGTACTTCTAGAATATTTTTGATACTATAAAATGATGTTACATATTTTATTTGTGTATTGTATAGTATGTAGGTACGTACATAGTGTATTTATATTATGTAAGCAGTGTGCACCTATATTTGTAGCATAGCTTTACATTATTAAGTATAATAGTAAATTTTGCTAGACCCCTATTAAATTATGTGCAAAACCAATTACCTCTTTAGCCATAAAATCATCTCCGCCCAAAGGTTATATTGAAGAAATCACTTTTAAACGATAAGACAGCCCATTTTATGTAACTTTTGTTTGAGTAATCCAGTTCTATTTTTAAGGTGTGCAATAAGTTATTGTCATTCATTCGTTCATTCAAGCAAAAGCAAAGTCACGGTAAAAACAGAGCTATAATTTTAGAAACAAATCGAATGATTCACGCCTCACACGCGATATTTTTAATCAAACGGGTACATAACTATATTGAAATGAATTTAACAGCTAAACGATTGGCGGACTAACGTTTGAGGTATATCATTTTTGGAGGCGATACAAGTGGAATATTAATTCCTGGAAATAGCAGGTTAGACACGAATGTTTTTTTTCTGTGGTTCAAACTACCGATTTCAGATCCAGAGGTCCCGGGTTCGATTCCCAGGGGAGCAATATTGTGCTTGGTTTGGTTGGTGATAAGGCTTTGTTTAAGTCCGCCTGGCTAGCTACCACCATCTTACCTAATTCTGTCACCATAATAACAATTCTTAAAAAAAAATTGTGTTCCGGCATTTAGAGGTAATATAGCCAGTTCCTCAGTTTGTTGAGGATTCCAGTTGAAGCGCGCCTCCTTCGGCTTTATCTCAACTTGTAACCAGGTGAGATGAAGGCCATCCCCGTTGCACAAAAATAATTGATTACTTATGAAGATGATGATGGATTAAAAGAAAAACAAATTGATTAATAATGAAGATGATGATACATTAATGAAGTCCTCGACTTTATTTCGGTTCTCCCTAGTTCTAAGCATACTTAAATATCTAGGACAGTTTGGTGTAGACTTACATTAGCTAATTACAAATACAAATTCCAATGATTTCCTTACTAGGCTAGGCCTGTATCGAGGAAATCGGTATTATTGTTGTCAGAAACTTTATGACTCTCGGTAATAGTACCGACAGTCATAAGAAAAAAGATTTTAAGAAAAAAATGGTGATTCCTACCATTTATTATGAAGATGAAGTTTTTTTCATTTATTAACTTTTTAAAGTATCCTATAGTTATATATATATATATTATATATCTATGTTTCGAGTCTGGCCAAAAATGCATTTGTCCGCTGTCTGTCGGTTTGTTCTCGTCAGTTTTTCAATAATCTATGGTACAGACCTAGCCGTAAGTTTTCCAAAAATTGCAAAAATAAAATAAAATAAATAAATACAGCTCGCATTTTTCATCCGAGTTTGATGAAACACATGATTCCTTGATAATAATAAATCAAGGATTTTTTTTTTTAGTCGACTGCGGTTTTTGATCGGGGGGAAATAGGGGGGAAAAGGGGGAAGTTTGCTGTAGCTTTATTTATCAACGGATTTGAATTAAATTTAAAAGATACTCCAAGGATTTAATTCTTCACAAGATGTGAAAAAAAAACAAAAAGGGGTAGTGGAGGTTTTTTTTTTTTTTGCTTTTTTTTTTAAATTATACCTACGTATACCAATCAGATTACGCTGTCCTCTCCGCCTTTGCGAGACGAACTCGTAGACATCAGATTTGACCTCCTAGGATCAGGGGAACACGAGTAATCAATAAAGCTTTAACCTCTTTTTGCTCAAAAGTCTACAAGGAAAAGTGAAATAGGAAAGCATTTGTTATTGCATGGTTATAAGGGCTCGCGAGGTCTACTGTTCTTAAAGAACCACTAGTGTATATAAACACAATACTAGTCTAAATAAATTTGATTAAAAAGTTGACTTATTTTTTTACGTAACTTTATTTAGAATTAATTATATTTATCAGGTGAGATTCACTTCCAAGCACTTCGCGTCGTACAATGCAAAAAAATAATGTTTGGTTGTCAATATAATATAGTCAATATATATAATATAGGATTTGTTTTCGATGTTTCAATTTCAACATCATAAAAACATGGCTCGTTACAAAACTGCGTTAGTTTTACGTCGCGGTCTAAAAAGTTTACATTTCAGCATCTACAACAAAAGTTTATAATACAGCATCTACTAGTAAGTATTCTAGCTAAGTTCGCGTGGAAATATGTTGATTTCCATTGTTCCGACCAACTAGAATCAATAGATTTTTATGGCTACAACGGCGCCTGATACAATTATATTTATGCGCGAAACTAATATGCATAAACGTTTGCACCAATCCGTCATAGTTTCGGTCTGTAGTGAAATTGAATATCTATTTTTATGGGTTAGCTTTTAGAGACTCCTTTTTTTAATGTACCGGGAAGCGCTTGGCCTTCATCTAACCTGGATTCATGTAATGATAAGGCCGAAGGAAGCGCACTTTACTCGGAATCCTCAACATACTACTTTACTAGCTAGCTAGCCTTTTCTAGCTCTAGCCAGAACAAGGATGAGGTCTAAGATTTTCTAGGCAAAAGGCACTGGCTCTTCGACAGGAGCTATCCCATAAATAATAATAGGCTGTGGGTTCGATTCCTACCCAGGACAAACATTTGTGTGACGAATATAGATGTTTGTTCTGTGTTTGGGTGTTGTCTTGTATCGTATATATATACATCGTATATATATATATATAAATACTTTTTGTAAATACATACGTACGTATATATTTACAAAAAGTATTTAAGTATTCTATCCGTCATCTAGTTTCCATATAACAAGCTATGCTTAGTTTGGGGCTAGACGGCGCTGTGTAAAAAATAATGTCCTGTAATATTAATAATATTTTTTTAAAATATTTTAAATAAAAATTTTAAATTTCGATACAAATACAAAATTAATATATTTTTTTCCTTTTTTTACTTTTGGCATAAATTGCACGTACCACTTTACGCAACATATGTATACGTACATTTATTGTTCGAGTAGACAGTTGCTTGGGAGACAAACTCTAGTGTCTGTACTATCTAATCGGGCAACTGAATCGCTGGTATAATTGCGGCTACGGCTGAATGATCACAGTTGGTAGGATTCATATTCATTTATTGCATTCCATAAGTAAATAAGATATTCAAAAATATACTGGTGACATTATGGACCCCGTCGGGCACAGTAATTTGTAGTAGGTAGGTCCACCTACCTAGCGACTCTCGGCGTAGTCCGGCACCTAGCGGTTTGCTGTGTTCGGTCGGTTCGTGGGAGAGCCACTGCTGTCTGGAAAATTTCGCTCTACTGTAGACCTGATCCTTGCTCTGGCTTTTTTTATACTAGGAGCGGAACATGCAAGTAGCCCACCTGATGTTAAGTGCACTATATAACAACTACTCAAATTTAAAATAAATTTAAGCAACGTTTAGAAAAGTCGTGTAAACTAGTAATTGAGGGTAAAATATTATTAATTAAAAACAAGAAATAGCACCAAACTAAAACAAACTTTAGTCGAAATGTGAACGTGGCAAAACGAATCTTTGTCTAATGGTCGAAATGTATGTTTGTGTAAGTTGTGTTTGTGTAAATGTATGTGTAAGTCGAAATGTACCATTGCATTAATGCTTATAGGTGAAAGAATCAAAGGTGTAATATAGTTCGATTAAATGAAGTCTTGTTTAAAAATCGTTCTATGAGTGAAAATATAGTTAAATGTAACAAGTTGAAATATGTTCCGGAAAGGCGTAACCCATGCCGTACTGCGTAGGTCAAATCCATAAAGAACATAACCTTCACGGCTCTGCATTGCGCCCGTCAACTTGAGGCATAAAGTAAAGCCTCGCGTCCTCTGGCTTAGAGCTAGACCAGCTAGGTAATCAACAACAATTCTAAAAATTGTTGTGTTCCAGCATTTAGATGTAAAATAGCCAGTTCTTCATTCGGCCTTATCTCAACTACTTAGTAACCGGGTGAGATGAAGGCCAAGCGCTTATTAACCGTCGTACAAAAAAAATAAATGAAATCATAGCATGATCACACAAAACTAGGAGTAGTGATTGAGGTTTACTCATATGGTTTCCGTACAATAGTTTTATGTCATTGATGGATAAGTAAACTGACTATCATGAATCATTATTCAACGTTTAAAATATGACGAGAAGCTACGTACCTATTCGAAATATTTGCCTCCATTTTGAAAATATTATATGCGGTTTTCCGGTACGTAATTACCCATTCATCCAATACTGGACCCTAACATTATAATAAATCATTTTCGCACGGTATTCATTCCGCTCAAATCTTTAACATATTTCAACATGGCTGAATGACATCAAAATAAATTCTTTGTCATCCCCATCACTTCCATATCTAATTGCTCCATTGAAACGAAAAATAAAAGTGTTTTAATCCTGTAGCATTTGATCGTCGGCCATTTTTAGGGTTCCCTACCTAAATAGAATCACGCGAGAAGTCTCGTCGAGAGATTGCGCTGGAAACGAAAAGGTATAATACACTCATGCAACCTTTTCACTAGCGTTGCATCTATACGATGGACAAATTTGACAGTTCAGCGGCTTTGGTGTTGTGTGCATACAATCTCGTAAATATTCAAATCAGAAATGAAATCAAGATGGTCTAGTGGTTCAACCCACCGATTTCAGATCCAGAGGTTCGGGGTTCGATCCCCATGAGGAGTACAATATTGTGCTTGGTTTGGTTGGTGGTAGGACTGTGTTTAAGTCCGCCTGGCCTAGCTACCACCATCTTACTTAATTCAGTCGCCTTTAACAATTCAAAAAAAAAATTGTGTCTCGGCAGTTTGAGGTAAGATAGCCAGTTCCTCAGTTTGTTGAGGATTCCGAGTGAAGTGCGCCTCCACCTTCGGCCTTATCTTAACTTGTAACCAGGTGAGATGAAGGCCAAGCGCTTCCCCATCGTACAACAAAAAAAAAAAGAAGGCCCAGACGATGGTGGATGACACAAATTCATGAAACTAGAACAAGGATTGCGAATCTTATTTATTGCAATCCAAAAGTGAACACCAAAGGGCAAAGTGGTAGCATCACTACGTTTCCGAACACGAGTGATCGACGCGCCTTTCAACGTCGCACTGAGACCGAACAAGAATATGATACCGGTGTCTGTTCCCGCCCGAGAAACCCTTTAGCTTGGGTCAAAAATCGGAGAAGGTGAGCGCGAGAACGAGATGGCGAGAAACCAATCACATTCACTCTTCTCGGGTGTTCTCGGGCATTCTGGTGAGTCTGTTGCTAAGATCCGTCTCCGTGATGGGCCTCTCGGTCTACAACAGACTGCCAGACGATTCGAAATGCAGCTTCCACCATCCTTCAAGAGTAGGCTTAGTGTTAGTTGGTGGAACACACGTTTTGTAATATCCAAGAATTGTCTATGTTACCGATATTAATATTAACAACTGTGTTTGGGTGTTGTATCACATAGTACGTATGTATTTACAAATAAATGTAAAAAAAGTATTAAAGTATTTTATCCGTAAGTAATCTATTTAATATGATATTTATAATATATATTAATAAATGTTTGTATTCTGTATTCTAAGGGTCCCGACCCTTAGAATACATTGCAATACATGCCCGACCCTCCACTGTAATTCTGTCTGGGCGTCTGTCTATCAGCGGTCTGTCTCTCATAAACCGTAATAGTGAGAGTCAACATTTTCGAAGGTTTTACAACATAAATAATTAAAAATGGAATAAAAAAACCCAAACAAGAATCGTAATTTCTGTGTGGGTCGGAACCCTCGGATTGCGCCGATAAACTTGGCATGTTTATTTCTTAAGCTACGTGTGAATAATAAAGGAGTTTATGTCATAAGTTGTTAAGCCTCCTTTGATTTATGCGTCTGGTAAACGTGGCCGTACCTGGCTACCCTGGCGTTTAAGATGTTTCATTTTTTGTGATGCCTGCTGTCTGTGTGGCGCCACACGGATGATCAAAGGTATTTTTATATATATTGTATTAGACGATGCATTCAGGTCTGACTTATAACTAAGGAACCAAGCAAGACTTTCGCAGTGCGATATGTTCTTTGATCAACAATTTGATGATCTTAGGATACGTTAGATATATAGGAAATAAATAAATGTCACAGGGCATTAATTTCAGACAGCGCCATCTAAGCAAAGCTTTTAATATGAGAGCAAGATTACGAAAATAATACTTTTAAACTTTTTTATTTAAAACATACTTATCATACAGTAGGTACAATAACACCCAAACACAGAATATGACTTTTTATTGTTTACCACTTAAAATTACAAAATACAGACAAAATAAACTTGATGAAAGCCTTATCGGTGAAATCGATCAAGAGATCCATTATTTTCACTAATCCTTTATTTTCACTATCGTTGGATGGATAGTGAAAATAAAGGTTTTCAAGGTTGGCAGTGTACAAGTTAATGCATACATATCATAATGTTTGATTGCGCACTGTGGCCTACAATTTGATATGACAAATGAGTGCGTGGTTTACTTGTAAGTACATAACGCCTACTCTCATGCGCTACTAATATTTAGAATACATATATATCTCGGTAATTCTGTAAATGAATGAATGAATGAACACTTTAACGTACACAAAAATAACAGCAAATAATATAAACATTAGGCGATAGAGTGTACAAGTACAATAGACCGCCGTATCGCTAAAAGTAAAAGTATTTATTTCACCTTCAAACGAGAAACAGAAAGTCCAAAAGAATAACCTACAGGTGAGATATTTAAATAATGGTAAAAAATTAATGGTAAATAATCAAACGTCAAGCTTACACTTTTACTTACAATTTGACACAGACTTGCCAGAATACCGTAATCCCGCGGGCATTTCTTAAAGTCCTTCCTTAGTGTCCGTCCCTATACTTTTAAATATTATAATAGTTATTAATATAAAAATAATGGGGAGCCGGTGCCCTCCGGGTTTTCAAAAATATTGCGGGGCTTTTGATTGAGGCGACACGTGACCCAAGGGCTGGCTCTTATTTAGGCCAGCGAATTAGCATAGCTATTCAGCGTGGCAATGCAGCCAGTGTCTTGAGCACGCTTCCGTCTGGTACTGGTCTGGAACAGTTGAGTTACCTATGGGCCGTTTGTAACGGTCCTTAGGTAATCTGACTGATTCCTTTGTACATAGTTGGTTTAATTGTACTTTTTATTGAATAAATGTCTTATTACTAAAAAAAAAAAAAAATATAGACGATTATCGGAAAATTTCATCAAAGTTTCTAGGACCTCTGGCTTAGGCTTTATATATATATTAGGATATATATATTTAGATAAGTGTGATCAAATTCAAAAAGTGAAACCGAACCCTTACCCTGAGATTTATTTAGTGGAAATGTTTGTGCATGTTTGTGCTATGAACTTTTCTAATTACCCTGCTCGCATGAAGATAGACGATAGTACCTAATATACTTATTACCGTGTGCCCCCATTGTTCATACGTGGTGGCAAATAGCCATAAGTGTCACCGTCTGCCACTGCGTGGGGGTCGTTTGTGGGGGCAGACGGTAACAATTCCATTACTATTACAAAAACGAAAGTTTGTTCAGATGTTTTATGAATGTTTGTTCCTTCTTCACGCAAAGACTACTGAACGGATTGAGCTGAAACTTTGCACATATAATGCTCTAGACCGGAAATGAAACATATGCAACTTTTTATCTCATAAATTTGTTCCCGTGAGAATGGTAATGGAATGTCAATGGAAACCTTCACAGAATGATGTTTCTTTTGTTAATAAGGGCGAAGGTGTAGGCGCACTTCATCCGGAATCCTCAATAGTCTGAAGAGCTGGCTATCTTAACTCATTACGGTACACACCAATTTAGAATTGTTGATATGGCAACAGGCTTACGAAAGAGGGTGGCTAGCCAGGCGGGCTTAAATAAATTCCAAACCAACCAAACCAAACACAATATTGTACTCCCCTGGAGATCGAACCCGGGACCTCTGGATCTAACACCGGATGGTTTTTACACACAATTTGACTGCAACATCACTATCTTAGTTAGTACACCTACCTAGTAGTGCACCCAAAGGTTGTCTGGAAGAAATCGCTTTTAAGCGATAAGACCGCCCATTGTATATACATTATTTAAGTTATCCGGTTTTATTTTTAAGGTGTGCAATAAAGTATATTTCATTCATTTCATTCATTAATTCACCTACCATGATAAATAAATAAATGTAACAGGACTTTTTTTTACACAGCGCCATCTAGTCCCAAACTAAGCAAAGATTATATACTTACCTACTATAAAATAAACCATTCTTATCATATAACACAACACCCAAACACAAAAAAACATCAATATTCATCACACAAATATTTGTCCCAGATGGGAATTGAACCCACAACCTACAGCGCAAAGGCAGAGCTACTACCAACTGAGCTGTGAGGCTTGTTGATAATATAATATGTATACACATTTAATATCACAAAGGTATTTATTGCTTGTCGGTCCGCTTATCGCTTAGCCCATGTAAAGTATCATTAGACACTGAAGTCGGCGCCCCTCAGTCGCGATACTCATTGCTCTTTGACTGATTAAATGCTTTCTCGCATTCGTTACTTGAATCGCGCGGTATCTGTGTGGCATCATATTCTGTAGGTAGTCGTCCACAATTAACTGATCCAGCGCAAACGAATAGGTAATGTGTGACGCGTACGCGTAGATTTGTTCGTAAGTAGGTTACTGTGGGTAAACTGGTATTTAAAGAGTAGTAGAGCTCCTGGTCTTGGTCGCGCCAGCATTGCTGTGTGTCTGGTTTGAATAGTATGGTTGCTGAGCACGCTGGTTTATCACCGATAGGTCGCAAGTTGTGGGGCGCAAACAAGCTGGAACAAATTTGTGCTTGGTTGATGGCAGGGCTTTTTCAAACCCCGGAAAGCTACCTATTTTACCTTTGCCTGACGCCATGACAACATTTAGAGGTGAGATAGCCAGTTCCTCAGTCTGTTGAAGATCTGGGGAAGTGCTCCTTAATCTTCGGATTTATCATAACTTGGAACTACGGTTCGACTGGTGTCAATTTCTGAGCATTTTTCTTTTGCAAGTGCTTGTATTCGATTGAAAACGGGATTAATACTTTTAATTTAGACTATTTCTAACTTTTTACATTTAGTCTCGGCATTTTGGCGTGGCAAATTATCTAACACTATCAACTTCTAACTCTAACGATCTGATATCTAACTCTCTTGGTATATTACGTAATCGCGGAGTATATACATCATATACATTTCTGTTGTCGCCAGATGGATCTTTACAACGACCACGTATATAAGTATCACTTATGTAAGAGGGATAAAAGCTTTGAGAGCTTTGATCTCTTAAATTTTCAAAGTACCTACACGTTTTTGGTAACGCTATTCATCTCTGATGCCTTCTGGAATGGCGGGAAAGAAGTTCTTCGCATTCACGTCTGAAAAAAAAACTTATGAGTCAATATCCCGACATTACAGGACATTAATTCAACACAACGCCATCTAGTCCCAAACTAATCAAAGCTTGTAATACGGAAGTTAGATTACGTTTAAAACAGTGGTCAATCAAAGTAATAAAGTGTGTATTTTGTAAGAGTTTTTAGGATAATTATGAAACGTCAAATCCACAGCGCCTATTGGAAATTGTGACCAGCACACATGTAAAAAGCAAGAGCTTCGGGCTAGTTTTTAATAATTTTGAGGTGATCATTTATAAATACGTCGATTTAACCAGCAAAAATAAAACCTATTTGTCTGGAAAGTGCATAAATTCAGGTTACAAGAGACTTGTTTTTTCTCTACCCAGAACAAGAACCATACCGGCGTTCATTGGAATTAAATGTACCATGGAGGTATTTATTATCTTGATTAGGCAAACGTGTGTGATATGATCTAAGGCCCGAATTAAAGGATTCTGGGAAGCGAGCGGCGCGCGGCGCTTTATTGAACACCTCAAAGCGAATACCTTTGTGTACAGGGTGAATTGTTTTTGCGAAATGACGGTTTTTTACTGGGTTTTTCTTTAGCTCGGCAAAGACAAGCCTATCGACTATCGTTTTTTTTAATAACAGGACATAAATATCACACAGCGTCATCTAGCTAAAAACTAAGCATAGTTGGTAGTGTCTTCTGCGGTGTATGTATGTTGTGGGCTCGATTCCCACCCAGGAAAAACATTTGTGTAGACTTCTGTATACTTACTGATTAAATACCTTTATTCAAACAATATGTTTAATTTCACATATAACAATTGAATTAACTAACTAACGGTTTATAGGTACCTAACTCAATTGTTCCTTTTGTTTGGTATACTTCCCAGGTGATCAGATCGTCATCAGGTCAGGATATGATGATGATCCAGGAAAATCGAGGGGATTCTTTAAATATTATAGGCTCACTTGAAGCGATTTGGGTGTATTACCTGACAAGTAAGGAAAAAACGGATCCCATATAAGATCATGTGTGTCTGTCTGTCTGTCCGTCCATCTGCAATCAAAATAATTGGAAAAAATACGTCATCTAGGTAACCGAAATTGTGTCCTATTCTTCATTGAAGTCGGTTTCATTTTTAATTTTTAAAACGTAATTGTGTTACACCATTTTTGTGAACACGCTGTATAACTTTTGTGTTAGACGGCATGTCTCTATGGGTCATTTTAATTCTTAAAAGCTACATTTGACAGCGTAGGGCGGACAAAAAAAGGTGAATGAATGTCCCATGATCATGAATGAAATTCCTTTCAAAGAATGCTAAGCGCCGTAATGGAGTAAAAAAGTTTCCTAAATAAACCGGCCAAGCGCGGACAAATACACCAAGGGTTCAGCAATTTCACACCCACATTTCAATGTAAAAAATCACATTTCTTGTATGGATACGCCTTTATTTTTTTTTACTTTTATTAATTGTTGTATAGCGGTAATAGAAATATAACTCTGAAAATGATAACTATCTACCTATTACGGTTCATGATTTTTTTTTTTTTTTTTATGAAAGGACAATACGCTGGCCTGGTTCTGAACCTGGGCGGCAGCTTTGCGCGGACCTGGCTGGCGCTGAAGGCGCGAGCCCAATAATTGATTTTTGAGGCAACAAGCGCAAGGGCACCACTTAGGTACGGACCTCGGCTTGGGCTGTTGCCATTTGATGGGGGAGGATAGGAATGGCCGAAGGCGATACCGAGGGTAACGCTTTGAGGCGGAAAGGTTCATCGACTCCGCCGGCGGAGTCGGTGTATCTGTATAGTGTTTTCTCTGTGTGACGAGATAGTTAATGAATGGATGCCGTCACCTCCGGGTTTGCGGTGGTGAGTGGGTCATCCGGGTCTCCAAGAACGTGTCTTGGCCTACGGAGGGACCGGTCCGACGGCGGATCGGTTGAGTAGGTAGGGATCACTCGTATCAGAGGATTCGGATGATTGGCAGCTACTTTATAATGCCGCTGGGAAGCGCGCTTCATAAAGCAGGCGATGGACTCGAGATCAAGGTCTCGGTGGAGATCGTTGTTACGCATGTACCATGGCGCGCCAGTGGCTTTGCGAAGGAAACGATTTTGGACAATTTGGAGGCGTGGGATATTTGGACTGTGAGCAAACGCTACTGAGGCGTATGTCATTATGGGGCGGACGCAGGCTTTGTAAAGTGTCACCTTATTTCTAAGGGACATTTTACTTTTTGCGTTGATCATGGGGCCTAGTCTGCCTAGGATGTAAAAGGCACGGTTACGCACCGTCCTAATATGGGCTTTAAAGTTTAGACGGCTGTCAAGTTCGACGCCCAGATAGCGGGCGGAAGGGACCCAGGGTATGGGTTTACTAAAGAGTTGGACAGGGTCGGGTTTATTGAGATAATTCTTTGAAAAGAGCACGGCTGCGCTTTTCGTAGGATTAACCTCAATTCTCCACTTTCGGAACCACTCTCCTAGAGTGGTGAGGGCGGAGTTCAGTCTTATACAGATCCGATCGGTATTCCGATCGGAAGTATACAAGGCTGTGTCATCCGCAAAGAGGGCTAGTTCTACCAGATTGGTACGGGGGATATCGCTGGTGTACAGCGTGAATAGAAGGGGCCCGAGAACGGAGCCCTGGGGGACTCCGGCTCGGATTGGTCTGGGGGCAGAGAGCGATCCTTCGACTCGATAGCGAAAGCTTCGATTGTGGAGGTAGTCTCGTATGATGAGTACGAGTCTGTCTGGTAGTCCAAACTCAAATAACTTGTAGATCAAGCCATTGTGCCAGACTTTGTCGAACGCTTTCGCTACATCAAGGAATACGGCTCCCGTATGAGCGGGCCAGCACGCATTGCGCTTTTCTAGGATGTGTTCCGTGATGCGGAGCACTTGTTGGGGGCACGAGTGTCTAGCTCGAAAGCCAAACTGCTCGTTGGGAAGGAGCTTGAGATCATTGACAAAGGACCAGAGACGATTCATAAGGAGTCGCTCATAGATTTTACCTAGCGAGTTAAGAAGGCTGATTGGACGGTAACTGGAGGGGACTTTGGGGTCCTTACCTGGCTTGTGAATCCCAATAACATGGGCGCACTTCCAAGTATCTGGGAAAGAGCATTGATTCATAGCAGCATTGAAGATGCTGACTAGTAGATAAATAAGGACAATGGGGAAGTTTCTTAGCACTCTGTTGGTGATGCCATCAGGGCCAGGGGCTTTTTTAGGATGCAGATCCTTGATGATCTGTTCGATCTCAGAAGCTCTAATAAGGGCCAGAGGCGGGGAGGTGGGTGGCAGAGATACCAGGCGATCGACTTCGCTGTTCACCTTCGCAAGATGGACAGGGTCGACTGGTTCTAGACTTGGAGAGCATTGGGATTCGAGACATTCAGCCAAATAATTGGCTTTGTCCTCGTCATCGAAGGCAACGGACTTATCCGGGCGGACTAGAGGGGGCATGGAGATGGGGGTATCTGTTTTCATACAGCGGGTAAGATTCCAGTAGGCCAGGTGGCTGGGGCTTAGGTCAGTGAGTAGGTTTTCCCATTCACTATCTCTGAATTCTTTGGTGCGCTTGTAAACTAGTTTATCTAGTGCGCGAAGAGTGGCGCGGTTATTCGCACAAGGGGAATTGTTATAGGCGCGCTTTGCTGCGCGGAACCTTGTCATCAACCGTCTCAGGTCATCTGGCAGGGGCGGTCGAGGGTATGCCTCGGCCGATACCTGTTTCGATAGACCATCAACAACAGTAGTGACGTGGTTAGTAAGAGAGGATGCTGCGATAGTCACGTCCTGAAGGGACCTGATATCGTCAGGGATTTGATCCAATTCGGTAGAGTGGATTGACTCAAGAGATTTCTTGAGTTTGTGCCACTCTATAACCGTTTTGGTAGAAGGGGCTGAGTCGGGAGGGGGACCTAATCTCATAAGGACCGGGAGATGATCTGACATGAGTTCATCATGGACATCTATCGAATGTAACCGGAGGGAAACATTCTTAAGAAGTGCCAT
The DNA here is from genome assembly GCA_951394065.1 of Venusia cambrica. Lineage (NCBI taxonomy): Eukaryota > Metazoa > Arthropoda > Insecta > Lepidoptera > Geometridae > Venusia > Venusia cambrica. Next base: position 5,104,695 of record OX596044.1, on the reverse strand, counting down.
GTCTAGGGTATCGATGGTATGACCCACTATGTCCGGATAGTGGGTGTGGCGTAAGGGGGGAATAATGTCGAAATCGATTTCGGCCATTATGTTATTAAGTTTGATACCATTCGGATTGGTAACTTGACAGTTCCAGTCAACGTGCTTGGAGTTGAAATCTCCAGCCAGTATGACAGAGCTGCCAATACTGAAAAGAGCTTGAAGATCGCTCTTGAGAATGTCTTTGCCACTCGGTTGGTAGCAAGATGCTATGAAGATAGAATCGTGACCGGTGATCCCTATTCTACAGACAGAAGCTTCTAGGGTTGTTAGAGGGGGAGTTACGGTTCATGACATACAGACAACTGACATATATACGGACAGTGGAGGTCCTGTGGGCAACCGGTGCGGTAGGGTGCGGAACCCTAAAAGACTGCTTATACCCGTAAATCGTGCTACAGAACGGATTCATTGTTAATATCCCACCATACCACGAAAGGCTCGGAACAACTTCCCGTTGGAATTTCAAAAGTTCCATACAATTTTTATTGTATACATTTGTGCTACTAAGGTACGTAAGCTGTTGCCGTCGCCTTTGGACCCTGGTGACACCAGAATCATTGGGAGAGCTTGCTGCGCTGACCCCGACGATGAGCATTAGGTGCATAATTGTAACTGCCTCCGTAGTCTGATTGGAAGGGTTTGATCTCCAGGAGTGTGCTTGGCTTGGTTGGTAATACTTTGTTTTTCTCCCGGATAGCTACCCCCATCTTACCCTAATCTGCCACCATAACCAAAATTCTAATTTGTTGTGTTCCGGCTTTTAAAGGTTATGAGCCAGTTCTTCAGTCTGATGAGGATTATGAGTGAAGTGCGTTACCACAATCAGCCTTATCATAACTTGAAAAGAGGTGGGATGATGGAAAAGCGTGTCCTCGTAGTGAAATTAAAAAATGACAGGAAGAAGGAAATATTGTTTATGATGGTGTCATACTGAAATGTTTATTTGGGTTAGTGACTAACTGGACGCAAGAGACTGGACACACGCGTGTCGAGCAAAGCACCAAACTACCGACTGTACGCCATAGTAGGTATGTAGAAAACAGTAAGTGAATAAGTCGCTCCTCACTACCATGAAACATAGGTTATTGTCGTTTTGAAAAGTGCTCTCAAAGCCGTTGCAAAATAATCTACCCCTCCAGCCCACGGATGTTGTAAAGTCAATCAAGGAACATCAACAAAAGGCAGCAGCTTTTTCCTAAGTGTAAATACAACTTTAACTGTGCGCACCAATCTAAAACGTGATGATTATGACGAAACCTTACAGTTTTAGAGGAAGTTTTTTCCACATTGCTCAACAATTGCACAATTGCAAATCCCTTGCATGACACCCTGAAAGTAGTTCTTGGATTTTATCGACACCCTTGGTTTGGCAACCCTATTGAATGAATTACAAAAAATGAATAGACCAGTTTTCATGAGACTTCGAATACCCTCTCTTATCTTACAAGATCTGATGATCATCCTTTGCCCCCTTCATCTTTAAAAAACACCCCTATTAAGGGCAAAAGTAAACTATTTTTGAAATCTGCAGTCTCAACCCCCATTTTAAATGATATTTCAAGTTTTCAAACATTTTCAAGACTTCAATCCTATTCACCCCTTTTGCAACCCTTAATGGAAATACAAGGGGAATTTCAGCATTTAAAAACCAAGTCAATTGTGAAGCCCTTCAATAATATATCCTACAAGTCATATTAAGCAATTTACCCTCATAACGCACCCCTTTGTTACAAAAACTACCCCTAAAGTTAAATATACATGTTATGAATGTGCAGCCGATACTCTTCAAATGACACCCCACAAGCCAAAAAACTTCTTGTTTCACTGAATACCCCTTTTTCTCAAAAACTACCCTAGTGTCATAAAAATCCTTACAATAATTGATGAGTGTTCATATAATCTCTGCATATACAAAATTTTGAATTGATCGGATCAGCCATTCAAAAGATATGGGTGAAAAATTGTATTTAATTTCACCATTTACCATAATAGGTAACATAGCAAGAAAATATGTTTTTTGTGAATACAAAACAGTAGGTACAAATACATTTCTATATATTTATAAAATAAATAATAGTATCGTAAAAAATATCAAATATATATATCCAAAATATCATACATTGGCGTGTCCACATGACGAAATAATAAGTGATACTAATTTTGAGTTTCACCAACTCGAAACGCGTGTGTCCAGTCTCTTGTGCCAGTAAGTGAATAACCCGTTTATTTTAGGTACCTACCTAAATAAACATTTCAGTAGGTATGACACCATCATAGGTATCACAGAAAATACGTTCCCAATTAAGCAGGTACATTCATGATTTCAGATTCAAATTTCCCGTGACGTATTAAAAGACAAATTTTCCTATAGTAAAAGCGATAGGACTAAACTACTCAGGGAGGAAAATAGGCATATTCACTATGACCAAATACCTATATCAGATCACATCACATCAACAACCCATTAGTGTCCACTGCTGGACAGAGCCTCCTCCAAAGGTTATAATATGATCATAGTATGTTTAACAAAAAAAAGTGAAAAAATGTTAAGCTAAGACACACGATTTTTTCGTTTGTTCTCGTATAAAAATCACCATGTTGCCCCAAACTGAGAAAAGCTATGCTTAGTAAGAAAGTACTACGTATTACGTTATGTACCTACGTTTTTTTTCATTTATTTCACACAGCGCCTTCTAGCTCCAATCTACCCCATATGTTTTGTTATTTATGAGAACTATATAACGGATTTTTTCAAGAAATAGATACATGATTGTTTTTTATCGGAAAATGACTCGAAGATCGAATTTTGCTTGAAGTTGCAATAACGGCTGTAAGCAATGTTATTAAAAAGGTAATTGAAGCACCCACACGTCGCCTACATTTCGCAGAAGGCTCTGTACATAATATTCTATGGGTATTGTGGGAAGTTCGTGCACAAATGGGCGGAAATATGGCTGTACCATCTGAACATCTGTGCCGGCGCCTCTTTGGCCGTTTGGCGCCAGAATCCTCACAAAGGTGAGAAAATCTCAATGCATTCGAATATCGAATATTATTGAGTGTGAACATTACGCGGTTGAGAATGGCTACTCGTAAAAAGCCTCTGTGAGGGATATAAATATTACGATATGGTTTGATTACAAAAAACCCAAGACTTATGATAAAGTGATTTTTTTTACGATACTATTATTTCTTATATAAATTTTGTATTCACAAAAAATATATTTTCTTGCAATGTAGGTAACATTTATTTATATTATATAACCTTATTATGGTAATACAGACCTTTCCCAGGCACGGTTGCTAAGCTATCCTTCTAATAAATTTCACATACAATATGTATTTAGTATTTGTATGTAAAAGTTTTGTATGGACGTTTTGATTAATCTTTTGATGATAAGTACATTTTCACGACAAAACTACTAGATTGAGCTGAAATTTTGTTTAGATTTTGTTCTAGACTAAGAATAATGTTTACTTATTAAAGTACCTATACATTTTCAATTATTTCTAAAGGCGGCAATGATGTAAGAAAATACGTATTTTTTTTAGTATTAGATTACGAGTATAAGCACCGTCCGTTGGTGATATGCCTCGTTGACGTTTTCGGGAGTTGTGTTGCACGCTCTGTAGTTACATACTCTATAGATTATACCGATTATCTGTAATGTCGTCTCCGCAAATGAAAACAAAAGAAAAGGCCAATTTCAATCTGCAAGACTTTGTCAACAAGGTATCGTTTCTCGCAAAAGTTTAAGCTTCATAAGCTTATTGCGACGCTGTCTATTGTAATTATTATAATCTATAACACGTGTGCAAACTGTAGAGTCTGTCTGTATTTATCAGGTAGTATTTATTCTGTGGCGGAGGCGCGGTGCGTGAGTCATCTCTCGTCCATTGAGCAGCGGTGGTACGCGGTGGTCCATTCAGGCGCGCCTGCGCTCATTACCGCTTCGCCGGCCGGCCCTGCGCACACGCATACTGCGCGCTCGCGGACCACTACACCGACGCACTGCCTACGACATGATCGCTGCCATCTCGCGACACGACGTGAGTGCAGCCTTAGCCCACGACATCCGCTCGACCGAGCCTACACAACACCTCCGTTTGTTTACACATTTGTTCTATTATTTCCAGATGGATACGAAATCCCACTTTTGGCTGGCGGCCGCTGCGCTACTTACCACTTGCGGTGTCTGCGCCGGCGCTGGTGTCGGTCAACGGAAACCTTTCACGCCGACCGACTCGATCCTGGATATCATAAACACGCAGCAAGTGGAGAGATTCCTCGCCGAGCGCAGACTGGCGGAACAGGCGAAGAACGAACTCGGCGAAGGCAGCTCGGACGGCGGGCTCGTGGTGTCCGCGCCCGACGATGAAATCACCGAACTGCCGCAGGTTGACTTCCGCAAGGTCCTCAAATCGTCTAAAAACGCGTTGCTCGTGACTAAGAAGAAATACCTCAAAGAGGACTGGTGCAAAACTGAGCCTCTCGTTCAAAAGATCCGCGAACCGGGGTGCGTTTCCATGAACATGATCAATAAGTTCTGCTACGGCCAGTGCAACTCGTTCTACATCCCGAAAGGGCCGCGCAAGCGCGAGGATCGGCCGCAGAGCGCGTTCAAGTCGTGCTCGTTCTGTCGGCCGAAGAGCGTCACCTGGACGACGGTGACGCTGCGCTGCCCCGGGCTGACGCCTCCTTACCGGCGGAAGCGGGTGCAGAAGATAGAACAGTGTAGGTGCCAGTCGGTGGCAGTGAACTGATCGAGGTGACAGTGTCGGACCCTTCGTGGGAGGCGGTACAGAGTGCGGGCCACGGGCCGGCGCTGACAGAGCACGATGAGACCACGCACTGAGCGTCCACTTGTGAACAAACTGTAGATAATACATTCAGATAGCGTGCTCGCATACGTCAGTAGCGGTGACGCAATGCGATGCATACATTATAGCTGTCTTAACTATTTTAGAGCGGTTTTGAAGCCGCCTTTAAAAGCTTTAATTGATTTGTAACGAACCAGTTAATGTATGTTCACTGCAATTTGACTAGTGGATTTATCATTTAGACAGTCTGAAACTGCTCATGAGGTGGTCATTAAGTGGTATTTATTTGTAGCTACAGAACAAAGTGTGATATTAGTTTTAGTTATATACCAGTGGATCTACGCTAGATATGAAAATATCTATCACATGTGAGTTACTTTGTTGTATTTCGGACTTATTGAAATCGATTTTCAGAAATGAAAACCTTAATTGTGACTTCTGCCCGCTTCACTCGCGTAGTACCCGGATAAAAGTCTTATATCTTTTCCTGGTCCAGAACATAGGTACAAAATTTCAGTTTCATCTGTTATGCATTGGTGTGAAGGAGGAAAATGGAACCCCATTCCCATCCTACGGGAATTTATGGGATTAAGTTTTAACCTACGTTCAATTCCCGAACTAGAAAAACACATGTGTAAAGTTTCAGCTCAATCCATTCTGTCGTTTTGGCATGAAAGAGTATCAAACATTCATTCGAATATCCAAACAAATGTTTTAAAAAAAAACAGCTCTTAAAATATTGTGTCCCTAAGTAGAAACTAGGGCTTGCGAAATCTTTTTTTACGACACTTTTCACATGAGTGAATTTTTATTTTGGACACATTGAGACACATAAAAGCATGGTAAGAAGGCCTATGTATTTTCAAATCAAAAACCTAAATGCCGGCAATTTTTTGTACCTGTATGTTATTCTTAATCTTCACGTGCAGATTAATATATAAAGATTATAAGACATTGCAATTGAAGTGTTCATTGATAATGGCAAGTAATTCAAAGTTATATTTTAATTTTTGGTCAGCAATAAAATTCAGCTGATAAGTTATTTTGACAGCATATAATTCGAACTTACGGCGTCGTACGTAGTAAAGGTTTTTTGTTTTTTTTTTGCGACCAGAACCTTGCTTCTTTAATTTACTTTGATTGCTGACAAAAAACATATTGGGGTTCACCAAAACCTCTTCAATTAACTGACCATTTCAATTAAATGTATTGATAGTAAAGGTACTGTAAACAAATTAACTTCAAAACAACTTTGCTCGCATTCGCTCTTTATTGAGCCAAATCAAAAAGTTTTCTTGTCGAGTCAGAAATGTAATAAATTGATTTCATCATTTTAATTCGTTTTATTAGTTATCCTTTAATCTAAGTAGCAAGTGTAGCAATAATAATAATAATAAATATTACAGGACATTAATTTTACATAGCGCCATCTAGCCCCAAACTAAGCCTAGCTTGTAATACGGGAACTAGATTACGGATAGAATACTTAAATACATTTTGTAAATACATACATACTATATGATACAACACCCAAACACAGAACAAACATCGATATTCATCACACAAATGTTTGTCCTGGGTGGGAATCGAACCCACAGCTTACAGCGTAGAAGGCAGAGTTAGTTACTACCAACTGAGCTGTGAGGCTTGTTTTATATCGTTATCCTTGCCCAAACCTTAAAGTAAGAGTTAACCCATATAAAAAAAAAAGATGTTATCTGTAGATCTTTTATTTGATACCCAACACAATCGACTTTCTAGACGTAAAAGTCGATTGTTTTGGGTTTAATTTACTAATAACATTATAGGGATAGGGTAAAACCAGGATAGATGCCCCACTTTTTGAGAGAGCCTCGTAATTTTAAAACTATTAATTTATCATAAACAACTCCTATCAATATAGCTAGTTTAATCTTTGATCTTGCATTACGAGCTGTATTTGTTAACGTAACAATTACTGATTGTGCAAAACTTGAGTTTTCGCAGAACCATTTTTTTGAGGATAGTTGCCTATATATATGGTTAGATGCCCCACTATGAAAATGCTATGGGGGATAGATGCCCGTGGTGTAGGATAGATGCCCTATATAATAATCAAATGTAAAATACAATTTAAATTGTTTTATTTGAGCATATAGAATACTAATAATTAAACATAAGCCAAATGCTTTCAACAAAAATCAACATTTAAGTTCTAGCATCACTACCTAATTATTTAAAATCTTAAAAAAGTCAACGGTTATCATTAAAATGTATTCTAACATATTTAGGTTGAGCTGGAATGTGATTTAAGTTTCCCAGATCCTGAACAATTGTTTCTGAAAATTGCAATCATTGAATCCAGTCGGATGTTGACTTCATATTATTGTAATCATCAAAGCATTCTATGCAGTAATTTTCATTTGTATCATCAGTGCTTATTATTTTGTCTTTCTTAGTTTTATTTACTGGCAAGCCTTTTGTTTCCTTTCCTTTCGTTTTATAGTAGTTTTTTGGTGAGATGTCTTCATTTTCGGTGTTTGAACTGTAAATAATATGTCTTTTTCGTAATCCTCGATCCTCATTCTTTTTCTTTGGTAGTTTCAGTCTTGTTCTGCTTTTCTAATTTAGCTGTTTCTTGTTTTTTCTTCCTTTCAGTAATATCCTTCTTTTTCTTGATTTTTTCTATTGAATTCAGTATGTCTGCTGATTGCTTGGCCCTCTTAGCCATGGTCAAAGGTATTTGTGGTATTGGTGAAGCTTCAATTAGAAATTTCGAAGGTGTTTCCTTTTCTACTATGCTATCAAGAATCTGTGCACGTGTATCATCACCAATATCAACAACGCTTATATCCTTAATCGCTTGTATTTACAGGTAAAACCTCAGGATCTAGCAAAAGACTAGATATCATCACTAAGATTCTTGATTCATAGAGAAATGTTGTTAAAATTACTTACCTTATGTCAACTGTGATTTGTTTTTAACAGCATAACGCCTTCGTAATGTTCGGGATGAGTTCCCAAACTTTCTGGATATTTCATGTTAAGTTTTTTTTGTATATATTTCATCGAAAGCTATCTGTAATTGTTCTTTTGTCCATGAAATTGCTCGAGCACGTACTCCTTTCTTTTGTAGTTTCGTGGCATGGTTCACCTACAATCAGAAGGTATTGAATAAAAATATGTAGGAACCTACCCAGCCTACACATAAGATTATTAACACAATATGATATTTCCAACATAAAATATATCAAAATATGTTTCTACAAACACATTGATAATGTATAGAGCTCAGGGGGATAGATGCCCCTAAGGGCACCTATACCGCGAAAAATTGGGGCGACTATCCTTTTTTATACGGATAGATGCCTTTCTAATTTAAAAGTAACCTAAATACCATAGAGCGCTTATTGTAACCTAGATGTATACTCAATGTACCAGTGTATTAACGTAAGAAAAATAGAACAAAATTTATGACTTCTTATAAAGTTATGCAACAGTTAATACTCACGTCTGAAACTTTGACGTGTTCTCTGCGTTCACTGCGGAGAAGATCGCACGCACAAGCAAAACGCATCTATTCTGCATAACGGCCTGCGGGGACTGTGGTGTGTGGCGCGTACGCTCTTTATTTAACCTATTAAATATTTAATACTATTTCGGGAAGTTTGTATTTTTGCAAACGAGGCACCTATCCCACTGCGGCATCTATCCCGGTTTTACCCTAGTGGTTTTATAATAATTTTCAAAACATAAATCAAATAAAACAAATGTCTTATTTATTCAATAAAAAGTACAATTAAACTAACTATGTACAAAGGAATCAGTCAGATTACCTAAGGACCGTTACAAACGGCCTATAGGTAACTCAACTGTTCCAGACCAGTACCAGACGGAAGCGTGCCCAAGACACTGGCTGCATTGCCACGCTGAATAGCTATGCTAATTCGCTGGCCTAAATAAGAGCCAGCCCTTGGGTCACGTGTCGCCTCAATCAAAAGCCCCGTAATATTTTTGAAAACCCGGAGGGCACCGGCTCATATAACATGCCACGGGCAATATGTAATATGTACTAAATTCAAGCCATCTGAAGTAGTTATGGCTGTCACAGAAGGAAGCTGCTGTCCTTTTTCTGGTGAGATCCCTTAGTCGGCTTTTACGATATCCATCGGCTGAGTTCTGTGCATTATCTATATCTTTAATGCGATCACCAATCCGCCAAGCGCGGTGATTATGGCAAAAGCCTCCAGTATACTAGTAGGCTGATGATGATGATGATGCTATTTTTGTAGGTCGGAGAACCCTCGGTAAGACCGACTCACACTTAACCGGTTTATTTAATAGGTAGCAAGTAAAACAAGCAATAGTTTATTTCATCGACATTTATTTTATAGTAAATAGTATATTGAAATAACGATGAGCGATTATGAATGAAGACCAAACACAGACAAGTGTATAGAGATACAAACAGTACAGTCAGAAACTTTATTTTCAATGATATGGCAATGATATTAGACGCTATGTAGCGACATTAACACACGTTGTACTAGAAGTTCGATCGAAATACACAAAACATTAATTCGTTTAGATAAAGATGAGCCCGTTTGGCAAGACCCAGGGACCTCGCTATAAAGACTACCAAGTTCTATTATTAATAGTAAATAAGCAATTTACCTATGTTACCAAAATGTGTTTTTGTCTTGTAATCAATTGTTTATTTACCAGATGCTTCAGCATTTTTGAAGGAGATTTTGCAAATTTTTAATTTTGATCACTACAGCAACCAGCCTGATGGTTATCGACCTCTTTGAAAGACCCCTAGTACTGTAGTCTCGTGGGAATGTATCTGTAGGGAAATCATTCCATATCTTGAGTGCTTGCGGAAGGAAATTTCTCTTAAACCTCACTGTGGCAGACCAAAATCGCTCTAAAATGTGAGGAACTTATGCGGATGGCGAGCAGTACCACGATGGCACCTGACTGAAAAACTCTTAATAGAATTCGCTACATTCTTTAATCTGTTTGGTAGCAAACAGGCATACGTCCAACTTAATAGTAGGCAGCCTATGGACGACTAGACTAAGGGTCGACTAGAGGCATAGCTTGCGCGTTGTACTCTACTGCCCAGTTAAACCAGAATTTAAGCTTTATTAGGCTGTACGTACAGGGGGTATAAAAGCGTGATAGCTTTAACAAATTCTGAATCTTTTGCTGAACTTTTTTAGCTACCTCATGCTATGTTAGGCAACTTATTCCGCAGCAGAGACGTGTTTATGCTTTTACAGTACCTCTAGCGTATAGGTAGTATTGGCGATACAAAGTCAGTGATGTAAACTATCCTGAATCACAGTAAACACTGTGATCCTGTAGCCTGTTCTGGAAGGCGCACTTGGCTGAATGTCACAGGCAAAAGCACTTGTTGGAAACATCAAACAAAACTTATGCATCACCATTACATGAAACTATAGCCTGTTTACACAAAGCATGGCCGTTTCATTTTTGGAGAAGTTCCCTTGAGATCAATCTGGAGTTGAACTGGTAATACGTGATCATTAACCATTATAATTGCGAGTCATTCATTATCAAACATCGTATTTAAGACACCAATATGAATATTACAGAGTTTTTGTTACAACCTCACACACCAAAACATATTTTCGAATACCACGATGTTATCCTTTATTACTTCATACCCATTTTAAAGATAATGTCTAAAGCCATCTTCAACCCGGTAAGTATTATTATATTCCTCTAATATTTTTTTTGTAAGTACCATGGTAAATAATAAAATGATCTTAAAACTTACTAAAATACACCTTACAACCAATATCTGATATCGACTCCATAAGATCTAAAATTGCGATATGAAATAAAAATAACCAATAAGTTTAACACAATACGTCTACACTACGAAATTATTCTAATTATTTGAATGCATGTAAATATCGATTAATTAAATCATTTTTAGTTACATTCAATATTCCTCATGTGTGTTTTATTTCAAGTATATTATCCACGGTCATCCTTTATCCATAATCCTAACAGCATAAATCAAAATACACCTTATCAAACTAAGCATTATCAATCACAGGGTTCTTTAAATTAATCAATAAATGGATATAGGTCTACTGAACGTAAAATAATAAAACAGACATTAACTTTGCATAGCGCCATCTAGTCCCAAACTAAGCAAAGCTTGTAATATGGGAACTAGATTACGGATATGATACTTGCATACTTTTTTTTAAAATACATACATATCATACAATACTACATCCGAATGTTAGTCCTGGGTGGGAATTGAACCCACAACCTAAAGCGCAGAAGGCAGAGCTACTACCAACTGAGTTGCGGGACTTGTTACACTGTATAATTTAGGTAATCCGTATCAACGATGGCGATCTCAACAAGGAATATTTTTTTTGAATTAAAAATGTTAGATGAACCCAATCCAGACCAAATTAAATAAATAAATAAATAAAAATTGTTTATTTCAAGCTCAGGCTCATAATGGGAAAACACAAACAAATTAAATTACATTAATTACACAATAATTAAATAATCAAAACAAATACACATAATAATCAAATAATAATAAAATTACAACATAAGACAATTGAAATGAAATATATCATTAGGAAATATATTATTATTCTACTAAGTGAAATACTTAATAGTAGACTATTTATGCCGCGCGTCGTCTACCTTTTAACCTAAACCTTTTATCTACTCTTAAGAATACAATAATAACTATATTATATATGATTAATGAACAAGACAACTTAACCACTATCAAAAGTGTGACAACATTCCATTTTCTTGTATTATTATCAAAACTTACACCAATAAGACGAGGGATGAAAGATGTAAGTATCTTACAAAAAGCACAGCTCTTATCATAAATATATTATAACACATTATCAAAAAACTCAGTAGATGAGGATATACACAATAACATAATACTCAGTGCCGTAGTAATTAGTCGGCATTCGTTATAGTTTTCCTTTCGTTTGCTTGCGAAACCTCTACAAAATTATTAATAGGGATTATTAAATAGGTACATAAAAAACTATAGTTAGGTACATACACAAACATAAATACAGGTTACATATATTATTATTTTATAATACAAACAATTCTAATTAACATTAAGTAATTTTTAAATCGTTCCTTTCCGCGAACACCAAATTTTTAAGGACTAATTATACAGTTAAATGCGAAGGGTTATAGAAGTATTTATGAACTTAGATAGGTATTCGCAATTTATAGAGCTCATGCGGGAAAATACCCGTGACACAGAAACAATAAGATTGTGATCAGATAGTGTGTCATGTTTAGTACCTACATACTAAATTAGTCTGAAATTTTCCTTTGGAATACATAGGACTTCAGAGAACTCAGTTGGCATGTATTCATCTAATTATGCCCGTTCAAAATGACTAAGTACGTAGGCATGTCGGTTCAGGTACTATGGCTATTGAAATTGTACCATACATTCTTTGACACCTGAAATCAACAATGTAATGATTGTGTGTTTGCTTTTTGCGCATTTTACAATGTGTCATATAAGTTTCGGATCAGACAAAATTAGATTTTTGAATCAATAACGATATGGGGATTTATTACTACTTTATAGTACGTATATGTTTAATGTTCACTTCAAATGAAGGGTCATATTTTTGATTAGTGGTAAATTGATAAGCACGCTTTCATTCAAAATATACATTAAATATATCTTCTTTCAATTGTTTTAAGTGCAGATGCTTTAAATCCCACAGTTGCATTTAAACTTGTGTGTATAAGAAAACATGTAGGTAAAAGTAGCTATTGATAGATGAACATCACGAGTTTGAATTCCGATTTTCATTCTATAAGATTATTTAATTTAAACTTATTGCTTCATAAGAGACATACTTTTTTTTCGTTCAACCCTCGCATACTATAATTATAACATTATAAAATACGTTTTCTATCATTTTCAAGTTATGTCTTTTATCTGCATTATATTGATCGATATTTTTCAGTATATACATATTTAGGTATTCGTCTGACAAAGAACTTTATATACATTATTATACTTATACTCCTAACGAATTCTTAACTTCTTAAATAAATAAAAGTAGGGGTGTGAAAGTTAAATTGGCTTTACTTAGAGAAGAAATACGAGACATGTAATGTAAGTTGAAAGAAGATAAAGCTTTTATAGATTAAGTTATGGAAGTGGGCTAGCCTCATAAGCCAAAGACCTGGGGATAGATGGGGTAAACGAGTTTTTGACACCTCATCTGGTCACAGAAATGTGGCCAGACAACGTACAAGGTGAACCTGGTCAAAGTAGCGGGGACCAAGTGGATGCAGAGGGCATAAGATCAAGAAGGATGGCGTGCGTTGGAAGATACCTTCACTCAGCATTGGGTGGCTGTAGGTTGAAGAAGAATATTTGTTAAGATGAAAGATAGAGAAGGAAATAAAAGTGGTAAGAATGGAAATTTCACTTCCGATATATTCATTCAGTACCCAACAGCTGACCATAAAGCAAGAATACCGCGTAGATCTTATTTATAAAAACATAACCAACGTTGGTACAGATTAAAGAGTTATAAAGATACATGCCAATAATTTCACCGGAATCATACCCTTTGACCTGTAACATTGTAAAGGCCGCAGAAATAGGTAATTATCTGCTGCCATCAGCTTTGGTGGTAATATAAGTAAAATGGTGGTAGAATTGAATCACTTGTAAAATTTTAAATCAGTTTATGATATTGACATGGACATACATATTAAAGGTTCTTGGATATTGCTAAGATCACATCACAAAATGGTGGCGAAGAATGACAGAGATTAGTTCCGAAACTGATGGGGGTACCTAATCTTAAAACAAGGTTAATTAACTAAACAACTATTCTAAAGGTTAAATGTTATTCTTTATCTGATACAATTATTTATATATACAATTACTTATATTATATTAACTAAACAACTATTCTAATGGTTAAATGCCCTTCTATATTTGATATAATTATTTATATATACAATTACTTATATTATATTAACTAAACAACTATTCTAATGGTTTAATGTCCTTTTTTATTTGATATAATTATTTATATATACAATTACTTATATTGTATTAACTAAACAACTATTCTAATGGTTTAATGAACTTCTTTGTTTGATATAATAATTTATATATACAATTACTTATATTATATATTCTTCTTAATGTTATTTTTTCACGATTGTGATCAATATACTTAGTAATAATAAAGAGCAGTAGTTTTCTATTCTTAACAACGTTTATTACTCAATGAATACATAAAAAAAAGCATTATATGTAAATAGTGTAACGTACATGAGATCAATTGTTTGTCATGTTTATAGTATTATTTTATTTACACAAAAAAAAAGTGTCTTGATTTATAAACAAAAATGGGTTGTAATAAAAATAAAAACATTATAATAAATTTGTTTTTGTCCAGTGCAAGAATTATATTTTGCAAGATTGATTTACATGGTGATGTTTCTGTTTATGTTTTAAGAAACTATTGCCATCATAATAATGACAGGTTGTTATTAGGCCCGAAAAACATTACGCTACGGTCTGTATGTTTTTATCAATTTTAAACTGTAGACGTCTAAAATTATCAAAATCACTCGTTGTTGGTTATTTAATAGCCTTCTTATAAAAAAAAAACATAAAAAATATTCTGGCAAAATGTTTCTTTGGCTGCTGGTAGTGTAGTAGATAGTAGTTAACACTCAATTTTAATGAAATGGAAAAAAATATACACCAAACCACCAAACATATTTAGACATACTGGTCACATACATAGTGGTAAAAAATTATACTGGGGTGTTCTGCACTACTTCAAAAAGTAGTGATACTAACCGTAAAGCGAAATACGTTTTTGCACTTCTCCGTATAAACTTAATCTACGCCAAATCTCAAACTCGATAAAAGTGTGAAAGAAAAGGATCCGAAGTTTCAGACTTATCATTAGATGTGCAGTAAAATTTAATTATAAACGAATAAAAAATATTCACCATCTTTTTAATAAGGCCTAATTCGATCTATAATGTAAACATAGGCTTTGAATGTGTGTATGTATATAAGTAGACCGAATACGCAGTATATAACAAAAATAGCGTAAATTGTGGCTTTGACAAGTTGAACATACCAACAACGAGATATTACATATTATTTATTTTTAATATGACTTATACTTACTCTACATTACTCTTGTAATATCCAAATGCGTGATGAACAATCAGTTGAAAGCATATCAAACAATAATAAAAAACACAAATACGGTAAAACGTTATGTGCTACGAATATAGCTATGTTAAAATTTTGAGTGACATTATTGTAGATATCGTTATTCATATTCTGAGGTATCAGAGGTATTATGGTTGGCTCTTTATTATTTCTATTTTTTTTTATTATATTTTAATATTATTTTTATTATTTCCTTATGGTTTTTATTTCGTTGCTTATCCAATTACTTGATTATTATTATGAGGTCATTTCCGCCGATTATACAACGAATGGTTGAGGTCACTTTGTTACTCCGAATATAAAAAGAGGTAGAGACACTTGTAAAATAATGTTAGACTTTATTTTGTTTAAAGAAAAGTATTATGATGCTCATTTACATTAACAAAATAGATAATTTAATTTCATAATAATTAACAAAACAACGAATTAAAAAAAAAATAGCAGAATATTCTAATAGCCAGTAAGCAAGAGACCTACTCTAAAAAGTATTTATTTTATCAAGGTATGTTATAGATATAATGAGAAGCGAGAAAAGGAGTTTGTTAGGTTAAAACATGTTTTTTTGTGATATTGACATTTAGGTATATAGTGACTTGAGAAAGTAAATTAGTCCTCATAGCTTCACCATAAAACAAAGCAGTCAGAACCATACAAACAAACAACTTTTCTTTAGTTTCTAGTCGAGTGCCTTAAAAAGGAGCTACCAAAGAAGTCTATAGACGCAAACGTAGCCTGAGGTACATTGAATAATTTAGTGACAGCGTTAAGATTGTATGCCCATTTTGATTAATATTTAGGCAATAGAGCAGGGCTGTAATAAATTACTCAACAGACCAAAGAGAGTGCTAAAAATGTAGGTGTTTTACATATTTTCTATTCTATAGACTAGGTAATTCACCCCGTGTCTTTAGAAAAACCTTGCTGCTTAGTGGCCACTAAAAATGAAAGAGGAAAGAAAGCATAAAATCGTATTCCTTCAAATGACTGAAAAAAATAAAACATGCTTTATAGTTACAGTTTACGGTTAAATATTAAGGGTATTTAAAAAAATATTTGGTCACCAAGAAAAATCTGACAAAAAGTTATTTTGACAGCATATAACTCGAACATAATACTAAGTTTGAATTATATGCTGTCATAGTATATTATCAGTAGGTTGTTAGTTTTTATTTACATACAGATTTTTTTGCCGTCAAAATAAATTTAAGAGCCGACCTCTCAAATTAGCTAACCGTTTATTTCATTAGGTGACCGTTAAAATTATAGCCGATATATACAGGCTTAAAATTATGGAAATAACACGTGGCAGTTATATTTTTATGCTTAGCCGGTTGCTTTATTACATGTTTGAGGTAGTTAAGGGGAAGTTTTTTCGTGTAATTTTGTTGTTTTTACAATTTGTGTGGTAGCCCACTGATTGACTTTATAGTGACTGCTGTACTGCTGATTTCTTCCATACAAACGTATTTAGACGATTAGCGAAACAGCATTTCGATTCTATATTAATTTTGGCTGGCATCAAATAAAGATTTTCTAGGCTTGCGGTGCTTTATTTTTTAGTAAAATCGAACAAGATAAATCGCTAGGATGGATAGTAACGAATGGTAAAGTAGCTGAATAACCACTGGACAAGCTAGGTTTGGTCATTTTAGAATTACCTGAGAGATTGACTTAAAATGATTTCTACGCGTCGATAATTGAAAATTGTGCGCGTTATGCCAAAACTTGCTGTGCGTTTATTCTATTTTTGTAGATGAACATCTCTCTTGGAATCTTTCCATTGTGTCCAGAAGGTTGCTCTCCAAAAACCCGTAGGGTTACATAAGGTAGCTGGTTAGGTTTTTTCTTTTTTTACTTTTTTTATCGCTTGCCCGACTGAGAAGAGAAATTATTTCTCCGCCTCTCCACGGAAGACAAAACTAAAAAAAACAACGAATACAAATATTATTGCACATTTTCAGTTTGTTTACATATTTTTTTCATTTTTGTAATTTTAATCATAAAAATATATTCTTCATAAAAAAATAAATTGCTACATTTCTTATAGGGTACCTTAACCTTATTCTATACCACTACTAATATTATATTCATACTTAAGACTATCTACGCTTTGACTAGTTCCACTCGGTTTTATTTCCGTATAATGTACAACTTAACTGACTAACTATAATTAATTTTAATTTTTTCGAAAACCTTTTTTTATATGTACAATAATTGTTACTTATACGTAATATTAATATTTTTGAGAACATAAAATATGTCTTCCAGAATGATCTTAGCCTGCTGACCAGATTACTAACTTACCAAGCAACATAAACCCAAATAGCAATGTCAGTGAATTTTGTGTCAAAAATTTCAACAGAAAAACATATTTGCAACAATGTTTGAGGCTCAGACTTAAACAACAGAATCAATCTACTGCTAAGCCTGAATATTAATAATTTACCCTACCATTTTTTATTGCAATACGAATATGCGCTTTAAACCACACTGTTCCCAAAGAAAATACGATCTCGAAATATCTTTTTCTGTTCGTAGCAGTTGCTTTCAGATTTTGGCAGAGTTTTTGTTGTACAATATTCTTCCCTCGAGTGTATATTAACACCATCATCATCATCACATTTCCAGATATTGAACATGGCCTCAGTATTTGACGGTACGTTTTTTTTTAATGGGGTGACCCAGGTGAGAACGAGGCTTACGATGAAGCGAGCTTTCCTAGGAGTCGATGGATGGAGACGGCTCATGTCACTATTAGTGGCATCGGTTGGGCTTGTGAAGCTGACAGGTCAGCAGAGCTTTTACCGGTGTGTGTACAATCCTGGTTGTTGGACCTGTCCACCTGGCTTGCGTCCTTCCTGCGGTAGTACATCGGTGCGCGGTGCCAGTGCCCTTAAGCAGGTTCTGGGCAAGCTCATTCCATCATTGACCCATCATACTCGCCCATATAATAGCCAGACGAGCGGTTAAGAGCACCTCAAAAACAAATAGAATATGTAATTTAAATTATTATCATATGATATAAGCTATTTACAGTACAAGTTCAAATTAAGGGCATCTATAACATTCAAGCGCTTGCTTACATATTATATACATATTTCAGATTAGTTATACTTACTTAAAATATTATTGTGAAAATTAATCCTACTTAACCCTAAATTTAAACCGGTTAATATAAATACCTTATTTATAATTATTTATTAATTAGACAGACACATATCATGGATAGCTTTAATACTGCTTAACATATCTTAAAACCACTATGATCTTGATGACGAGAACTTGAAAATAAGAGTCATGTTTAAGATGATGCGGAAACCCCTCACGAGTATAGGCTTCTCGGATCTGTGGGCAGTAGCAAGGTGAAGGCAAGGGCTATGGGTGACCATATATGGATACCGGTAAAGATATTATTCAATAACTGGTGAAGACGATATTCAATGGTATTATATGTGCTTTCTCAAACAGCCAGTAGATGGGGTCGCTTTATACATCTACAGTGCTCAAGCGTATAACGAAGTAGATAATTACAGTGGTGTAAGGGACAGTAGCGAGTCAGCTCGGCATGTAGTCCTTGCAAGTGGATCAAATTTTGTCCATAAAGTTTAAGAACTATATGTACAAAATTTGATCCACTCTATTACTAAAATTTGATCGGGGACCGGCAAAACAGAAAAGGTGTCATGTGCTGTTTTTTGTAAATATAATGACGGATGTTTCGATGCAAACTGTGCCGTTTATAAGCCGTATTTGTCGACATTGCTCGTGCATTTCGGCGAAAATTGCAACTCGACATGCTGGACGGTTACTGTCCAGGCTTTCGCTCTGACACTGTTTTTGACCAATGAAAATCTTCTCTTCGGATGCTTCAGAGATGTTCTTTGGATGTATGGAGGCACTGAAAGACGTTTAAACATATCCCAAGGCCTTCCCGCTATGCCACCACTAGCCACAAGCCCAACAACCTTACTAAACCTCAATGCGGTGAGGTTCTATAGGAAAAATAACATTAAATATAACCGACGAAGTTGAATAGTTGATGTTTATGATATCAAATAGGTTAAAACAATAATATATGTTAAATAATTATTTACGATGTATAATAACCAGCGACTGTTATTAAATAAATGTACCATTAGTACAATGAAATATCGAATGAATTTGATGAGTTCAAGGCATAATGTGCTATTAGTAAGTTTATATTAAAAGGTTTATTTGCGGTTCTTTATTATTTAATGAACTTGAAAAATTCCATCAATCTTTCCGATTTTTATTTCTTATTAAATTTTGATTTTAAGTTGTTTGTTACAAATTAGATTTGTTTGGATGAATTAAAGAAATGTTTTGTGTGTCGATAATCTGTTTTTTTATACAACTAGGAGACGGAACAAGCAAGTAGCCAACCTGATGTTAAGTACATCTCTTGCTTATAACAATTCCTTACTGCGTAGGTCACATCCACAAAGAACATAGCCTACACGGCACTGCATTGCGACCGTCAACTTGAGGCATAAATGTGTTAAGCCTCGCGTACCCGTAATTTCAGCGGCAACCATACCCTTCAAACTGGAACACAGCAATGCTGCTTGGCGGTTGAAATAGGTATGGTGGTAGTACTACCCCGGCCGAGCCCTTCAACAAGGGGCTCTACTACTCTTTTTTGCTTTTATTCCACTGTTTTGATATAGATTGTTAGACGCCTGGGGTTTTGTTTGCGATATCCCTGGGAATTTTAATAAACACTTCCTTATTCAGCAATCTAGGACCTACCTAGGATGTATGGTTTTGGTTGTGTGCCGCTTGTAAGTCAGTCAGTCAGTCAGATACTCGACGATTTTATATATTTTTCTAACATCACGAGACCTCATCAATAATAATGCAATAATTAATAAGAAGATGTAATTAAATTATTCCGTTTTACCTACCACCTTCGCATTACGAGTATGTTCAAACATTCATCGCTAATTATCAGGGTGCTTTTATCATTGAACCTTTCATTATATTTTTCCAACTTACATAACGAGAATGATAGTACGTACAAGTGAAAAAATAGCAAATGAAGAATTTTATTATGATGGTCTGTTGTCCATTGAAAAACGTGAAATGAAATAAATAATAATATGTAATATATATATAAATAAATATGATAAAAGATAAAGATATAAATAAAATATGAGTTCATAATAATATTATTCTTATTCATCGCTTAAAATTTTAAGGAAGACGTGCGTTCGGAGGTTTACTTGCGAATATATAATATTATATTACTTATCCTATTTTTTTTTCCTTAGCGTTAATTTCAAATAGTATCTACCTAATAATAATATCAGCCATAACAAGAGTCTTCATATTAGTATTAATTTACATTTTTTTTCCGCATTATCTGCTCTTCAACGCCTATATTAACACACGAACCTAATATTAGACATACTCAAAGGTTTGAAAAATGTTATACTTAGATGCTATCTTAAAAGGTTCTGTTCCTTATGATAATTATATTGCTTTGCAAATTAATTACTTTGTATTTACAAATAAATAACTCAAGAATTCCCATCAATCACAAAAAAAAAATGGCATTAAATTTAATGTGTATTGAATAATTTGCTGATATTTTTTTAGGTTGCAAAATGATAACTGAATGATTAGTTTAATTGTAAAATAAAATCTTTATGTCTTTAAGTCATGCGTGCTCCATCTTAGGCCACATTTAACTTGTTGTTCATGTGAGCTGGCAGTCAAACGCTTGACAAATTAAAAAGTAACGAGAAATGCTTTATTTCTGGCTGGGCTACGCAGAACACGTTCATTGCGCCGACACAAGGCAAGCCAGGGCTAATAGGGTCTGCAAAAGCTGCTTGACTCATCTGCTGAGGATCATGTAACCTCAAGCAATCTGGAACAATACTGTGAGCATCCCAGGGTCTGATTGGATTGAGGATCCACCCCAGTGGGGGACGTCAGTGCAGGTAGGTGGGCCTGTATTTTTTTCCAACAAATTTCGGATGTTTCATTGTGATATTATATATCCTATCAACGGAAAGATGAGATTTTATATTTTTATTTCGAGAAATGCTATGTGAAAAAAGCCGGAATCATTTCGAAATTAAGCCAGTCTCACCGTTTCTGTTTATGAAAAGCCTTTTCTGGTTACGCTTCGGTTATTATTTCTGGAGATCTTCTATGTAATGAACAAAATTTGAAAAAAAGCGTAATTTAAAGGAAATCTTGGGTGTGTTATTAATTTAGTAATAATTAAAATTAAATACTTATTCCTAATGAGATAACATCGGAGAAGACACGATGATCTACACTTAAAATCTAAATTACTTGGATCTTTGGCTTCTTGCATTGGTTTCATATGTACAATCTTACCTTACCTACTTACAATTATTGATATATATTTTTTATTTAAAACGATATTTAGTACATATATATTATTATGAGTTTTTATATAACATAATGAAATAATAATAAATATTACAGGACTTTAATTTCACACAGCGCCATCTAGCCCCAAACATAGCTTGTAATATGGGAACTAAATTACGGATAGAATAGGTACTTAAATACTTTTTTTTTTAAATACATACTTATCATACATTACAAACACCCCGCAACAGAACAAACATCTATATTCATCACATAAATGTTTGTCCTGGGTGGGAATCGGATCCACAGCCTACAGCGCAGAAGGCAGAGTTACTACCAACTAAGCTATGAGGCTTGTTAAATAACATAGAGCATAGAGAGATCATATAGAGCCTTTCAGAGAAACATTAAATGATATAAACTACGTCGACACCCTAGGGTGTACGAAAACTCATCTGCCTGGATCATCAGTTAGAACTAGTACGTCGGCTGATTCTGTGGTCTCAAAAGATGTTACTTATTTGAGCCTTTTGAGGGGGTTAAGACCTAAGTCCCTAGGGAGTCCGTAGCCACCGGGTTTTCGAAAATCTTGCGGAGTTCAATCAATCGTAAATAACGTAAAATAAAATAAAAACGGAAATTGTTTGCTTATATTTCAATAAAATTAGTACATAAGTAAAATTATGAAACCAAAGTAGGTGACGTTGATTCTGGCAAAATGCACTTTGTGTAAACGCGTAACTTTTGCGTGCGTAGGTACCCATTTAAATTTGACAAATTGAGTAAGATAGAAGAGTCATATTCCTTCCCATTACCGTATTCTCATAGCATATTACTTCCTTATGTAATTCCCAAATGTGAGGTTGTAACAGAAGCCCTTTTATATAGATATACAAAAATAGTCACGGAGAAAAGAGACAACAAGATATTGTTGGCAGTCCTCCATGACATAGATACATAAGTACAACTACTACTTCAATATTAAGATTATTATGGTACGTATTCTAGATTTAATAGATTAGATGGTTAGAGAGAATATCAAAACCCTTTTTAGCGGCAATCGGCAGACGCTTTCCCGTCAGGAATGGATTGATTTTGATCTGAAATAATGTATTATTTATATACCCGTGAATCATAGAGAATATGCAGGTTCAGTATAATAATGGCTTAAGACTATGGCTAGTATTCCGATAAGCGGCGAGGGGCTTGCAATCTGTCACGTATTGAAGACTATCTACTTGCAAACAAATGGGCATGTGCCGAACGTAAGTTTGGACGTGCCTCTGACTACCCTGAGTGACCCTAGTAGGTGATGCTCACAAAATTCTCGCTCTGTATAGTGATCAGAGGCGAATCCTCCAAGGGAAAAAGACGTGAGTCTGTTTTTTTTAAATTATTTTTGTATAGAGGAAATTCAAATAAAAAAAAAACAAAATCCAACCAGGACTAACCGCTTCTGAGGTCTAGTGTTTCGCCCACCGAAGTCAGATCCAGAGGTCCCAGCTTCGATCGCCAAGGGAGAGCAGTATTTGGTTTGTTAGTGGTAGGACTTTGCCCGCCTGGCAAGCCATAATCTTACCTACGTTGTTCACAAACAATTCTAAATTGTTGTGTTCCGGCATCAATAGGATGACTTCAGACTTGAGGCGCTTCCACCTACGGCCTTTATAATGAAACCAGGTGAGATTCCAGCGCTTTCCTGTTTACAATAACACTTACGTCTGGCATGTACTTCTTAGCCACCACTCTGTTGTGGTCAGCGAAACGCAGGTCGATGTCGTCTTGAGGACATGAGAACATGTGCTCGCTGTCACACATGCAGCGCTGGGAGAGTTGGTACTCGCGGCTGAAGGCAGCTGTGTTCTCGAACTCAATAATGCAGCCTTGGTTCTCTGTTTGATAACAAAACTCAACCCTGAACAGCTGCCTTTATTTGAGAGCTAGTTTAATTATGTGACAGGACAAATAGGACATTTATTGGTTCATGTTGTTCTAATTTGAACTTAATCTGTTCTACTGCTGTGCAAAGGTCATCCCTATTTACACTTATAAAGTCGCGCAACGAGCTACGGAGAGAGCTATGCTTGGAATTTTACTATGTACTGGATGAAAAGGTTCCTTTTAGACAAGAGTGCTTCATCTTAGGCCTCCCCTTTTCTTGTTTTTCAAGTAAGCTAGTAGTCAAACGCTTGGCTATCTCCAATATAAAAGTGATAAAATGCGAAATGTGGATATCCGTAAAAGAACCAAAGACATTGATGTAGCTCTCATCATTACCAGGCTGTAGTGGCAGTGGGCAGAACCCAGTTCGCAGAACCGATAACCACTGGGGCGTTAAGGTTCTCGCATGGCGAACACGATTAAACGCGAAACGGAAAGTGGGAAGACCCGCTACTCGATGGACCGACTACGTTGTGGCAATCGTGGGGACTCGATGGAAGGAGGAGGCTCAGGTATTTTATATCGCTATTTGTAGCATCAATTGGGGATCATATGTTTAGTTGTAGTCGTGTATGAGCTGATATGATGATAATTAATCCTGCATGGTGTCAAAAATGTCTTATGCTACTTAGTAATTTTTACTTGCAGGGCACGAGTTTAGTCAAATGAATGTCCATTTTACCCCACAAATACAATCAAATTTGGCAAGTTACGATATGGTACCTGCGTATCCAACAGGGCATGGGTTGGGCGGATTGCAGTATGCAGGCAGGTTCTGGTCTGTCTTCACCTGTTGCCGATTGGGAATCTTTCCAGAAGGCAACGTATACTGTTCACCTTCACCTGCACCCCCCGTCATGTACTGATGGCCCCAAAGAGAGCTGGAAAAAAAAAACAACATACATTGTAATAGAACAGCACAAGCCACTCTAATCTAAATATTACAGGATATTGTTTTCGCTCAGTGCCATCTAGCACCAAACTAACCAAAACTTGTGATCTGGGAACTATGTGTATTTCTATATTACACCACTATATAACTCCGGGATTGATCCCAATGGGTTTTTTTTTTTTTTTTTTTTTTTCTCTTAACTTAAGTCTACATATACAGTACCTATCTACAATTCAACATGTTCTTTACAATAGAAAAACCTAACTTATTTAAACTAAGAAATTAAAATTAACATTGAGTAGCCTCAATAGGCATATTGTAGGTACTACATAAGGTTTTGTTATGTGGGTAAGTTAGATAAGTATGTAATTATTAGATATGTAATGGGTTAGGGTAGGATGGATTAGATTAGGGGTGCTTCGCTAACTTTGGTCTTCACACTAGGATTCCCTGTGTTGTGAAGACCAACATATTGTGCTTGGTTTGGTTGGTGGTAGGACTTTGTTTAAGTCCGCCTGGCTAGCTACCACCATCTTACCTAATTCTGTCGCCATAACAAAAACTCTAAAATTGTTGTGTTCCGGCATTTAGAGGTAAGATAGCTCAGTTGGTTGAGGATTCCGGGTGAATCGGCCTCCACCTTCGGCCTTATCACAACATGTAACCAGGTGAGATGAAGGTCAAGCGCTTCCCCGTCGTAAAAAAATATGCATAATATATCTATATTTAAATATATATACCTGTGCTGGGTAAATTCCCTGTCACGTAGACTTGGACTAGGGTTTCCTTCAATAAGCGAATCGTAATCAATTTGCTCATTTTCCAGTTCCTTGTTAGCTCGCGGCATCAGCGCCAAGCGGTCAGATGGATAATCCAGGTAGCCAGATGCAGGTGAATCGAAGTCTTTGCCCATGTGCTCCACCACGTCACGCAGCAATGCCTCAGCGAGCATGCGTTCTTGAGGATAAACGCCCTGAATAAACGAGTCTTGTAGTAAGATGATGAAAACAAATCTCATATATTTCCAATAGAACCATGAGGGATAAAGAAAACAGATCTAATATTTTCCTAAAAGAACCATGGGAGTTTAAAAACACAGATCTTACTAATAAAACTATAGGATATATAGGTAACATCTCACGTTTCTCCAATAGAACCATGGGATATAAAAACAGGTTTCACCTTTTCCCAATAGAACCATGGGGAATAAAGAAAACAGATCTTACCTTTTCCCCAATAGAACCATGGGGGATAAAGCCCATGGCTCCGACGATGCTTATCGCCAAAAAAACAACTGCGTAACGGCCCATGGTGTAGCTGTAACAAAGGAAATAATGCCATTATTACATAGCTTGCTTTTTTAGGCAGTTTCTGTCCCTAAAAACCTTGGAGCGAGCCTTTCCAGAAGTTGCCTTTTATATTATTTCTTATTGAAGATTTTAAGCTTCATACAAAAGAAACACAGATGCTGAAAGCCGATTCCTAGATATTGCATTGCAAATAATTTAAGTTTTACAAAAAATGGATCTTCAGTGATATCAATCAAATTAATAAAACGATACATGACATAACATTGTTCAAAGTTTTTTTTGATGGTTCCAGTTAAGTTCTATTGTGTGGACAGTGTGTGGGTGTCCAAATTGAGATGGTATCAAAATGTTATGACGGCGGCGTGCTTTGAGCGGCAGTAACCTTAATCAAATTAATTCATGAGTTACCATAATTGATGAATACAAATAATATATAAACCTACCTATACGCGTTGGTAGCTGAATAACATTTAAAAAAGTGTATGTACTGATATACGCACGTAATAAGTTACACTTCTTAAGCGTAACAAAACAAAAATTAGGGCTTGAAATGAAAGAAAATTAAAATTAAATAATGAGATGTCATAATAATGATTTATAATGAAAACAAATAACTCGAACACAAACCGACAGTTAAACTCATTTCTCACTTAAAAAAGTGTTTTGATATAAAAACAACTTTACCGTATATAAATAATTAAAAATCTCACACAAATACACACGTATATGTATGTATAAATATATCTTTATCATTTTCACTGATAAAAATCACGTATTGTAGATTCAAATATATTTTAGAATAACTACCTCATCATTATAATTTCTCACCAAAACTTGAGAGCGAATAATAATTATCAAACCAATCATCACCGAATGTAAGATTGGACGTGCCTCTGACTACGGCTTAGTTGGTGTTCCTCAGAAGATCCACGCTCTGGGTGTTGTATTGTATGATAAGTATGTATTTACAACAAAAAAGTAAGTTTGCTTAGTTTGTTAGAGCTGTGTGAAATTAATGTCCTGCAATGTCCTGTATATGATAAGTGAAAGGAGAGGAGAATCTTCAGAGTGTAAAATATCTATTATATTATCGTATATTTCACATCTGAGTGTGGTTTCTTATCTGATATAGCCAATAAAATCTGACAAAATAGTCAGAGCCTTTCAGTTAAATATCGACTGAATGAGTTGCAAAAGCATTATAAGATATTTGTACGCAAACAGCTCTAGGCCTAAGTGGTAAATGGTCCGGTTTGACAGTATCTTCCACCAACATGGACCAGACTTGGAGTATAATACATAATCTGTGGCCTGTGTAGGTAGTATCAATGGACTGGTACTCTCTGTCCATTCACTAACGCTCATTCAAGCTTTCTAGTGTCAAAGATTTATAACCAACGGAGTGGTATGTGGGATGTTTTTAGACGAAAATATTAATACATTTGTAAAATTGAAAATAAAACTAACTATGTACAAAGGAAGCAGTCGAACCACTAAGGACCATTACATACGGCCGGTAACTCAACTGTTCCAGACAATAAATATAAATGTTATTTGACACAAAAATTGTGAATTTTAGTGCGTCCGCGACGGGACTCGAAACCGCATCTTTGCCTAAAGCCGAAAACGTTCCAACCAACTGAGCCACGAGGGTCCTGACGCAGATTCCAAGTTTTAACCACCAAGTTCAAATACTTGGAAAAAAAAATTAAAACATAAAAATGGTTTAAAAACAAATCTCCAAATTTCTTTGACAAAAATCAAATCGGCACGTGTTTCACCTCTACACGCCCATAGAGGGCTCGTCAGCTTGGAGCAGCTTGACTATATTTCCTGAGGATGCCTCGCGTAAAGGCAAAACACGATTTGATTTTTTCAAAGGAATTTAGTCTGTTACAAAATATTTTTTCTGTTTAGATTTATTTTGTGATATTTATTGATTTAGTTTAGGTGGCACATCTGGCCGTGCCTGCTCTTTGGTCGGCGTCAGGTGCGCGGGCGCCGCTGCGTGGGCGACGATCTGTCGGCGCGTCCTCCCGCGCACCAGACACTTGCACCTTCATCATTTTCAATGTCGTGCTATCTGCACGGAGATTACATGCTAAGTGTCTGTTGCTTACAATCAACAGTATGCTTGGACGAGAGGGTCGACCGCGGTAAGCAAATATTAATGTTTATTTACCTTAATATGTAGATACAATTCTAAATTATAGTGCCCTATTTTCCAAACTAAGCTTGAGAAAAAATTGTGACTTGGCTTGTGCTCTTCTTTAGTGTCTAAGTGTACATTTAAATATTATATAGAACCATAGAGTACTAATCATTAATCAAGAATAAAATAATTATAATTGAAATGAGTAAGATGCTTTAATATAAAACCGACTCTGTGGTCTAGTGGTTCAACCCACCGATTTCAGATCCAGAGGTCCCGGGTTCGATCCCTAGGGCAATATTGTGCTTGGTTTAGTTGGTGGTAGAACTTTGTTTACCTCCGCCTGGCTAGCTTCCACCATTTTACCTAAGTCTGCCGTAACATAATTCTAAATTGTTGTGTTGCGACATTTAGAGGTAAGATAGCCAGTTCTCAGTTTATTGAGTAGTCTGGGTGAAGTGCACTTCCACCTTCGGTCTTGTTATAACTTAAAACGAGGTAAAATGAAGGCCAAGCGCTCCCCTATCATACCATAAATAATCTCTATTTTTTGGTTACTTCCATCTAGTGTAGGTATAGTTGCTTCCTATAAAACTTTGACCGGATTTTGTTATTTCTGAAGTGCGTTTAAGTCTTTTGTACAGAGAAATTCGCATTTTGTCGTCATTGTACATTGCTTAGTACGTAATATTGTTGTGGCACGAAATCGTTCAGGTAACGACCGCCGCTTGTAGGTGTTGTGATATAAATCGATGCTGGTAGCGTCTTCCGGCGCGCGTGCATCTCGCAACTCGTTGGCTTGCGGGGGCGCCAAAGCCTATATTGCCTCAGCGCAACTTGTATTTCACTTCATTAGCTCCTATTGCCATGAGGCTTTGCAACAATTATATTTAGAGGTAAGATAGCCAGTGCCTCAGTTTGTTGAGGATTCCGGGTGAAGTGCGCCTCCACCTTCGGCCTTATTTCAACTTGTTATCAGGTGGGATGAAGGTACAATAAAAAAAAACTGGCAAATAAATTGTTTTTTTCTAAAAACTTTTTTTTCACGCCGTAACCAAATCCAAGCTTTGAATATATTGTGCGTGTTTTATTTTATTTGTTACTAATAGAACCCTCGCGACTTCTTTTCCGTCATCGCGTGGTAATTTACAAAAATCCTTTGCACCAAGGAAGCTACTCTAAAAAATGGGTTTTGATATTTTTGCACGGTACTAAAGTTACTCCTTATAACATCAACTATCTGCCAGTGAAAGTTCTGTCAAAATCGGTCCAGCCGATTTGGTGTTCCATGGGAAAATAATGATACATATCCACTTTTAAATTTGATCGAGCGAAGAGATTTCCGTAGAATTTTGTGAGCAGGCTCGATGATGGATTTAAAATTTTGGTATTTTTTTTGTCAATTTAGAAAGAAGAAAGAAAGAAATTTATTTTCTTTCTTTCCTTTGTACACAGTTAGTTTAATTGTACATTTTAGTAGATTTCAATACACTTTGTCGTCAATCAATACCTACTTACTACGTAGGCACATAAAATGTTACGTAAATTACGTGGTGTGTGTTTTAATGTTATGTTTACTCTCGTTTGGTTGGCTCATTAGTATTGCAATCACTCACAATCGATGGATCCGGGATCCGGGAACCTGGGTACTTACTGTGATAGACATTTATAGCTACGCTTGTGACCTATCGTAAATTATTTGTCTATTTTTTCACGGTAAATACGGTACTAAGTGTTCTTAATAGGGTACCAATATACTGTGAAAATGTACGTGTATTGTATAATAACATTTCTATAGGCACCTATTTTATTTATTGTGCATCGGGGAAGTGTTTGGCCGTCATTTCACCTGGTTACCAGTTAAAATAAGGCCTAAGGTGGAAGCGCACTTCACCCGGAAATCCTCAACTAACTGAGGAACTGGCTATCTTACCTCTAATTGCCGGAACACAACAATTTTTAGAATTGTTGTCATGGTGGCAAAATTAGGTAAGATGGTGGTAGCTAGCCTGGCGGCCTTAAACAGGGTCCTACCACCAACCAAGTACAATATTGTACTCCCCCCCTTGCAATTGAACCCGGGCCCTTTGGAGCTAAAAAAATCTGGGTTGAACCACTAGACCACAGAGACGGTTAAATGGTGGTATACACGTAAACCTTTTTATGAATAGGACAGCTAAAATCAATTTGGTTCTCTTCTGTCCGATAACAGGCCGGAGTCATTACTGGTACGCAACCCCAGACTGCTCTAGCAGCTTGTAACACCATTATCCCGTGACATTAGTATCCACATCCTTATCCCTCCCACACAACAGAGTATTCCCAAGGAGGTTTGACGTCAGCTGGTCTTAAAATTTAGCCAAAACTATGACAACAACATGGCCATGTTGTGCCGACACAGATAATCTTGGCACTCCATAAAACCTAACCCTATTGAAATTATCGAAGGGAAGAATTTAGCGAGGAAACTCTTTGCATAGATTTAATCAAGGCTGAAGCTAATGGCTAAACAACTAAGCATCTAAAATCAAGCTAACAGAAACCAGGATTCTGTTCCTCTCAATAAATTGAAAGAATCCATTGTAAGAATCCATCATAACCATTTGCAATGCTCCATCGGGGTTATGAAAGAGTCTCCTGAAAGAAGCTTTGACGCAACAGCCGTCCGACCTATGACATCTGAAAGAGTTCAATCAGTGAAGTTTCTTTCAGCAAATACGCATGCGCACACCGTAAAATGAAAGAGTCGTATGACTCTTTTGAAAGAATCCAGCACCACATGTACATATACTTATCATTAATTTGGCCTAAATAGGTAGGTACCTACCTAACAAAATGTTGTACAAAAATACGTTGAAAATTTGTCAAAGTAAGGACGTAGGTCCTTACGTCACCGTACTTATCGTCACCGTGCACGATCATACCACCCAAAGAGTTAAAAGCATACCTACAAGCAACCAGAAGTCAGAACTCTTTCAGATTCCTCTTTCAACCAAAAGTCACGTCATGGACCGATGGCAAAATGGCGTCTCAAGGTAATTTCAAAATGGCACCCGATAAAGGAAATGTTCTATTCATGAACTTGAAGAGAAATTACTTCCTGTGTCGCAATAATATGTTGAAAAGCCACAGATAGGTAGATATCTAGAAAAATCCGAACACGGCTAAAACGAACATAAAAGTACAAGAAAACTCATTCGAAAAATGTCTTACCTTATCTCAAGCTCGAGCACTCACTCGCCAAAAGCACCGAAAGCATAAAAGCTCAATATCACAAAACTAAACACCATAAAGAGGGTCATGATTACAAATCACGAGTAACGTGCACCAAACTCGGCTAGCAATTGACGAGGCGCATTCATATGCAACCCTGGCCGCGCTGGGGAGAGCCACCCCAATGACACCCCCGCGAGGGCGAATCCGGGTTGCGGAAGGGTGTTCGGGGAAGAGTAGTTTCCATCCCAGCTTCCTATAGGCTCCCGGGGAGACCTAGATACGATCGATGCGCTAGTGGACATCACAGCGCAAGTCTAGAATATCGCTCGATAGCGCTACCTGGGAGTGGGCGTTCAAACGGCAAGTTTATGATGTAGATATTTACGGTCAAAGAGTGCCAGTTTTAAATGTAACACCTACTTCTCAAATGAAATGATTTATGGCCTGATTTAAACACGTAGATGAGGGTTTAATAAAAAAGCATGTAATGCAAGTTTTTTTCTAAATACATAAATATGTTCGGTTTTAGTCATCGTCATATTAACATTTAGCCATGTTCTGGCTTGGTCATGTTCTGGTTTAGTCATAATTACAGTTTGTTTAAGTCATATTATGCTTCAGTCATGTTCCGATTTTGTCATGTTCTCCTTTAGTCATATTCTTGTTTAGTTATAGTAACATCTAAACTCATAACTGGAGACACTCAATACATCAACAAAAAAATATAAGACATTGAATCAACGTTTCTGGGGATTAGACAACGATTTATCTCACTTAAACTACGCAGGGTGTAGCAAGGTGTAAGTTTTAGTGTTCGAAATTAAAGTTTTGTTTATACACACAAGGCAGCTGCTGCC
The DNA here is from genome assembly GCA_951394065.1 of Venusia cambrica. Taxonomy (NCBI): domain Eukaryota; kingdom Metazoa; phylum Arthropoda; class Insecta; order Lepidoptera; family Geometridae; genus Venusia; species Venusia cambrica. The sequence continues at coordinate 5,072,837 of OX596044.1, read as the reverse complement.
TTTAGAGTCAGAGTCAGAGTCAAAAAATTATTCATTAAGATATTTTAGGATCATTTTAAAACGTCAAATCTACCGCCTGTTCGGATTAGCGATCAGCACACAAGGAGAAAGGCAAGAAACTCGGGCTGGTTCATTTTTGGATGATCCATTCAACAATTAGATTTATAGTTTTAAATTAAATTGTACATACATAATAAACCTAAATACTTAATACTATCTTAAAACATTTGTTATTACCTACCTACCTATTTGGCAGTTTGTTAACATTGAGAAATCACCATTTTGCTGTCAGCTGGTATAGCAACATCGGGCCACGCGTTCTTATCGTCGATATAATCCCTTATTTTGTAGTAGGCACTTTTAATTAAATTATTCTTTATATACAATTTGAATTTACGAGCAGAGAGTTTGGCGGCGCTTTGAGGAAGCTTATTACAGGTCACACAGTTTTCTAAGAATGAATTGTTTACTTTTCCTAAGCGATACCTAGGTATATAAAGTTTATTTTTATTTCTAGTATTAACACTGTGTACATCACTTCTTTTACTAAACTCATCAATGTTTCTGTAAGCTTGCATTAGATTTTCATATATGTATTGGGAGCTGACTGTAAGAATACCAATCTCTTTAAAACGTTCCCTGAGAGAGTCACGCCTTTTTTGTGAAACGCCTTGGTCGACGTTTACGACATCCATGGGCTGGATGAGGGGCAGACTTTTAAACCACGACCACTACAACAACGAATTTGAGAGCACTTTTAACAGATTTTAATCTTTTCATGTTAAGATTGAGGGGTGGTTGGGGTGATTTTTATGCTCTTACTGTATTCTGTAAACCCACTGTGACGTACCTACGGTCGGTGTTTTGCTCTCATTCTGGCTTAGCAAGGAATGAGACTTAGTAACAACACAGAGCCTTAAATATTCAAGTAAATAAAGAGAGATAAAGAAAGTAAGGTGTAATAATACACACTTTTATCGTAGTGCTGATAGCTTTTTTTTTTGCTTTAATTTTAGTAGCTATTCAAACCAGATATCATAAGATCTCAGTTTGGGGCTAACTACTAGTTTCATAAATTATCAAGGGAACAAATTTGTATTATTGTATTATTTATTGCACTGAATAAATTCCAAAACCGATTGGAACGATTTAACCGAGAAAAATGTTCTTTAATCATCAGAATGCCATACAAGCACTCAGTAACATTGTAAATTTTGTTTTCTCAGATTATCTTAAATTGGTACGAAAACTAACATTTGCATTAGAAAAACCTAAAAGTGATTTCTGAACTTTAACTGTGAATTAGTGTAGATAGGTACGTGTTAGGTTAACACTAAGAAACGATATGTGACATTTTTGTTTTATTGTTTTAAAAACTTGTTTTATAAATTTTGAGTGCGTGATGCATGAGGTAATGCTTATTAGGAAAATCTTACGTTGAAAAACCCAGTGCATAGGACCGAGGTGACCAAAGTTGTAAGTCAAATACAAGTCACAAGTGGCGGGTTAACAAACAAAAGAACTATCGCTTTTTTATTTTTATTGTACGGGGATGTGCTTGGTCTTCATCTCATCTGATTTTTCAAGTTATGATAAGGCCGAAGATGAAAGCGCACTTAATCCGGAATTCACAGCAAACTGAGAAACTGGCTATTTTACCTCTAAAATTCGAGAACACTATATAATAAAAAAAGCTCGTTTTCTATAAGAACTATTACGCCGTTTGATGAGTACGCTGCCATAACGCCAGCTCGGAATGTAATCAATAACTCCGTTCCTATATGGGCAATCATTATGAAATTTTGCATAGCTCAGGCAGTATTTATGCTCTATTTTTGTGTGTAAATTTCGTTGCTATAGTATAAGCCGTTTTTGAGTACGGTCATGTATACGCTAGCTTGATCGTTATGCTGGCGTACACACTAAAAATGGTAATTATTTCATAAACCAATGAGGCACTATTTATTTTATTTTTGCACTAACTATGCTCTATTTACGCTCTATTTATTAGACATAACAACGAACGTGAATTCGATTATGTGTACGCTACCATAACGGAAAAAACCAAACCAAGCACAATATTGTACTCTACCGGTGGTCGAACCACTAGACCACAGAGGCGGTTCAAAGTGGAAAGTCATGTGACCATCCGTAGGATTTGAACTTGCCTCTCTTGATCGGCAGGCCAACGCTTATCATACCGCGTATCTCACCAATTGTAATCGGATTAGTTTGAAATAAGACAAAAGTAGGTACACTGTATATATTTGATCTTTATGAGTACATACATATCTCTTTTTTTTATTGTACGACGGTTAAACACTTGGCCTTCATCTCACCTGGTTACAAGTTGAGATAAGGCCGAAGGTGGAGGTGCACTTCACCCGGAATCCTCAACAAACTGAGGAACTGGCTATCTTACCTCAATTCAAATTCGTCGGCTATTTTTATCTTTTTTTTATGTATTTTCCCCGATTACTCAAAGACGCCTAGACCGACTTTGAAAAAAAAATGGTTTGAAAAGGTATACTTCACAGGTGGTCCCACTGACTTTAGGTCATCTGATGATGGGATCCTGGAGAAATCAAACTCTTCGAATGCAAACATGAAGTGATTTGGATATTTATAGGGTTGGTATACTACACAAGGTGATCCCATCGTCATCAGGTCAAGATCTGATGATGGGATCCTAGAAAAGTCGAGGGAACTCTTCAAACATTATAGTCACACATGAAGCGATTTGTGTGTATTACCTCAAAAGTAAGGAAAAAACAGACCCCATATCGTATCACGTGCCTGTCCGTCCATCTGTCATCAAAATGATTGAATAAAATATGTCATCCAGGTAAACGAAATTGTATCATATTCGCTATTGATGTCGGGTTTTTTTTTAAAACGTATTATGTTATGTGTTTAAAGAGTTATCTATCTATCTATTTAATTTTAATATGACCGCGGAGGTCGCGGCTTCAGAATCGACCCCTCAATCTCAACCCATGGATATCGTCTATGAGCCCGACCTCGGTTTGAGTTAACTGTCCCCCGGTTACGGTTTATTTGAATTTTGACGTTTTGTATTTTTTACAGTAAGTATTTTTAAAATAAAACGTTTATCTAGAAAATCTGAAATTTATTTAATACTCAGAATAATTCACAAAATATTAGGAAATTATTGATGGTTGAAATTTTATGTAGTTTTTTTTTAAATATTACATGACATTAATTTTACACGGTGCCACCTAGACCCTAACTAAGAAATGCTTGTTTAATACGAGACCTAGATTACGGATATTATAATTAATATCCTTTTTTTGTAAATACATAGGTATCTACTTATATCATATAATAAAACATACAAACACAAAAACATCAATATTCATCATACAAATGTTTGTCCTGGGTCCACAACCCACAACCTACAGCGCAGAAGGCAGAGCTACTACCAACTGAGCTATGAGGTTTGTTAAATTGCAGCTTCTAATCCAATCGCGAGTTTTCAAAAGAGAAATTTGCGGCAATAACCTGAATATATGTATATAACTAGGTAGGTATAATTTTTTATTGTTATTGGAGATCGTTGAGCAAAAAACAGTGGTTAGAAACAATGAGTTGGCGACGTGCATAAACTACAGTACAGTGTATCTATAATATAGAGATGCTAACGCATGTGACGTGTGACTTATCATGATAGTCTTTAGGTACTAGGTACGCATGCGTCCTGAAAGAAGCCTACGATTATGGATTCTTTCACGCTTCAATCTTGTGCGCAGAGGACAAAGTATACCGACTTGTTGATTTCTCCTTGGCTTTTTTTGAAGGTCAAAGGGCTTATTTTCGTAACGGTTGCTAGTTCGTAAAATAAACTTTTAGTCAAAGCACTTGAACGAAATAGTAAGATAAAGAAGGTAATTGATTTGTGCGTAATGATTTAATTGTTTAATTGGCTTTTAATCATTTAATTGTTAAGCTAGGTAGACTTAATCACTATAAAATATAAGAATAATACCTACGTTTATGACGGTACTTTGTTATAACATTTTATGTACGTTCAGTTACTTCCTATAAAAAGTTAACAATATGGCCTTTAGAGAAACCCAGGTACCTATATAAGTATTTACTAAAATCCGATATTACTTTTGTAAGCTGATAATGAGCAACTGAGGATTTTATTGTGAAAATGTTATCTGTAGATAGGTAATCTGTATTACTAACACCTTGTGGATCTATAAGTCTGATTGAAAAAAAAATGCCTTTTAAATGTGCTAAAAAAAGCAAACGGAAACAAAATGTACTACGTATTATGTAATGAAATTAGACTTACATGTAGCTTGACCAAGCTGGCAACGACAATGATTAATGCCACAGCCAGATACATACGAGATGGGTTCGTCTATTTATGATGGTAAAGGAATATCGATGAAAAACCGGAACGCGAAATTTTGTGTACTCACCAATTTGGTACCAGCGGATAAATGAGTCCTTGTTGGAGTGGACTCGATCGATAGACCAGCGCATGCGTTGTGGCTCGGGAGCTATTCTCATTCGATAGATAAAATGTCGCTGGCTAAAGTCGGCTTAAACTCTTTTTGAAGTGATTTTTTTATTATATCGCCCCAATTTTTTTCGACCATCTATCATGCATATCAGCATGTCGCATTACAGCCGTTTTTAAGGTTGTGTTCGATTTTCTGATCAGTGCAGATTCAAATTAAAATGTATGTGATTCATGGTTTTTTGATTTTTTAATAATTGAAGGGCAGGGGGAACTTTTACTAGAAAATAAACATAAACATTGTTATTTACCAGAAAAAACGCAATGTACACGGGTTTTCTATAATAAACTGGTGTATTTTGAGTGCTCTTTATGCAATGGATGAATGTCAAAACTACCAAGGTCTGATGATGGAGTGGAATCAATATAAAAGGTTTTCTTCAGTAAATAACAGTAATACATATTAAGAGCGTTACGCATTTTAAATGATTGTATGTATGATACTCTTCTACGAACCATGAAAACCAGGGTCTTACGATGATGACAGCGGAACTCCTAAATAATGCATGGTATAATAGTCGTGCTTATACATTTTGAAATTGGTATAACGAGGCATTCAACGAAAAATGCTTTTTTAATTTACCCGGCCGTAGCAGTATAATAACAAAGTTGGTGTGAGTATAGTGCTTACTTTGTGGTATATAAATAAATGAATAATAAAATCTCGCCAAACGTGAATCGAACCTGCACTAAGACTTCAAAAAGCCTGCATTTTTTGTTTGGGAATGTGGGTGAAAACCCTTGCTGTGCGTGTCTGCACACCATGTAGGAGCTAATCAGTCAAATTTATCCAGATATCCAACAAATATATACATTTATAATATAATACTTGCACATATTTCAAAAAATCAATACGCGGACGAAGTCGCGAGTAAAAGCTAGTATAATAGGTACGTGATGAAGACCCGTTTGTATTGATAATTATGTATACTAATCGTGATAATTTAAAAAACGCTACCAAATTATTTTTTCAGTAACCAAATATATTATATAATATAATATATTTAATTCTATGTTAAGAATTTAAAATTACTTACCAAATATTGCTCAGCAACATAATACAGATCTTCCCACTGATCCATTATACCAAATAAGAAGGTACTTCGACATTTATTTTAATTTTAATTATTAGTTAGCACGATTCAAAATAAGCAATTATTTGCAATAAAGACATAATTTGCATGATACGAAATTATCGAAGAAGATGAAAATAGCCCCCAAAAGGTTACAACTTCTACGGTTTCTACGCAGAAATTGAACTTTGTTCTTAGATTATGATTTTGCAATTATGTTGAAAAATTTCGAAATCTCCAAGAAAAAAAAATTAAATTTCTAAGAAAGTCACGTTGTCGAAAACGCGAGGCGTTTTCGACAACGTGACTTTCCTGTCGAAATTAATTACATTACTTTTGAAATGGGTACGATTCATAACATGAGGGTTTTATGGCTTCAAATATTGCTACATTTCAACATTCAAAGCCTTAAAACTTTTGAGTTGTTTGGTTTTAAATGTAGAAGCAGTATAGAGCGTTTAGAAATTCCCATCTTTAGTTGACGTGTTCACAGTTGGATGGAATTGCATCTAACATTCTTCGTCGTTGTGTTGACTTTCTTTGATGGGAGAATGGTGCGAGTTAGTGGAATTTCGGTGTATGGATCGATAAGTAGTTAGTGCTTGTAGCTCGAGAGCAAAAACAGCAGGTGGCAGTCGTGTTCTGCGACTTGTCAAAAGCCTTTGATGTGGCAGATCACGGCGTCTATGCTATAAAGCTGAAGCACTATGGAATTTGTGGCCACCCGCTGAGACTGCTGATCGACTCAGTCAGGAAGGTCACAAATTGTTGCGGGAGATGGAGGTCGCGTGAAATCGAAAGCCATGTTGACGTCGATTGGGGTAGCACAGGGCTCATCTCTATCCAATATCATTTTCTTACTCCTATTAAATGACTTACCAGAATGCATCTCCGAAGCCTACATACGTATGTATGCTGACAACGTGGCGGCGGTTGTTAGTGCACCTAATGTTGACCTCTTAGAGGTCAAGCTTAATGAAGTTACTCAAAAGCTGCAGAGGTGGTTCCACCAAAATGGATTAGTGTTAAATGTCAGCAAAACACACTTCATGCATTTTAATCTCGCAGGTCACTCGTATAGAAATCTGGCGGTGAGTCTTGGAGTGGAAAACATAGACCACGATAAGATGACTCCATTCCTGGTTTTCACGATGGACAAGGGCCTCACCTATGTGAGGGTCTTGTCCATCATATGTGTACACATAGGTGTACCATATAAATCTACTGTCCGATAAGATCGGCCGGGCGTGCTTTGCTCTGTGGCACTTGTCTGCAACGTTGGAGAGAGATATAGGTCGTAGCTGCTACTTTGCATCGGTTCACTCTCTGCTGCTGTATGGAGTGAAGTTATAGGGGTGCGCTTCGTCGATTGGAAGCGGGATTTCAGGCTGCAGAAGACAGCTGTCCGTGCAATAGTGAAAGCTCCGTCCTCCACCTCAGATCGTCCTATTTTTAGCGCGTTACGGATTATGATCCTCCCTGGACTCATTATTTCTCAATCAGCGATGTACACAAGGCAGCACATTGATAACTTCGCTAGGCTTGGTGAAGGTCACAGATACCCCACATAAATGCAAAGACTGAGCGCAGTTCCACATCATCTTACAAGGACACCAAAACTATTTTTGTTGTAAAAGTGTAACAATTTGATTATGTAACTTATGTTTTATGACCTGTATTATTTTGTTACTGATAAATTACTATGACTATGCAGTGTCGTGCATGCTATGTTCTGTGTAAATGTGACCTACGCGGTAAGGCGTTGTTATAGGCAAGATATGCACTTAACATCAGGTGGTCTACTGCTTGTTCCGTCTCCTTGTAAGTAGTATGATAAAAAGGGAAGCGGTCACGCGGCAGATTTCCAAACAGATGATCTGTCCAGCAAGATATATATAATATACAGGTGAGTTAAACAGGGTGAGAAAACCGTGAGAGTTATCGAAAAGTCATAATAGGAGTTACGTGCTCGATTTAAATAAATTAATTTTTATTTAAATAAATAAGAAAAATTCTGCATTAAAGAAAATATTTTTTTTATAGATTTCTGGAACATTGAGTTTTTGAAAAAAAAAAATGCATTTAAAAAGTCTATAAAGACTACATTTATAGACTTTTTAAAATCGGAATGTCTTCAAAAAGCTTGGAATCGCCGAATGCGAAGATACAACTTTACCGTGGATGCATAAAATCTCCGACCGATTTTTGCACAATCATTGATTCGCAAAATGCTCTGATTGACCAGATATTTCGCGTTAATCTCACACAATACTTGAATCATGAGTGGCTGGCAGAGACAGCAATTTTGGCAGCATAAAATGTGGACGTCAACAATTTGAATTTCAAGATACCAACAACAGTTGTTGCATGGGGACTTGGTGTCACAAAAATCTATAATTAAATTTTAATTTAATCTTATATGCGATAGCAACGAAGCTGTAAATTATCCAGCAGAGTTTTAGAACTCATCGGATTTGCCAGGCATGCCACCGCATCATATACAACTGAAGGTTGGATCTCCGGTTAATTTGATTCGTAATTAAATCCCACTACGGCTGTGCAATGCCAAGCGATTAGTCATTAAATAATTTATGAAAAACGTTATCGAAGCATTTCGAATGGCAAGTTCCGAGAAGATGTGTCAATTGAATTGGAACGGGTTCAATTTCCACAGACTTAAAATCAGCTTAACAATCAATTTGCAATTATTTTCAGACTGCTGTTTGTTGCTTAGATTTGGGTGTTTTTCACACGGACAATTACAATATGTGCAATACGTGGCATGTCCTCGCGTGTAAACCATCCAGTTTATTTTGTGTTGAAAGATGGACTCACTAAAAATATCATACACTCCATTTCACTAAGAGACTGATGTTTATTGTCATAATTTGTGATAGGGATGTAATTTGAAATTCATTAGTTAAGACAATAAAAGTACAATCAATTAAAAAAATGAATGTTTGGTTATAGGCCGTCGTCGTTCACAGCGCTCCAGTTCTCTTTCAGTCATATACCACATCCCTACACACTTACAATAAGTTAGTTATTTTTTATTTGACTACCAAAATATTTAATAGAAATAATTTATATGGCAAACAACGTTTGCCGGGTCAGCTAGTTACTCATAAATTTCAAAATTATAATAATGTTGGTTCGATGTCATGGATCAAATTTCTGGATTCTCCAGTTTTGCACAACGGCGACTGCATTGTGCAAAACTGGAGAATAAGATAAGAAAATTTTTACACATAATTATTTTTTAATAAAAGATATTTTTTTTATAATTATTTTCTATCTGCGGTACGTGTACGACAATACGGTGGGTACGACAATGTTCAAAATGTTCAGCCATTAGGGTGTCCGTGCCTTGTCAGCCGCGTAACCACAAAATAAGAACGTATTTTAATCCGGTGACGACTCAAATTAAGCTTAACACGAACAGAAAATACAGCTAAATAGGATTTAAGCGCTTAGCTTACGCATAGTCTGAACCTACAACCTTTAGTAAATGCATCGAGATAAATTTTTGAAAATTCAAAATATTATCCAACTTCGCCCCTGAAAATTGTATTTTTATTTTTTGTATGACGGGAAAGCGCTTGGCTTTTATCTCACCTGCTTTCAAATTGAGATAAGGCCGTAGGTGGTGCGCCTCAAATCTCGCCTCAATCGCCGATTCACAGCAATTTTTAAGAATTGTTGTTATGGCAACAGACATAAGTCAGATGATGGTAGCTAGCCAATCACAATATGGCCTATATCCAGAGGTCCTATTATTCTATGTTTCCCTAAGGGTCCATGTAAAATATTTATAGAATTTAAACATTCTTACATTAACTCCCAATAGGTCTATGAGATTTAACTAATGTACAGTCAGTATGAACATCACAAGTAGTTTTTTGTATTGTCATTGTGAACGCCATCTATAACTACAACTACTGATTAGTAATCAGTATAATTCTCCTCTTGCAGCTCCAGTCAGTATTGTAAATCATTGCTGTGAAACAATTCGCAAAAATCCTCTGAGGATAACCTGACCTACCCTGAACGGAGGACATATCCACAGAGAACATGGCATGAGCAGCACTGTATTGCACCCGTCAACTTGAGGCATAAAGATATTAAGCCTCATGTGCCTATTATATTTGACTGGATAACCAAACAGGAACGCAGCAATGCTGCTTGGCGGCAGAAATAGGATAGTATTGTAGCACTTCCCTGGACGAGCCCTTTTACAAGAAGCTTTACTACTCTACTTCACTCGCGACACATCAATTTCTACACGGGTGAAGCCGCGGGACACAGCTATAGAATTTATTAGTTGTCTATAAAATTCCTTGGCCGAGTCGAATTCATGGCGTTGCTTATTTTTTGCGCCATCTATGGTTCTCTGCCTGAACTTTTTTGAACTGTAATGTTGCACTACAATCCGAGAAACAGATGTTGTACGATTTTAACATAATGTAGGACTAACTACAGAGATGGCACTAGGTGTGCAAATTTCACAGGAATAAAATCTCATACGTCTCACTTAATTTATATAGCTTTTACGATATAAAATTAGAAATGTAATGAAAGTAAGCATGTATCGTGAACTAAACACAAAAAAAACACGTTTCTACATCGTTTTAATTTTAAATTTAAAATCAATTCGGAAATACACACTATGATAACTTCAACTGTCTACCTATTGCGGTTCATAAACTAAAGCCCGCTGACAGACAGACAGACGACGGACGGACGGAATAAATCCCTTTGGTACCCATTGGGTACGGAACCCTAAAAAAAAAAAAAAAAAAAGCCGACCGTACCCACGGCCCAAGTGGTCTTGTAACTTAGCATAGGTCACGTCATGTACAAATAACGCTGGCAGTCAAGCATGTTTTTGATTCTGTTTAGTGATATTCTATCTATTACTAATATCAAGTGCTTACTAACTCACTGACATAATATAACGCACAGCCTAAACGGCTAATCGTAGAGACTTGAAATTTCGAGGATATGTTTGTCTCGACGCAAAAATGAGTGCTGAGAAGGGGATTTTGAAAATTCGTACCCTAAGAGGAGCAAAAAAGGGGCCAAAGTTTTAATTAAAAGTATTATTTATCTCTGAAACCGCGCGTGATAGAAGCTCAAAATAATCAACATAGATTCCTCATATGAAATATAAGATCGTAATTCATTTTTTTTTCATAATTCAAGCCCTGCTCTTCAATTTTGAAAATAACAAAAAAACATTGTTATGTAACCGAAAAAACGCGATGTACACGTTGGTTTCATTACATACTGGTGTATTTTGAGTGCTCTTTATGCAATGGACGAATGTCAAAACTACCAAGGTCTGATGATAGAATGGAATCAAATTAAAGGGGATTTTTCAGTAAATAACATTAATACATATTTAGAGCGTTGCGCGTTTCAAATGATTGTTTGTGTGATACTCTTCTACGAACCATGCAAATCAGGGTTAAAACTAAATAAACGAGGCATATAACGACAAATGGCTGTAGGCCATTGTGACCAGGCCGTAGGCGGCGTAGCAGTCGCGGCTTAAGAATCGACCCACTCATTTGAGGAAATGGCAGCTTCCTGCTGTATGTTACATAACACCTTTACTGTGATCACCAACCCGCCTGCCAAGCGTGGTGATTATAGCAAAACCCTCCCGCTTTTGGAGGAGGCTCTGTCCAATATCCAATTAACCACTACATAAATGGGCTGTTGACGTGACTGTATTTACGTTCCTTGACTACTTTATACACAGTAATTCTTTATAAAACCGGTCAAGTGCGAGTCGGAATCGCGCACGAAGGGTTCCGTACCATCTATATATATAATTCAAAGTCCTGACTGAGAGATATATTGATATATCAACGCACAGCCTAAACCGCTGGTCCTAGATAGATGAAATTTGGAGGGTGTATTCTTTGTCATGTGTTGGTATCCGCTAAGAAAGGATTTTACAAAATTCTACCCCTAAGGGGGTGAAATAAGGGCTCAAAGTTTGGAGTGAAATGTTGCATATCTCCCCGTAAATGATAGACGTTTGAAAATTCGTATGTAGATTGCCCATATAAAATAAGCAATGGTACATTTTAGGGTTTTTAGAATGTTCAAAATTAAAGGCCTGCCCTTTTATTTTAGATTCTTTGATTTTAATTTTAGGGTCAAATATTTAACGAAATAACCTTCAAAGTGCTACAGCTTTTGAACTGTAACAAGTAGCAGATTAAAATTTTCGGAGAATATGTATTATCACACCGAATAACCCGAAAAATAATAAAAATATTACTAAAAGGGAGTTCTCAAACAAGAAATGTTTTTATAAATTCGTATTTTGGCTCTGTCGTAAAAATGATAAAATATATTTTCTATTCTATTTTCTGACTTAGTGTGAATATAGCGCTTACCTTAAAGGTTTATCAATCATTTATGAAAACTGGCAAAGCGTGAGTTGGAGCCGCACTGTCGCTTCAGAACGAACTGCATAATACCCTGTATTTTTTTGCCTAGAAATGTGGGTCGAAACCGTCGGTGTGCGTTACAGTAGCGGGAAAAGGATAAAGCGGGCTAAATGACGTAGCGGGAAATAGATGCAGCAGAAAAAGGAAGGCAAAGGCTTAACTGACTGATTCAACTAGATGCAATTTCAAATATCACAGTTTTTCAAAATCATCCCCCACGCGTTCAAAGTCAAAACTGATTGACTGACTGTCTGATATATCAACGCACAGCCTAAACCGCTGGTTGTACGACTTTAAACTCAGAGAATATGTTTGTCCTGGTATGTCTTTGTGTGGTATACGTTAATATTTTTTACGAATTTTCAAAAATAATGAGTATGGGTCAATATTAATGGAAAACCCCTTTATAGAGCTATATTTTTTTTAACTAATACAAGAAGGTTAGAATTTTCAGACCTGACAAATATCAAACAAGAAATTAAAAATAAAAGGGGGTTCCCACACAAGAAATGATTTTATAAATTGTTATTTTCTACCTAAATCAAACTTGGTGTAAATATAGTGCATAATTTGAGGTGAATAAATAATAAAAACTGGCCAAGCGTCAGTTGGACCCGCGTTACCACTTCATAAAACCTAAATTATTTGCCTAGAAATATGGGTTGGAACCCTCGGTGTGTGTGACAGAACCGCACTTGACTGGTCTGACAATTTAGGCATAGATTTCGAAATCTCAGACTATATCTCCTTGCGCCAATGTTAAAAACCATTACGCGGACGAAGTCGCGGGCATAAGCTAGTCTAATATATTTCTCAATGTATGTATGCACGAAACCGCAAGCGAAAAAATGTGTTCAAAAAAAAAACGATAGGCCTAGTACTTTCATGTGTGAGTTTTCTTTACACACATCCACTCCACTTTGTTCCAGTGTTCTTTTACGCGTATTGTAGAAGTTTGTGAGAAGAAGAGGAAATGTTTGTGACACACAACTCCTGCGCACAAACCAAGCCCAGAACTTCGTCGTCTTTTTAGGTCCTTATTTATATAATTTAGTATACACAAACCTGTCCATTTACCATAAAACTAGAGACAGCTGTAAGTACACTGTCATACAGTGGCTTAAAACCCTCACATAGGAAGAGACAGAACACTTACTTACACCTAACCTTAATTAGATACAATAAATTTAATATTTCCTGTATATGTTTATTGTTGTCCACATATATAGGCAGTTCCTGTGAATTAGTTATTTCCTGTACATTATTTTTTATTTTATTAAGGTATGCAATAATTTGTAGTACATACCTCTGTGAGAGAAAATCAACTGTCTTTATTACATATTATTATTGTACCTAATCTATTAAAGCCTCCAGTTCACCAGTCCAGGTGAATCCAACGGGTGTGGGATGACTGTGTGATGAGTATTTGCACACTCTGATTGCGTTGTTGGTTCAACGTCGACGAACTTGGTTACTGGGTTTGGCTATCCGGAATGTACCTCTAATCCTGATAGATTACCTGATCAGGTACCTACTGTACCAGCTAAGGCTTACGCCTTCCGTTCACAGTGAAATTCAGATTCTAGACGTATACAAATACTCCAAGAACCATCATCCGCGTCACTTACATTCTGTTGTCGCGTCACTAATGAACAGAGCGCATGACCTCTGTGACCCTGAACATCTGGTTCTAGTAGACAATGGTTATGTAGATGGACGTAAACCAAAACTTAAACGCGCAGGTAAGAACGACATGGAGGTATGCAGACAGCCTACGTACTTACCTTACGTGAACGGTGACGGACAAAATCGGAAATATTCTTAAAAGATATTCCATTAAGTCAATTTTCACTCTTCTAACGAAAGTGGCCAGGATGTTGCGAACGCCCAAGGACGTTATACCATTTCAATAACCTGGCGTGTACAAGATAGACTGCAGTTGCGGCCGCTTATACATTGGACAAAAAACAAACGCACTATAGCCGAACGCGTGTAAGAAAACATTGCAGCTGTCAAGAACCGCCAGGTGAATAAGTCTGCAATAGTGAACTCAGGGCAAAATCATTGGATTGAACTGCACAAACCCAAGATTCTGTCCAATGAACTTATTAACATAGGAGAATGGTTCGTGAGGCGATTGAGATTAGAAAGTACCCAAATTTCAATCGCGAAGACGGCTATAGACTCTCAGCTTCTAGGAACCCGATCATAAATAGGTGTTTTCGCCGTGACGATACATCGCAGTGCGAGGATGTAGTGAGTGTTGTGTGTCGCAGTGTGAACACTGACTCATCTGTTTCTGATAAACAAGTGAGGGTAGTTGGAGAATCTACCTCACAACGACGACGACTGTAGCAGCGAGTACTTCAGTCTACCCGTGATCACGGCCGTTGTAACACGGTTGAAACGGTCGGGAATATAAAAAGGTACGCGATGAAGACCCGTTTTTGTTATAAATTATATATACAAATAAATAAAACTGAAATTAATGTTTGAAATGTCAAAATAACAACTTTTTACTTAATGAATTATGAAAGTTATACGGTACATACACAAAGCAAAATTACTTACTATTTTAGTGTTTGTATGTCTGATTCTTGAAATCCACTGTACATACAATTTTGTTGAGTAGTATAGATTTGCATAAGAAATTATTTTGGGAAAATCCAACGAGAACAAAGTCCTGGCTGTTCGATAGTTCGCAATATAATCCTGATAGATTATCGGATAAGGATAAAGTAATTCACAAATATTCGAAAAGCATTATCGGAAATATCGGAAACTCCCGATGGAGTTCCGGAAACGCTATCTTGAAAATCCAAAACCAAAAATGTTGACATTAGTATTTTACTTTCACAGAAGATTTTCAGAAATGGTCAAAGTCAAAGTCAAAGTCAAAATTTCTTTATTTATTAAGATTTTTTAGGATCATTCTGAAACGTCAAATCTACCGCCTGTTCGGAATCGAAATGGTCCAAACCATTATTATAAATAGTGTTGAAATCTATCGAAATCTAAGGGGTGATTTCACCGTTTGCTGTCAAAACCGTAAAACTAAGTTCAGCCTAATCGAGTTCAAATGTTTATTTTAAATCGATTTACTTTAAATCGATTTCACATCCTACAAAAAGTGATGTTTCCGATTCGAAAACTTTCCGTGGTATTGTACACAGGTATTGAACCGGCTAATGCTCTTAACCGTTGACAGTGAATTTCATTGTTTCATGTTATGAAACAAGCCTCATTGCTCAGTTGCTAGTAACTCTGCCTTCTGCGTTGTAGGTTGTGGGCTTGAATCCCATCCAGGACAAACACAATTTGGGTGTTGTATTATATGACAAGTATGTATTTACAAAAAAAAAGTATTTCAGAATTCTATCCGTAATTTTGTACCTATGTTACAAGCTTAAGCTTAGTTTGGGGCTAGATGGCGTTGTGTGAAATTAATGTCCTGTTATATTTATTTATTCGTAACTAGCTCAAAAAATTGTAGATCAGGGTTTTATTTTGGAAAAAGTATCTATACGTTTTTTGATACATGAAATGGGCAAGCCCTGACCTCAAAACTTGCAAAGGCACGGATGAGGTTAACGATGGAGCGGGATTACGATTACTGGCTGTCCTGAGCACCAACGGAAAACCATGAACTGCTTTGTCTGGACTTCAGCAGGATCGCCAGACGACCCTTTACAGGTCCTACCACCAGTGATTTGATCATTCAGCCTTTAGCGCGAGCAAAAACCAGCTATTTCATTGCCCAAGGGGATTTCGATTTCGCTCACTTATCCACGTCTTTTCTTTAGCTGGAAAACCCCCTTATCCCGACTGCCTCAGAAGGTTGAATTTTGTACATTTTAGTGTTCCGGCATTATAGAGGTATGAAATCTCAGACTGTTGAGGATTCCAGTTGAAGTACGCTTACATTTTCGGCCTGATCATTACTTGAAACCAAGTGAGAAGAAGGCCAAGCGCTTTCCAGTCATAAAAAAGGTTACTTTATTAGTTAAGAATGACGAAATCGACCAACTACCGAATAAAAACTGAGAAATATGACACAAAAATTTACACCCGTAGCTCAGTTGGTTAGAGCGTTTTCGGCTTTAGGAAAAGACGCGGGTTCGAGTCCCGTCGTGAGTTGTGAATGTTTGTGTCATATTAACATTTGTAAATACCGAATAAAAGTCAAAATAACTACGTACCTATTTTAATTGTTGTTTAAGTATTTTGACGGTATTTCAGAACATGCTCTCAGCACATAGTTTTAAAAGTTTTAAGGACGTTCTGTCAGAGTATAACGAGTGATTTTGGTCCTTGTTTCACAGAAAAGGCCTTCAATGGCCATCATTATAAACTAGAAAGTACAATAACGTAAAAACTTGCACAATATCGGATTCCCAGTTTCGGTTATCGTCCTGAGATCAAAGAGTTCGGATAAACTTCGCCAGTAAAAGGGAATACGATTAGCATTTTATTTATTTTGAATTCGTTTTACGGTCCCTCCACACACAAAGGCAGGAAATAGCAAATACATATACAATATCTTCTATATAATATAACAAGTGTTTAAAACTACAGAAACAGTATAGAAAAGTCTTGTTTGTAAAAAAATTGCCTATTTTTTTTAATTATCTATGTACCTATATCATTATGTGTCGGGTACGTTTCAGGAAACGTAAAAAAAAACTGTGTTCCTATACCGCACGATTTCTGGTTATGATTTCATGTCTCCACTGCTTTGTTTAATGGAACCAAGAGGATTTTCAAGTAGGTACAATTAGTTAGAAGTTTCAAGTATCTTCACTGCTTGTCGAGAATGGTTAGTTGATTTTAAAGTAATTAGTTAAAGTATGTGCATACTTTTGTCTACTTAGTAAAAAGGTACCAATTTCAGACGTGGTAGGTCTGTATCGATCAAAAAAATATAAAATGGAACCAATTTCAGACAAACAAATCAATAAAAAAAAAATCGCAAATTCTACATAGATAAGATCATCACGGAGCATGCATGTCACTCTAGAAACGCCTTTATTTCACCGGCCAGCTTTACGACTAAATTTTATGCTCAAACCGGAATATAAATCGTGTTTTACAAATTGCTAAAAAATTAAATTGGGCACCACCGGAATTTGTCCCAGCAAATAAATCGGGCCCTTACAATTTTCAAATAGATATTGGTTCCCAAACATAAACAAATACTTAAAATACCAGATATGAACATCCATGTTGGTTCACCATTTTGTTTTAAACTTCAAAGGGAAAACAAACAGGAAACCGTTAACGCGCAGAGACGAGGGGAAGCAGTACGAATATATAGCAATTTATTATTCTCTAATCAATTAAACTAATCCCTTAGAGGATCTGTTTCCATAATTTTTTCCACTCTATTCAATCGATGGATTTATTTATACTTTTGTCAACACTATACCTTATCATTATTGTTGTGTTGCGAAAACATTCGGTTCGCATTTCCAGTCGCCGTTTGTAACAAGTACCTAGTTCATTATGCCACTTGGCAATTTTCAAAAAAACCAGACAATAGCAAAATAAACCGGAAAATGGAAACCTCTGCTTAATATCCACGTGCCATGTGTGAACAAGGCATGGCAAACATTGCCGCTTTAGATAGGAGGCACTGAAATTCAGAGCAGTTGATGGGCTATGTTTTAATACTATTTCAAGAAGCATGGAAGCTTTTGAGATTAATTACTAATATGAAGTGAAAAAGCTCATTATTTCTTACCTAGGGCCAACTATAAATGTACCTAATACCAGCTAATCAGCGGTCACGTGACATCTAACTGACTTTGAACGAAAACCGTCTATGAGCGATAATTTGATATTTATATCCACGTTATACCAGTGAAAATGTAACTTCAAACCATTTAGTTAACGCTGCAAAAATAGAGCTTATTTCGAATCGTTTTGGGAGTATCAAGAAAAAAAAATTTTTTTTAAACTTCTTTTTTTTTTCTTATTCGGTATCACTCTTGGCAGAATTGTGGTCATCATACAGGATTTTCGGATTAGTGGCACGCTTAACTACTCCGCCATTCTTCTCTCACTGCTAGGTACTTGTTTAGGGACTGGTTTAATACTCTCTTCTTGAAGTCATAACAGGTTCCTTTTAATGTAATCCTGTCATAACAGGTTCCTTTTAGACAAACGAAGATCTCTAATTGATTCAGGCATTATTTTGCGGAAATCCATATATCAAAATAAAATCTGAAAACAGAAAAAATATTTAATAAATTCACTTGCAGCGCAGAGCTCGGAGCGACGACACGTCCACAGAGGGCTAGTCAGTGAGCAGCAAGACTATACCTGAGGATGCCTCGAGTAGAGGCGAAACACGTGTCGATTTGATTTTTTCAGAGAGATTTAGCGGATTTGTTACTAAATATTTTTTCTGTTTTCAGATTTTATTTTGAAACGAAGATCTAAAGCCACATCTTTAATTATTTTCAAGTGAGCTGCCCTAGCTGGTACTGAAGCACTATTTCTCTCTGTGGCTATCATCAATAAAAAAACCATCTTGAACAGAAATCTCACACAGTATGTGTAGCTGGCGGCTATCGAAACTAATCCCCTATAGGATCTCATTACAAGTCAACTCACAAATACATTAGAAGGGATCACGGCTTCGAGTGGGTACACTCGACGAACGCGACCCTTCGTATCCATTGACTTATATAGGTACTCCATCAAAAGTAACCACAGGAGTCAAGACATAAGCCTTACGCTATTGATGAATCTTATATGAAATGTGGATGAGCCCTTAAAAATATAGAAGATATTTTATTCATTTTTAGGGTCCCGTAACCAAAGAGTGACAACGGGATCCTTTTATCAACTAAGCCTTTGATGTACGTCTGTTCATCTGTCTGTCGGTCTGTCAACGGGCTGTATCTCATGAACCGTAATAGTTAGACATTAAAATTTTTCACACAGTATGTATCTAACCAAACTATTTCTATTGCCGCTATAAAAAAAATAAAAAATTGAAAACCAAATTAATTGACTACATTTAAATCGATTTATGTATATTTAAGCTCTATCGTTAAAGCAGTAATGACTAATAGTTGAAACTTGGTGTAATAAAACTCCTCGATGTGTATAAAACATACTAAAAATCAGCCAAGCTTGAGTCGGACCCACACGAGTATACTAGAAAAAAATTCTATGTGTGTGAACATTTGGTGTGCGTGTACGACTCACACTTGACTGGTTTATTATATTTGATGTGTGTTATTAATCTTGCCAATAAATTATTCTGAATCCAGTGTAGCGATTTTCAAACACACGGAAAGTTTTCGGATCGGAAACATCACTTATTGTCGGATTCGACATAGAATCCGATAGATTTCAACGCTATTCTAAAACCATTTATGAAATTCTTTTGTAGGAAGCATCGAATTCTAATGTCAAAATATTTAGATTTCGGAGTTCAGAATAGCGTTTTCGGAATCTCCATCGGAAGCTTCCGAATTCGATCCGATAAGGCTTTCCGAATGTTTGAAAATAGCTTACAGAAGTCAAATAAGTCATGTTTAAGAGCGGCGTTTCTACCGAAAACATAATTCATAATTCATTTATTGTTCGTGAACCTAGGTTTACAAATGTCTTAAAGCTTGTTCTATCTGCTAGGTCCTGTTAATTAGCATACAAACATTACAATTTTTACACATTTTACATGATATATCTCTAATTTTAAATGAATTACATGTCAAAAAATAATAATATATATAATATAATTTTAAGAAATATGTCAAATAAAAATTACAGTAACTTCTAGAAATGGTCGTTATGAAACTCATTTAGTGTATAATACGCCTTTTTTTCTAAAATATCAATTAATCGACACCTGAATTGATTCGTCGACAGTGTACGAACATATTTGGGGATTTTGTTGTATATAGTTGGAGCCATGCAAAACACACTCTTGCGAAATAGCTGTGTTTTACAGGTAACATGACGAAGATTACCTTCCGAGCAACTACCAACAGCAAACCATTCAAATTGTTCTTTATTATTCATAACATACATAGCTGTAGCATCTTTGGTCTCTTTAATATTTTTTATGAGATTCATCATCACCAGTTTCCTCCCAATATCAAACTCTACCAATTGATAGGTATTGATGAGATCTACATTTCGTTTGACAGCTGTCAATATTATTTTTATAATTAAAGATGGCGGTATCTTTTGCTACTGCTTTACGACCACATTGACACCTGTATTACTATAATCACAGATAATAAAATGCTATCGTACTATAAGGGACACTGGATGAGGGCGAAACAGCAACATTAAACTGTTTGTATGTTAGTATAGGTAGGTACCTACTTTATCCAATTTAAAATGAATAGTTATTGGACATGGCTTACATAATTGATATTATTCATATTTTTAACTAAGCCGCCTAGGTCCACAAGGTAGTAACACTTAGGATTAGAGGCTAGTACTGAAAAAACTAATGGAGGTTCTTTTTTTTTGTCAGGTTGAATCATTTCAAAGTGCTGCGGATGTCTAACGTGCTTTGTGCAAGCATCGGTAAGCAACATGTTTGCCACACCTGCAGAAGCACATTTACATACGTTTTGCTTTTACGCGAATGCAAAACTGTCAACGAAATTCCACTGACAGACGTTACTAAATATTTGATATGTTCAACTTTCAACTTCATAGTTGCTCTTTAAAAACACGTGTTGAAATCAAAGTAATCCTTTTATACGTAAATAAATAAATAAATATTACAAAACGTTAATTTCACACAGCGCCATCTAGCCCCAAACTAAGCATAGCTTGTAATATGGGAACTAGATTACGGATATAATACCTGAATACTTTTGTAAATACCTACGTACTAAATGATACCACACCCAAACACAGAACAAACATTTACATTCATCACACAAATGTTTGTCCTGGGTGGGAATCGAACCCACAACCTACAGTGCAGAAGGCAGAGCTACTACCAACTGAGCTATGAGGCCTGTTAATATACGGCGCCGCAGCGAGAACTGTTGAATCACTTGCCTAAAAGCCGTTGTCCTAACATAGCATGTGTAATTTGTGTTGCAGATATGCCCGGGATAAAAATAGAAATATGGAAAAAAAAACAGAACATAAAATGTTGTATAACATTTATTAAAATTATTTATATTTGTCATTCAATACTACACCTACACTGACCTCTCGCAGTTACACTTTCGCCAATTGAAATGAAATGAAATTAAATTAAATAAAATGAAACTCTAATGTAAATCTCATGAATGTCCACGCAAGCCTCGAGATCCAGGGCAAATGGGCAAAAATTTAAAAACCTCTGGGGTTTTACCAAATTCATTTTTTTTATTGTACGACGGGAAAGCGCTTGGCCTTCATCTCACCTGGTTACAAGTTGAGATAAGGCCGAAGGTGGAGGCGCACTTCACCCGGAATCCTCAACAAACTTAGGTAGAACCTGGCTATCCTACCTCTTAATACCGGAACAAAACAATTTTTAACCGCCTCTGTGGTCTAGTGGTTCAACCCACCGATTTCAGATCCACAGGTCCCGGGTTCGATCCCCAGGGGAGCAATATTGTTGCTTGGCTTGGGTGGTGGTAGGATTTTGTTTAAGTCCGCCTGGCTAGCTACCACCATCTTACCTAATTCTGTCGCTATAATAACAATTCTAAAAAAAATTTTGTGTTCCGGCATATAGAGGTAAGATGGCCAGTTCCTCAGTTTGTTGAGGATTCCGGGTGAAGTGCGCCTCCACCTTCAGCCTTGTCTCAACTGGTGACCAGGTGAGGTGAAGGTCAAGTGCTTCCACGTCGTACAATAAAAAAAAAAAAAATTACTTGTTATGGCGACAGAATTAGGTAAAATGGTGGTAGCTAGCCAGGCGGAAAACAAAGTCCTACTACTAACCAAACCAAGCACAATATATTGTACTCCACATGGGGATCGAACCCAGGACCCCTGGATCTGAAATCGGTGGGTTGAACCATAAGAACACAGAGGCGGATGATAATTATATATTTCACCCTTTAATTTGAAATCGAAAGAGCATCCTGGTAAGACCCTCCACGCGTAATAAACTCAGTGTACATAGAGCTCATATTACGTTGGTTAATGTTAAAGTTTGTTTATTTTATAACCTTTAATAGTGACATAACTACAATTGGACATATGGATGTCCGATTTTTTGTAGGTATGTTCTTAAAACTGTAGAACTTTTCTTTGTTCTATTGTTTTCGTAGCACAAGGAGTTTTATCGATAATTTAACACACTTTTTTTGGGTTACATTATAAAAGTTTTCCGGATCCTTAGGAAGAAGATAATTTAAACAGACAAACAAGCTAGCCCAGATATCTGAGAACTGTTTCATGCATACGTCGCAGAAAATCGTGACATTGCCCCTCGGAAAAAGCTAAAATGAACTTCGTAACTCAATTTACATTTGAAATGGAAATAAAAAAATTGACAATTGCGAGGGCGAAGGAAATTGAGGACGGACGACAACCAAATGTATATTATGACGACGCGACGGTACAATTTATTTTTGATTGCTTCTCCTTGATGAGGAAAAGGTACTCTAAGGCACGAAACTAAAGTGAATGCTAAACTTTTTAGGCAATTAGTTCGTATATGGTCTAGAGAAAAAACAAGTATTTGACGGGGAAGAGCTTGGCCTTTATCTCACCTGGTTTCAAGTTATGATGAGGCCGAAGGTGGAAACGCACTTAAACACACTGAGGAACTGGCTATCTTACCTCTTAATGCCGGAATACAACAATTTAGAATAGTTGTTATGGCAACAGACTTAGGTAAGATGGTAGTGGCTAGAGCCAGGCGGACTTATATCCAATAAAATTTTGGTTGGTTCCTGATGCCGGTATTTGTAAACATTCTAACTACTTTGTTTATAAACAAAATAGAGAAGAGAATCAGGATGGGTTTTCTTTTACAATTAATAAAAGGTACAATTAAACTAACTAACTATGTACAAAGGAATCAGTCGGATTACCTAAGGACCGTTACAAACGGCATATAGGTAACTCAACTGTTACAGACTAGTTCCAGACGGAAGCGTGCCCAAGACACTGGCTGCATTGCCACGCTGAATTTTACAATTGAACCTGTTAATACACCGTTTTCGTGCAAAAATGTTGATTGTTATTTTGAGTTGCGTAGTACACATAAAAAAGGAGTTAGACAAGAACATCTACAGACACCGACATCAGGGAAACTCTGTAGATGAATAGCGCACTAACTGACAATGCGTCGCTTCTCATGAATGAAAATGTGTTCGCAAAGCGAAGCGCTTTTTCAATGTAAACTTGTAAACGCGTCTGACTTACAGCGTTTTAAATTACGAGTATGTTATTATTATGTATTCATTTACATTGCGTTTGACAGCGTTGCAGCTAGCAAGCAAGTTGGTCTGTATATCTCAAAGGGTAGACAGAAGTGGCAATTGGCTGGCCATAACATTAGCTGAAGGATTAACAATCGGTGGGTCAATGAGTCTTTCATGAGACCACGTCTAAGCAGCGTAGTGTAGAAGAATTATAAATTATCGTATGTTATCATACTCCCACATATGAGAAACCCCACGTGTGTTAAATGGGGGCCCACTGTTCATACGTGGGGGCAGATAGCCATAAGTGTGACCTCCGTACAGTGGCTATGCAGCCAGTGGCCAGAGAGACAGTGGCCGCACTTTGAGAGATTCGTACGCGTACGATGGTGAGCTGCTAAAATTCGCTTTAGATCACGTTGGATGTTGTTTTTGCGATCACGTACTCAAAAAATGTAAGGGCTTCTTTGTTCTACTACGAGAAAGCGCTTGACCTTTCTCACTCAGTGTCAAATTATCATAAGACATATTAATACTTAATTACGCAATATTATGATTTTATTTAAATGTAAATGTTTAAACAATAAAAAATATTCACGAAAAAAGGGTACAGCTACATTTTATTCTTTATTGTTTAATTATGCTAACAATATAATCAAAGGGAGATGAGCAGTCGGAGATAGTTACAAACGGTATATAGGTAACTTAACTGATTCAGACATGTACCAGATGGACGCGTGCCCATGACACTGAATATCTGTTATATGTGCTGATGATTTGCCTTTGGAATATAAAAATGATATACTCCCAAACTTGGATAATTATACATATATCCCAACATTAATTATACGTTGCTTTTTAGTAAAGGTCACGCCTGGTCTATGGGGAACATGAGGTCAGGTGTGACCTCACGTTTCGTAGGCATAGCCCGCGTTAGGAACATTGCGTAATACGCAGACTCTTATATAAGACACCTACCCACATCTACCTCATGATAGACCATTATCATCACCTTCCTACCCGTTATCTCACACTACGTGGGGTCACATGATCGTATCCTCCACTATCACAAACTATTAATTAATCCGATTTTTTTTTTTATTTTATTGTACGACGGGCAAGAATGTGAGATGAAGGCCAAAGGTAGAGGCGCACTTCACCCGGAGCACTCTGCTACAAACTGGCTACCTCTGAATGCCGGAACACAACAATTTTAGAATTGTTATTATGGCGACAGAATTAGGTAAGATGGTGGTAGCTAGCCAGGTGGACTTCAACAAAATCCTACCACCAACCAAACCAAGCACAATATATTGTACTTCCCATGGGGATCGAACCCGGGACCTCTGGATCTGAAATCGGTGGGTTGAACCACTAGACCACAGAGGCGGTTAATTTATTAATAATTTTGTTAATTAATACGGGGCTTTTGATTAAGGCGTGACCCAAAGGCTAGCTCTTATTTAGGCCAGAGAATTAGCATAGCTATTCAGCGTTGCAATGCAGCCAGTATCTTGGGCACGCTTCCGTCTGGTACTGGTCTGGAACAGTTGCGTTACCTGTAGGCCGTTTGTAAAGGTCCTAAGGTAATCTGACTGATTCCTTTGTACATAGTTAGTTTAATTGTACTTTTTATTGAATAAATGAATATCAATAAAAAAAAACCGTAGTCTGTTTGTATGAAAAATAACCTACCTTGTTCACTCAGTTGAATAAAGTTTTAGAGAGAAACAATCTTTGTGATTTAATTGATAGAGTGAGCGAAGCAAACGAGATCTCTCAGTTAAGTTGGGAAATCCGGCACTGTATGTATGTATGTATGTATGTGGCATTGCTTGTGACGGCATAACTCTCGAACGGATTATTCGATTTTCATGAAATTTAAACTGTAAAGAGATTACGTAAATATGATTTGAATGTCGAGGGGATTTTTGATAAATGGGGTAGTTTTTGAGATATTGGGGTAAAAAGAAATACAAATTTTCGCCCATATCTTTTGAATGGTTGATTCGATCAATTCAAAATTTAGATCATGCAGAGATTATATTAATAATCATCAAGAGGTTTAAGGTTTTTTTTGACACCAGGGTAGTTTTTGTGAAATAGGGGTGTTAAGTGAGACGAGATGATTTTTGGCTTTTGGGGTGTCATTTGAAAGAGTATCGGCTTCACATTCATAAAATATATATTTTACTTTTTATTAGGGGTGGTTTTTGTAACAAAGGGGCGCATTAAGGGGTTAAAACACTTGATATGTCTTGTAGGACAGACTGTTTGTATTTACATTAAGGGTTGCAAAAGGGGTAAATAAAATTGAGTCTTAAAAAGACTGATCTAAGCCGGCAGAACAGAAACCAAAGTGTGTACATTAGAACCACACCAGGCTTACTACAGGGGTTGTATGATAGTCAAAGAAATGCAGAAGATAAGAAACAAAATCGTCAAAAAACCAACATCCATGCGTCAACAGTAGGCACCAGTGGTTAAGACGTCATCCACTCATCTGCAAACCCATGGGCTGCGAGCTACGTCAGCCAACGCACAACTCAAGACCAACAACGTCTTATACGCTCAAATGGCTGCAAGAAGTAGCGAAACTACCCAAATGAGCAATTATACAACCGGTTCTGACAACAATAAATCAGACGAAATCCTGAAACTTATGACAGTATTCGATCAGCGTCTCAACAAAATAGTGCTAAACCAGCTATTTCGATCGATAGCCGAAAAAATGATTAATAAAATTAAAATTATGGCCTGGAATTGTAACGGGCTACAATCACATTAAAGTGAACTGCAAGTAGTCCTTGACTTGGAAAATGTAGATGTGTGCCTCATATCAGAAACACATTTTATAAAAAAAATCATTTGTAAAGTTTAAAGGCTACAAAGCGTACTACGCAGTTCACCCAGATAATAAAGCCAAAGGCAGTGCTGTTATTATAAAAGAACATCTAAAACACCATGAAGTTACCAAACACGAAGAACCGGATATCCAATCCTTTGACTGTGGCTGCCATATACTGCCCATCGAGATACAATATCAAAAAAGAAACATACCTAAGTTTGTTACAATCACTTGGGGGAAGGTTCATACTAGAGGCGATTTCATTGCCAATAATACCTATTGGGGCTCGAGATTAACAAATACCAAAGGGAAAGACCTAATGAATGCTATGAGAAAAATAAAATGCTAGGTGTCATCGACAAGGTCACCCACTTACTGGCCAACTGACTCGCAAAAAGAACCTGACCTGATAGACTTTTTATACATAAAAACCTAAGAACCGGACATCAAATCGGTAGCTATATGCATCTACACGAAGAGGTATCCTTTGACTGTGGCTGCCATATAATGCCCGCTGAGATACAATATCAAAAAAGAAACATAATGAATGAAATGAACATACCTAAGCTTGTTACAATCACTTGGGGAAAGGTTCATACTAGAGGCGATTTCAATGCCAAGAATACGTATTGGGGCTCGAGATTAACAAATACCAAAGGGAAAGAACTAATAAATGCTATGAGCGAAATAAAATGCTAGGTGTCATCGACAAGGTCACCCACTTACTGGCCAACTGACTCGCAAAATAAACCTGACCTGATAGACTTTTTTGTACATAAAAACCTATCAACAAACTATCTTAATACTAAGCAGAGCTATGATATGAACTCGGACCACTCTGCAATCTACCTAGAAATAAGTGACAAAGTATTATATAAGGAAAACAATCCGACTCTAGTTAATAAACATACCGATTGGAAGAGTTTTAAAATAGAATTAGATGATAATATAAACTTAAAAGTACCACTTAAAACTCCAGAACAGCTAAACATCGAAGTTGAGCAATTTGTAACTATAATACAGCAGACTGCTTGGAAAAATACACCTTATATGGTAAGCCGTATTGCTAGAAATCATTATCATAAAGAAATTGTTGATCTCATTCATGAGAAAAGAAAACAAAGACAGCAATGGCATCGATCTAGGTGCCCACGAGACAAAACTCAGCTTAACAGTCTGACAAAAAAACTAAAAAAGACCATACAAAACTTTAAGTAGTATATGGGCCGCCAGTAATGTAGAAAAGGCTAAATTATTTGCAGAGCACCTGGAAAACATTTTCCAACCAAATGAAGGTCAAACCCAAACAGAAGACTATAGTTACAAAGAAAATGAACTAGACGAACAATGCATCAAGCATGTTTCCCACCAGTTTTTTTACACCAGTGACATCCCCAAACTAAAAAACAACACCATTGCGACGTTTGCTGATGATACGGCTATAATGGCTGTTGCCGAAACCCATACAGAAGCGGCAGAGAAGGCCCAGGATGCTGTCAATAAAATCTATGACTGCACAAAAAAATGGCGAATCAAGCTTAACGATTCAAAATTGGCCAAATATTTAGGCATGACCCTTGATGCGAAGCTTCGCTGGAAAGCCCACGTCAAGAAGAAAAAAGAAGAATTAGAGTTAAAATACAAAATAATGTACTGGCTTCTTGGAAGACGGTCATCATTGGCAGTACACAACAAGATTATGCTGTACAAAGTAGTCCTGATGCCAGTATGGACTTATGGTATTCAGCTGTGGGGCTGTACCAAACAAATAACATTAAAATAATACAACCCTTCCAAAACAAGGTACTCAGAGACATTGTGAATGCACCGTAGTTCATAAGGAATGACGACCTCCACCGGGACCTTTGCATCGAGTTCGTCAATAAAGTTATTAAAAAACATGCAGAAGCTCACGAATTAAGACTTCATGAACATGTGAAAGTTGAGGCAATCCAGCTCCTTGACAACAAAAACACAGTGAGAAGACTGAAAAGAACTAAACCTTTTGAGTTAATATAGTGTAAAATAGTGATAGTGTTACTTCGAAGAACACATCAACAAAGTGTCTCCCCTTAAATAAAAACTGTAAACGTGACATTGGACACATTCTTAAAATAATTTCTCTATTATAATACTAAGCTAGCATAAAATTACTCATTGGCCTACGCAGGCTAGATTGTAATATAGTTTTAGGCCATTATACTAAATATCTTAAAGAAATTATAAAAAAATAGCCTAATTGACTCTTGTCACCAGGTGGCCAGGATATTGGTGGCATTCCACGTTGGCTGGCAAAAACTCATTCGCTGAGCAAAGTACAGGGCAGCATTTTGGTCACCTGTAGACTCTTTCAAACTTTGTGTTAGATCTAACTTACGTCATGAATCTAAAGTAATTATTATCGAAATCTGAGTTGAGGTTCCAGTTGATAATTTTTTAAATTTTACCGGTTACATACTAATTGAAAAGTACCTGGCCGGTCACCTACAACTTTTTCCTACTATCACGTAAATAGCACCCCAACTTGAATTAAGTGACCGCGCATTCCGTGCATAAATTGGGTACATAAGCAATATGAGAGCTAAACACCCTGGCTTCACCTAAATTAGTAAGTAATGAAGCCTTGTTTCGACAGTTGAAATCGGCTAGGAGGATTACTATGTCATACATTATCATATCAGTCGACACAGGTCCACTGCTGATCATAGGCCTCCCCAATGGATGCCACAAATAGCGACCTGAGCCTTCTTCATCAATCGACTCCCCTCGTCGTTCCATCGAGTTCTAGGTCTTCCCAAATTCCGTTTCGCGTTTAATCGTGGTCACCATGCAAGAACCTTTTTCCCTATGGGTTATTGTTTCTGCGGGCTATGTGGCCTGTTCACTGCCACTTTAGTTTGCTAATTATTATACATACAATTTTGTTTAACAAAGTAGCAGAGGCCGCTTGGAATCAGGCTGTAAATATCAGCCGTAAGACACCCATTACGATATTTTACCCGGTTCTTATCGCTAGCCATTACGAGCGCCGATACCCCTTACACTTTTCCCGAACCGCCCATAAAGGCAAAATCACCTAATTAGCCCACAATTAGGATTACAAATAGCTCAATCTGATACCCAAAGGGTGCCTATGACTTTGTGTAAATAATTGTACGAAAACATGAACCAGTGATAATATTTATTACCGCTACGATCACACAGACCGATTATGACTGCCTCAGAAGGAGGAATATTTCCAGTTGGAAGTGATCGCTTTTTAGCGATAAGACTTTTTAACTTTTACTGTCCTATATATTTTTGGTGTTTGGTTTAAATCATATTCATCATCATTAGTATAATTAAACTAAATATGTACAAAGGAATCAGTCAGATTACCTAAGGACCGTTACAAACGGCCTATAGGTAACTTAACTGTTCCAGGCCAGTACCAGACGGAAGCAGTTTATAGGAAGTAGTATTAATTGTGACTCGGCTCATCAATAACTTACCTACCGATCTTTGCAATAATTTGAAACCAAATAACATTAAGTTTATGATAAAAAAAGTTTTTCTTAACTCTGATCTATACATTTTATACTTACCTACTGAAGTCAGAAAAAGTAGGTAGGTACTTACCAATTTATTTTTATCTGTTGAGGCGACCAGTCAGGATGTACTCAGTGCCGTTATGTCCTTTCAGAGTGGCTCAGCCGCTGGCCTGGATGCTGTGTCTCCACAGCATCTAAAGGACCTGCTATCTGGTGGGTCTGGCCATGCGGGTGATGTCCTTCTTGAAGAACTGACGGCATTGATCAACCTCATGCTGTCGGGTCGAGTCAACAGCGAGATTACAGAAATCTTGTATGGTGCTAACCTTTGTGCTTTAAAAAAAAAGGATGGCGGGATAAGACCCATAGCCGTAGGCACCACCTATCGCCGCCTTGCAGCCAAAGTCTGCTGTCGCAAAAAAGCCGCGTATCTAGGCGACTATTTCCGACCCGTGCAGCTAGGCTTTGGTTCGCGAGGCGGTTGTGAGGCCGCGGTCCATTCTTTAAGAACATTTTTAGATCGAAATTACGGGGAGGTTATTCTAAAAGTAGATATCAAAAATGCTTTTAATTCGGTTGACAGAGGCACCTTGCTAAATCAAATCAAATCCAAAATTCCCGAAATTTATCCTTTTCTTTTTCAATGTTATGGTTCGCCATCTAAATTAATTTACAAGAACCAAACTATTTCGTCTGCAGTTGGCTGTCAGCAAGGTGACCCTCTAGGCCCGGCCATTTTTAGCCTTGCCATTCACCCAATTATTCAACGCCTGAAATCTAAATTGAATGTTTGGTATCTCGATGACGGAACCCTGGGTGGCGATGTGGACTCAGTATTTGGCGATCTAAAAATTATTATAGATGAATTTCGGCAGATTGGCTTAGAACTAAATTTTTCGAAATGTGAAATATACATTTCAGATACATGTTTGGATAGAAATTCAATTATTCAAAAGTTTGAGACTTTGGCTTCCAATATTACTGTTGTAGATAAGAGTTCACTCCACCTACTAGGTTCACCAATTCTTGATGAATCTTTTCCGGGTTTCGTCGACGACAAAATTCAAAATTTTATGAAGGTTTCGGACAGACTTTCAAAAATTAACTCACATATGGCTTTCACCATTATAAAATTTTGCCTTTTTGTCCCAAAATTTACTTATGCTTTACGATGTTGTCAACTGTGGAAACACAGTGAGCTGGTGGAAGGCTTAGACAACATAATAAAGAACACCCTTTCCACGGTTTTGAATATTGAGTTGGATGACAGAGCATGGTCGCAGGCCTCATTGCCTATTCGATTGGGCGGCTTAGGTATACGCAAAATTTCTAGTGTTGCTTTGCCAGCGTTCTTGTCTTCCGTCTATAGTACACATTCTTTGGTTGAGAAAATTCTAACACCATCAATTTCGGCTGTTCCAGGCAATATACTCCAAATTTCTTATCTTGACGAGGCTCGAAATGCTTGGCATAGTGCTTGCCCTAATACCGATCCCCCAAAACACCTTTCGGCACAACGGCAGTGGGACGGGCCTCTGTGCGAGTTGACACGGAATTATCTATTACATACGTGCTCAACCTCCACAGATCGTGCTCGTCTCTTAGCTGTTTCAAAATGGGAATCAGGTCTTTGGCTGCAAGCACATCCATCTTACAATACCGGTACACTTATGGATCCTGTAACTTTCCGTATTGCCACTTGTCTTCGGTTGGGTGCAAGATGCTGCGCCTCTCACCAGTGCCGGTGCGGTGCGGCCGTAGATCAATTTGGTTTTCACGGACTTTCGTGCGCAAGGTCTGCGGGCAGGATTTCGCGCCACGCTAGTCTTAATGACATTATCCGTCGAGCGTTTACCAGTGTCAATGTGCCAGCCGTTCTTGAACCGAATGGTCTGTTACGTGATGATGGTAAGCGGCCCGACGGTATGACTCTTGTCCCTTGGGAAATGGGTAGGCCTTTGGTGTGGGACGCTACCTGCGTCGACACCCTAGCGCCATCTCATCTGCCTGGGACATCAGTTAGGGCTGGTGCGGCGGCTGATTCGGCCGAGGATCACAAAAGGCGCAAATATAGTGGTCTCGACAGAGCTTACCTATTTGAGCCTTTTGGGGTGGAGACCTTGGGTCCGTGAGGAGCCGGCGCCCTCCGGGTTTTCAAAAATATTGCGGGGCTTTTGATTGAGGCGACACGTGACCCAAGGGCTGGCTCTTATTTAGGCCAGCGAATTAGCATAGCTATTCAGCGTGGCAATGCAGCCAGTGTCTTGGGCACGCTTCCGTCTGGTACTGGTCTGGAACAGTTGAGTTACCTATAGGCCGTTTGTAACGGTCCTTAGGTAATCTGACTGATTCCTTTGTACTTAGTTAGTTTAATTTATTGAATAAATGTATACTAATTTTTTATCATATTACAGGACATTAATTTTACACATCGCCATTTGGGGCTAGCCCAAACTAAGCATAGCTTGTAATATGGGAACTAGATTATGGATAAAATAATTAAATACTTTTCTAAATTCATACGTACTATATGGTACAACACCCAAACACAGAACAAACATCTATATTCATCACACAAATGTTTGTCCTGAGTGGCAGAGTTACTACCAACTGAGCTATGAGGCTTGTTTAATTATTGGAATATGATTTTTAATTGTTTGTGAACTGAAATTGTATCATATCAATCTATCGAGTGACTACCTTAATGTCGCTTAAAGTGGGACTCAGCCTTACTGTGCTTCGTGTAGAAAACAATACGTGCACTCACGTATCATATCTACATAGATCACGCGTAAGACACATCACATATGCATCGTTGTCGAGATCTCTTTGGCAAAAACTCTCCTGAACAGAAGTTCAGGAGTTATGCGGCCGCCGATTACATTTTTCTGTTTTCGTTCTGCACGAAAACAGAAAAATGTAATCGTTCAAATTGAGAACCTTCTTGTTATTGGGAACTTTGCTTAGAAGCTTGTGCTTCCTATTTTAATGTCAAATGCCTTTTACTGCGGGGAGTGGATTGTGAAAAGCTTCGCTCAGTATAATAATATATATCTCTGGATTAAAAGGGTATGATAAATGAATAAGTTTATGTTTGATATCTCTTAATAGACGTTCTAGAACTTGGATCTGCTTTCACGGTCTGGTATTATCGCTGTGTACCCTAATAAACTAAAATATATAAAAAATATATAATAAATAAAATTTTCTCTAATAAATAAACAAATTAATATGACAGGACTGAGGAAAGCTTGTAATATAGGAACTAGATTTTTTTTTGTAAATACCTATATAAATCGTTCAATACAACAAATTAATAATGTCTTCAAGAAGAGAGATTGATACATTTTGAGTAAGTTAGCTTCATCGTTGATATACTTGCATGTGTAAATTTCGATGTCAAGATTTGACCTATATAAAAAGAAGGGAAAACGAGCTTGATGAAGCAAGTATCGATAAAATACATTTTTAATATCTTGGAGTAAACTTCCCAGGAATAAACTACTTATTTTAATGCCTTAGGAAAATTAGGCTAATGGACACCAGGAATCCACTCCGCGCTGATTACGAGCCAATTATAGACATTTCCTTTCTCAGTCGAGGTCGGTAGGTCACTGCGATTAGATTTCAATATATATGCTGATAAGAAAAATATATTTATTACTGGAAATTTTGCACTCTCTTACATTGCATTCATTTCACATAATAGCCCCAAACTAAGCAAAACTTGTAATATGGTTACTTGATTATGGATATCATACTTTTTTTAATACATACTTATCATACAATACAGTACCCGCACAAAGAAAACATATTACATTTATCACACAAATGTTGGTGTGATAAATCGAATCCACAACCTACAGTGCAAATGGCAGAGCCAACTGAGCCTTGAGGCCTGTAGCAAAGATTATTTTGTAACAAGATTTTTTCAGGATCAAACAATAGATTAAGCACCAGAATACCTGATCAACCGAATTCTAAATTCAAGCAACTATCATCCATCTCCGTCTTTTACGAATGAGTGAAGGGCTAAAATATTTGAAGCTCAATTTTGTTCGTTTCCAGGACTAAGCAGCGATAAGGATCTTGATCATGGTAAGGATAAAGGATATATATGTACATAATGACAAACAATAATTTGAATGATAGTTCGATGTATTTTTTTTAATCAGAATTGGCTCAGCTTGAAAACATTGAAACTTGCGAAGGCAATGATAACCACCTCCGTGGTTTAGTGGTTCACCCACAAACGTCAGATCCAGGGTTCGATCCCAGGGGAGTACAAATATTGTGCTTGGTTTGGTTGGTGGTAGGACTTTCTTAAGGTCCGTCTGGCTAGCTACCACCATCTTACCTAATTCTGTCGCCATAACAACAATTCAAAAAATGTTGTGTTCCAGCATTTAATTAAAGGTAAGATAACCAGTTCCTCAGTTGGTTGAAAATTCCGAGTGAAGTGGGCTACCTTCGGCCTTATCATAATTTGTAACAGATGAGATGAAGGTCAAGCGCTTCCCCGTCGTACAATAATCTAGAGGCACCTAGTATATTGCAAAAAGTCAAGACACTATCTTCAAATTTAAAATTTAAGCAGAAAAACAACTTAGAAGTTGAAGTGACTAAATTAGTTTCAAGCTTCTTGTAATTATTCCCCGATTCATATTCCACTAGCTGGCGCAAAAAATATTTAACATCTCTTTGAAAGATACTGTGAAATTAGAAAAGTTTTGACGCGCCTTAGCAAAACACTTCAATAAAACTTCTGGGAAAATATGATTTCTTTCCGTTGATATTTCACCTCTCCCTAGTAAGCCGTCACATTTTGTAACCACGCCCGAACCATAGGTCTTAGAGACTTAAAATGTTCAGGGTACCTTCCTTTTTGTAGTGTAGGAATAAATGTAGAAACATATTAAAGTCAGAAGGTGGTGGAACTTCTCAAACCATCCCATCCCAGCATAAACACAACCTTTCTTATTTCAAGACAGCTGGGTAGAAAAGTGTGAATTCAACAATTTGGAAGTGAAATAATAAGTTCAGTAAATTGTACAAAATATTGCCTTAATTCCGTTAATGGTTTTGTCCCATTTACTCGGAATTTAATTTCAGCTGTTTGGACAGATTGCGAGTCCCTTAGGGCCAAGTTAATTTGGGTTCACTTATCGTTTTTGAATTGTTTTAAACCTACACCCCTGTCCCTAAAACAAAAGTTTTTTGTGAGAATACTAATCACTTTTTATCAATTACTCTATAATTTTGGATTTTATGAATTATTTTAAACTCACTATCTCTAAATAATATAAAGATAAGATAAAAAAGCTTTTATTTTTCCTTACATAGTCTTGCATATCTACTTACTTAATACTAAACGACATAAATTAAACCTAAAGCTTATTCAATACTTATTCCTACAGGTTATGCTATTTTCAATATTATATCAATATATCAATTTATTTTTCTAAGCCACGCTTCGGAATCTGATAAGGTTGAAAATTATTGTGTTGTTGCATTTAGTTGTTGTTGTAGTAAGTTGTGCATTTAGAGGTGAGATAGCCAGTTCCTCAGACTGTTGAGGGTTCCGGGTGAAATGTGACTCCACATTCGGCTTTACCTTAACTGGTAACCAGGAGAGATGAAGGCCAAGCATATAAAAAACATGTGTGTGTGTTCCCTACGGTATCTAAAGCGGCTGAAACGACAAATTTTCAACAAATTTTTGATGCACCCGTTCGAAGCCGGTGTGGTAAGTACTAGTCGCTAGTGGTTTAATATGATTATTTTCGCCTGTGCTTTATGCACACACTTAAGACGTGTTAAGAAACTTCTATTAGAATACTACCTACTTATACTGTACCTAATATTTGTAGATGATCCGTAGAAGCTCTACGAAACCACAGATTACTTTGTGTAATCTACAAAAGCGTAGCAATGATGAAACTACGACGGCGCTTTGTGCGCGAATCTCGCAGACTTGCGAAATTGAGCACAGAGGCAATGTGTGCTCGTACTCAACTATGCGTACTGTAGACCTTTTTCCTAGGGGAGCTAGATTTCTTAAGAAATAAATGATATTCTTAAAGGGCCAAAAAAATATACTCTCTTTATTTGATGTGTTCCAGCATAAGAGTTATGATAGGCAGTTCTTTTTTTTTTTGTGCGACAGGGAAGTGCTTGACCTTCATCTCACCTGGTTACAAGTTAAGATAAGGTAGAAGGTGGAGGCGCACTTCACCCGGATTCCTCAACAAACTGAGGAACTGGCCTGATCTCTAATTGCCAGAACACAACAATTTTTAAAATTGTTGCTATGGCGACAGAATTAGGCAAGATGGTGGTAGCTAGCCAGGCGGACTTAAGCTAAGTCCTACCACCAACCAAACCAAGCACAATATATTGTACTCCCCATGAGAATCGAACCCGGGACCTCTGCATTTGAAATCGGTGGGCTGAACCACTAGACCACAGAGGCGGTTAAAATTTCTTCAGACTGTTGAGGATTCCGGATGAACCAGGTGAGATGGAGGCCACGCGTCGAGGTAAAACCAAGCGGTATAGGTTGGAGCAAGCATTCTCAGAAGGCACTGGCTCTCCGGTAAATTGTTCGGCTCCGGACTTCGGTAGCAGATTATCGCTAACCAGGTGGTCCTTCCACCGGTGTTGGTGATCATTCAGCGGTAACACCTAGTAAAATTCGTAAAATTGAAATAACCAAATGTCTTAGAGACTTAACATTTTCAGAATTTTTCAGGGAGCTTTCCTTCTTAGTATAGGGGTGTGCACTCAGACAGGATTTGAAAAACAATCCACGGGATGGTGGGAGTACCAATAACCCCAAGTCCTCCTCCGGTATTTAAAGGAGCTGAGGCTGGCTGGGGTAGGGTTTGTTAAATCCATGGGAGACAATGCACAATACACCCCACAGCGGGATGTCAATGCAGGTCTTGGTCATCCCCAGTCAGAATAAAAAATAAGAATAAGACGGTGGCAATAATTTCCTAATCTTCTTATATGCATAAATTAGGAAGATTAGGAGAGATTATATTATAGTTCGCTGCAGGATTTTGGCCTCCCCTGAAGCTCCATAAAGAAAGCAATGCCATATTTTGCCATGCTGAGCAGGTGGGTTGGTGATATACCGACCGCTATTATGTAATTGATCCATCAACAAACACATCAAGTACAAAACCCAACCTCTGTGGTTTATTGTTCGTCCACCGTTATCACACCCCCTCTGGGTGTCTGAGGGTTCCGGGTTCGATTCCCAGGGTAGTACAAATTTGTGTATGGTTTGGTTGGTGGTAGGCCTTATTTGGTCCGCCTGGCTAGTTACCACCATGTTATTTATCTATTATAGCCAAAAAATTAAACATCGATTCATATTTTTGTGTTCCAGCATTTTGAGGTAAGATACCCAATTCCTCACTCCGAAACTGCTTTGTTAGTCACTACACAACACACATACAGAAATTATGTTGTTCGTTGAAGATTAGCTTATTATATCCCAGACGAGCAGCTTAATTTACATCCCCTGTATAATATTATAGATGTCTGGAGAGTTGGCTCACCCATATAGCACCCTGTCGGTACTGGGAACTTTATGATAGTTGATATTGAGTTGTGAGTATATGGAATCTTACATACCTGCTAAGGTGAATGCATGCTAATTCCCCGTAGCCATTTTATCGAAGTAAGCTTATTAATACAGGCGCTATTTTGCGGAGATATATATTTCTAAATAAAATCTGTAAACAGAAATAAATATTAAGTAACACCGCTAAATCTCTTGTCCAGGTATTAAGAGTTACGCAACAATGGAATACTCTAGCTGCTAGCGTCACACACACCATAATCCCAAAATTGAAGTATCCACATTACTCTTTATCCATATCCTTATCCCTCATCCCACACAACCGAGTATTCCAAAGGAACCCTCCTTTGGAATCCTCGGTTGACGTCAGGTAGGACTTTATTAACAAAATTCTTATTTTAGCTTTTGGCCTTGTAATGGAGGCTTGACATGGTCTTTGATATGGAAGAAGAAGATATGTACCATGTGACGCGTGTGCCAACCCCACTTAGTGTAAGATGACGAGCAGGAAGATGTCTTCTTCCTCCGTATCAAGGCCATGTCAAGTCTCCATAACAAGGCCAAAAGCTAAAATAAGAGTTTTGTTATATGGCATGGTCAGCATTAGTCGGCTATGAACGCTGAAGCTTCACTAGCGCGTTACCGACTGTTTAAAAAACAAAGGAAAAACGGAAGAGAATGTTCCAAATAAGAACTATGAAATATGACTACCAACTGGATGATACTGAGAAACGAAAAAGGTATTGAAAATAAATGGACCGCAAATACTTAATTACATAATATTTTGGTATACCTACCTACCGAAATTGTAATTAATAACCTTTCTGCTAACATTGCAAACGCAATTTTGTCTTAAACATCTTCGATATTAAACAAAAAGCTTTCAAAAAGTTTACATATATATACCTACCCACAGACAATTTTTCCTATCTATGTATTCATATCATTAGCTGAGAAATGTAATTGCTTGCCCGTATTTATATTTATAAGCAATAACTAAAAATAAGTAGATTGTACAGTACTGTTTTGATCGTTGAGAATGCTTTGTGAACAGGAGCACTCTCCTCTCTAATCCATAGGGAACTTAAGCAGTCTTAAGCGTCATGGTTTGTGGCAACACTAAGGTTAACAGCTGACTGAGATTTGTCCCATGATAAAATTGTAATTTTATTTGATTTTAGTGTGTTTTGGTTACAATATTGACATAAATTACTAGAATAATCGATAACAAACGTGTACGTATATAAATACTTTGTAAAAGTGATGTGTATCTGATGCAAAGTGGCCATTTGTCTCACGGTTAATTTTCGTCATTGTTCTCTCGGTTCGGAGTGGTTTGATCTAACTTACAGTGTATTCTAAGCGTAAACATTACATCTCGAATGTAATTTCAATCCAATAATTACACGTAAGTATTATAGAGCTTCGAATTTGGTTTAGCCGGCATAACCTCATCTGGCCGTCAATTATCCTGGCTAGAAGTTTGTTGAAATTATAACACTTTCTGTAATGGCCAACCGTATGCAAACCCGCAAAGCTCGCTAGGAAGAATCCCAACTTCAACTGGCTTTACATGAGCTGAAACTGGCCAGGGAGTTGTGCAGCCAGTTGACTTGTGAAAGGGAGGACAATGAAAGGATATTGTTAGAAGCATTAGGAAATAACACAAAACTAAAAAGTGAGTTATCTTCATTACACTGTCAATATGAGAGTGTACTTGAGGAACAAAATAGGTTAGAAATGATAATACATGGTTTTGATCAGTGCAGTACCGAGTATGAGATTGCCTTGAAGAGAACATCGGCCCTAGAGCTAGAGCTGCGTGATGCCCACCAACGAATCACACAATTGGAAGAGGAATCTCATTGCTCGGCAGCACAAAAAACTCAAAATTTATTTAATGACTTACTGTCAGTGGATAGTGTACTCGGCCAAGTTTCTGTTGCAAGTAGTGATGTGCCCAATACAGTGATTGATTTGACTCATGAAGACTCAGTGGTGGGCACTGGTACAACATGCAGCAAAAACGCATCAAAAAGATATGTAAAGATTAAAAAACAGATCTCAAAAACATCAAAATTGTTAAAATCTCAAAAAAAACACAATAAGAGCATAAATAATAAGAGTAAATTAGAAATATTAGAAAAATTCAAACTGTGTACAGTAGAATTAGAAAATAATAAAACAAAATATGAAAATGACATGCAACTTCTTGAGTCTGAACTTGCCAGTGTTAACGGCTGCTTGAGATCAATTACTGCACGTTATGAAAAATCTCAAGAGGCTATTAGGGAATAATCTCTGGCCATGGATGAACTGCTTCAACTGTCACAAAGTAATCAGGAACGCAATGACTCTTTGGTGGCCAATCATTTGTGTGACTGCCAACGCTCTTTGCATTCACAGCCAGAGAGGCCAGTCTCACCCATGAGCCCTAAAGTATGTATTGGATCCAAGATTTCATTGACTAAAAAAATCATCACAAACAAAACTGTTATATTCTGTGATGAAATTGGAAAAGATTTAGGCATAATATTAAATAAGATGGGACACTCAGTAATAAATAATTGTTTACCGAATTCTAGTCTTCATGATGTAATGAAATTGTTATCAAAATCCAATCTGACACCGGAATCAAATTTAATCATCATGTATGGAAATAGGGGTGATGTCAACAAATGGGACCTTATTAAATACTTTGAGACTATAAGCTCTCTGAATGTAAACAAAATTGTATTGTTTACATTTCCTTATAGTAATTGCTTGCCACAAGCTGAAAATTATTTTAGATATAAATTAAACAAGACATTGTATACAATGTCACATAACAATAATTTAATCCATCTGATTGATTCTAACAATTGTGTTAGTAATAATGTTTATTTGACCCGAGGTAGTTACTACCTACCAAACTTTTACAAACGACAGGTAGCTGTGTCGCTATCTTATTTTTTTAGTATAACAGCCAAGAATTTGGCTAATCAGACTGCTTTTATTGAGCACAGACAAGATATTAATGTATTGGAAAATATTCCAAGTAATTTAAATTAGTTCATAAGACAATAGAGGAAGCCTCTAGCATAAATGAGCCACCAAATATGTCACATAGCAAACATAGCTTAGTAAGGAAGTCAAAAATGTGTTTAAATAATTTGCCCAAATCAAATAAGTCAAATAGGTGTAATACTATACTGGTAAATAATACTAAGAAAATATGCCCTAAACCCAAAAAATATATCAAATTGTTAAGTCAGAACATTGAAGGCTTAGAAAACAAGGTGCTTGAACTGGAATTATTCATGAACTCTGATCATATTGACATCATTTGCATAACTGAACATTGGCTTAAACAACATGAGCTCATGTTTAATTTCAGTAATCACCAGATTGGCAGTTCTTTCTGCAGAGTGAATCACATCCGAGGTGGCTCAATAATATTGTTAAACAAACAAATAAAATTTAAAGATCGGACTGACATTGTTAATCATTCAGTTGAAAAGGTTCTTGCCTTTCTCCTTGTGTGCTGGTCGCGATTCCGAACAGGCGGTAGATTTGACGTTTCAAAGTGATCCTAAAAAATCTTACTGAATAAAAATATTTGACTTTGACTTTGACTCTGCTGGGTCAACACCTAGCAGAAGCAGACTGCAATGCGTAAACTATCGATAGGTACTCGCAAAACTATTTGCAGCACGGTGCAGGTTGGAATATATATACCTTAAGCTCGGCGTCTGAAAATAAACATTTATCAATTATAATTGATAGCACTACGTACCTACGTTCGCAGTAGTGGGTAGGTAAATATTGCTTAAGCTGTAGGCTTCTTGCTTTGAGATGAAGGCCAAGTGCTTCCCCGTCGTGCATTAAAAAAATATTTATCGATACTGGAACCAAAACAATCGCTTTGCTTTTTCACCTCACAACCTCGGAAGCATTCTGTTTATGATTTGAAATCTGAGTGCAAAAATTAATTTTATCCGTAAGCTTTGTTTTTTTTTTTAAATACGAACCTTCCTCTTCAATAATTTTCTATGCCACCTTTCCACTGAAAATGCATTTGTATTTATTTAATGCGCCAACCGTATATTTAGAATTATCGCACGGGACAGCACAGCTACTGAATGAAACAATTTTTTTTTATATGTTTTTCTCTTTAGTCAATTCACTTTCCATCGTTTTGGTTTGTTTTTTAAACGAGGATTTATACATTTATTACCTGAGAGTTGAGAGAGCAAACGGTACATAATAGCGAATTGAGTCTACCTCCAGAAAAATCTCATGAAGGGTACATTTGTACGAGTGTACAAGAGTAAAATTTGTTCAATGTATGGAGACATTCTGAAGGCGTGATTACATTTTCGGAGACTATAATACTTCATTAAACTATCTGAAACAAAGAAATCAAGCTCACTCTGGAGCATTTACGAAATCTTAACCAAAAGGCAAATGTGCGGAACATTGCTCAATTTCATTGGATTCCATTGTGAATGTTCGAGACAGATGGATTGGCAGGCGATACAGACACTTTTTGGATCTGTGCAAGACTTTGAAGATACATATTTTTGACTGGTTTTCTATAGAGTCCTCTATGTATCCTTCTTCTGCCACGGTATTGAACTTCCAGCCGCCGTGACGCTTAATTGTGGTCAGCAGCTGAGTCAGCCAGAAGTGTGGCCGACATCCTTCAAAAACAGTGCCCGGAGTATTGGTCTGGATGTACCGTTTGCACTAACATTGCAGGCGTTGAATTTATGTCTTCGTTCCACCATCGGCCTTATTATAGCTGGAAAAATCATGTAATAGAAGGCAATTAAATCCAAAATAAATGTTTTAAGAATGTAGATTTAAAAGAATATACAACTTTTGAAACTATCATGGTTATAAACACTATAACTAAAATTATCGATATATTTCCCATGATTTGTTGTTTCATTAGTTATCTGATATTTTGACGCACGGAAAAAAAGTGACGGTTAGAAATAAATAACTTATTGCTATTCACAACCGAGTGCCTCGATTTGGAGAGAGCCTGCAAAGTTTGTTGCTAATGCTAGAGAAGCCAACTTTGTTAATTAAAATTCGTAATATTGACTCAAAAGATTATTTAAAATCTGACAACCTGGGTTAGTTAATTCTAGTCAACTTAGATAGGTATACATACCAAAGGTACTCGTTTCTGTTAATTTTGTCTACTTGGTAGCTACACCCAATTAACATTGTAACATTCAGTCGATTCAAATAGGTAAACTTAGCTAGTTACTTGGTTTTTTCAATCGTGTCCACTGGATAGCTACATCATATACTTGGTTACGTTTATCAAATTAAATAGGTACATTTAGCGAAGTTACTAGGTTCTGTCAATCGTGTCCACTTGATAGCTACACCCAATATAATTGGTTACTTTTAGTTGATTCAAATTGGTACACTTAGCAAAGTTACTTGGTTCTATCAATCGTGTCCACTGGATAGCTACAAACAATATAATTGGTTACTTTTAGACCATCCAAATTGATACACTGAGCAAAGTTGCTTGGTTCTGTCAAGCGTGTCCACTTGATAGTCTACAACCAATATAATTTGTTACTTTTAGTCGATTCAAATCTGTACACTAAGCAAAGTTACTTGGTTCTATCAATCATGTGCACTGGATAGCTACACCCACATATACTTGGTTACTTTTAGCCAATTCTAATAGGTATACTTAGCAAAGTTACTTGGTGCTATCAACGAATACTGTTTGTTGTTCCTAATTCGGGTTCATTAGGCAAACACTACTAAAAACTTTGTTACAGTACATTGTGTACCATTTCCAAGCTACAACATAATTATTAATAAGCTACTGGATATTTTATGCATGATTTCGCATTGTACTTAAAGTTGCTTTCAATAAGTAGGTACAACGTACGAGGTCATATCATCCTTAATATATCCTGTAGCTTAATAATAATTATGCTTTCGCTTGGAAATGGTTTCTGTAAAATAGTATGTTAGTAGTGTTTGCCTGAAGCTGGGTAATTAGTTGATATAAATACAGTACAATACAATAACTTTATTTGCTTGAAACACAGGTAAAACATAAAAATACATATTCAATTAAGAGCTGCCGTGTCTCGCCATCCAATAGGCATGCAAAATTACACAAGTTTCCGAATAATATAAAAATAATACGGTAATATTTTTTTTTGTATTAGAAATTATTAAAAAACATAATTAACGAATTGGAAAATTGAAAGAATTGAAAAAAATCGGTACAGTAACAGCATTGATTAAAATATATTAACTGAACGATCTTATATTTCATATGATACTATACATACTTCAACATTGAAAGAATGTACAGACAATAAAATGAAGTTTATTTAAATTGACCATAAATATTATAGTGACTTATTCTATATACATGAATTAGATCGTTAACATCATTTTCAAGTGTTCTCATTGATACTTTGAAATGATAACAATGGTTTTATCAAAATTTACTTCGTGGATGAACGAATGTGGACTACAGGTCCACATAGCCCAAGCAGCAAGTATGTTCTTAACGTCTTATTCCATCTTTCCATTCTTTGAAAGAAGTCAGTATCGGTAGTAGATACTTAGGTATCTAAGCCTTAATTCTATACACACTTTGTTGGTTTTTCATTTTCGTTGCAAGCAAAGAGAATACTTTACTACGTAACAGTTTCCAGGAGATACAATGTAAGATTTGACCAGTGATCACAGAACACTACTGAAACTTGACTAAAACCAAAGAGAAGTCGAGAAGAAGTGGCCGCCCGCTCGTTGGTGTAACTGACCAAGTTAACGATGAGTTAACACAATAGGCTTCACAACACAGCCATTTACTACCGACTCTCTCTCTTAAATGTAATAAAGTACACATCGTTTTGTTTAATCATCTACATTCATCACATTTATGTTTGTCCTGGGTGGGAATAAACAAGTAAACGTAGTTATGTATACTCATATCGACTTGTGTAAATGTGACCAAGTATAAGGTATTCATTTGAAATTAAACACTTACTCGTTTGTTAATAAATATGAGAGCTTAACTATGTCTAAACAAAATCAGAACAGGTCATTTTACCGATGCTTACTTGTATATAAAAAGTACTCGTAGTTATGTATAA
Source organism: Venusia cambrica (assembly GCA_951394065.1). Taxonomy (NCBI): domain Eukaryota; kingdom Metazoa; phylum Arthropoda; class Insecta; order Lepidoptera; family Geometridae; genus Venusia; species Venusia cambrica. The sequence goes on along the minus strand of OX596044.1, from coordinate 5,028,301 downwards.
TCATATCGACTTATGTAAATGTAACCAAGTAGTATTCGTTTGAAATTAAACACTAACTCGTTTGTTAATAAATATGAGAGCTTAACTATATCTAAACCAAATCAGAACAGTTCATTTTACCGATGCGCTCACTTGGATATAAACAAATATACCTAGTTACGTATAATCATATCAACTTATGTAAATTTAACCAAGTAGTATTAGTTTGAAATTAAATACTTACTTGTTTGTTAATAAATATGAGAACTTAACTATTTTTAAACGAAATCATAACAGATTACTTTCACTGAGGCACTCACTTGGAACTAATAAATTACGCAGTAAATATTACCAAGAATATTTAACAAAACTGGCTTGTTAAATGTTAACAGAGTAAAACTTAATCGTACGTTTTAAATAATATTTGGCTATGAGTAGCACATACAAATTTAACAAAGCCTAATTGGTACTTTGCTAGAGCTCTGTTTTTTCTGTGTGCATGCGCCGTAATCACGGATACATTGAAGTCTTTGCCAGTAGGAATGAAGGTAGTTAATGATCGCCTAAACGATGTACCCTCTTCCTCAGTCTTTTACTGCGACTAACGACACTACCACTGGCTTTAATCTCGAACGAAGCCCGATCACGGCAAAACACACTAACATTATCACTACGCACGGTCGGTCTTGCACTTTTTTGACTTTTGCATTTCCTCACAACAGGATGCCAGACTCCAGATAGTTGAAAACCATCCTCACGATTAAATTCCTGTGTTTGGTAATCTCAATGGCTTCCTGAACCAGTCTTGGTATGCAATGTTGCTCTGTTGAGAATACTTGTGGATTATGCAGTTCAATCCAGTGATTAGTGCCAGATTCCAAAAGATGTTCCGCTATAGTGGACTTTTGGACGTCCGCATTCTACACCACCCTAAAGTGGTCTTTTACGCGACAAGTTATTGTGCGCTTTGTTCTTATACAGTAGGTAACTATGCTTACCTGAAAATAATATCATATAGATATATGATATATATAATTGTATTGAGCCACGCACTGGTGCAAGTATTTGATATAGCCATTCCGGTAAGGTTTCTGCCTCACCTAATCAAAATCAGGTGTCAACATCGTAACAGCGTGACACGTTATTACTTACTTCAGCGTCGTCGTAGTGATAAAATATTTATGATATTTTGGGGACGCGTTTGATAAAGAACGTATTTTCGTATCACGATCATTTTGGCAAAGGCAGTGAAGTTCCCGATAAAAAACGATCAAGAATGGAATATAAGAATAGCTTTATGACACACTTTAAATATAAAAAAAATAGCATGACAAGGTTATTTTTAATGGTACGACGGGCAAAAGCTTTGCTTTCACCTCACCTAGTTTTATGTTATGAGTTTGTTTATGTATTGGTAGTATCTCTGCCTTCTGCGCTGTAGGCTGTAGGTTCAATTCCCACCCAGGCAAACATTTGTGTGATGAATATAGATTTTTGTTCTGTTTGGGTGTAGTATTACAAAAAAAGTATCTAAGTATGATATCCGTAATCTAGTTCCCATATTACAAGCTAAGCATAGTTTGGGGCTAGATGGCGCTGTGTGAAATTAAGGTCCTGTAAGATTTTATTTTTCAAATAAGTGATGGGTTTTTTTACTTTATTTTTATTTTATAGGTTTATTCGGCACAAAAAACCGCTACATCGTCAAGGTAGGTATTAAAGTAGAATATATCTATTTATATTCTCTTATTAATAATCCAGCCCAATACAATGTGCACAAGTTATTAGGATTGCCTCTAGGGCTACCTACATTTGATGTGTTTGGGTGTTGTATTATTTTATAAGTATGTAATTTTCCAAATAATAAATATATATTAGATGTATTCTATCCGCAATCAATCCGTTCCCATATAAAATATTCAATTTTGCTTAGACTGCGGCTAGATGGCGCTATTTTATTCGACTAAACAGCCAGACATATGATTATTAAAATAAAAATATGCTGGAGTAACGCGAAAGTTTTGAGCGAGTTTATTGCGCTGCTTTTTAAGGTTGAGACTTTATAGGTATTCAGTTTGCAAAGTTATTACCATCACATCAGCATATTTTAAATAGTTGAGAACAATTTCATGTTTATCATCATCATTAGCCTAACGAGGCTTGTTGTCGGGTCTCCTTACTTGAACGCTCAAGTAAATCGAACAATTTCGGTGCCTCTTAAATTTCGTCAAACATTTTCTGTTTTATTTTTTACTTACGATGGGACTTTTATCACACATCAATACTTTCTAGTTATGATAATGCCGGAGGTAAGCGCCCTTCACCCGAAATTCTAAACGGTCTTAGAAGCTGGCTATCTAACCTGTAATGGCGTAACATATCATTTATAAATATTGGTTATGGTGACAGACTCAGGTAAGCTGGTGGTTGCTAGCCAGGCGGACATAAACAAAGTCCTATCACCAACTAAACCAAACACATTATTGTACTCCCCTGGGAATAGAAACCGGGACTTCTCGTTGTGATACCGGTAGGCCACAGAGGGGGTTAAATAACAAGTTCAAAGTTGGAAAAAAAAACGAAAGCCCAACAGCGAAATATTATATTTATATTGCATAAATCAAATAAACGCATGTGTTCCATTTGGCGATCTACACTTGCAATAAAAAACATTACATTCTCATTCTTGCTGTACCTACTCTCTTCACGAAGTCTATATTTGGGGCAAACTACCGAGTCTTAAGATGCCACCAACCATCAAACCAGATATCATGCATCCTATGCATAGGCGACGATAAACTCTGTTGGAATATATTTAGCATAAATTTAAACTTATGTTTCGTGATTCGTAATTTAAATTTTGGCCACGTTCAATATGCAAATGTCACGTTGTACTTTATTTTAGAAAATAGCGTGAGTGACTGAATCGTACATGATCAGGGTAGCCTACTAGGTGGGAGCTGCCTCCTAGTGGTCTGCCCCGTACGACAGATACCTACCCCATGCAACGCATAGCCTTAGTCATGTCCTAAGACCTCTATCGCCAATCTATCGCCTCTTAGGAATCGCACCTAATATATGTAAATATATACTTACATTTCTGATAATCATTGCATCTCTCATAATTTTTATAGATATCTATCTAGTTATTGGGTAACGGGCATCGCTTATGTTTACGCATTACGCATTAAGAAAACTTATTTTTTTTTAATACATCTAGGAGGTGGAACAAGCAAGTAGCCCACCTGATGCTTTCTGCTATCTCTTGCCTTTAACAAATTCAAATTCAAATTCAAATTATTTATTGCACTTATGTTGTTATTAGGTATACAGGTGCTGTGAGGATAAAAGTTATGAATTACTGCGTAGGTCAAATCCACAAACAACATAGTCTACACGGCACTGCATTGCGCCCGTCAACTTGAAGCATAAATAGTGTAAAGTCTCACGTGCGTGTAATTTTACCGGCAACCATTCCCTTCAAACAGCGATGCTGCTTGGCGGCTGAAATAGGTATGGTGGTTGTACTTCACCCGACGAGCCCTTTCACAAGGGGCGCACTCTTAGCTGCCAACGTGTTTTTATAAATTATTAAGTCATTGATTTTGTTGTAAGCTCTTGTAACTTTATGCGACATAAACTCTATATTTGAATATATAATATGAATTATACCAAACTTGGATGAACCATTACCACTTTAAACACAATTAAGTATTCATACGTACAGCGCCTAAAAGTTTTCAGCATTAACTTGTCTTATAAATGCATAATGTCGTTGCAACTTGTTTGTAAATACTAAGAAGTTTTTAATGAATAAACTCTTAGCTTCTAAAAAGTTTAAACAGTAGATCGACTACAAACAATTTCAGAACTTTAGTTTTTATCTACAGTAAAATATAGCTACTATCAGTGTAATAATCGGAGCAAGCAAAACTAAGGGATACATTATCAGTGTATACAGTCATATTATATTAACTAACTAACTTATAGACATAAAATATAAATGAATTATCTATCATGTTAAAAACATATAATATTTAATATATACCTAGTCCATGTGAATTGTGTACACAAAAGAAATGAACATTCTATTAAAGGCTACCTTTTAAACAAATAATTCGTATTCTCTATTAACACAGGATAGTCTTGGAAAGTTGATGGGCCTATGAAGGAATATGTATATGTGATCGCAGTGTTAATCGGATAAATATTATGTTATATATGTTTACAAGCCTCATAGCTCAGTTGGTAGTAACTCTGCCTTCTGCGCTGTAGGCTGTGGGTTCGATTCCCACCCAGGACAAACATTTGTGTGATGAATATAGATGTTTGTTCTGTGTTTGGGTGTTGTATCATATAGTAAGTATGTATTTAAAAAAAAGTAAAAAGTATTTAAGTATTCTATCCGTAATCTAGTTCCCATATTACAAGCTGTGCTTAGTTTGGGGCTAGATGGCGCAGTGTAAAAATTAATGTCCTATAATATTTATTTATTTATTTAAAAATATTAGGTCCTTACATATGAAATTGGCGTTTTGTATTGGAGGAACATAAAGGCAATTTTTTCATATTAAAATATATTTTATTAATCAAAGTATGTACCATTGCTATCTATACACTTTTGCCATCTTATAGGTAGTTCATTGATCCCTTTACTGAAAAAACCATTCGGACATTGCCTCATCGGAATTGAATTTTTTTCCTTGCAAGAAGTTATCCAAATTTCGAAAAAAATGGTAATCTGTTGGAGCAAGGTCCGGAGAGTACGGTGGATGTCTTAGACATTCCAATTGAAGCTCCTCTAATTTGGTAGTCGTCTGTTGGGCCGTGTGTGGTCTAGCGTTGTCTTGAAGCAGCAGTGGCGTAGAGCGATTGAAAAGTCTCGGTTGTTTAACAGCGAGCTTTTCCATCATGGTTTGCAGTTGCTGACAATAGACATCAGCCGTAATCGTCTGACCAGATTTAAGAAAACTATAGTGTACGACACCGGCACTAGTCCACCAAACGCTTACAAGTAACTTTTTTTGAGTCAATTTTCGCTTGGGGCAAGATTTTGCTGGTTCACCAGGGTTCAGCCATTGCGATGAGCGTTTACGATTATCGTACAGGATCCACTTTTCATCACATGTAATGATCCGATTTAAAATTCCTTCATTATTGTGCCGGTTGAGTAATGTAACGCAGCAGTCGACGCGCGTTTGTCGGTTTGCTTCACTCAATTCATGAGGTACCCACCTTTCAAGCTTTTTCACCTTCCCAATTTGCTTCAAGTGGATTAAAACGGTTTTGTCACTAACACCGCAGCCTGCAGCTAACTGTGATGTGGTTTGCGATGGATCTGCTTCCACAATAGCCTTCAATTCATCATTATCGACCTTGGTCTCCGGCCGTCCACGGGGCTTGTTCTGCAGGTCGAAATTTACAGAACGAAAGCGTTGAAACCAAAAACGCACCGTGTTTTCTTTTGCGACACCACCACCATACACATCATTAATCCTTCGAGCCGTTTCTGCAGCACTGGTGCCACGGTGGAACTCGTACTCGTAAATAAAAAGCATATTGGGCATTTCCCAAATTCCTTAAGGTATGACGAGAAAGAAATTCCGGGCGTTTCTAATAGCTAGTCAAATAATATTTCAGATTAAATTAACCAGAAACCATTATCTATGTTTAGTAGAGTACGTACATAAGAACTGTACCCTACTAAACATAAAAACGGTAAGTTAAATTATTTTTGTGATCGTAGTGTATTGAATAAAAGTACTGTTTTGACTTTTGTGCCGGGCAAGTTTGATAAAATAATAAATATTTTCAGACCAAATCAATAAAGACGAATGCAACAAAAAGTATTGTGGAAAACTCTCACTTGATGATAGGAATGAAATCCCGGGCGTTTGCTAGTCGAATAATACATGAGATTTAATGAAGAAGAAACCTTAATCTAAAGATGATCTACTTTATGCCTTAAAGACGTTAAGTCTACCTTACTTTTTATGATCGTAGTGTATTGAATAAAAGTAGGGGCTGTTCTGACTTTCGTGTCGTCCAAACTAATAAAATGATACAATAATAAATTATATTTAGACCAAATATAACAATAATAATAAAGAAAAAGTGTCCATTTAATAAATTAATGAGATACAATCTTTATGTATAGAGAAATCAGTCAGATTTCCTAAGGACCATTACCAACGGCCTATAGGTAACTCAACTGTTCCAGACCTGGGACGCTACCGCCGACGGCGAAGCCGATCTCCATTGATGGCTTTAAATTAGCTCCATGAGAACTAGAAACGATTTTTACCGATACATACCTAAATCGGTAAAAATCGTTTCTAGTTCTCATGGAGCTAATTTAAAGCCATCAATGGAGATCGGCTTCGCCGTCGGCGGTAGCGTCCCGGTACCAGACGGAAGCGTGATACTGAAAAGTAAAAAAAAAAGTTTAGTAATGAATTAGTGTAAACTAGATGGCTGTGTAAAATGTCTGGTACAAACATTTTACACCTTGTTGTCGGTAAATTATGTTTAACAGTATTTTTTTTACTTCTTCACGGTTAGAACATATTACGTCGATTTGATTTACGGGTTTTTATAGTGCTATTCACCAATTTTCCGAACGTTATGACAGGGGTACCCCAGGTTACACCAGCCGTGGTCGCGGACTGAATGTCGAAAATAATAACGTGATTAAAAATGCTGTAAAACTAGTAGTTCGTCCCGAACTGAGATCTCGTGATGTCTGGCTTGTAACGGAGATTATTTCTCAAATAGAACTAATTACGTTATACAAACGATAAAAGTGTGCTTTCAATACACATTACTTAAGTACTTTTTTCTCGAACTACTGTTGTGAATAAATCACCTCAGTAGTCCATGAGTGTTCATGGCTCTCTCTTGTTACTAACGTCATGTAATATCCTTTCTAATATGAAACAAAGGTTGATATCGTTTTGAAAAGTGCTCTCAAAACCTTTGTTGCCTTAGTAGTCGTGGTTTAAAAATCTACCCCTCCAGTCCACGGATGTCGTAAAGTCAACCAAAAAGCAGATATTTTCTTTGTAAAAATAAAACTAGTGTAAAAGTAACCGTCTGTAAGTAATCTGTCTGCTTATCGTAGTGATAATGGTCGTACCTTACAGCTATAGAGAAAGTTCTTTCCACATTGTAGTGGACAATATTGTACCTACTGTTGATATGGAATATGCACAAAACCCTTGCATGAAACCACAAAAGCAGTTCTCGGATTTTATCCACTCCCTTCCCTATTAATAAAATAACAATAGATAAATAGACCAGTTTTAGTGTAATTTCGAATACCTTCACTTATCTAACAAGACCTGATGATCATCCTTTTCTCCTTCATCTTAAAAATCGGCCCTAATAAGGGCAGAAATAAATTCATTTTGAAATCTGCAGTCTCAACCCTATTTCATCTAATATTTCATGTTTTAAAACGTTTTTTGAGCAAGTCAAAAGAAAGTTAATTGTCACTCCCCTTTAACAGTCTATCCTACAAGACATACCAAACAATTTAACCCCTTAACGCGCTCCTTTGTTACAAAAACCACCCTTAATGAAAAGTAAAATATATATTTTATCAATGTGCATTCGATACTCTTAAAATCCCCCGCGACAATCAAATTATATTTACGTTATCTCTATTTAATATAAATTTCATGAAAATCGGATAGTATGTTCGAGAGAGCCGTCACAAACATTGCCACATACATACATACAGTGCCGGATTTCACTTGAATGCATTCGTACAATGCTCTTTAAATGTAACAAACCAAGTCAATCAACATGCTTTCAAGTGATAAATCATAAATATTACAGTAGGTACATTAATTTCACACAGCGCCAAACTAAGCAAAGTTTGTAATTTGGGAACTAGAATTTGGATTTAATACTTAATAACTTTTTTAGTCAATACAATACTTATCATACAATTCAACACCCGACACACACACAAATGTTTATCCTGAAATCGAACCCACAAACTAACGCGCAGAAGGTAGGAAACTAAGAGCTACTACCAACTGAGCTGCGAGGCTTATATATAATTATTCCTTTTTTTTATCCGCCCATACATTGGGGAAGCACTTGGCCTTCATCTCACCTGGTTACTAGTTAAGATAAGGCCCAAGGTGGAGGCCAACTTCATCCGGAATCCTCCACAAACTGAGAAACTGGCTATCTTACTTCTAAACGTCGGAAAACAACAATTTAGAATTGTTATTATGGCGACAAACTTATATAAAATGGTGAAACACAGTCCTACCACCAACCAAACCAAGCACAATACCGTATCCCCTTGGGGATTAATTAATGATCATGTTCCGTATAGGTAATATATTGCAGGATAAAAACATGTTGGAGTATTATTGTTACGGTTTGCGAACAATATAGCCTTAACTGTTAAAATTTACGTTACGGGTCTCATGATTATTTACCTATCGGGTTTTTATTCGGCTTAGTCTCGGATAGAGAGAGCAATTACTTCACAATCTGTATTCCACCTTTCTATAAAGGCATTTGAAATGAAAATTAAATGAAATTCATGTAATAAATACATAAACTATACACGTAAGTTCAACAAATACGATGTGCAGTCTGCCGGAAGAAGTGAAAACTTAAACTTTGGAATAATAAAGATTCTTACCGCCTCTGTGGTTAGTGATTTGCCTACCGGTGTCAGATTTAGAGGTCCCGGGCTTGATCCCTAGAGGAGTACAATATTATGCTAGGTTTGGTTGGTGGTAAGAATTGTTTTAAGTTTAAGTTTTCAAAAATTATAAAAATTGATGTGTTCCGGCATTTAGAGGTAAGATAGCGAGTTGCTCGGAATGTTAAGGATTCCGGGTGAAGTGCGTTTCCACCTTCGGCCTTACCATAACTTAAAACCAAGTGAGATAAAGACCAAGCGCTTACCTACGTACAAAAAAAACTGAATACTTTGGAATACTTAATATACTACTGTCTAAAGTACGGTAGTAGCCAAACTGGCCTAGACTCCACACACAGGGCGAGGCGTGGCAGCGCTGATTTCCACCCTGAGCCAATATTAGACGCACTGCAAATTATCACCCGTACCTGGATGATATTCCATCTATGACAACTAAGTGCCTTAAAGGCACAAATACTTGCGCACAGTAAATACTTGGAGTTGGCTAGTGATGGCTGTGTTTTCGTTGTTGCTACAATTTCTGCTTAGTTAAAAGGCACCTTCGTGTTAGCTTGCTCCATTGTACATGTCACTCTTGCGGCGCAAGTTTTAAGGCTTGATAAAACTTGACCCGTTGCAGATTGGTGAATGGTGCAGGTCTTCAAACTTAGTGCCTTAGTACGCCAGTTACCATTGCCGACACAGAGCATGTAATAACCCGCACAGAAAAAAAATGTGAAGTCATAGTCAAAGTCATAAAGTTTTTAGTGATTTTTTTAGGATCATTTTCGAACTTCATTTCTATGTTTACTTCAATTATTTAAATATTGTGTACGCTGCGTCACAGTAGGTATATAGTAAATTCTTTATTACTCATACATTATAAAAAAAAAATATCTGGCCTTATTAGACGTAGTGATCTACAACTTCGATAACATCGTTTCCAACATTGACAGGTACGGGAACACCATGGGTCTTTGATATGGTGTTCGTCATTCACGTTCAATTTCGCCCAAAGCGATGTTGAGTTCTCTGAGTATATAGCTAAGTTCTTCCAGCGATTCAGCCATATGGATTATAATATCTAAACAATGATGTCCAAATGAAATAATTGCACAGCTTAACCACTTACATTTAAAGATATTATATTATATTACTAAATTTAAAAATAATAATAACAATTAAACTAACATATTTAGGTTTATATAATTCTATATTATACACACGCCCGTGACTACCTCTCGCCCATTACCCGCTTAAACACACCATCAAATACACAGTTACATAATCAGACGCACACACACACAGCACATAGTACACACCCAAACACACACAGTCACACGCTGTATAGCAATGCTAAGTCGCTGGCCTAAATAAGAGCCAGCCCTTGGGTCACGTTATTAAAAGTTATATCACTTATATTATATTACTGTTATCAATCAAGGGGTCAACTCCACATGGCTTTTTCCACTGCGCTCCTCTATCAAATGAAATCTTTTCACTCACTTCGTCTTTGCCCTTTCTATCACCAAGTTGATTAAAAACAGCTAACCCAAGTAAATACTGTATACTGAAATGTATTATTCCAATCCAACAATATGAAACTAGCCTTACGGTTGATACATAGCCGAAAGTAGCAAGTTATGATGGAACGGACTAGCCCTTCCAAGGATTAACTTATCGTCACGGGCCCCTAAACTAAAACGGCGGAACCACTGACACGGTTTAATCTTATCTTCCAACAAGTGAAATAATTTTGTGAGCCTGACAGGTCTATAAAGGAGGTTTATGAGCCGGGTGATCTCCATAAATATTAAGGCCCGGGCCTTGTTTATCAAGGAAAACTTTGACGCAGTACCAATCGATAAGACCCTGAAGGGTCCTATCGATCCAGTATCTCAAATACTGAGATACTGGATCTGTAATGATACTACGGTTGCGATGCTACGAAGGGCTACGCCGTAGACTAAGAAGGTCTACGCCGTAGTCACGCTACGAGTCACATTCCATGACATAAAACTGGTTTTTAGGTATTCAATGGGTGCAAACAGAACCACCTCTGTGGTGTAGTGTGACAAACGAAGCACGTGTCGATTTGAAAATTTTCAAACGAATTTAGCGGATTTGTTATTACATATCTTTCTGTTTTCAGATTATTTATTTTGAACATATAACGTTTTGTATATGATTCTATTTCATTTCTATCCATCGCAAATTCAGTAACACCTAAATGGTTTAAACTTGGTGCAAAAAAAGACCTTATCTTCTTTAATCAGCCAAGTATGAGACGTACCTACATGAATGAACTAAATGCTACAAATCAGCAAAACTTTTGCCTTGAAATGACGGTCGAAACCCTCAGTATATGTGTCTAGGTCCAACTCACGCTTGACTTTTAATTTATTTAATCCTTAGCGGTATCTTTATCACAAGAACTTTTTATTCAACCCCTTGACTGTTGCATAGCCTCGGAGGCAGAACGGCGGCCTCGGAGGTTGTTAACGGGACCACCTACGAAGCGCCTATGGCCTTCAGAATATCAGATAGAGGCAGTATGTAATAAATTATAATAAGTGAAATAAATTATATATACAACTCATTTTATACACAATATTATACCAAAATTCATTCATAAACAATCACATATGTAAAATAATTATTTAAACAAATTTATATAAGTTAATTACTATAGGTACTAACTTATAGATTAATAAGTAGTCTTGGGCTTCCGTCCGGTACTGGTCTCGAACAGTTGAATTACCTGTAGATCGTAAGTAACGGTCCTTAGGTAATCTGACTGATTCCTTTATACATAGTTAGTTAGTTTTATAAGTATTAAAATAGAAAAGTATCAAATGCATTATCTCTAAGATATTTAGATAACCCAGTCAATCGTTGTCACCAGCAGATGGTAACGTGGCCAGAATACTGGCGGCATTACCACATTAGTTGGCAATACTCACCAGCTGTGCAAAATACAAGCCGGCATGCTGGTCACGTGTAGACTCTTGGTTTCTCAGCGAAATCTTTTCAGTTATTATGATTTTTATTTATTTTCGATGGGTATTTCCGCTTGAAGTTTACCTAGGCAAGGATCAACGAAGAAGTGAGCTGCCCCATAAACACTGTTCTTAAAGATCGTGATTAAGTAGAAAAACAGATGATGACAGCTGATTTCGAATTTGGAAAATCACTTTTAATTCGCTTGTAATCCACTGTAACACACGTGTAAAAATATTACATATACTTCGTAGAAAAAAATGTCCCTTAAAGATCAGACAGAAAGCCGTACAACAATAAGGTCCCATTTGTACCCTTTGTGTACAGAAGCCTAAAAATAATTGATACCGACCTCACAAACTCCGAAGTCCATACGACTCAAGGCAGGATAAGCCGAACCCAACTCATTAACTTCAAAGAGCAATAAAACACTATACAGTGAGTGTTCCTCTTTAGTCGAATAAGCTTCCGAAGAACTGGAAATGTATTCTGTTGGTGTAAGACAATGTAGCATCTGGATATTGTGTAAAGGAGATTTTTTTGAACAAGTAGATTCTGACTAGTAGCTGTCTTTTTTTTATACACTTGCAGAAATAACAAGCTTCCCACCGTATGTAAAGTGCATCTCTTGCCTATATCAAAGCCTTACTGCGCTGGTCACATCTACGAAGAACATGACCTACGCGGCACTGCATTGCCCCCGTCATTGCCACTCACAACCATACCCTTCAAACCGGAACACAGCAATGTTAGTTAAATAAGGATGGTAGTATTTCCTCCCAGGATGGACTCTCCACAAGGAGATCTACAACTCTTGCCCTGGGCAATGAAATCATTGACGTTTTGTCAAAGAACTCCCACCAACCCAACCAAACACAATATTGTACTCCCCCTGGGGGTCGAACCCGTGACCTCTGGATCTGAAATCGGTGGGTCTCATTCTTGCCATGCTAATGCCGATGTATGTAGATTCTAGATCAAGATTTTGCCAGCGATTGCGTTTACCTTGTGCCTGAGTAGACCTCTAGAAAGTAGATCTCACCGCTTACTAGCGTCAGATAAGGGATTAAAAAGAAGTATTCCAATCCAAAATCGCTTAGGCAGATAAGATTTTCTTAGATGTATCTACTAGTTCATGTCCAGATACTGTTACCTCTCCCAGATCCCTGGTACGTCGATAAATGATCTGAACCGTGAGATTGGAATGGCCCGGACCCACATACGTACCTACACGTTTAATCTTTTACAGCAGAATAAGTAGGCACCTATAAATAAATGATAAGATAGATCTATGATGGTTTTCTGAGTAAAACTACACACGTGAAACCTTTTCATGTAATAAAAAAAAATCTCAAGGAGGCCTAATATTAACTCATCCGTATTTTTTTAGTGCTAACTATTTATCGTGTAAGACTCAGTCACAGCCAGTCACCGGTCACGTGACACTTGGCTGACTTATGAACGAAAACTGACTTCAAAATAAGATGTACCTACAATTGAACTAACTTTGTACAAGGGAAGCTGGCGGAATACTTAGGGACCGTTACAATCGGTCTCTATGTAACTAAACTGTTTCAGAACAGTACCAGGCGGAAGTATGGCCAAGATACCGGCTGCATTGCCACGCTGAATTTCTATGTTAATTTGCTGGATACGAATTGAAACTTACTAAATCATTCGTTTACGCTGCGGAAATAGAGCTTGTTGTCAATTGTTTTTGGAGTTTGTTGATAAATTGATATTGTTGATTGTTTAACCTAAAACCTCAAACCTCGAACCTTCACCGTGAAGGCGGGAAAATCTCTGTAGCCGATCGAAATTTAAATAATATAGAAAAACATTCGAACGCGCGACAGATGTGTCACAAAAATATCAAAAGTGGATACGGCATTACAACTCGTATAAAAATGTACACACACATTTTTTATGAAAGTGCCGCATTTTTTTTTTTTTTTTTTTTTTTATTTACGATGGGTCGGCTCTTGACCACGAAACTTACACAGGTAAGAATGAGATCTACGATGGAGCGAGCCTACCCAGAAAGTTAACGTTATTTAACGTTACCGCAATAGCATTACCAATTTGACAAAGTAAGTAATCATTTAAGGTTGTATGTAATTGGTTTCATAGCACTTGGTTCATATAATTTTATCGTGTTTATTTTTTTGACAATTTATGTGTAAGAAGAATACACATTCCGAAAAATTTTCCGAAGATTTTTTAACGATGATTTAAATAACTTTGAATAACGGCAATGGACAATTTAATCAATAGCAAACCAACTTGAATCCAGGTAGAGTTAGGCACCTCATAGTATGTAAAAGAATAAGGCAGTATTAATTAGGCCGTGGACTGAACTGCCTGGAACTTAAATTTATAGAAAAATCTGATCAAGCTAGTGCCAGTTCTAGCTCTAGCTGCCCCCAGTTCTAGCTAGCCAGTTTTGATAAATAGCTGGTACCTTACTATACTATATCTTGTAAAATGTATAGAGCATAGGATCCATTTCACGACAGTAGTTTTTCACAGCGGACTCTAGTCTTCCCTTTATTTATGATGTTCATAACATTGATTGCGAACCCGGAAACGGCCGGAGCGCTCTCGCTTCCCTGGCTACATTTATTTACGTTCCGCGTTGGTACAGATGGTGTGTATCAGGCCTTATGTTCCTTGTTAACCGTGAGTTATGGGCTTGTTTGCATGGATGGTGTTCGCAACAGGCCATACAACAGGTGGAAATTTGGAAATTTGCCCACAATGTCGATAAACTTTTAGCTTAATTGAAAATGAAGGAGCACATAATAGACTGATGTAGATAGCGATGTATATCTATCAATATCTCTCTTTAGGTTGTCTTTGTTCCATAAATACCACTTTGTTGAGTGCTTGCTCGATATCTTAGACCTAATTCCTCCCCCTTTCCATCACCGGACTAGCAGACGTACGGCAGGGTACAACCCGTACCTTGTAGATGTTCCACTATGCCGAACACATCGATTTGCCTCTACTCTTATTAATTTTCCTTTTAGACAATTGTGCTCCATCGTAGGCCACATCAAAACTTGTTTTTTAAGTGATTTGACGGTCAAACGCTTGGCTATCATCAATAAAAAAAAGATGACTTTACGTTTTTTACCCGGGGTCCACCTACGTGGTTCACCTTGGTGTTTAACGGGTATCTTTTCGTACCCGTAGTCTACCCAATAGGTAAACCACGGGTAAGTAGATAAAATATAGTGCTCTTGGTTCACCCAATAGGTGAACCATGGGTAAATATTAAAAATGTAGTGCCGTTAGTTTACCCATTAGGTGAACTACCAAACATAAAAAATAAAGTGCCCATGGTTTACCCAACTAATTCAACATTATCAAGTCATCTTTGTAAAATACATTCGTATGTTATTATGAAATAAGTTAGAGGAATAGACGTAGGAGTGAACAATGGGTAATCCACGGACACCTTCAACTACCCATAGTGCACCAGGGTGTTCCACGGGTACATTGAATTACCTATATTACACTAGAGCGGACCACGGGTACAAAGAAGTACCCGTGAAACAACCAGGTGACACATTTAGGTGGGGTAAGAAACGTAACTCTTCACCAATTACAGTAAACAAAAAAAAGAAACTTAATCTAAGTGACAATGCTAATAGCGGTATAATAATCAAATTAACAAAAAACGGCTAGCCGTTTCGGAGATTAGCCTAAACTTATAGAGAGAGAAAAAAATTGAATTGTTTTCATTTTAAATGTAGCGTAAATGCATTTATTTAGTAAATACCTGATATTTTGTCATTTTATTCAGATGCTTAAACTTTGTTGATATATATTTTAAGCACGGGTAGACAAATCCCCAGCCGACGCGTCGGCTGGGGATTTGTCTACTTAGGAGCAAGTCTATATTTCCTAAGGATGCCTCGTGCAGACGCAAAATAGGTGTCGATTTGATATTTTTAAACTTTGTGCATTTGTTACTGAAGATTTTTCTGTTTGTTTTATTGTAGGTGCGATAGGGAGCTACTTGGCCTTTATCTAACCTGATTTTCAAGTCATGATAAGGCCGAAGGTGGAAGCGCACTTCACCCGGAATCCTCAAGAAACTGAGGAACTGGCTATCTTACACCTAAAAAGTAAATTTCATAAGGATGCCTCGTGTAGAGGTAAAAGACGGTTACTGAATGTTTTACAGTTATCATATTTAAATGGATATCCGCAAAATGACGGAGTCGTAAAGCTAATTGACTGGAATCAATTAGCTTTACGATAGTTAATGCAACAATCTTTTGGTCCTTTCCTCGGAAAAAAAGTTTATTAAAAATAAATTAGCTGCTTATTGACGAAATATTGCCAGCCATCCCAAAAGACAACCATGTACGTACCTACATCAAACTTTGTCACTAGAACTATTATATCAGTGAATCTGCGAGGGGTTGGATTTATGTTTAAAATCTGGGCAAACGAAAAGAAGGCTCGAGTCAGGAGGATAAAAAGTTTTGAAGTACACTTTGATCTTTTCAAATTTATCTGCTACCGCTATAATAACAATCCGTTTGTTAAATTGGTATGACGAAACGCCAAGAACTTTCTAAGGAGCTAATAAATTTTATCTAAGCATTGCCGTACATCCATTTACGACTAGATTTTTCCAGCATTTAACTATATCTGTGGTCTATTGGTTCAACCCACCGATTTCAGATCCAAAGGTCCCGGGTTCGATCCCCAGGGGGAGCAATATTGTGCTTGGTTTGGTTGGTGGTCGGATTTTGTTTCAAGTCCACCTGGCTAGCTACCACCATCTTACCTAATTCTGTCGCCATAATAACAATTCTTAAAACATTGTTGTGTTCCTCAGTTTGTTGAGGATTCCGGGTGCAGTACGCCTCCATCTTCGGCATTATCTCAACTTGTTACCAGGTGAGATGAAGGCTAAGCGCTTCCCCGTCGTGCAATAAAAATAAAGCATTAGAGTGAGAACACGAGCCGTTGCAATAAAAATGAAGACCGACTTGTGACACTACCCCAAAGGTAGGTATTTTTTTGTACTACGGAGTGGTTATTGGCCTTCATCTCACCGGATTTACAAGTTATGATAGCCTTCATTTCAACTGTTTGAGGAACTGGCTACTGATACCGGTGAGCGAACCACTACACAACAGAGGCGGTTTACCTAATGGTCCGGGTAACGGAAGCGCTGGCTTTTGATAGTAGCTACAGCTGGTATAGTATCGATGGCTACCACTTTACTACTCAAGTCTCTTGCGAAACGGCTTACCGTTTTCCGTTGGTTTGCGGGAGAGCCAGAGCCTTCTGGGAAGCTCGATTCATCGCAGACTTCCTTGCCTAGGTAAACCTCGAGATTAAGAAGCTGACTGACTGACTATCGACGCACAGACAAAAATTTGGTAGCTTGTAGCGGAGAGGTGCACTAAGAAATGATTCAGAGAGAATCAATCAGAAGAAGGGAACAAGGTCCCGTGCGTGTCATTAGTATATGGATGGACAAGGAAGCGTTTGGCCTTTATTTCACCTGGTTACAAGTTGAGATAAGACCGAAGGTGGATGCACACTTCACCCGGAATCCTCAACAAACTGAGGAGTCTCTCATCTTACCTCTAGATGCCGGAAGACAATTTTTTTTTAAGAATTATTATTATTATGGCGACAGAATTAGTTAAGATGGTGCTATCCAGGCGGACTTAAACAAAATTCTACTACCAACAAACACAACAACCGATATTACGGATTTCGGCTTTGTAATAAAAGAAACAACCGGACCGCGCAGTACATTTATATTAATAAAGAGATAAAATCCACATTGTATAGACACTTTGCAATTCAGCATGACTTTAGTCAATGATACACACAATATAAATATTTACCTTACACTACAATAAATTTAGCTAGGTTTGAAGCCTCAGCTACATAGAGCGTGAAGTGTCGACGTGGACGTAGGTTAAGTAAATAGGAACAGACCATACATAAACATATTCATGTAAGGTGAACCGCGACAGCAATATATTGTTATTTCAGTCGCACGCGTGTATGTGTCAAAATAAACCGGTCAAGTGTCCGGACAACCGAAGGTTCTGACATATTTCAAGGCAAATAAATCCAATTTTATTTTTTATATGTTTTATTAATGACCAGTTTTATTGAATGGATCTGTTGGGAATGCGACGGAGATGAACATTTTGAGATGGATGTGTGGTGTGACAAGAATGGATAAGATCAGAAATATATAAGAGGAAGTTTGACGTTTTAGCCAGTGTCTGAAAATATTAGTAAGGCTAGCATGGTATGGATAGGTACGTTATGCGGAGAGCTGAAAGTCACATTGCAAGGAAATATTGACCATGTATGTGCAAGGTATAGGAGTAGAGGATGGCCGAAACACATGATTTCAACTCAGAGGATACGTGTGAAAAGAGAGGATGAGGAGAGGCTAGAATGGTATGAACACGTTATGTGTAGGATCAAAAGTCACGTTGCAAGAGAAATGTTGAGTATGGATGTGTTGGCTTTAGGAGCAGAGGAAAGCCATCCCGCTGACAGGCAGCTGGATGGATTGACGAACAGCGAAGGCTTAGCATTAGGGTCCCATTTGCACTTTTCGGGTACGGAACCCTAAAAGATATGTAGATACCCACAGAAATATGCCTATTTTACCTTCTGTGAACTGTGTCGGGTTCATTCCATGTTTCTTTCCTTGTCTTGATACCAATGCTTAGCCATGGCCATAAGTGACCCTATCGATCTATGTGCCTGAGGCTTCGGCTGGGCTTGCAATCGAATACACGGCACATTATGAATCAAAACGATAGAGCATTCTTGTGTGCTATGTATTATCGATACAGCCACAACGATTACACACAAAATGTTATACAAAAACTTACATAATAATTTAGATACGTTCTAAAAACAACATCCATTTAAAATATCAAAGTAATGTAAATTTACATGTATGTTTTTACGGTTCCATTGGGTTATGTACGCGTCATATGGTTTTCGGTAAATTGTAGGTTCAAAACACATTGTGGATTTAATTTAAAAGTGGAACACTACCTCAAACAGCTCCAAAGGCTCTGCATGTGACTGATATGTTATATTATTATATATATTGGTTCCTTAAAAGAGCAAATTTTCCTGGAAAATATTTAGTATGAAAAACTAAGCATTAAATTTCAAAATTATGATTGTTATTAGTTAGATGTAGCCTAGGTATTAGTGTTGGTAGGTATTACACAATGTGTTTTGAAGGTGCATGTTACCAAAAAACTGTAAAATGAGTTCTTAAAGTCGAGAAATAACCTTAAATAGGTAATTGACTAGATTTTGAGAACGATTTGCAAAGCGAACATCTAGTAAAATCGCCTGAATGTCACAATGCTTATCGATTTTCAACTCTATCTGTTACGATATAAAATCTAACTTACAGTACACTTATTATAATAGTCTATAGCAATAAGGAAGACATCGATAGCCTGCATGTATTACATCATTACAATGGAAAGTAATTATTCGTGAGTGTGACACTGGCCAATGCGAATGCGACATAACAATATACAAAAAAAGGAAAGTTGAAGGCTTCGTAAAACATGGGCACAAAAGCTTTTGCTTTATGTAAAAAATAACGATTACAATCTGCAGTAGATAACGATTATCAAGCATCAGATCAGACATAACAAATTGGTAAGTTTTTACGTAGAATTACGAGTAATATCAAAAATATATTTTATTACGTCAGTCTAGGCAGGTTCTGGGAATAATAAGCAATTTGAAGAAAATACGGAGAGGCTTTAGCAAATCAGACTGTGCTAAGGTTAGTGAGTATCAGACAGGCGGCTGTCGTAACTACGACGAAGCAAAATAATAAATTGCAGCCCATTAAAATATATCTCGTACTTTTTAAAAGTAATTCTTACACAACATATGTTTTACTCTAATAATAATTCAAATGTGTATTGACATGGTAGTAGAATATGCTTGCCTTAGCTGTTTTCCTACAGGAATAAGATGTTATTCTGAGTATATTTTATGTAAAGCTGTCAATATTAATTAAATACAAAATACACAATAGTTTTGCATTTTTATCACTTCCATCCAGAGATTCTAGAAGCCATGTCTTCCACCAGGGAGAGAATTTCTTGAATGGAGATCAAATCAATAATCAGTCATTTAGTAAGATTTTTGACGATCATTTTGAATCTTCAAATCTACCGCCTGTTCGGAATCAAAACCAGCACACAAGGAGAGAGGCAATAATCTCATGCTAGTCAGTTTTTTATGATTTATTAAATTGCTTGGTACGTAATATAAAATAATTTAAATTGCAACATTAATTAATAAATTAAATATTTATAACATTTCATGTACTATAAACGGTGTGGATGTACAAGTAAAAAAGGCCACAACTGAAGATCAATGCCTAACTTTTCCATATTCTACTATTATGTCAATCTCAGAACTTATCGAAAACGCTCATAATTGTGTAATACGTATACATAGTAAACATTATACTGATTTTAAACTCTAAAGCATTTAATGAATTGACAGAAAAGAACATTTATCATAAACTACCTATATTTATTATCTATAACAATTGATATACCAACTTATCTTAAGCTTTGCCACTAACATTTAACATGATTTATATATATTCTAGTATCTACCCATAGTCACATCTACATGATATGTTTTTGTTCAGAGATCTACACTAGAATAGAAGCATTGGACAGTTAATTTACGAACATATTAATTTCACGCCTCTATCTATATTTTGGACATAATTTATACATTACAGTCCGTTAAATTATTCAAAAGAATGAATCAAAAAATCTTAAATTTTTAGGGTTCTCTAAGGTTGTCAACAGTCTATTACCAAGTCAAATAAAGAGACAGATTAGATAACCTATAATATAATAATGAATTCTAGCTTTTGCTATAATTTTTTTTTCTAGTTAACAAAAGCGTAGTAGGCATGTATTAAGTAAAAATAATAATATGGTGTACCTACATATGAAAAAAAATATGCATAAAGAAAACCGAAAAATATGTACCCTCGTGCGAGCTATAAATAAGAAATGATATTTTTACACATTGGATATGCAAAAATGAACGGAGTGGAGATATCTTCACGAAAATGGGCGATGAATACGACGTAACGTATTTTACTTTACCTTACTATTTTAAGGCCCAGTAGTCTTTTCCATACAAACGTAGTTTATTGATCATTTCGACATGGTATATCCAACTTAAATGAAAATTTGCAGATTAAATTGGATAATGATAATCTTGGTTTACCTTTCTTATTTTTTTTTCTATAAACGCATAAAAAATAATATATTTAAATATTACAAGACATTAATTTCACACAGCACCATCTAGCCCCAAACAAAGCAAAGCTTGCTGGAACTAAATAAAGATAAATTACTTTTAAACTTTTTTTTTAATATCATATAATATTACACCCAAATAAAGAACGAACATCTATATTGATCACTTGAATATATGTCCTGGGTGGTAATCGACAACCCACAGCATAATAGGCAGAGTTTCTACAAACTGAGTTGTGAGACTATATGCAAAGCAATTTTCCCGTAATTCCCAGTTTTGCGTACGTTAATAAAATTATGTTTTTGGAAATAAAAACAAAAACATAAGATTATATCTATCCAATTATACCAGCAAAAATTCTTAATAGAACATGTCACGGCAAAGTGAAAGAGGTATTATGTTCGTATAAAAATGTGGTACTAAGCCTTCTTAAGATCCGAAGCTAATTGATTCTTAACTTCCCAATGAGAGTTTTCAAACTTTACACATAGCTTGACACGATTACAATTCAAATGAACTTGCTTCTTTGTTAGTTACTTTAAAAATATATCATACATCTCTATTATATCATGAATTATGGGAAATTGATCACGAGACACAGTTAACATAAAGTCATCCTAATGTCCAAAAGTGTTACAGTATTTTTTTGTTCAAGAACAAAGCATTTATTGAAATGCAGATCCTGCTCGCGTCTTAAAGAACCTCAGGGCTACCAATTTTAATGACCAATTATTGGTCTATGGCAATACTAATTATTACAACTAGAATTAGTTACGACTTCACAGTTATCATCTCTTTACATATTAAAAACTAAACAATTCATTTTTCAAAGGAGGATTGTGCTATAGAAACAAAAGTAACAACCCACGTTTACTTAACATATTACTGATTTCATCTCCACTTAAAAATGAAAAGGTCAGGATTACTAGCGCTGGTTAAGGAGGGGTCATAAAAAACCCTAATGTTCTAATTCAGTCTCACAATTGCGCATATATAAGTTAATGTTAATATAAAAAAAAAACAAATTTTAAATTTTGATGACGTGCAAGCTATTACACACACATAATATTTAAATATACGGTTTTTTTTCACGTATATCTTAATGTTGATGAAGGCACCAACGGCTTCAATTCAACAGGTGAATCATCATTAGGATCAGTGTGACTAGCCGGTTGGGTTTCGATCGCAGCGCGCGTAGCCCTATCTTTTGGTTTCGCGTCACACGTGTCACATAATATATCATCCTGATATTGATTATCTTGTTGAATTGAAACGATTGGTATTTTTAAATGTATACGTGAGTAAAGAGCCCGTATTTTAGAATGTAAAGTACGACTGACCCAAGTTTTGAAAAAGGTACACTGAATATCATGAGGTCTAGTTTTTATGTCTGTTTACAACTAACAACATTGTTGCTTGTATTTCCTCTGCAACCAATGTAACTTGGTCTTTTAACTTGAATTTTGATACTCAATTCAGACCATCGCGGAATTCCTCGTATATTAGAATGTACAATACGACTGACGCAAGTGTTGAACGGGATAGGTACACTGAATATCATATGGTCTAGTTTTTATGTCTGTTTACAACTAACAATATAGTTAGCTTAAGTTTTAACTGCAACCAATGTTACATGGTCTTTTCACGCTCAATTCAAACCGTCGCGGAATTCGTCGAATTATAAGTTTGTGAGTATTGTATAGAGAACTTTATGTCCATCGCAAAATACCGATCAGCCCGTTCTCTGTCGAATTATCAAGGATTCCGAAGAATTCGGCGGAACGATTTTCTTCGCATCTCTACGAATTTGTGTCTAAAGGCAGTGGTGTGAATTGAGCTATAATGTGGAAACTGAGAATTCATGTAGTATAAATGTTTATGAAAACGCATTTGGATATGTCCGTTTCTCCTTTAGAGGTGTGTAAAAGGTGTATTCATAATGTAATTCATTATTTACCCTTAAGTAGCGTACTTAGAAACTCCATTAGATTTTTTTTGCGTTGACCTTTGAGGGTTTGATACCTTGTTCAAATTCAACATATAAAAATCATATTAAGCCCCGGTCCTAATATAAACGAAATATATTAAGTTCGTTCGCACATCTCAGTTTCCACATTGCTGTGATGGATTATTAACCTTAATCTCATACACGTAAAAGGTTTTTCTTTTGCATTAAATATTTAGAAACACGCTGCGTAAATACGTTCAGGTTATTAACACGTTCAGACATCATCCTTCACAACATAAAAATATGCTAAAAGTAAGTCTCCAAAATGATAAAGCAGCACTTTATTTTTATGATAAGATAATTTTTTAAACAGATACAAGAACCGAGATTGGTTTCGTAATAACTTCGTCAACATTTTTTTATTTATTGTATCGTAAAAAACGGATATATCGAAAATTTAAATGGACATCGTTTCTGTTGCGATTATACAATCGCCGAAACATAAGCTCAGAAAGTGAAATGACAGAGCCATAGAAATATCACCACTACCTTACTGGACATACATGTTCTGCCGGAGTTGAGTTCTTGGCTGACTATTTTCACTGGCAACTGTGTCGGCGCTGGCTCAAGTCGTACGACGTTAACTGAAAACAAAATAATATTCGCAACATTTTCCTGTAGCATCTCAAGTGACATCTTGATTTAGCACCTTTTTACATTCTCTCTGTAATGTCAGACAGAGAAGCGACAGCGACAATTATTTTATTTAAAGTTTTATTCTTAGCTTAGTGTTTTATGTTTTTTTAACAGCATTTCTATATCATCAGTTATCTAGTTTTTATGTATTTTTGGTTGCTTTTGTTAGCGGTTACGGCATATGAGCACAATACTGGTAGAAAAACTTGTAAAGTTCCATCTGGGTAACGGCCCCCTTTCTGTCGAAGTCTGGCGCCAAACTGTTTGCTGCAAATGCGCGGGATAGCCAGTGCCTTCTGGAAAAGCTCTTCCAGACCTTATCCAGGACAAGTCTAGAGGTCAAAAGCTAACCCATCATTAAAAACAAAGGAAAATGCAGCATATTAACTACAAAATCAAGTTATCAAACTTTTATGCCAAACACACTCTATTCATTATCCTCTGTATGTTACATTACGAGATCAAAGGTTATCTTTGTTTTAAAACCATATCTAACCAAAACATAAAACGTACGTGTTATTTCTCTGAAGGCACTGGTGAAACTACGTTGGCGTTTTGCTCCTATCCAAATATTATAAATCTCCTTTGTGAGCTGTTTTACGAATATGTTTTTTCCAAGTGAGCGAAACTTGAAACCTTTTTGTGAAGGAATATTATCATGACAGAGACTTTACATACTTGGTGTGCAGTATATAGAAATCACCGCCTCTGCTCGTGGTTCGCTCACCGATATTAGATCCAGAGGTCCCGGGTTCGATCCCTAGGTGGTACAATATTGTTCTTGGTTTGGATGGTGGTAGGACTTTGTTTGAGTCTACCACCATCTTAGGTACCTAAGTCTGTCGCAATAGCAAAAATCTAAATCCACTTCGGTATACTATAGGAGTCTTCATTTCCAGAGAGGATAGGTTCATTTAAGAAAAGGTCTTCTAACTTGCTAACATCTTTACTTGTTGTTCAATTGAAATGATTATATCTCCAAATAAACCTCATTATAACGTAACTTTGCAAAGAGATTAAAGATACGAATTATGCCTCAGGGAGAAATTTACCACAATGATTATCGTGTATTTTCAGCCACTTGCTTTCCTAACATAACTTTGGAAAATCTATCATAGCTCTCTTTGGGGGAAGCCCATGTCCTTTTGTGAACTTTTTCCGGCTATGTCGAGATGATTAACCAGATAATATTTCCAACTCGATTGAACCTTTTATTTAAAACAGATTTTTTATTGATTAGCTTGAGTTTGATTTCGAAGACACCTGAGAGAGAGATTGCTTAAATGAAGCCTATTTACAATTTTTTTTTATTGTACGACGGGAAGTGCTAGGCCTCCAGTTACTTGGTCTCATCTGGTCAAATTGTGATAAGGCCGAAGCGCACTTCACCCGGAACTGTCTAAGGAACTGGCTATCATAAATTAAAATGCCAGAACACAATGAAATATTTGTTTGATGGTGACAGACTTAAGTAAAACCTACCACCAACCAAACCAAGAACAAATTTTCACCCCCTGGATCTGACACCGATGAGAAAACCACTCCACCACAGAAGCGGTCATTCAATCATTCAAGTTCTCCAAAATTAACTCGACAAACTTACCAGCAACAGTATGGTTTTGTACGTCCGTAAATCCCTCGCCTATGGTATTGTACCCAGGGATGGTACTCAGGCAGGTGATGTCTACCGTCTGGTTGGGGAAGAGCTGGAGACTAGAGAGCGGGTAGTGCAGCGATGATGACGATATGATAAGTGGCATACCATTGTGGGTGCGATGCGGCGCTTGGTGGGTTCCATGAGGGACGGTTAGTCTCTCGTCCACCTGAGAACAAAAGAAGAAGCTGAAGTGCTGGGTATCCAAGTGGATGGACGCCTTCCGATCCAGAGCTAGACATTTCTCGCTATTGACTTTGATCGCATTTTCAGACACTAGGGCAGTTTCACATAGTTTGGTAAATCTCTGCTAGATGGCGTTAATCAGCGCTGAAGCTGAGTTGTGTATGGCACAAAAAATAAGAAATAGCGTCAGGATCCTCGTTGATTAATTGGTAGAGCGTTTTCGGCTTCAGGAAAATATGCGGGTTCGAGTCCCGTCGCGGGTTGTGAGTTTTTGTTTCATTATAACACTAAATAAACATAATACAATTTATATACGTTAACTTTTTTTTTCACGTTGCTTAGTTACCTTAAAACCTACAACAAGAATAACATATCATTAGCAAGTATTCCCGCTAAGCGGTAGCCATGGGCTAGCAACCTATTATATATTTAATGTCCGTTATCAGATAACGCTAAAATGAACACCATCATTCAGTAAATCAGTGAGGAAGGTTTAATGCATTATAAAATCCAGCGGGAAAAAACAAATCAAAACGCGAGAAAATTGGAACGGCGAACCAAATTGCATGAATTGCTATAATACCGGAAATGAATCTCTGTCAAACGTCAGTTAGCATCGCTTTTATTGACAGCTAAAGGTTTGATGGACTATGACTGAATGAAATAAACTGGTTGTGTTCAAAAACAGCGTAGACAAAAAACATTTGTGTTAGGTACCTTGTTTTCATAGACAGCCATGAGCACATTATGAATAGTAAATTAAAATAACAAAGTAAGGTTTAAATTTGTTAAAAGGATTAAATAGTTTTACAACTTACTCCTATTACATACAAATCAGAACTATAACTAGGTAAAACAACATTATTTGTGAAGTAGAAAGGATTCACTTAATCAAATGTCAACGATTCCCAAACTAGGCTAAGCCTGTATCGTGTGGCACACATGCCCAGCCGATACAAATACATGAACCAGTATTATTAACAGGTAAGGAGTA
Source organism: Venusia cambrica (assembly GCA_951394065.1). Lineage (NCBI taxonomy): Eukaryota > Metazoa > Arthropoda > Insecta > Lepidoptera > Geometridae > Venusia > Venusia cambrica. Next base: position 5,001,840 of record OX596044.1, on the reverse strand, counting down.
AAAAGCCTCAATCGACGGTCAAACCTATGCTGAGATTAACAAATTAAAATTTTGAAGAACAATAAAAATAAAGTTTTAAATTACAAATTAACTAAATAAAACTCATAAAAAACAAACAATACTAAGTTCTTTTTAAAAAACTAAAAATAAAACCGACTCAAATGAGGAATACGATACAATTTAATTTACCTGGATGACGTATTTTTTTCCCATGACTTTGATGACAAATGGACGGACAGCCTTCTCCTTTTGAAGTCGGTTAAAAACATATGTATATGAATTTGACTTTAACCACTTCTGTGTTTCGTCTACCGGTATTAGAGCCGGAGGTCCCGGGTTCGATACCCAAAGGAGTATTAATTTGTGCTTTGGTTGTTGGTAGGACTTTGTTATACCATCATCTTTCTCAAGCCTGTCGCCATTACAACAATTCTAAATTTTAGTGTTTAAGACTGGTGTTTAGAGTTAAGATAGCCGCAATATCTCAGTATGTTGAGGATTCCGGGTGAAATGCGCTTTCACCTTCGGCCTTATCGTAACTTGGATCCAGGTGAGATGAAGGCCAAGCGCTTCCCCGTCGTGTAATAATAATGTAGTAAAGAGTACCTACGAGTATATAGTTAACTAATTATTTATGTATTTTTGAATCAAATGTGATGTTTGCACGAGACTAATATGATTTGGATGATCTAGTGTTCAAACCAAGCAACATTTATTTTTTAACCAACTTCAAAAAAAGGAGGGTCTCAATTCGTTTTTTTTTTCTATTATATTATAATCAACCAATTCGTAAAGTCTGCGAAAACTAGTCGAAATAGCTATGGGAAATAGAAAAACCAAAAAGTCAGGTAGCACATGCAAAATTTACGAGTAGCACGGAGCAAAATAGCGTATAACGGTAAAAAAAGTTTTCATTATTCTATTCGTGTTACCAACAAAGATACTAAAAATGAGTCACGGTTTTACTATAAACTAACATTATTAAACTTATAATACGGGTTTCGTAATGATACAAACTATAATTGATATTTAATGACATCTACGTCATGCCATAGAAGTTGTTATGGTATATATTTCAACGAATACTTGGAGATAAATATATATTTCGTGTTTCTTGAAAAATGATCTATACGATATACGATATGGATCAAATTTTATATTTAGATAAGGGTTTGCTTTTTAAGGGAACCTTTATAGTTGTATTTTTGTCAAAACTAAATTTTACTTATTTTATATATTAAAATTTGCTTAATAATTTAGGTTGTGTGTTCGATTCCCAGCCAGTACAAATATTTGTGTGATGAATATAAATGTTTATTCTGTGTTTGGGTGTTGTATCATAGAGTACGTATGTATTTACAAAAAATGTATAAAAGTATTCTATCCGTAATCTAGTTCCCATATTACAAGCTATGCTTAGTTTGGGGTTAGATGGCGCTTTGTGAAATTAATGTCCTTTAATGTTTTATTCAAAAAATAAACCTTTTTTTTACAAATTGCTCTCATGCTTTCTATAACGTGCAACGCCATCTCGTAAATTTTGAGGATTTTTGAGGAACTTGCATTGTTGCTATTGGATATCCTAGCCTATATTAAGGAATCGACTCTTTACTGTTACCTCAACACTTTGTGAGATGGCACTGTTTAAAAAAAAGCCAAGCTAGGTCGCCCAGTTACTATGAGCTAAATAAAGCAACAGAGCAGTCAAGTGTGGACACGCACAGCGATCCTTAATGCCTTGAATGATGAAAAATCATCTGTCTGCCTATTAAAGCTCATGAGATACAGGGTATCCCGTGGTATTCCCTAGTAGCTGAAATAGGTGTTTCAAAATAAATAAAATAAATATTGCAGGACATTAATTTTACACAGCGCCATCTAGCCCCAAACTAAATAAATCTTGTAATATGGGAACTAGATTACGGATATAATACTAATATACTTTATATTTGTAAATACATACATATCATACAATACAACACCCAAACACAGAACAAACATCGATATTCATAACACAAATGTTTGTCCTGGGTGGGAGTCGAACCCACAACCTACAGCGCAGAAGGCAGAGCTACTACCAACTGAGCTGTGAGGCTTGTCTGGCGTGAATGGGCTTTTTCAAGTTGCAGCAGATACTTAGTAATAATATCCTTGTAGCCATCTTTTGGGTACGGAACTAAGTCAAACTGTCAAGTAAGTTTTTTATTCATCAAGATGTTTTTGTATTTTTGAAACTTTAAATAAGCTGTCACGGCATATAGTAAGGTAAGAATATGATTAAAATGACTACAATAAAACTGGTAGGGACTGTGGAGTGACAAGCCTCTGTTTCCATTTTCCTATGTTTAATGATGACGTCACCTAAGTTAATGGCCAATAAGTTTCGTCAGTGCGGATCGTATCCAAAGGGCAAACACACAAACATCAGCAAAAGGGAACGCGTAAAATATACCCTTATTAAACATTTATGATAAAAGAGGTGTTTTTATACATCTCTGTGATAAATAATACGGTTTCCCGGAGGACATAAATGATTCTCAGGATAAAGGTACACAGACCAGGAAGAACGAGCGTTCAATGGATGCAGAAAAAAACTAAAGACTCTAATATAATAATTGTGTATCCGCAATTATATTCGAGTCTCAAGCACATAAATTAGGTGCACATCCTAAAATAGTAAATGTTATAATGGCCCAAAAATTCACAACCCGCGACAGACTCAAACTTTTTTATATGCCATATTAGATTCAGCTAAGTAAGCTATTTTATTTTAGTTTATCATGTTTTTTGTCCTGTTAAATATTGTCATGTAAGTACTTTCTGAAAACTACTAAGTAACTAATAACGTAGTATCTATTAAAACTATTAGATGCTAAGCTCTCGTAAATTGTTGGAAATAAATTGTGTATCCTGTAAAAAAGTAATTGTGTCCTAAATTATGTATTCTAAATTAGGTCAAGCGATACCGGTCAGCTTTTGACTGTACATTATGGTTAAGTTCAATCTTGCACGAATTATTGCAACCACCACTGGGACGTATGTTTATTAACAATAGTTCTACAATGAGCTTTCCAAAAAATACCTGTTGACTCTCTATTTAAAGGCGAAGGAGTTCGTTAGTGGAAAAACGTACGCTGATAGCAGATTCCAAATTTGAAAATTGACTAATAATAGTTGAATTACCATTTATCCATTGAGTCATCTATTATTGGTGATATTGATGACATACCGTCTTATATACGCGAATTAATCAATTACTTAAATGACCAATTCAGAAGAATGGACACGACAAGACATTTCACACAGCGTCATTTAGTCACAAACTAAGCAAAGCTCATATGGGAACTTAATTACGGATAGATAGCTTAGTGTTATTTTTCAAATACATACTTATCGATACAACACCCAAACGTAGAACAAACATATATGCTCAATGCTCTTCACACAAATGTTTGTCCTGGGTGGGAATCAAGCACAGTCTACGGCTCAGAAAGCAAAGCTACTATCAACACAGCTGTGAGGCTTGACCATACTTCCATATTCGAACATTATGGTATCTATATTTGATTTACTTGCACATTATTTTTATCAAACTTCTCTATATGTCCGTAGAGTCATATTCTGCGTGTGATTACGCACTAATTCAGCAATTCTGTTACTTGGTTGCCGGTGAAATTAGAGGCACACGACGCCTAACCTTAATGCCTCAAATATACGGGCGCTATGCAGTACCACGTAGGCCATTCTTTGTGACTTTGTTATTGGCAAGAGATGCATTTAACATCAGGGGCCTAAGCACAACGTCTTATAGTATTCTCATATTGATCTTACATTACTTTTGTCTCGTTTTTTCTACACTTGACAGATAGTGACATAAGTAAAGTAATATCACAACAAGAATGCTATAAGAGGTCGTGGTACCCCCCAGGTTAGCTGCTTGCTTATTGCGTCTCCACAAAAAAATATTTTGAAAAGAAATCAAATGTGTAGAACTAGCACTGAGAACTGAATTTTATAGAAAGAGAAACATACTATATGAAGGTGGACATCTGTACAATAACTTACCTGATATCGTGAAAAACAGTGTCACAATACGTATGTTTAAACAAAAGTTAAAACAGTATATTTATAAGAATATTTCATGAATCCTGGTACCCACTTATTCTGCACTTACCTACTTGCTTAAACTTCGTTTATTTAGTTATAAGTACCAATAAGTTTATTCTCATTCCAGTGAACTATGTTCGTTTGAGAAATAAATGTCGCTAACTGAAACTGATTGTGTACATTGTTTTGTGGGTGGTAGGTTTTAATGGACAATGATGCGTAAGTGCCTTAAATATAGGGGTTTTAATGAGGTACCTTGACATTATTTATGAACCAGTAGAGGTTGGGCGCGGGGTAGGCAGGTGTGCTAGAGCACGTTGCCTCCAGGTGGTCGCTCGATGACAGCTTTTTATGTTTTATTTTTATCTTCGGACGGTGCTTCTGGCGAACTGGGGAATAACATACAATTATATTTATTGGATCAAAGGAAATAATAAAGGAATTGCTTCGTATCTATTAAAAAATCAGCGTTGTAAAGTTAGTAGATACTTATAATCTAATATATTTATATACAATTAGATGAGTAACTTTTGAAACTATCTACTAGTATTTACAAAAGTATATAAGTATTCTATCCGTAATCTAGTTCACATATTACAAACTATGCTTAGTTTAGGGCTACATGGCGCTGTGTAAAAAAAATCTCCTGTAATATTTATGTATAATTCTTCTGCACGTGTGTTTATCACTGAACTCCTTCTTCTACCTGATGATGAAGATGGTGGTAGTTGGCCAGCTGGTCTTAAACAAAGTCCACCAACCAAACCAGTAAACAATTAATTACTATACGATTTTGCTTCGTTAAGATTAAGTATCAAGCTGAAGTAAATCTAAGCCACCACTCACTTACGTACTACATTAAGCACGAATAAATGAGTTACATCAATTATGTACGGCATGCCGCATGAATACGGGCGCAAAAAAAACAGCTGGCCTGTTACCTAACTTTGTCTCATTTGGGTTTTAAACGGTTTCAACCAAAATGGCGGATTTTCTTCGACTTCTCAATGAAAAAAAAAAAAAAGAAAATCCGCCATTCTGATCGATACCAAAATGAAACAAACTTAATGGGCCAGATACCCTACTGATGTACTCCGACATAAGTTCGAATGATATGCTGTCATAATAACATTTTAGAAAAAAATTTTTGCTGAGCAATCTAGATAAAAATAACATTTAAAAGGCAAGTAGCCTTTATAAATAAAATAAATATAAATATTTTAGATCATCAATTTTACACAGCGCCATCTAGCCCTAACTTAGCAAAGCTTGTAATTGGGAACCAGATTACGGATACGTATATACTTTTTTGTAAATACATGCTTGTCATACAATAGACATAAAAAAAACTATATACTGACCTGTTTTAAGCCAGCATCTTCAGTTCCCTCAGATACTCACCAAAACAAGTTAAATTTAAGTTGAAAACTTACCAATTACTGTTATTTCGTGCAGTTTGGAAACTTTCGAGTACAAAGGAGTTTCTAAAGCAATTTCGCAGGCATACTGTCCGGCCGCCCAGAAATCCATCTTCTCCAGAGTCACCTTGGTCGGGGCGAGCTTTTGCAACTGAAACAACGTGACAGTTTTTCACAAGTAATCCACTTGAAACGGGAAAGAGAGCCAGAGGACGACCAAAAGAACGCTGGGAAGACGAAATAAGGAGAACCGCAGAGACAAACTGGTTAGAAAGTGCACAAGACAGGGATACCTGGAAAAACTTGGAGGAGGCCTATACTCGAAAGGGGCCTTAACTAAAAATGTGTTAATTATAAAAATTCTGTGTACCTACTTAGAAAAAAATATTTAGTTAAGGAAATAAAAGGCTTTATTGCTATAATATTTGCAAAAAAAAAACTAGTATATGCTACTCGTTATAATTTTTATAAATGTTTTTTTAAAGATCTGAAAGGTTTTTCGAAAATTTTAATGGAGTTAAGAACTTTTGCGTTCACCGACATTTTCGTTAAACATATGAATAATGTAAATAGCTGTCTACCCAGAAACAATAAAGGGAAAGCCACGTGAAGGCTATGCCTTTATGGTTTCTGGGCACAGGAACGCATGAATATAACTGGACATTTCACACATAGCGATTTTAGCCCACATCGCATAGCTTATGTTGGAACTAGATAATGGGAACATATTATTTTTGAATACATACGAAACGCCCATGTTGCACCCATGCCTGTCCATATTGGAGACGATGTTATCCAAGTGGTAGATCATTACGTCTACCTAGGCCAGACGGTCCAACTAGGTAAATCCAAGTTCGATAAAGAGGTCAACCGATGGGCAGTGTTCGGAAAGCTTCGAAATAGCTTCTCGTCAAAGATACCGCAGAGCCTCAAGATGAAAGTCTTCAATCAGAGTGCGTTGCCAGTGATGACCTATGGATCTGAGACGTGGTCGCTAGCTAAGTTCTAAGTGTAAATAAGTTCAAATGCTTATAGTTTTACTACGTGATAAAATCGGAGATGTGGATGTATGTGTATGTGTATAGAAGAACCAAAATCACTGATATAACCCTCAGAATTAGCAAGCTTAAGTGGCAGTGGGCAGTTCACATAGCTCGCAGAACCGATAACCGTTGGGGAATAAAAAGGCGAAACGGAGTGTGGGAAGACCCCACACTCGATGGACCGACGACATTGTGGCGGTCGCAGGGAGTCGATAGATGAAGGAGGCTCAGGTCACTTTTGGTGGCGTCGATTGTGGGAGGCTTATGTTCAGCAGTGGACGTGTGTGGGTTGATTTGATGATGATGATGATGATAATGATATACATACATATAAATAATACAATAAAGATCCCAAACACAGAACAAGCATCTATGTTTATCACACAAACATCTGTCCCGGGTGGAAATCGAACCCACAACCTACGGCGCAAAAGGCAAATCTACTATCAACAGAGCTACGTGGCTTGTTTAGTACAGAATTAATACGTTTAGAAAAACAATCAGGCCAAGTCTTATTGGTTTTTTCTAGTGTCTCCTTATAAGCACGCCACTCATTTTAACCGCATCTGTGGTCTAGTTCGCCTCCCGCTGTCAGATCCAGAGGTCCCGGGTTCGATCTCCAGGAGAGAACAATATTGTGCTTGGTTTTGTTGGTGGTTATACTTTGTTGTGTGTGATCCTGGCTAGCTATCACCATCTGACCCAAATCTGACGCATAACAACACTTCTAAATTGTTGTGTTCCGTTCATTTAGAGGTAAGATAGCCAGTTCCTCAGACAGTTGAGGATTCCGGGTAAAGTGCGCTTCCAATAAATTAAAAAAATTAACCAGCCCGAGTTTCTTGTCTTTCTCCTTGTGTGCTGGTCGCGATTTCGAACAGGCGGTAGATTTGACGTTTTAAAATGATCCTAAAAAATTGTAATGAAAAAAATAAATTTTGAAATTTTGGCCTTATCATAAATTCTAACCAGGTGAGATGAAGGTCATAAGCACTTCCCTGTCATACAATAAAAAAAAACGCAATCATAACGTCAATTCATTTATACACAAAGATTGAACTCTGTATGGGAATTCGAAAACGAGGCACAGAATAAATAATAGTGCTACATCGAGGCGTTTATTGAATCCTGAATGAAATGCTCATTGGCGCTCAAGCCGTGCAATTGGATCTCTATTGGAAAGCTTAATAAGCAGGATTTAGTAACGCTGCATTCAGTTCAGCACAAATGCACAGCTACCATGCCTGAAGGAAAATAGTCAGTGACTATTACTGAATTGGGCGAAGTTTTGTGCAATAAAGCACACGGCAAATTTTGTGGAATTCAATGCTGCGAACACTTCTCCCAGTAGTTATATTGAGTACAGTAGTTTTGTTAACCCTAGCACAGAGGTACTGGGTATCTAGCGCTTCTGTTGTTTTAGATCGATAAACTCGTATATCAACATTAGAGACATGAAAATAAACAAAAAAATAAACCGGCCAAGTGCGAGTCGGACTCGCGCACCAAGGGTTCCGTACAAGCCTGTAGATATATAAGTAAGCTTAAGGAGCATACATTTAAGTCAAAGGTATCTTTATAGTTTTTAATTATTAAAAAAAATGTGTCATGCGATGCAACAAAAAAAATTTTTTTTTTCGAAACTTTTTCTTCATGCAGCACACATAAAGAAAAAGTTACTTCATGCTACAAAGGTATCTTTATCGTTTAAGTATTATTAAAAAAAATTGTCATGTGATGTAACAGATTTTTTTTTCGATTTTTTTTCTTAATGTGTCCTATAAAATGTTTCATCATGCCAAATTTCAAGATTCTAGGTCGACTGGAAGTATCATTTAGGTTTTGATTCCCTTGCGAGTAGTTGCGAGTTTCAAAATATGCGGCTTAAATTGCTATTTCTTTTCAATGCGTTGACATAAAAGTTTGATTTTGTTTTAGCTTAAAGGTGTTATAGACTTGACTATTTAATATGAATTTCAATATAATACCTCCACGCGTTCCTGAGACAATGGGTCTTGACAGGCAGACAGACGGACGACAAAGTGATAAGGGTTCCGTTTTTTTCCTTTTGAGGTACGGAACCCTAAAATAGTCAATAGTGCATTCGTGAGTCCAAAGTTTCCTCTGGCAGAGATAGCTCAAAGCGATAAGGCGCGTACCTGCTTCGTAATAAAGCTGGGTAAAGTTGGGACAGATAAAAGAAACACGGAGAAATATAATAACTTGAGTTAATATACGAGACAAAAACAAAGAGATTACAATACTAATACGAGTTACTACGACTTAGATAATACAAATGAGTAGAGTTGGGCTTAAAATAGAGATGCACCATGAACTGTTCCTGAACGATTGTTTTTTTATCGTACGACTTTTTTTTTTTTTATTGTACGACGAGGAAGCGCTTGGCCTTCATCTCACCTGGTAACAAGTTGAGATAAGGCCGAAGATGGAGGCGCACTTCACCCGGAATCCTCAACAAACTGAGGAACTGGCTATCTTACCTCTAAATGGGGGAACACAACAATTTTTTTAAGAACTGTTATTATGGCGACAGATTTAGGTAAGATGGTGGTAGCTAGCCAGGCGGACCCAAACAAGATCCTACCACCAACCAAACCAAGCACAATATATTGTACTCCCCGTGGGGATCGAACCCGGGACCTCTGGATCTGAAATCGGTGGGTTGAACCACTAGACCACAGAGGCGGTTAAACCGTGGAGATGGTTTCAAGTTATGATAATCTGAAAGTGGAAACACACTTAACCTGGAATCGTCAACAAACTGAGGAACTGATTATCTTACATCTAAATGCTAGAACACAACATTTAAAATTGTTGATATGGCAACAGAATAAGGTATGATGGTAGCAGGATGATGCAGCAGACTTGAACAAAGTCCTATTACCAACCAACTCTGAATTATTTATTTAACACAACAAATAAGTATCTTAAAAGTTCTCCTAACAGAGTTGTTACTAAACTTTACAGTGTAAATATATTATGTTGTTTTCTGAAATGTTTCTTATCATCTTTGGTTTTGTGCATTACTATAAATTACCGACATTATACGAATAATATTTTATCTTAGTCCTTGAAAATTGTTAAGTGCATACCTACATATTAATGAAAGCAAAACATGAATGAAAATAATAGGTAAAAATCCTTTTAAGTATCTCGAGCTATTCTATCAGTACTAACACGTGCAAACAGTAAGCATGTGCCAAGCATTAGTTTGGAAGTGCCTCTGACTACCTCCTAGTATGTGATATTCATAAGATCCACGCTCTGAGTAGTGATAAGAGGTGAATCCTCGAAGGAAAAGTTGTGAATATTATGTTTTTTTGCACCATTCTAGATAAAAATGTTTCTGTCCAGCTGGTGCCGTGCCATGACCTCTGGCTCTTATTTAGGCCAGCGAATTAGCATAGCTATTCTATGGCAATGTGCAGCAAGTGTCTTGAGCATGCTTCCGTCTGGTACTGGTTTGAAACAGTTGAGTTATCTATAGGCCGTTTGTCACGTTAGGTAATCCAACTGATTCCTTTGTACATAGGTAGTTTAACTGTACATTATATATAATAAATGTTAATGTTCATTATCTGATATTGCTTTTGTGATGAATCATGAAACGATGCGCTAGTACACATGTTCAGCCCACGAAACCTATCGGTGTGTAAAATATAACGTGTTCCTACCCATGTCAAAGGAAGATATCGATTGCTAACATTGACAAGCCTCTAGCCCCTCCTTAGTTGTGTTACCGCCGTATTTACGTCAACGCATCGTAAGTACAACTGTGGTATCGGATTCAGAGCGTCAATATATATAGTAATTTATTTATATTATGTAGATTATTTAGATTATTAGTTTATTTATATTCCTCTCCATCCTTATGTTGCTTAAAAGAGATTATTTTCATTCCGCCCTGCCCACTGTATTGTTAACTAAAGTTTTTTTTAGATTGTCAACAGTTGTCCTTTATTATTTTACAAGACACAAAATAATATGAATCATTAATATATGCTCTGTTGGCTTAACTAGCAAAGCAGATGATATTAAGAGGATAAACCCTTTAAACCTTATCTCTGTCCATGCACATATACAAGCGTCACAGCCTTCTGGCGGTGTAGACTGTGGATTTGATTCCCCTCCGGTTCTATGTTTGGGTGATGTTGTATCATAATTATGAATTAAAATGTAAAGAGTATTAAGTATTATATCCATAATCTAGTTCTCTTAATACTATATTTGCTTAGTTCGGCGCTAGATGGCTCTCTGTGAAATTAATTCCCTAGAATATATGGCACGATTATTTATTGTTATTAGAGGCCTTTATAATTATTTGGCAAACGGCAAGTAATTACATATTTTTTTATTATTTGGTCAGGAATAAATATCAGTAACAAAAAATATTCTGATAACTAAAAAATTGTCTCGTGATATTTTTCACGGCCTGATAATTTGAATCTTTTTGCGGAGTAGATATGTCAGTAGTTTTTTTATTGCACCCATAACACTTTGATTTTTATCTTCGAATTATTAGGTCGTATGTTATTGTTTGAATAATTAATAATTCACTTTGTTAGCTGACAAAATACATAAAAACCTTCTCAATTAACTGAGCCGGGTAAATGATAGCCATTAACAACTACCTATACCCGGAAAGCTTTTAGAGATAGGTGCACAGTTTTTATCTGATGTAGCAAATTCCTTGTTTCCATTTCAGCATAAGAATAAATGCATTAACAGACAGGACAATGGTGCTCCTTTGGCGATGAAAAAACTAATAAAAATTACCATAATGGAATGTTTTTGCTACTCGCATTTTTCGTGCACCCAGCGAGTACGGGCGTTTACTCACGGGCGATTTTAGCTTGTTACCAAATTTGTAAGATAACATTTAGGTGCATTTTTTAAATATTTTTATGAGTATTTTTATGAGCGGTATGATTCTTAGCATTATCAAAAACTTTTAAAGCTTTCTAACGTATAATAAAGCTATCGACTGTCTCTAATACAGATCGATAGCTTGACATCGTCGTAGCTATACCCTATTTATATAAAGTAAATAAATATAACAGGACCTTCATTTCACATAGTGCTATCTTAAAATCTTAACACTGACACGTTAAACGGAATGCGTGAATAGAAATGTGGCAGAAGCATAAAATTTGTCATGGAAGTGTATTAGAAAACGAATTTTAAACACCAAAGCAATTTATAATCACTTATAATTAACATTAGTTTTATCACTTTGTTTGGGGCTGTGTAAAATTAATGTTCTGATATATTCATTATTCTATTTATTATTATTAATTAAAAAAACCGTACCCAAAAAGGATTGAAATTGAGTCAGTCTGTTTTTTTTAGTTAAAAACTCTTGATGATATGCAACGGTAGTAAATCGTTTCGTGAATTCTCGCCTTACGAAGTGAAGTACTGAAAGTGAGTTTACATGACAGCATTTTCATAGTCTCATTGTGGAAACATTGTGCATAGTCCCGGTTCTGAGAAACCGGTTCCGTAAATTGAACATTTTATTCTGTATTCCCTCAACTCGTTGTTACCCGGGTGTTCTTTTTTTTAATAAAAAACCCGGATTTAAATACATATAGAGCATGCGCACTGATCACGTGACTATCAGTTGGTTCTATTAGTAGGGTAGGTTATGTAGATCTCATAAAGTAGTATACCCAGAAGCCAGAACGCCACGGAATTCAATTTCCGTTGCCAAAGTCAAAGTCAGTCTTATATATTTATTCAGTAAGATTTTTTAGGATCACTTTGAAACGCCTAATCTACCTCGTTCATTTCGAAATGGCAAGACCGATTCAAATAAAATTTTGCAGTCACATTATGGGGACGCACCACATACACATATTATATATCATTACTATCATTTATGATAACATATACGTGGGAAATCTCTTTTGTATCTCGTAAGGAATGGAACTTCTTGCCCACGTCTGTTTTTCTGCACAAGCTCAATCATGAAGTCAAGAGTGAAAAGGTTCCTTTAAGACAAGAGTGCTCGCTCTTAAGCCATATTTTTATGCGTTTTCAAGTGATCTGGTGGTCATATGCTTGGTTGCAATAAAATGCCATTTTTAAATAAATAAATAAATAATAAATAAATATTACAGGACATTAATTTTACACAGCGCCATCTAGCCCCAAACTAAGCATAGCTTGTAATATGGGAACTAGATTACGGATAAAATACTCAAATACTTTTTGTAAATACATACTTACTATAATGATACAACACCCAAACACAAAACAAACATCTATATTCATCACACAAATGTTTGTCCTGGGTGGGAATCGAACCCACAGCCTACAGCGCCGAAGGCAGAGTTACTACCAACTGAGCTATGAGGCTTATTAAAATGAACAAGGTACTCCTCTTGAATGGGAAAGCGAGACTACTGGGCCCTAAGTGCTTCGAAAATCATTACTTAGGCGAGTTAAAAACATGATGCAAGCGCGCAAGCCAGCGAGGTCGCTCTAGTTCCGGGTTAGTTGGGATTCCCGGGATCTAGGCCACGCTTGTGAGTGCACATATTGCCATTCCGATCCCAATGCGAGTTTTATATCCCAATAAATAAAATCGTAAATACATACCTGGATAATATGAGTCTGGACTTATGATTGAAGGGAAAACACATTATAGGAGTGTTGTCCTGTTTGGTTCCATCACTCAGCTAGAGTATGCAGTATATGTCTGTCCATCCAGGAGTTACCTAGAGATCTCTTTTATCTTTAAGGCCGCCCATTTTAATAACAGCGTCGCCTGAGATAAGTTAATTTATATCTTGTTCAAACCTATGTTGTAGGAGAACAAGAAGGATTTTTGGCGGCGTCTGTGGTTGAGTGGTTCACTCACCGGTGTCAGGATCGAACCCCAGAGGTCCTGGGGTTCGATCAGTGGAGTACAATATCTGTGCTCTTTTAGTTGGTGGAAGGTCTTTTTGTAAATCCATCTGGCTAGCTACCACCGTCTTAACTCTGCCGCCGTAACAGCAATTCTACGTTGTTCCAGCATTTACAGGTAATATAGCCAGTTCCTCAGTCCGTTGAGGATTCCAGGTGAAATGCGCTTCTATCTTTGGCGTTATCATAACTTGACATGAGATGAGATGAAGACCAACCGCTTTTCTGGTGTACAACAAAAAATAATCATTGAATAAAAGAATGAATGAATGAACACTTTCTTGTACACAGAAATCATCGATCACATCGAAAAATATAGACCTAATGAAGTATAAATGTGAACTTACATCTATAACGGCTCCAGTAAAGTTGTATAGCTCGTATGGTGGATCTCTTCCATAAACGTACTTCATGATGCGTTGTCCACCTTTCAGGAACACCACCTGGAATCAAAGAATGGTTATATTCATGATAATCTTTGCCTGAAATATGTAAAGTTCTGGTGAATTTCAGTTCTGCGAACGTGGGAAACATATAATAATAATAATAAATAATAATAAATATTACAGGACATTAATTTTACACAGCGCCATCTAGTCCCAAGCTAAGTGTAAACATGGCTAGTTGTATTTAAAATTTCAGTTTGAAGTTATATAAGCAGTAGAAGCGACCAACTTGTAGTTGTCTCGTTCTCTACTGCTGTTTAGTTTATACTTTATTTTTTTATTTTTTTTAGTAATCAGTAGATGTTTTGCTATGTGCCTATTTTATATTTTGTTGTAATAAATATGTAGCTATATAAAATAATGTTTATATTACAGGACGTTAATTTCACACAACGCCATAGCCCCAAACTAAGCATAGCTTGTTTTATAGGAACTATATTACGGATAGAATACACCCAAAATCGCACAAATGTTTGTCCTGCGTGGGCATCGAACCCACAACCTACAGCGCAGAAGGCAGGGTTAATACCCTGTTTATAGTTTAAGTGTTTTTCTCGCTTGTTTTTTTTTTGTTTTTTGGTGTACATTAAAGAGTTTATCTATCTACAAGCGAGTCGACCACCATCTTACCTAAATCTGTATCCATAACAAGATGTGAAGTGCGTTTCCTTACCTTTGGCCTTATCATAACTTGACATCAGGTGAGATGAAAGGCAAGGGCTCTCCGTAGTACAAAAAAATATATTTGTTTAGCTGTGTGGAGGCGCGTGGCATAATAAATAAGGCATCACATCATGGTAAGTGATTGGGAATAACAATTTATGCCAGAACGAGCAGATCTCCGATTGCTGCCATCAGTTATTGTATATGAAAACCGTGTGATTATGATCGAGCTATTTTGCTAAATGTCAGAGCACGTTACAACCACAATAATGCACTGGATATGTTTGGCAGGCCTATTGTAATATTTATCTGTGGTTTATATTGGAAATAGTATACCCATCTCAACTTAGCCACCTACTTGAGAGCAACGTCACTATTGAGACTTTTTTTTTTTAATTTATATTATTTTTACACTCACTACTAACTCCGTCCAGTCTTAGAGACAATGAAACTTAATGTTTCAATTAAACATAATTATATATATTTTTTATATTATTCATAGCGCATTATTAAAGTGGACAGTACTAAAACCTCTACGGATATCCGTTCATGGAACAGTACATTTCTACACATTTCAACACATTTCTCAGAAGTATCTACAGTTGACGGAACTTTTGAAAAAAAAAAGTATCAAGTTCCGTTGCGGAACTACTTTCAAGAAACTTCTGGGAATAACGAAATAATTCACCTGCAAGTACGAGTACCTCTGTCTACCCTCAAATTGTAGGTAGGTCATCTTGTTTTACGATAGGTACGCCCCAGTAAATCTATTCTATACTGTATATCATAAAATGTGCTCATATGCAAGTGAATGTAATATTCATAATATGTAATAGTCATAAAAAAATTAACAAACTATTCTTAATAAAAACTATAGCTTCTGTAAAAGTACTCGGCGGTGTTTTGTGAGCTCTGCCAGACAACTTTGGGATGGAGATGATAGTTAGTTTGGTTGATGGTAGGTTACACATAATGTAAAATAATTAATAAATAAATACTTCAACTTGCGAACAACAACTTCTAAGATTGTAACGGTCCTCAGGTAATCTGACTGATTCCTTTGTACATAGTTCGTTTAATTGTACTTTTTATTGAATAAATGATTGTTCTAAGAAAAATAATATATACTGTCAAAAATTAAATGCATGTGTAATTGTTGTTGCAATGAACATGCGATTTCTGTATACAATATAGTGTTTATTCTTAATGTTATTCGTTAAATAATTCATTCATTGTACATTCTCAACACTATAATTAGCAACACGACGTTTCATTTCCAACGAAAACTAATTTAAAACAAAATTAATACCACTACTTGCGAGCAAATGGTTTGGTAAGTAATTCAATTACACACAACAACAATATTCGACGTTCAAGACTAATCCAGCTCATTTAATTACTTACGCCGCCAGTTATTTTAGTTCATTCCATATTCAAAACTTCACAGTTAAACCTTTCGAATGTTGTTTGTATTAACAAAAGAGTTCTGTTGCAAATGCAATGTAATAGGAACAACTAGCTAATTAAATAAAAATGCAACTTCGCGGCAGTGGCTCAGGTTTTTCATGTGAGTTGGTGCTTAAACGAGAACGCCTAGCCACATGTAATAAAATAGGGCTTAGTCTATGAGTTTTGAGGCAATCCTCGTTAGTGCACGCAGATGAAGCGCGCACCAAAGTAATTCCACGTAGCGCACCCGTTTACAGCCTCCACTCGTGGATCACCTTCCGATATCAGATTCAGAGGTGCTGGATTCGATTTCCATGGGGTGGTACAGTGGTAAATGGTAGTAGAACTTTATTTAAGTCCGCCTGGCTGAGAAATCCAAATTGTCCTAACATTTAGAGGTAAGAAAGCCAGTTCCTCAGACCGTTGAGGTTTCCTGGTGAAGTGCACTTCCACCTTCGGCCTTAGCATTACTAAAAACCAGTTGAGATGAAGGCCAAGCTTCCTCGTCGTACAATTAAAAAAGTACCTACCGAATTTCTAAAATTCGCGGAATCTCGTGAGAATCAATTTATCGATAAGCGTATTATACATCGACAGTTCCACCCGCTACTAAATGAGTTTTTAGCCAAACGTAGCATGTTGGAAATTACGTAAATTGAATCGAAATTCATTAATTTTACAATTACTAGGTATAGGTACTTCAATTCAGTTCCCGTAATTTCCAACATGTTTTGACTGTAGGTACTATCACGAATGCTAGTTGTTCAAACACACTATTAATTAAAACAGGAATGTTGCAATTACCAACTATATACATGACGTAATAACCGAGGTTAATGTACCGTCTTCTTGTTAGGTTGCTGTCTCAGTATGCAATTTAATTTCAACGCGGGTACGAGGAGAGATTGAGTTTTGTCGTAGCTCATCGCTGTACTTATTACTCCAATATACGGTAGATGGCGTAGCTACGTAGCTTTTACATCCAGACATTACATATATGTCAATCGCTTTACCGAATTCAAAAGGACGAGAATGTTCTCAATACGAGTGTAAGTATTTTTTTTCTTATTTTTTATGTTTGTTACCTCAGAACCCTTAAAAAGTTATTTCTAAGTTTTTAGTGATATAGTCGGTTCCATTTTTTTTTCATAAATAACTTATTTTTTTGTACGACGGGGAAGCGCTTGGCCTTAATTTCACCTGGTTTCCAAGTAATTATAAGACCGAATGCGTGATCGCACTTCAACCGGAATCCTCAACATATTGAGGAACTGGCTATCTTACGTCTAAATGACGGAACACAACAATTTTATAACTGTCAATAAAACTTGAGATGGTGGTAGCCACGCGGACTTAAACAATGTCTCACTAATAAACCAAGCACAATATTGTGCCCCCTACGAATCTTACCTCTGGACCTCTGGCTCTGATATCAATGAGCAAACCATTAGACCACAGAAACGGTTAAAGAGTCGCTTCCATAATCCAGCGTTGCGAGTTAGTAGCAACGGCTGATGATTTTTTCTCCTATGGACTGCCCATACCAAATGGATGAAGATGGGGTCAAAATTTAATACTGATGGGGGTCAAAATTTCTTGAAACATTCCTGTGGGTTTCATTATTATCACATTATTTTTACATAGCGTTTAGTTTAACTTTAATCATACCTCATTCTATGGAACTTGTGAACCGATTTTTTTTCTAACCTATACTTTCTCACTGCTGGGCAAAGGTTTCCGTCAAAACTTTCTACAAATCCCGGTTTTATGTGGTCAACCACCATTCCATATCAATGTGCTCGATATCCCGCTTACGATAAAATATATATTTAATTTAATTATAGCTACTTTGATAAATTTCATTCCTACAACCCAACGCAAACTTTAACTTTTAGATTAGCTTCAACTTCAGTTACATTTGGTAAAATAAATCGAATACAATTGGTCTTTTTCTGATTGAATATGACATAATGTTATTTACATTAAACAAGTTACAATTTTAGAAATTGCATTGTTTACGTTGTCAAAGTTAGTCATTTGTCACTTTAATCTAAATAGAAGTGACGTATCATCTGCAAACAGTACCATCTCATGGTCGTCATTTCGCAATAAATATCGGAATGTAATCAAGGAACAATAAGATATAATACGAATCGATCAACTGACATTGAGAGATAAAATAGACACCTATACATATATGACATAATAATAATAATAGCGTAATAAATACTTATTCTTATTGAGTGGCCAGTATGTATAACCAGAACCCCTGTGCACGAGTACTTACTCGTAAAATATAATTTAAAATCTAGTACCGATGGCTCCCCCAGGGGGTCGACCAGGGGGGCCACGGGTCCGAAGCCGTCTTTAACTATTTGGGGCATTAATGTATACTAAAAAAGAGAAAGGCCCCAATTTTGACCCTGTGGTATGCCCATGGTATATAAGGATCCTGAAGAACGCTGGCCGTTCACGATGACTCGCTGTATGCGATCACATAAGTAAGACGTGAGTAAGTCTAGTGCGACACCCTTGATACCATAGTGGTCTAATTTCTTAATCAGTGTTGCATGGTAGGTACAAACTCCGAATTTTTACCGTCTGCCCCTACGAACGACCCCCACGTGGGGGCAGACGGTATCACTAAAGTCAATGAAGTCGATTTTACAAAATTCCTAGGATTAACCATTGACTATAAATTAGATTGGAAATTACATATTGACAATATCTGTAAACGATTGAAACAGTTTTCTTATGCTCTTTTTAAGTTAAGGAAAGTGTCGAATTTACCAACTCTTCTTACAGCATATCATGGTCATGTATCATCTATTTTGCGATACGGAACCATATTTTGGGGAAACTCGACTGACAACCTTAAAGTTTTTAAAGCGCAAAAACGTTGTCTTAGAGCTATATGCGGTCTCCGTAGACGAGAAACCTGTAAAGATCATTTTATAGAGTTAAAATTGCTAACGCTTCCATCAATATATATATATGAAGTAGCTATTTATGTTAAAAGTAATGAAGATCAATTTGAATGGTTTACGGTCGGAAGTCGTTCAGAAGGCAATCTTAGACATGTTACCTGTAAAACACAGTTATTCCGCAAGAGTGTCTTTTGCATGGCTACAACAGTTTATAATAAAATACCAAAATCTGTTCGTGATCTTTCTATGAATGAATTTAAATATCAATTGAGTAATATTTTAATTAAAAAGGCCTATTATACATTAAATGATTTTCTAAATGACCGGAACATTATTGACATACAACTGATTTGACTTCAAAATTGATTACTTACCTACTGTATTATTATTGATTATTATGGACATTATTTTTCACTGTTTTTCATTTTTGACATTTTTATTGTAATTATTATGTTATTTTGACATTATTTTAAGTATTTCTGTGTCGACCTCATTTAGTGATTTTTTATTTAATTTGACGTAAATTCTTTTAGATAGGTAAATAGGTAAGAGCTGATATGATATTGACATTTTAAATTCTAATTTTATGACATTTATTTGCTGATAAAACTGTAATATTGCATGCAACATACGCTGATAATGGCTGAACTAAGTAATTACTAACACGATCTACTAACCCATTATCGCAATAAATAAATTATGAATTATGAATTATGAATTATTATCACTTATGGCTATCTGCCCCCACGTATGAACAGTGGAGGCACACGGTAATACATTATTACCGTGTGCTCCCATTTTTCGTACGTGGGGTTTCTTATACGTAGGGGGTATGATAAAATACGATAATTTGTAATTGTATAGACTGAAAAATATGAACTGAAAATGATCTAGGTATTAAAACCAACGTTAATAGATTCTGACACAGCTGACAGGCTTTTCACAGCTAATGTAGATTTCAAATTTACAGCTTAAACGGGCCAAATGGCCAGATCTAAATTGAAAACGCTCTACTGTTTTTGGATTTTGTCGGCGAATTTAAAATGCGCTCACGATTCAAATCCGGTCGCGGGCAATCCGCCTAGAGCCATCCCCGTGGCCTGTATTAACGTTTAATATTTTCAGCAGGAGTAACCAAAACAATTCAATGGCTAAAGCTATTTTGACGTATTTTAAATGACATCACCCGAAATCCTCAACAAACTGAGGTACTGGCTATCTTACCTCTAAATGAATTTAGAGTTGAACTTAACCATCTTTCTCCAAGCGAGGGTGATTATGGCAAAGTACTCCAGCTATCTTCGAGTAGGCCTTATCCAACTGTTGACATTGATGGGCTGTTTTCGATGTTATCTTTTGAAGTATGGATATGGATGATGGATGTTTACATCTCAATCGGTAGACAGGTATTACTTTAATAATTATGGTTCTGTACCCAAAGGGTGCAAAAGGGACCCAATTGCAGAGCCTCCACTGTCCGATTGGTCCGTCTATCCGTCTGTATGTATCTCATGAACCATAAGTGAGTGAGTGAATGTACTATTAATAGGGGTGGTTTTCAAAAAAATCTTCTGCGCTGTAGGCTGTGGGTTCGATTGCCACGCAGGACAAACATTTGTGTGATGAATATACATATTATTTGTTCTGTGTTTGGGTGTTGTATCTTATAGTACGTATGTGTTTACATGTTTTATTAAATGATATTTGAGTACGATAACCTTAGATAAGGATTCCGCACCATTCGCGTGTCTTACCTAAAACTCCACCAAAAAGCACCGGAGCAGCAGTTTAATTCAGTTACTCGTTGTCTGTCCAGGTCGTAACAAACTGTAGCATAATTTGCATTTTTGAAACTTTAAATAACTTGCCCAAGCTATATTTAAAATTCTATTTTTTTTTAAGCAAAAACTATAACACAGTACTACCTAATTCTTAGTAAGGCGTGCAATGTCCTTTGTTTTTTTTATCAGTGGCGATAACAGTGCTTAGACATTTGTTCAACTGTGTTCTAGAGTAATTTGTTTGATGGTGAATTAACGTGTTATAATTTAAGTAATAATCGGTGACTTTTAAATTTACGAAACCTAGCTCGTAACAAAAAATACATAATTGTAAATAACATTTAATTATCAAGGTTTTCTCATTGAGACAAATTGAACAGCCCCAAGCACTTTCGTACAAGAAGCAATGCGATAAGGCGATAACGTGGAGGCGGCCGCATTTTAATTAATTTATTCTAAGTTAATCTAAGGTAAAGCTTGCGTGACGGCGTCGATAGTTCTATAAATGGATACTAGGTGCTTATGTGCCTATACTTTAAGTATTAGGGAGCATGAAAGGATGGTTAAAAGCCAAGGAAAAAGCATGTAAAATGCCCTAGAATACAAATTTACTGTACATTTTATCAGAAATCCTTCCTAAATAATGACAGTTTGAAATATTTTGACTAATACATGAAATCATCGTTTTTTATCAACCAACGAAATCAAACAATTACAAGTAGCTTAGACATACATAACATAGCTACAGGGGCCTAAAAAACCTCTTTAAGCATCTTACATAACTATAGTGACAAAAGTAAAGTAATATCAAAACAATAATGGTTTATGAGGTCAGGGTCACCCCCCAGAAGTCCATCATTATCTATGAGAAAGTGCAGCAATGTAAGGAATAGAACAAGTTAACTGAACTATTTAGTATGAAGTTCAAAGTATAAAGTTTACAAATTATACATATTGTAAATAATTTCAATAAATATTGCAGTGTTTTTTTTTTTTTAATGATGGATTAGCTATTAACCTTGACCTTTAGGTTAGTCTAGATCTTTACCAGAGTAAGGATGAGGTCAGCGATGGAGCGAGCTTTCCCAGAAGGAACTGGCTCTCGTAGGGTGGTCGTTAGCCAGGGTATGGCTAGCCCTCAGAAGTCCTATCACCAGTTATCGGAAAATTTAGCCGTAACCGTTGACTAAAGGTCACAAATGAATAGAGGTCTACCAAAATTAATTACTAAAGCTTACCACCAACCACCTCTTTAGATGTAAAATCCTCTTCATCCAAAGGTTATCTAAATTTTTTAGATTACAAGCAGCATTGCTGTGTTTACGTTTAAAGGGCATGATTTCTGGTCAAAATATGGGCACAAGGGGCCTTAACACCTTTATGCCTCAAGTTGAAGGGGGCAATGCAGTGCAGCGTGGGTCATATTCTCTGTGGTTATGCACTTAACATCAGGTGGGCTGCTTGCTTGTACTGTCTACAAGTAGTATTTTTAGTTTTCCAGTCTTATTTATAAGTGTAATTATTTTATAACATAGCAAAGGTAAAAAAATCCGCCCGGGGACACTTAAGAAATACGCAAGTTAGGCCGCAGACATTGTATCATCAATACTACATGGTTATCCTTTACAAGTCTAATCAACTCACTGGTAGTGACACATATAGGTACCAATATGTGACTCTACCAGTGAGTCCGTATATTACAAGCAAGCGTAATTATGTGGTGTCAAATGACGTCGGTTCGCCGGGACATGAGAAAGCGGTAATTTCGTGTGTTTAATTTATAATTAATAAGTGCTGGCTTATAAGACCAATGAATTAACATAGTTATTAAGTCTGGCAATGCAGCAAGTGTCTCAGACACACCTTCGTCTGGTACTGGTCTGGAACAGATTAGTTAAAGGTCTTCAGGTGATATGTGTAAGTTGAGAACTCTTGAATAACAATCAACGCACAGCCCGAACCTGTTCTTTCAGCGTTAAAAAAAGATAATGCGATCAAAGGATGTGTTTTAACTGTCTCTGTGGTCTAGTGATTCAACCCACCGATTTCAAATCCAGAGGTCCCGGGTTCGATTCCCAGGGGAGCAATATTATGCTTGGTTTGGTTGGTGGTAGGATTTTGTTTAAATCCGCCTGGCTAGCTACCACCATCTTACGCCATAACAACAATTCTTTAAAAAAAATGTTGCGTTCCGGCATTTAGAGGTAAGATAGCCAGTTCCTCAGTTTGTTGAGCATTCCGTGTGAACTGCGCCTCCACCTTCGGCCTTATCTCAACTTGTTACCAGGTGAGATGAAAGCCAAGCGCTTCCCCGTCGTATCACATAAAAAAAAGATCAAAGAAATGATGACGGCTGTCACATAAATTTGCATATTTTGCGATTTCACATGGGCATCGAAAAACAATTTAAATTTACGGCACGCGCTGTTAAAAAAAATACTTGTGTAAAGGAAAATTCTACTTATCGGAAACTTATAATTTGCGGTTGGTGCGATAAACGTGTCTAGGGATCGGCAGGCAAAATTAAGTTTGTCCTTTTTTGAAAAAGGTTTCCATGGAAACTGTCAAACTTATACCTCTATGCTTCTATACCATAAGATAGTCATTTTCAACTGGCTAGGGCTTGTAATCGGTCACGTATTGATAGCGACATGCAAACCTATGCCGAATGTATGTTTGGACGTGCCTTTGACAACCCTTTAGTAGGTGATCTTTATAAGATACATGCTCTGATTAGTGATCCTTGATCGAGGATAAGTCGCGAGTCTATTACTGGTGTTACAGTTACCATTTAATATCATATCGTTTTTGTATTTAAATAATATATGACATATAAATATATAAAATTATTTATATCTGACAATTAAAGCACAGCCCAAACTAAGCTGAAACCACACTCCTAAATAACAAAAGACAGCTTCCTTTTGTAGTGTGCACTAAGAAAAGACAGACGGACAAAGAAGTGACGGCTTTGGGGTTCCTTTGAAAGGCTCCAATGTATGGGACCCTAAAAAAAATAGGTTCTCAGTCATTCTTCAGTTTTAGTTAGTTTTCTGAACATAAGCTTTGGAAGGATTCTTATGCGTTTGGTCTTTTTTTCCACGTTGCATCAAGGATATAAGAGTAGTAGAAGCCCCTAGTGAAAGGGCTCGTCCGGAGAATTACTACCACCATACTTATTTCAGCCGCCAAGCAGCATTGCTGTGTTTCCGTTTGAAGGGTATGGTTGCCGGTAAAATTACGGGTACGTGAGGCTTAACACCTTTAATATAATACAAGCTTACAAATAATGATTGTGAAAAGAGTTGCTACTCTTTTTAAAATCATTATTTGTAATGTCAATAAAACTTTGAGAATTTAATAGATATTTTTATTTTAAAATCTGCGACAGCTAGAAATCTGTATAACCACTGGTCTGACGCAATACGTCATATTAGCATATCGGTGATCGAGTCACCGACATACCTATAAGTTTTACTTCTTCCAAAAATCTTCCAAAGCGCTTATAGAAGTCATCACTTTAAAACGATTTGTAATGAAGTACAAAGAAATAGCCACTGCAAGTTTGTCCTTACTGTTCGTAACAGAATTGAAATAAATACTTTTCGTTTTGCAGCTCTCAGGCTGTTTAACAAGCCAACTGAAAGTCGACTTGCCTGGACAATAACCCAATAAAAACTCCAGCTTCCACTTTCAGTCTAGTGAAGCAAAATGCGAACAAGGCAAAAAGAAAGCTTCAAAGGGTTTGGAACTAGTCAGCGTGGCATTCATATTCCGCATATCTATTTTATTGTAAGTATATTGTTTATAAGTCAAACAATTTGAAACTGCCTCTGAGGCCTAGTGGTTCAACCCACTGATTTCAGATTCAGAGGTCTAGGGGGAGAACAATATTGTGCGTGGTTTGTTAGTTGGTAGGACTTTATCTAAGTACGCCTGGCTAGCTACCATCTTACCTAATTCTGACGCTATAACAACAATTCTTAAAACAATTGTTGTGTTCGAGCATTTAGAGGTAAGAGCTAGTTCCTCAGTTAGTTGAGTATTTCGGATGTAGTGCGTCTCCATCTTTGGCCTTATCTCAACTTGTAACCAGGTGATATTAAGGCCAAGCGCTACCCCGTCGTACAATAAAAAACATAAAAATCACATTTAGGGTATCTATTCTAATTAATAAAACTGTAACGGGTCAATATCTGTACATTAAATGTAATGTGAAAATTACAATTGGAGGAAACACTATTATTGACACTGAAGCCAAAACAACAGTTTTTCCTTTTTGTCCGTCTGCTTGTCTGTCTTGAACGCATGTCACGCTGAAACTATTAGATAGTTTTAAATGTTACTTTGAACAATTATGCCTGATATCAGTGAAAATAATTATATATACTTATTATCTCCCCTTACCTTCTCTAAAGGGGTGAAAAGGGGTAAAAACGTATGTATAATTAATATAAGTAAATATTACAGGACATAATTTTTACACGGCGCCATCTAGCCCAAAACTAAGCATAGCTTGTAATATGGGAACTAGATTACGGATATAATACATAAATAATATTGTAAATACATACGTAATATATGATAAAACACCCAAACACATAACACACATCTATAATATTCATCACACAAATGTTTGTCCTGGGTGGGAATCGAACCAACAGCCTACAGCGCAGAATGTATGTAACATGTTACTGGTAAGGGTTTGGAACATGAAACTTAGTGTTTTTTTTTATGTTATTTGTTTAATTTATTGGAAAAACAACAGCTATTTTATCTTAGATAGATTACAGTAATAATAACAGAAAGCTAATTACAGATTTTCACGTATAGTAACAATATACACTACATACAACTTAACCGCCTCTGTGGTCTAGTGGTTCAACCCACCGATTTCAGATCCAAAAGATCCCGGGTTCGATCCCCATGTGAAGTACAATATACTGTGCTTGGTTTGGTTGGTGGTAGGATTTTGTTTAAGTACGCCTGGCTAGCTAATCTTACCTAATTCTGTCGCCATAATAACAATTCTTAAAAAAAATGTTGTGTTCCGGCATTCAGAGGTTAAGATACCTAGCCAGCTCCTCAGTTTGTTGAGGATTCCAAGTGAAGTGCGCCTCCACTGTCGGCCTTATCTCAACTTGTTACCAGGTGAGATGAAGGCCAAGCGCTTCCACGCCGTACAATAAAGAACTAAAATTCAAAGGTCAAGGTGTTTAAACATTTTTGATTTATTTGAATTGAGTAAGCTCCGATACTGGATATAACATTGGCGATAATCCGCAAATGGCTGTGCTGTGATCGGTGGTCACATGCAGTTGGTGGACAGAGGAGGCTCATGATCGGCGTGGCCATTTTTTTATATACGCAGGGTCAGCTCTGGATCTCGAGGCTTATCAAGGAAAGTTAAGTTATAAAATCCGACACGGTATGTTTGTAAAAAAACATACATACATATTTTATATGTATTTATGTGGCAATGTTTGTCATGGCATAACTCGCGAACGGGCTATTGGATTTTAGTAAAATTCGAAATAAACAGGTAGGTCACGTTTATATTAAATTGACTGTCGCGGGGGATTTTTGATAACTGGGGTAGTATTTGAGACATTGGGTTGGAAATTATTACAATATTTCACCCATGTCTTTTGATTTTTTGATGCGATTAATTCAAAATTCCAGATTTGATTCCAGATTCCAGATTGTTCAGCAAAATTTTAAATAGGCGGAAATTATTGTGTTTGCTTATAAACAACAAAAATTAAAATTAAAATATTGCCAGCTGTAAGAGGTACGGTACACGGTACAGGATATCAAAGTTTCCATCCTCCAGTACTGACTTATTTATGGATGTATTACTTGAGCCCCTCAAGGGAGGGCTTAACAAATGTATATCATCACGTTTGACTTTAGTCCAGAGGCCTTAGTATGAGTTTCTGACAGCAAACTGAAACTATTTTCGTTTTCGTATAGGGCGCATAGTAAAGCAACTGTAGTTCCTTTCAATGTCCGCTAACGAAATGTATGGAAATAAGCGCCCTATACGACTCATATTAAGGCCTCTGGTGATAATACGATCAGACAAACAGTTTCACGAAGGTCATCTTGTACCCTAATCTTCAACTCACCGCGTATCTAATGCGAGTTATAGAAATAAATGTATACACAAAAAAAAAACAATAGAATTTTCTATAATAATTGATACAAGGGAAGCATTGTTCAGTGCGTGTAAGTTTATTTTGTTCTCTTTTCATAAGACCCAAATTGTCATAGTGCCTTTAAATATTTTTGTTTTTTATTACTTACTAAAATACCTATCTCCCATTCATAATCCTTGATAAGATAAACTAATCTTCCATAAGTTCAAAAGTCCATTCCAAGTACTTCAATATTGA
Source organism: Venusia cambrica (assembly GCA_951394065.1). Classification (NCBI taxonomy): domain Eukaryota; kingdom Metazoa; phylum Arthropoda; class Insecta; order Lepidoptera; family Geometridae; genus Venusia; species Venusia cambrica. The sequence continues at coordinate 4,974,678 of OX596044.1, read as the reverse complement.
TATAGCTTTTGCAAAATTATCTACTGTCGAAGCTTTTTATTGTTGTGGCGAAGTTACGCCAAGATCCTACGGACCAAGAATTTATAAGCGATGTTGTGCCCACAGAAGCAAACGGTTGCGTAAATAAGTAACGCTAGGGGATACAATACTTGAAAGTTTAGTTCTTACACCCGTTTCCGTCAAATGTAATTTCTTCACTGTCAAGATTGTTCACTTCTGAAGCTTGTGTTAAAGTCAATTATTAGGTAAAAAGATACATAAGTTCACTAATACAAAAAAAAAGTACAATTTAACTAACAATTATAGGGACCAGGGAAGCAGTCGGGTTACCTAAGGACCGTAACAAACAGTCTATAGGTAACTCTACTGCTCTAGACCAATACCAGACTGAAGCGTGTCCGAGACACTGGCTGCATTGCCATGCTCAGTACCTATAGGTACTAATTCACTGGCCTAAATAAGAGCCAGCCTTTGGGTCACGTGTTGCTTCTATCAAAAGTCACACAAGACTTTTGAAAACCCGGATGGCACCGGCTCAAATTAGTAAGCTCTGTTCAAAGATTTTCGTTGTGAGATTTTTGCGCCTTTTGCGATCCTTGGGCAAATCAGCTGCAGTAAACGCAGGTAGCGTCCCATTCCAAACGCATTCTCATCACGGCTGGAACATTGACACTGGTAAAAGCTCAATGGATAATGTAATTAGGGCTTGCGTGGCGCTAAATACTGCTGGCAGACCTAGTGCATGAAATAATGTATACCAAGTTGATCTACAGCCGCACTGCACTGACTCTGGTAAATGGCGCAGCACCTTGCACTTGACCAAAGACAAGTGGCAAAACGAAAAGTTTCAGGATCCATAAGAGTACCAGTATTATAAGATGTGCTGGCAGCCAAAGACCTGATTCTAATTTTGGAACAGCTATGTTCACTAACTGTTTTTTGTGATGCCGTATTTTTTATTGGTGTTAGCCAAGCGTATGACGACAAGTTCAGTTTTTATTTATTGTACGACGGGAAAGCGCATGGTCTCCATCTCACTTGGTTTTTCATGCTATGATAAGGTCAAAGGTGCACTTCACCCGGAATCCTCAAGGGACTAAGGAACTGTCTATGATACCTCTAAAATGCCGGAACAGAACAATTTAGAATGGTTGTTAGGGCGTCAGACTTAAGAAAGATTTTGGTAGGTATAGCCTGGCGGGCACAAACCAAACCAAGGACAATATTGTATTTCCCTAGGATCTAATTCCAGTGGGCGAACCACCGGAGGCAGTTAAAGTTACATGGAATTAAGTAAAAATGTGGCCCAAAATAGGCGCCATAAATAAAAGGTACACTCTTTGACTTTAAGACTCCATATTGTACTAGTGCGGAAAAACATACAATGGCAATGAGTAACATTCCATAACACTACCACAGATATCAGAATACAAAGGAAGAGGCGAATCTCATATCAATAAGCCACCTCTGTGGTCTAGTGGTTGGCGGTGGGCGGGTGTCAGATCCAGAGGTCCCGCTTTCGATCGTGCTAGGTTTGCTTGGTGGTAGAACTTTGTTTCAATCCGGCTGGCTAGCTACCACCATCTTACCTAATTCTGTCGCCATAACAACAATTCTAAAATTGTTGTGTTCCGGCATATGCGGGAAGATCGGCCGTTCCTCACACTGTTGAGAATTCCGGGTGAAGTGCGTTTCCACCTTCGGCCTTATCGTAGCTTGAAAAAACCAGATGAGATTAAGGCCAAGCACTTTACGTTCAAAAATACTAGTGGAACTAGCCAGGTGGACTTAAACAAAGTCCTACCACCAACCAAACAGTATCAATCCATGCATTATGTTTTGGCATGGAGAACAAACAGACATCCAAACATCGTCGGGTAGTTAGTAGATATTAGGCAAATAATAGTACCTTATAAACAGATGCAGGGTCCACATTGTGCTCGCAGTAAAGCGTAGCAGAGTGATGGTGTTCAACGTATCGTGGTGCCCGCAGCTCCACCCATACATCGGACATACCGCCCACTGTAACAAACAACATATATGTGTACAGATTCAGATCCAGATTTATTTATTAAATCATATTATAACAATGGATGCTGGAACATTTTATGAAAAAACATGCAGATAATCTAAAATCATTTAATACGATTCCTTTATTTTGTCCTGTGAGCACATGTTTTTTTTTTTTTTTGCATTTGAAGATGGCAGGAGGCAATAAATAATAATAATACTAGACAATAAACGCGAAGAATTTAAAATGAAACCGCCTTCTAAGATTGTTTAACATTATGAACAAATACCCTTACGTGTAATTACTGCAAACGCACGTTTTCAGCTAAAATAGGTCAGTCATGTAATGACGAAGCCCGAACGGAGCTCTTCAGTGTAAAGCAAAAAAAGTCGCCGTGACGTCTGGAAGACATCATCATCATTATTTATTCATATTGTAGACTTTTAGCACATTTCATGACTTTTCTGAGACCTTTTTTAAAAAAAAAATATTTTTAATTTGAAATTTGGATTTGGCTGTATCTCTTCTTGTAATTTTATTTTTTCTTAATGCGCTTTTGATGTCTGTATTCCACTCGTTGTGCATTTGTGTTTGTTATTTGTATTTTTCCGTTTCGTTTTTGGAAAAGCTACATCATAGTAACTTTAAACCGTATAGGAACGTAACAGTTGCTTAAATCTCTTTGTCTCTCTATGCATTGTATCCACAGGATTGAGGATCGCGACGTAACTGCTGATCTCTTTTCTGATGAGGAATATAGTCCATTTTCAGTGGCCAGCAAAAAAGGAATTGATGATCGAACGTGTTAGTGTGGGCCGAAGCAAAGCCGAGGCACTTGTGACCAAGGCTTGTATAGCACTTTTCTCAAATAATGCGCGGAAATTAAAACTAAGTAGTACATACCTAGGCAGAACTTTTTATTTGAAAATACAATTACTTTTAAATCAACGACGAACAACGAACAACAATTTTATTTCCCGCGTTAAAGTGTCCATTTGTTTTTTTTCAATAAACAGCTTTCTATTTGCAAGCCAGTTCGAAATTTAAGTAAACCTAGGTATTGATAAGTTAACTCCTTGGTTGCCATGTTTTGGAGAAAAAGATTGTTCAGAAGACAGATATAGAGCTTAGTCATTTATATGGCCGATAAAACACGACAGATCTGTCGTGTAAAATCCATATCTATATGGATTTTCATACAACTTTTGCTGGTCGCTGCTCGCATGTATTTGGCCAGTACAGTTTCGATTTATCTCGAAGAAGGTGTCAAAATAATGCTCAAATTTCCAAGCATGTTTGAGAAAAACAACAAACAAACCGCCTACAATCGACCAAAGTGAACTAAAACGTTTCGATCGTTGGAAGATTGATATAGGCGTCATGAAGTTGGGAGTCCAGTGCGATGTGGATTTGATCCGTCTAGTGAATACGACCACGACCTCTGGGCATAGCTGCTTCAATATTCTTATGTTATTCTGATTTGGTTGGTAGTAGGACTTGGTTTAGTCCGCCTGGCTAGCTACCACCATCTTACCTAATTCTGTCGCCATAATAACAATTCTAAAAATTGTTGTATTCCGGCATTCAGAGGTAAAATAGCCAGAGGTAAGACTCTCAGGATTCCGGGTGAAGTACGCCTCCACCTTCGGCCTTATCTTAACTTGTTACCAGGTGAGATGAAGGCCAAGCGCTTACCCGTCGTACAATAAAAAAAAAGAAAATAAATATATGTATTTAATGCTACATAAAAATTGGGTTACAGTCAAATGGACAATACCTACTAGCAGGGAAAGAAATGTAATCGGTAAATAGGTTGTTGGCTACTATGAAGGACTTGAACTTCATTGAATTTAGTCACTACATTTAAGTAATCGCAGTTTAATTGTTATATGATTGAAGAAAGCTTCTGATGAGATCGCTTTTAACATCCGTGGAGTTTGTAGGGTAAATTCGTGCTCCGCGATCGCCCATTAAACTAGAATAAAATAATAATGAGCTGCCTTCTGAGTAACCGATATAAAATCAATTTAGGTTAATTTACTCACAGCGTTGAAATATGCAAAAGCATGAATAATCATTCGACTATTTGCATTCAACCTAGTTTAAGCTGAATGAACTTTGCGCTATTGTGAAAATGGGAGCTCTTTATTAGATTTTTGGGGGCAGTCGTGGCTTGGCGTCGCGATGATAAATTATTAGAATTATGTCTTCATATTTTCTCCAGGTGAGATTGACAAATCGGCAGGGTCTGTTATTTGTCAAGCTTGAAGTAGACAAATAATAATCATCAATCAAGCTACAGGTTAATCTACATCAAATATATCAAGTTTTATAGTTGTATCATTGCCGAATCGTCTAAGGCTGTAAGCTTAGACTTCTTGAACCTAATCAATAAATATAAAACAAACTGTTTTTACCGTCAGACAATCAGTCAGTTGCATTTCAGAGTTGTGGATGACTTTATAAGAAGCCAAAAAGCTGAATTCGTAGTCGAAATGACATCTGCAGTATGAAGCAAAACTATTTTCGTTTTATTTCAGAAACGAAGTAGAAAATAAATTTAAATCAGAGGGATAGCGCAGAATGTTTATTGGTTCACCCATCGAGGTATGTGACCCAGAGGTCCCGGGTTTGATCCCTAGGGAGATACAAATTTATGTTTGGTTTTTTTGGTGGTAGGACTTTGTTTAAGTTCGCCTGGCTAACTACCACTATCTACCAAAGTCTGTCATCATTTTAACAATTCTGGTAATGTTGGAGCTGTTTGATGATTGGTTGGAAGTAAGATAGCCAGTTTCTCAGTCCGTTGAGGATTCCGGGTGAAGTGGGCGTTTGCTCTTATCATAGCTTGAAACCAGATGAGATATAAGCCAATCGCTTACCCCTAGTAAAATAAAAAAAAAATGTCCTAAATGTAATATACTTGTACCGTGTGTAAAAAAACGAATCCTAAATTGAATATACTAGTACTATATGTCATTATTCATAGCTATTCAGCGTGGCAGTGGCTTGGGCACGCTTTCGTCAGGTACTGGTCTGGCACAGTTGAGTTACCTATTGGCCGTTTGAAACGGTCCTTAGGTAATCTGACTCTAATTCCTTTGTACATATTTATTTCATTGTACTTTTTATTGAATATTGTTACAATATAAAAATAAATAAAATGAGTTCAGCAAATCATGTCACGTTCAATCAGTACAACAGAATATGTTAAGGGCTTGACTCCTGAAATACAAGTGATTCAGTTATTTCAGGTCAAAGGACCTACCTTATTGTGTACACAAAATTATGTTACGAGCCCACGACCTTTAAAATAAATAAATAATAAACATTACAGGTCATTCATTTTCCACAACGCCATCTAGCCCCAAACTAAGCATAGCTTGTAATATGGGAACTAGATTACGGATAGAATATTTAAATACTATTTTTTTTTGTAAATACATACTTATCATACAATACAACACCCAAACGCAGAACAAACATCTATATAAATCACAAAAATGTTTATCCTGGGTGGGAATCGAACCCACAACCTACAGCGTAGAAGAGAGTTACTACCAACTGAGCTATGAGGCTTGTTAAATACAAGTTTTCAACATAGTTTAGAGGTCATATATCTTAAATATTTTATTTTTAGTGCTAAATATATTACCTACCTATTAGGTTTACCTATTAAGTACAAAGGCTGTACAACATTTTTGAACAATAAACTTTTTTTTATAATATACCTGATGATTGTTGGTCTAACAACACGTTTAAAGCGATTTGGTCCTTATTAATGAACGCCATAAAGACTGTGTTCCCGCGAACCCATAGATCTACCACGACACCACGTATCTCATACTGACAAAGCTTTTAATTAGTCACATACAACGTATGCGCTAGCAGGTGAGTGCTTTCGCAGTTTATTACTACGCGCTTTTGAAATTATACCCGCTAACGTGACATTCAAAAACTTCCAGTCCTTATTACACTAAGGCGAGGTCGGCACAGCATGAATATAACTGGATTTCTTAAAAAAAAAACACTTTACACAATGGGCGGTCTGAAATCGTTTCGAAGCGCTAGCTTCGAAACGATTTCTTCCAGACAAACATTGGATGAAGTGGATTTTATGGATAAAGAGGTGGTGCTCATAATTTAATACGGGTCTAGCTAAATTTACTGTATATAAAACATTATGTAAAGCTATGCTACAAATTAACACACTACTTACTGCAAATTCTTATATGAGTAGTAGAGCTCCTTGTAAAAGGTCTCGTCCGGAGAAGTACCACCATGACTATTTCAGTCGCCAAGCAGCATTGCTGTGTTCCGGTTTGAAGGGTATGGTTGCCGGTGAAATTACGAACACGCGAGGTTTGTTATTTTCATTATGCCTAAAGCTGAAGGGCGTCAGACAGAATGTGACCTCCTTTTTTATTGTACGATGGGGAAGCGCTTGGCTTTTATCTCACCTGGTTACAAGTTAAGATAAGGCCGAGGGTGGAGGCGCACTTCATCCGGAATCCTCAACAAACTGAGGAACTGGCTATCTTACCTCTAAATGCCGGAACACAACAATTTCAGAATTGTTGCTATGGCGACAGAATTAGGAAAGATGGTGATAGATAGTGGCTAGCCAGGTGGACTTAAACACAAACCACAACCAACCAAACCAACCACAATATTTACTCCCCCTGGGGATCGAACCCGGGACCTGTGGATCTGAAATCGTTGGGTAGATAGACCACAGAGGCGGTTAAACCTACGCAGTAAGGCATCAGGTGGGCTGCTTGGTTGATGATGGAGAAGAATCTCCTCCTGTCAACTCAGCATCTACTCCTCTCACATCCATATCGTGACTCATACAATCCATCCATCTCTCTCTCGTTCTACCCCTACTACCCTCTTTTCCCTCCGCATGACATGTCCATACTACGCTCAAGTATATTTTTATTGCTTTACCTATTCTTCACATTCAAAAACCATCCTTGAAAGTCAATAACTACGTCATAAATAAACTTGTAATCTAAATAAATCATTACTGACTGCGAACCGAGTATCTTTGAATAAGAAGTTTATTTGCTTGGCAGTAGGATGTGAGTTTGATTCTCAACCGGGACAAACATTAATATTGTATATAATATAGTATATAATATTGCTATAATTAAATGATATTTTTTGAAAATATTGTTAAGTATCAATTTAAAAAAAAAATCATGTTAGTTCATAATATTCCTAGCCATTGCTGATGTTGTTATTCTATACGCAATCTAGTTCCTATTTAAAAAATGTTGCTTTATTAATGTAAGACTGTATGAAATTTAGTGATATGTAGATAATACAGGATATTAATTTCCTTCAATATACTTATTAAACACTTTTATTATTTTTTATGTAAACATTATCTATCCATTTTATTGCAACCTCTATATGAGGGTTTAACTCGCCTATATGTAAATATTTTTTCTGTTATTTTTTTAAATATTTGTTTATTATTTTACACTAAATGAAAGAAAAATAATTTATAGAAAGTGAAATTGTTTATCGAATAACCAAATTTTCTCTGATTCCAAGAGCAAACATTTGCGAATATTTAAGATTTAGAGCCCTAAGGCCTACCGTAGAAAAGCTCCATAACTCACGTGAGCCTTGCGGGCTCTGCGAATTTAATCCATCGAATTTTGCCGTCGCTTCTTCGCTTATCATATGATTGGGATAACGACGTGGAAGTCTATCGAAAAAGTCTTGACTAATCGAAACTTGATTTTGATTGAAGTGATATTTCGCGACTGAAAGCAGTGTTTAAAAGAGCTATGTTATTCACACAGCCTGGATCCAGGCAGTGTGGATCCCTATTATGGGATTTCTAGGATCCCATGGAGATTCCTTTTCACATGAAATAAATAAACAAATATTACAGGACATTAATTTCACACAGCGCCATCTAGCCCCAAACTAAGCATAACTTGTTAGATGGGAAATGGATTACGGATACAATACTTAAATACGTTTTTTTTTATAAATACATTCTTATCATACAATACAACACCCAAACACAGAACAAACATCTATATTCATCACACAAATGTTTGTCCACAACCTACAGCGCAGAAGGCAGAGTTACTTTCAACTGAGCTGTGAGGCTTGATGAAAAATGGGTAAGCTCCTAACCTCAAAGCTTGCACAGGGACTTGCACAAGTCAAGATGAGGTCTACGACAAAGCGAGTTTACCCACAAGGCACTGGCTTTCTCGCACCAACGGAACACGGCCAACTGTTTGTCACTGGACTTCGTCAGGAGGGTGGTTGCTAGTCAGATGGGCCTTTGCAGATCCTACCACCAGTTTCAGATCATCTCATCTAGGTTTCAGCCAGTTTGTATCCACTGTTATATATAGGCCTACTCATGACGTAATGTATGTAGGAGAAGCAGAGAGGAGACCACATAGTTCTAAAAGTAGAAGAGCCCCTTGTTAAAGGATTCGTCCAGGTACTAAGTACTACCACCATAAATATTTCAGCAGCTAAGCAGCATTGCTGAAATCCGGCTTGAAGGGTATGGTTACAGGTGAAATTACTTAATACCATTATGCCTCAAGTCGACGGGCGCAGTACAATGCCTTGTAGGCTATGTTCTTTGTGGAAGTGACCCATGCAGTAAGACATTGCTATAGGCAAGAGCACTACACATCAGGTGGACTACTCCATTAAAAAAAAAGTTCGCAAGTGTGAATTCATTCGACGGTGATGGCGGTAAGCGCGGGGAGATGATGGATGTAAGCGGCTCAGGTTGCTCAGGATCTTCGATTAGGGAGGCCTTTTTGCCGTAGTGAGTATTGTGGACTAAAATGATGATGAATGCACCATCGGTCTTGATCGAAAGACCGATGGTGCATTCATCATCATTTTAGCCAGCGTTACCTTTTTTCTTGAAGGTGTTCATTAACTCAAGTACTCATGATGGTACGTACGTACTTGAGTTTAGATATGAACACCGTCGATAGCTTCAGCATTCTCACCCTTTGCAACCTGCAGTGACAATAGCCATTATTAAACTTTAAATATTAATTAGGTAAGTACTCTTAGATATTAGGTAAGTAGGTAGTACTCACAATGATTAGCATAAAATTATGCTAATGATTCCGTGTTCGCAAGCCGTACCTTGTCACGAAAGTTACCGACAAATGTTCTCCCAATCTATTAAAAGCGTATGTTTTTAAATTAATATATTTATCTTTGTTTCTGATTAATATTCGCATCACATCAATAAATAGCCCATTAGGCAGTACAGAGCCTCCTCCAAATCTGGAGGGTTTTGGGTTTTGCCATAATCACCACGCTTCGCGTGTGGATTGGTGATTACATTAAACGTGTATGTACACCGACGGAAGCTGCTGCCCTTTCTGGTAAAATCCCTTAGTCGGCTTTTACGACATCCATGGTCTGAGTTGGAGGGTTTGATATTTAAGCCGTGATTATCACGAAAAATGATTAATAATACTTCTACTAATTACTAACACTAATTAAATCAATATTAAAGGTCTTTCATTTCATATCATAATCATAATTGACCTATTTAGATGACGGATATAATTTTTACGAGTTGATACATTTTGTAAATACATATGTGCTATACCTAAATACAGAACAAATATCCATATTTATCACTCAAATACTTGTCCGGATGTGATTCAAACCCACAGCCAAGACACAGAATGCAGACCTGCTAACTATTGATACCTAATAACTTTCTGTTAAAAATAATTGCTTGAAGTTTTAGGTTTAAGGGTGCAATAACTTGTGTAAAACATCTTCAAGATTTCTTTAATCTTGAATTATCTTCAATAGAAGCTCTATTTACTCAAACGAAAAGGATTTCTTACGTCTGGAAGAAATCTTAATAAAATTGAGAAAATCTTGAATTCTGATTTAGTTACGGCTTTTCTTGGAAAAAGAAACCTGAATTTCTGCTGTGTAAGATTTCCCTAGAGATTGAGAAATTCCAATCTACACGGTATGTACAATAGGTAATAAGGAAAAACGCTTATTCAAATGAAACTGTCTTGTATTTTGCTGTATTCAACTTGCATTTTATTATAGTACTATCGGAAAATCAGAAACAGGTTCTTGGTTCTTCGCTCTTTTGATTCACCACTTAGAACTGACTTCCTCTGCCCATGGCTTTTCACGCAGAGTACACAGATAAAGAGTAGCCTTCATGTGTTATTCCTGGCCCAGAAAAGTATTGGTGCAAAGTTTTCGTTGGCGTATCAAAGAATCAGTTTTGTATGACGATGTTTGGCATTATTTTCCCAACCCACGGAAATTGATTTATGGTATGAAAAGTACCCTACGTGTCACTCAATTATTTTTCCTGATTTCCAGATATATTTGACATCGAAAAAAGTACAGACAATAAAAACAGTTTTGCATTTCATTATCTTACAATTTTATTTCAGGCGTTCTAAAAAAATATCAACATAAAAATTTACTTTATTTTAACATCATTTGTGAACACATTATGAATTATTTATTATTTACAAACAATGAAGCAGTCGGCTTATCTTAGGACCGTTACAAACGGTCTAAAGGTAACTCAACTGTTCCAGACCAGTACCCGACAGAAACGTGCAAGACACTGGATGCATTGCCACACTGAATAGCTGTGCTAATTCACTGGCCTAAATAAGAGCTAGCCTCTTTATTAGATAAATAAAAAAATGAATATGCTCAAATGTGGCTCATTTTTAATGACGTTGCGTACAAAAGTTTTGGAACACTGTCTAATCTAAATACTTGTATTCCCTAGTTTTATCGATTGCTTTTGATTTGTGTGCCATATACATTAATAAAGAAATATCTATTTATTTAATATTTTAGCATTCTCGGTCTCTAAATGTACGAAATGTGTAAAGTTTCATCAAATCCGTTCTGTTGTTATTTTCGTGAAATAGTGTTATCATGTCAAAACCAACTTTTATTGTTCAATAGTAGTAACATAAATACACACATCACAGGAACGATGACCTCCACAGGGACCTTAACATAGAGTATATTGATAAAGTTATAAAAAACATGCAGAAGCTCACGAACAAAGACTTCATAAACATGTGAACGTTGAGGCAATCCAGCTGACAACACAAAAACAGTGAGAACACTGAAAATAACTAAACCTTTTGAGTTAGTATGAATGAATGAATGAATGAACACTCGATTGTACATAAAAATAAATACACATAACTAATATTTAATAACAATAGCGTCTTAGTACAATTCGCGGCCTTATCGCTGAAAACGATTTCTTCCAGGTTACCTTGTAAGGAGAAATGTAAACAGTAAAAAATAATAATAACAGAAGTAGTGCACATAAGTATAAATATAAACAGAAATTACAACAAATACTAGTTACATTTATAATCAATACAAACTATGGACTAATACATAATATATAAAACAATAAATCAAATAGTCAAATTAATAAATACATCAATATAAGTAGTTGGATAGGGTCAGATTTAAATAGATGTTAGTGTAATGTTAAATAGAATAAAGTAGTGTCATGTAAGAGAAAGTGCTACTTCAAAGAATACAATAAGGCAGTTTCTCTGATTAAATAGAAACTGTAAGAAACGTGACATTGGTCACATTCTATAAAATTATTTATTTTATAAAACTAAGTTGGCATAGAATCACTCATTAGCCTACATAGGCTAGATTGTAATACAGTTTTAGAGCATAATATCAATTTAATATGCACTAAATATAGATATATATCTCAATTATCTCAAATATTTTTGCTTTAGAAATTTTGTACTTTGTAAATTTTTAATGATTGCGTATTTGCTTAATTTATGACTAGGTATGTTTGTTGTCTTTTTTTTTTTTTTAAATGCACTGATTTAATTGTTATTTTTTTTTATTTTTTTATGCTTATTCTAAAATTTTCTAACATGTTTGTTTATTTTGTCCGCTAATGGAAACGGTTCTTACGGAAGATCAGCGCAGGTTGTCTTTGTCTAACCTTCTTTATGCTGAGTAAGGACCCTTTTGCAGCGACATTTACTTATCTTACTATATTTTCTAGTTTTTATTGCTACAAGTTTGTATGATTATTGATTGTTGTTGCAAATAAACTCTATTCTATTCCATTCTATTCATCACATCAACAGCCATAATCACCACGCTTGATCGGCGGGTTGGTGATCGCAGTCAACATGTGGATAATACACAGAAGAAAGCTGTTTCCCTTTTTCTGGAGAGATACCTTAGTCGACTTTTACGACATCCATAGGCTGAGTTGTAGGTATCGATTCTCAAGCCGCGACCGCCACGGCAAGATTTAGTATAAATAATAAATAAACAAATAAATATTACAGGACATTAATTTTACACAGCGCCCTCTAGCCCCAAACTAAGCATAGCTTGTAATATGGGAACTAGATTACGGATATAAAATATTACTTAAATATTTTTTGTAAATACATACGTACTATATGATACAACACCCATACACAGAACAAACATCTATATTCATCACACAAATGTTTGTCCTGGGTGGGAATCGAACCCACAGCCTACAGCGCAGAAGGCACAGAGCTACTACCAACTGAGCTATGAGGCTTGTTAAGTATAATAGTGATATACTTATAAAACAAATCAAATTACCAACAGCAATGTATCGTCTATAACACTAGCTAATAAAATTACCAACAGCAATGTATCGGCTATTAACCACAGCAGTTTCAGTGTAAAAGTTTATTCTTTGTAGACCTTAAAGAGTTTAACGATCACTCTAAGAGCACCCATAAAAGATAATGAATGTGAAACTGGCCATTCAAAAGTGCTAAGCACACCATCAAAAAATAAAATGTTATTTTTATGTAGCCTAGCAAAATGAGGTACTACGAGTATAACTATTTTATTTAATATTTCGGGTTTTGATTGAAGCTACACGTGACTTAAAGGCTGGCTCTTATTTAGGCCAGCGAATTAGCATAGCTTTTCAGCGTCGCAATGCAGCCAGTGTCTTGAGCACGCTTCTGTCTGGTACTGGTCTGAAACAATTATGTTACCTGTTGACCGTTTGTAACAGACTTTAGGTAGCCCGACTGCGTCTATTGTACTGAGTTAGTATAATTATTCTCAATGTTTGAGTAGATTAATATCATTACAAGTTTTTAAAAAAAATAAAACTTATAAATTAATGAATCAGAAATATAGTAAGTTATAGTTATTATAGTTTTTAAGTTTTGTTTTAAATAACTTTTGTGTTAAGATTATAATGTATTAGGGTACGATGGCACTTGTCATGCCATTTTTGGCAAAAAATCACAAAAAATATGGAAAAAAAAAATAGGTTTTTTTTAATATTGTTATCATTACCATCATCACAACCCCTAAAAGTCGACTCCAGGCGTCCCCAAAATAATGGGGGTTTTATACAATAAGCAGGTGGAAGCTGCTGATTATCTCCTTATATACCGCAATCCCGATGTTTAATCTATCTCAGGATTCGAACCGGCCTTAAATATTTTGTGGGGCCACCACAGCTTTTTTAGGTCGTTTCAAATTCAAATTCAAATTTATTCAAAAAGGTGCTTACAAAATATTAACATTTTATATTTGTTCTCATTCTATAATATACCTAATTGTATGCTAACAAGCTAGCGTATACCTATTATACCTACTCACATAAAGTAGATATTTGGTAAACATCTAAACATAAAGTATTACATAGAAGGAACAAAGTGCACTAGATTTGATTAGATTCAACGTAAAGCAAGTTGGCTAGGTTAAATAACTTCAGCCTGTCCATTCTATGAGTAAAATTAAAACAAAAAAATCCTTCTGGTATGATCATAAGGGCCTTCAGAAAATTAACCCTAAAACCCGAGGGATCCACCAGACACCAGACACTATATGAACGGTCACTTCTTTCTTTCATCTTGTATTTTTTTATTAATAATAATAAAAAAAATGCAGGACAGTAATTTCTTTTGGCATTACTGTGAATCCACATAGCGCCATCTAGCTTGAACTAAGCATAGCTTACAATATGGGAACTAGATTACGGATAGAATACGTAAAAACTTTTTTTTTGTAAATACATACGTACGATACAACAGTCAAACATAGATCAAACATCTACAGTCATCACACAAATGTTTGTCCTGGGGGGGAATCGAATCCACAGCCTACAGCGCAGAAGTCAAAGCTACTACCGACTGAGTAACTGAGCAACTGGCTTGTCCATAGTAGCAGTAGGGATCCACTAGACCTGTCACTGAATTTTTTAAACAATTTTGCAACAGTAAAAGGGACGATCGTTTGACTCAGATAAGCCTCAATTACCTCAGTACGTATCTTACTTAGCATACTTAATAATATGGGAACTTCATTACGGATTGAATACTTATACTTTTTTGTTGATACATACAATATGGTTTATAAACGTAACGGTGTCTATCGTAATAACTCAAATCCAATACAATATTGTTTATTTCTTACGCTTGAACAAATATGTATCGGGGTCTATAACACACAACACTAGACAACACAAATATTACCCAGGGTTACTGGGTAATTTTTGTGTTGTCTAGTGGTGTGGTTACAGAGACATTGTTAAAGTTTCATTGTGAAATAAAACCTAGGTAGGATAGTTTTCATACCCTATAATTTGATGGCTTTGTACAGTATATTTTGAGCAATGAAATTCAGGGCTTGCTATCGACAGCCGTCGTTAGGTAACTATAAATCGTTACACATGAATTAGGTATTCGTGGATGGTTGACCTGAATTAATGATTTAAAGCTATTATTATATTTATATAAATTAATGGAATGTTTAAGTTCTCCGTATAAATTTATAATTAAATAAACGGTCAGTTAATTGTAGAGGTTTTAGTTAGCTCTGACTGTGTGAGTGGCGATATGCATATGAATGGAGTAGATACTGAGTTGACGGGTGTCACGGGAGAGTGGAAAAAGAGAACGTGCAGATAAGGCAAGAAGTGGAGAGCCTTTGGAGCTTGGAAATATATTAAGAAGCTTACGATTCTATTGGCACTTCTTTAAGATTAACCGCCTCTGTGGTCTAGTGGTTCAACCCACCGATTTCAGATCCAGAGGTCCCGGGTTCGAACTCCAGGGGGAGTACAATATTGTGCTCGGTTTGGATGGTGGTAGGACTTTGTTTAAGTCTGCTTGCTACCACCAATTTATTCTGTCGCCATTAACAATTCTAAACCGGGTGAAGTGCGCCACCTTACCTTAACTTGTAACCAGGTAAGATGAAGGCCAAGCGCTTCCCCGTCGTACAAAAGAAGAAAAAAACTACAAATAATAGGCGCCGCTGACTTAGTTCACCTGAATTAATTCACCAAGGTGAATTCGTAGACTTGATTCACAAATTTTCTAGTATTTTTTTATTTCAAGTGATTGCACTTGGTCACAACTAACAAATGTTATAATGACACAAAAATTCAGGACGGGACTCGAACCCACATCTTTTCCTCCGGCCGGAAACGCTAAACTAATTTAGCAACGAGAGTCCTGACGCAGATTTTAAACTATAATCTGTGCTCAAGCTGAGTACGATATAGCACTATGACTGAGTGCCTTACAATTTACTGGAATACGGGCCTTACAATTAAACTGTTCTGAATCCGGCACAAAACAAGACCTTCACAAATGATATTCTGATGTCCAGTTGACTCAAGCCGTTAACGCAAAGGACCATGTATTATACACTTTATTCGCGTGAAATTAGAGTTCTATTTAAGGGACAGTGTCTGTCCCTTTTACGGTACTCTTGTTTTATGAATCGCTTGGTTTGACGTTTGTGTTTATGTTAAAACTTTGGGTTATTTATTAGTTTTGTAGCTTGGTTTACATTCAAGCTGCTGCTTCTTTTGTTTGCGTACGCAAAATCAACAGGGACGTGGGATTTTGTACCATATATAAAAAAACGTAGTAAAGCTGACTGACTAACTGATTAACAACCAACGAACAACCCAATTCAGAGAATCTAGAGACTTCTAAGGGTAGCTTACTTTGGTATGAGCTTTATTTTAAATATTGTTTGTATTGAAGTGGACTAAGAAAGGATTTTGAAAATTTGCAACCTTCACGAGGGGTTTAGAACAGTACTGGACTGGCTGCGGTAACGTTATTTAAAACCATGGGGACTATGCATAATGCACCCCACAGCGGGGCGTCAGTGCAGTCCTTGGTTACCCCCACTCAGAATAAGAATAAGGGGTTTAAAATTAGGATGAAAGTTCAGAATAAAATGTGATGATGATGACCACAGATGAAAATGACTTGATAATTTGTAATTATATTGCTCCTTGAAAGTTAAAAATATATGTGTCGCACGATGTTTCGACTTGTGGAAAAATGAAGGGTGGTTTTGAACTTTTCAATTCAATTATTTATACATTTACAAATGTTAAAATGACACGGAAATTCACCCATTCACATCACGCTTAAACGAATTGGGAAATTGGGGTCCTGACGCAGCTTACGATTTTTTGTGTCTTATCCATACTCATCTTGATTCTCAGTTTGTGTCATTATAGCATTTGTAAATGTTGTGGCCAAGTGAAAGCACTTGAAATATAAACTCATTGATATATTCTCTACTACAAACTTTTCTTTCAAGAGATCTGATTTATTTTAATGGCTTTTACAAGCAATAGATTAAAAAACCCATTATTTTTATAAAAGTTAATTCTAATTATTAATCATTTAAAAAATATGCTACCTGATTTGACTGTGGCAAGTTCTGAAATAATATGTCAATAAAATGGCTGTATGTCTTTTAAATCCAAAAATATATACATGCATATTTATTACACTCCATAAGAACATATATTAAGAAGTTCAAAAAGTTACTGGTAACATTAGGGACCCTGTCGAGCAGTCACAGCAATTTGTAGTAGAACATGATTGAAGCCGCTCTTTTCCGCTAGTATAAGGTATTAGCATGATGTTTCTATTAACAATAAAAACATACATATTCTCATTTGATCAGAACTTTTATAGTTATTTGTCAAGTGGAAAACTGTTACAAATAATGGACTTGGATGTTTTTTAATTGTACGGCTGGTAAGCACTTGGCCTTCATCTTACGAGTACTTGGTTAAAAGTTAAGATAAGGCCGAAGGTAGAGGCGCACTTCACCCGGAATCCTCAACAAACTGAGGAACTGGCTGTCTTACCTCTAAATGCCGGAACACAACAATTTTAAAATTGTTATTATGGCGACAGTATTAGGTAAACAAAGACCTACCACAGACCAAACCAAGCACAATATTGTACTCCCCATGGGGATCGAACCCGGGACCTCTGGATCTGAAATCGGTGGGTTGTACCACTGGACCATAGAGGCGGTAACAGAGGTGGCAGCGCACTTCAAAACGTCTTTATGGAACACAAAACGCTCCGTCTTGTACTAGTCTGAATCAGTTGAGCTACCTTATGTAATTCCAGGTGTAATGGTTCTTATGTAACCCGACAGCTTTCCTGGTTTCCCACCTCAATCGCCGCCTGAAGGCCGGTGCTTCAGCCTCGACAAAGAAAGGAAATCTCTAGAACGCGCTAGGATGCTTTAAATTTATTGTTCATAATTATCGCTAGTACATTTGGTAAACAAATAAGTACACAACAGGATTTAGTCGCCAAAGTTAACCTCATGTAAATTTCTCTACCACAAATACAACTATTTCAACTACTTCCACGTGGCTTCATGAGACACAAAGGCAAATTACAACTACGCGTCACGTAACAATAGATTTATGCGTAGTTCTATAAAGTAGTAAAAGCTTACGTGTGATCCTACCCTCATTGGAGGTTAATAGAAAGGGTGACTTACCCCACACTTTGCCCTTGCGGGTAAAGTAAATTGTAATAATTGTCTAGAATAAATTGACTAAATATTTGACAAAAGATACATGTTTAAATTGCTTGTATAATTTGATTAAAAAACTGGATTCTGAATGAATATATTAATCTGATTGTAATAAAGGTTTACTCTTTATTTAAAATGACTAAAAATATTTTGTTAAACTATAATTTTATCGGACAGCTAATGAAATAAGTTTTCAACTAATTGTAGAGATTTTGCTCCAAAATATATTTTGTCAGCAAACAAAGTGAATATGAAAATGCAAGATGTTTCTTAAGGCAATAACATACTGACGTACTCCGTCATAAGTTCGAATTATATGCTGTCAAAAATAACTTTATAGCTGATATTTCTTGCTAACTAATTACAATTTATTATTGATTAAAATAGATTTTCCAGGCAAACTGACAAGAATACTAAACAGAAAGTAAAATCAGTAAAGATGGTAGCGGTCAAATTAAGAAAAATAAAAACTATGTTTAATTTATATTACACTAGAATGAATAAATCAATATCCATATTTAATTTATAATACATTGATACAATTAACATTATTAACCAGAAATTGACAGAGACAGAATAAGATTTTTCAGCTTCAATTTAGAAGTAGAAATTGACGTGGGTAATCTAATTTTAGCAGGGAAAGTGTTCCAAAGACGAACCACCCGAAAATTTTAAGAGTTTCAATAAACATAATGGTTGTAGACGGAGGTCTGATGAATGAAGAAATTCAAATCAATCTTAAAGGTATGCAGGCGATAGAAAATAAATGAGTGATAAAAGATAACTCTAAATCGATCTTTACATTACGTGAAATGCGTTAAAACACTTAAAATGCGCTTACCAATCTGTTTGCCAAACATGGTGATTTTGGCAAACCTATAGTTTTAGAGGAGGCTTTGTCGATTAGTGGATATTAAATAAATTATAAATAATTTATTTACAAATGCCCGTACATAATATACTTAATGATATAGGTATAAAGTAAGTACATTAAGCTAAGTTATTTCTCTTGCTGTTACTATATTATTATTTATATTAAATTAATACCTAGTAGCTTACCTAAGTAAAATGATGTATTGTTAACGGTCCAATAATTTGATTGTTTGTTCTAAGTAAGTTATTCAAACTTGTATTTAGATACAATTAATTTTACTATAATAAAATTTGTTGGTTGGTAAGTTGGTAAGGTTGTTGAAGTGCGTCACCACAAAACGAGGCTTCTCTGTATTTCAAGGCCCTAGGACCTCTGATTCGGACTGTGCATTGATTTCTGAGCGGTTTATCTGTAACATTTTTTTTATAGACAAACTCAATGCCAACTCTATCGTGTAATGTTTCATTATTCTTGTAATTCCTATTCTACCATAAATTATGAAAAGTCTTTTCAGGCAAGTTATATATTCTTACATGCGATAGGATCTAAATGGTAAATCGTTTTTAAGTGATTATACTATATATAATAAAAACTTTGAGACATGTTGGGTCCCGTCAATAAACTAGAAAACAAAAGTATGTTAGAAAAAAAAAACAACAGATTCGAGAGGAAGAACTCTTGACACGACTGGTCCCACTAAAAGCTATTTGACCATAGTTTTTTTAACCTCCGCGTGAAAGCTTTTGAACCTTCTTCAAACACATCCTGAGAGCCTAGTGGCTGTTGACTTGGCCTGGAGTTGTTTGTTCAAGCCCGAGTGGACTCGTCTGCCGATAGAATGTAAATTTGGTTCCGTTTCCATCTAACTTATCTAAGGCTTGGTTCAAACTGCTCACCAATGAATCCGAATTATTAGCACAGCGTGGGGATCTAGAATTTTCGTTAGTTAAATTTTAAAATAAATCTAATCTAAGTTTGAACATTATGAAAACGTATATACATTATGTACTATATATGTATATACCTGACAGATTACCATACATATAATAATTACATGATTACGTAGGTACTTCCCTGTTCATCTTTTTGTAAGTTAGTACTTACCTTCATAAGTTGTGTGTTCATTTAAATGTCTGCGCTGTGATTCTTTTTGTCCTTGGTGCCAATTAGATATGTTTCTTTCTCTCTTAATGATATTTTTCTTTGTTTATGATTCCGCTAGCGGATTTGGTGTATCTGTGTAGTGTTTTTCAGGTTAAAGATGGTGAATGGGTCATCCGGGTCTCCAAGAAAGTGTCTTGGCCTACGGCGGGACCGATCCGACGGCAAATCGGTTGGGTAGGGATCACTCGTATCAGAGGATTCGGATGATTGGTAGCTACTTATCCAAATGCCGTTGTAAATCGCGCTTCCTAAAGCAGACGATAGACGAAATCTAGATCTAGTTCCCTCTACTCAACTAGTAGAGTTCCCTCTACTCTGCGAAGGAAACAAATTATGAGGCGTGGGACATTTGGACGAGCAAACGCTACTGAGGCGTAGGTCATCATTGGGCGGACGCAGGCTTTGTAAAGTGTCACCTTTTTTCTCAGAGATATTTTACTGTTTGCGTAGATCATGGGGCCTAGTCTGCTTAGAATATAAAAGGCATGCATGGTTACGCACCGGACCTTCTAGTATCGGATTTAAAGTTGAGATGACTGTCAAGTTTGATGATAGCGTCGGAAGAGACCCAGGGTATTAGTCGACTGAGATGCGAATGTTGAAATTGATGTAAATGGAACCGCTTCTGTGGTCTAATGGTTCACCTCACGGAGTCAGATCCAGATCCAGAGGTCTCGCGTTCGATCTCCATGGGGAGTACAATATTGTGCTTGGTTTGATTATTGGTAGGAATTTGTGTAATTCCGACTAACTGGCTACCACCATCTTACCTAATTCTGTCGCCATAACTACAATTATTAAATTGTTGTGTTCCGGCATTTTTAGGTAAGATAGCCAGTTCCTCAGTCAGTTGAGGATTCCGGAAGAAGAGCGCCTTTAGGCCACCTCCTCGTCGTATAAAAAAGGATGTGTGGTGTGACAAGATGGTTATGATTAGCAATGAATATAAATGAGGATGCTTTTTAGTCCAGTTAAAAACACGTGTGAATGATAGACTATGTGTAACATATAACAAATATAGTTTTTCAGTATAGGCGTGGTGTGAAACACAGTTTACCTTGCAGCCCGATGAAGATTCCGCTTCGTCTTACGGAAACGGAAATTGCTTCTTGGACACTTCTATTTCAGGTGCTTTTATTTATACAAGATTGAGAAGGAACCCATTCCAATTACGTTATTTCTTTAGTCGTTTCAGGTAGCTTTGTGGTGTAACAATTCATTAGATACCTACATAGATAAATCTTTAATGTTCACCATTTGCAAAAATAGCATAAAAAAGTATAGATAAATGAAACATAATGTGAGCAACACTGTTAAAAACAATGGCCTTATCACTGAAATGATCTTGTTAGTATACGTAACAACAAAAATATAAACTAGAAATGTACATGCAAAACACAATGTCTACCAATATCTAGTGAATTGGAATATATATACTTTACAAACTTATTTATTCTACAAATGCCATTGGTAATACTACGAAACGGAAATACTACAAAGTCGATTACGAAAGTAAAATGCGAAGTCTTTTGTAATGCTCTCGATATATATAAGAGGAATTTAACGACATTGAAGAAAATGTATTTTTAACGTAATTTATTGTTTACCCCAATATACCTTCGTATCCATAAGTAATACAGAAAGTTCGCATTTCGCTCCGGTGCTCAAGGACATTTGAAATGTAGGTACATAATTATGATGTTTTTTTAAGTGAAAACTTCTTTAGAGCGTTGAACATTTTTAAGATGGAATAAAAACAATTGAACTTGCGACACTTTACCGACACCACTTTTGACACATTTGACTTAAAGTCACGTTGTCACGTTATCTTTACGATCCTAAGAGGTGCGGGTAAGGACCATTCCAAGGCTGCCTCTACATATAGACAGACGGTTGACAGCCGTGACAGGTATCTATCTACGCTTACGTAGATAGATACCTGTCACTTATTCTTATTGGAACTTATTCCAAGAAGTAATTGTGTCAGTTGTGTTGCAAAAACAGCCCTCATTAATAAATATCACGACCTATGTGACAGCATTGAGATTTAAGTACCAACAATCTCAGCGGTTTTCCTCAGCAAAGATAGACAAACTTCAAGTTTTCACTGCTACTGTTTTTTTTTATATTTGATCAGCAAGAAATATGTGCTAAAAAGTTTTGAAGCGAAAAAGTTTAGTCAGTTTTTTTTGCACCCAGTGACACTTTGCTATTTATTAAACTTTGCTACTGACAAAATTCATGTTAGAGCTGGCATGTTAAATTTTAGCCTTTCTAATAGGATCGGTTCGCCGACAAAGCCTTTGGAAATAAACGAGCACTAATCTTTAGGTCCCATTAAGTCGCCGGGCAAACAACCCTCAAGGGAATTGTAAAACGTGGAGTCCAGTGTATTAATACTCCTGCAAATTGATTGGAATTTCTCTGTCTGTTGCGCGGTTGTTTTGCTATTTCGTTTGACAACAAAGGCCTAGCGACATCGTTTGTAACGATCAATATTGTCACTACGGCGCTCAAAATCATGCCTACCTTCAAAATAGTTTCAACAGCAAAATTTTTAGAAAATCGGATTTTTTAATTGAAGTTTCATTTTAAAAAATAGTGAAACTACTACTGCCTTCTTTTTGACAACCTTCTTTGAGCAAAGTTGACCTTTACGTTCAATGAGGCGCCAGTGAATTTGTGTGGAATTTCATCTCTTATGAGTTTTAGCCATAGATTAAGAATATACTAAATCTCTATGGTTATTTATGCCACCAGTTATTTATTTTAAAAATCCAATAATGTTAAATTTTGTTTCAAATTTTAATTCAGAATGCTAGGTCATTATGTAGGAAATGCTGTAGACAGTACAAGCATCAGTGCCTAATTAAAACGAGTGGCTCTGTGTGCTGTAGACCTCGCGAGTCTGTGATTGCATAGCAGTTCAGTTCTAACTGAATAAATATTCCCCGCGCACTCTAAAACAAAAAGCTGAGAGACATGTATTGATATGGACGCTACCGCCGCAAATAAATGTATTCCATTTATTTACGTGATATGAGCAAAAACATGTATTCCAATACATTTATCGATAACAATGCCGTTTTCCGGAAGCCATATTTTGCTGAATATCTTTCACAATCAACTTTACCTAAATTGTTTTATTGCCTTATGTTTAGGTTGTTTTTATTTGCGATATACGATTGTCCCTCGCTGAGGGATTATTTATATTACTATTTAAATATTGAACCTTTCATTAAGATATCAATGAAATGCCTTAATAAGACGTCATAAAGAATAAAATCTTCTGGGTAGACTTGCTGACTGTAAATCAACACACAGTTCAAACGAGAGGTTCTAGAGACGTCAAATTAAATGAACAGGGTAGCTTGCTTTTATAGTGTCAAAGCGATTCACAAATAAGTGCATAAAATATTGTATTTCAACTTTTAACTAACAATAAATTTGTAGTGCATACTTATTTGATCACTTTGGTATTGAGAATTTGGTTACATGGATGCAATTGCCCTGCGGGTTTTCAATAATTTCGCACTTGATTGAGGAGACGCTTAACCCAAACGCTGGCTCATTGAGGCTAGAAAATTAGCTAGAGAGTTATTAAGCGTGGCAATCCAGCCAGTGTCATGGGCACACTTCCATCTGGTTCTGGGGGTGACCACGAACTCTTACTTTACTTTAGTCACTATGTGTCCAGTGTAGAAAAAACGAGGCAAGAGTAATGTAAGATTAAAACGAGAACGCGTAAAGGTTGTGGTTAGGTCTTCGGCCTGAAGCAGTGGAACTTTTGTAGATCGCTAGAGACGGTCCCTATGTTTTTTTACGACGGAAAAGTGCTTTCCCTCCTCTCACCTGGTTACAAGTTAAGATAAGGTCGAAGATGGAGGCGCACTTCACCCGGAATCCTCAACAAACTAAGGAACTGGCTAATTTACCTCTAGATGCTGGAACACAACAATTTTTTGAATTGTTGTGATACAGAATTAGGTAAGATGGTGGTAGCTAGCCAGGCGGACTGAAACAAAGTGTTTTTTTTTTTTTAGACACCAACCAAACCAAACACAATATTGTATTCCCCCTGGGGAGCGAACCCGGGTCCTCAGGATCTGAAATCGGTGGGTTGAACCACTAGACCACAGAGGAGTTAACCAGACTGCTTCTTTGGTAAACTGTGTTCGATTTGATCGTTCGAGTTCGATTTAAATAAAAAAAAATCGTCTTGAAGCTCATTAACTAATTGTCTAATATAAGACCCTTGTGGACAAAAAAGTAGGACCACAAGAAAATCTTCCCAAACCAAGCCCTAGAGACTTGAAATTTTCAGGGTAGTTTCCTTTTGTAGTGTATCAGTGCTCTTGAATAGTATCTTAAGAAATTCTCACGGAATAAGAGAAACGATTTCCTGGACGTTTCGCTAGCTATACATATTTGAATACATACCATTATACCATACATTAGAAACAGTAAAAAACTACAAAGTAATATACATTCAACACGAGATGAAAGCACACAATGCGCTAGGGCAACGAACGCAGTAACAATGGTACCTAAATTGCGCCATTCCACAGTGCAATGGCGGCAAAGGTCCCGACCAATTAGTTTCTCTCGTAAAACACCATTTAATTTAATAGACATAATTGTTTATCCTTTGTGGCAAAGGTACAGACAATGTTAATTTCAATTTGCAAATCGTGCCCGTGGGTAAACTTAATTATTCCGTGTAAACCAGTATTTTTGGCGTACTACACGGTGGTTTGTGCGTTAGGTACAGACAATGTTGGGGGCCATGATATTTTCGAACGACATCTTTTATGTTTTTTTGAATGACTTATTAAAAAATAATTAAACTAATGAAAAAAAAACCGACTTAAAAAAATAAGGAGGGTCTCAATTGTTGTCGGTTGCATTTTTTTTTCTTATTTTAAATGTTTGTTACCTCAGAGCTCCGTTACTTTTCAACCGATTTTTTTTTTTGCATGAATATGATATATTAATTTTGATTTCTTCTGAGAGTGGTGGCAGACTTTGCCCAGCGGTGGGACGATAAAAGCAAAAAAATAATAATTGTGTAAGCTAGGTAGATATCTGAACGTATTGTAAGCTCAAATATGAAAAAAATCGAATTTATTAGAAACATTTGCTTAACAGCTATAAACCAAGTCGCAAACAATCTTAATTACAAACACAGATTAAATAATTAAAACTAATATATAATCTTAGGTACTAACTATACACAGAGGTAAGACTATCGTTAAATATGTCTACATGTTGTAAATCTTGCAAGAAAGCATCTAATAGCGAGACCGCCTAAAAAGCATAAAAAAGTTTATCATCAGTCATCCATAATTTCAGCCCATATTGAACCATTGAACATAGGCTTCATATAATATATATAATAATAGAATAGCATATCTGAGTCGCCTCCATCCACCGACTGCGGCCGCCACTATGTCGGTCCATCGATTCTTCCCACTCTCCGTTTTACGTTTAATTGTGGTCGCCATGCGAGATCCATTTCTCCCAAGCAGTTATCGGTTCTGAGAACTATGTTGCCAGCACAATTCCACTTCAGCTTTCTAAAACTGAGAGATATATTAATCTTTGATTCTCTAACAATTGTCCATATTCTAAATTTGACCACGTAGTAAAAAGTCAAGCATAGTTCTCTCCATAGCTCGTTGTTAGACTTACAATTTATTCCCGAGGCCTACAATCATCAAAGAACACGATGTATGAAAATATTATTCTGTTCTTACTCTCAATACATTACATATGATATTCAAACGTATGCAAGTGATAAACCTAAATTTAATACCATAAACATTCCACGCACGTATCCATCAATAAACATTACGGCTGAAGTACATTTTCACTTGGCTACATTTATACCAAGTTTTATAACCATTTCATTCGTGTCAAGCAACCTGAATTAGGATTGGTGGTAAAACGCGAATAAAACTCGAATGTAAAGTGATAACGGCAGAACGGCAGGAAGGCGTATATTACCTGCCTTACCTACTGTTCGGATAGACCTGAGCAATCAGCACGGAGCTAGCGAATCTCAGTTGATTGCATCGCGGAAAACCGTTTTTAGACTTGATTAAATTTTAATATTAATAAAAATGAATTACTATAAAAAAATATATATTAATACAGTTTTTGTCTACACAGAGATTTTATGTATTTTTGCGTTTAATTTGGTGGTTTTACAAATAATTAAAACATCACCTTCATCACCGTCTCCGAGTTTTGGCTGAAATTTGAAGACCAACCGCTGCCTGGCCCTCTCTTAGGGAATACTCGGTTATGTGGGATACGGAGAAATAAGTTAGACTTAAGAGACTTCGTGGACTCAAGGGACCATCCAATCAATCAACAAATCTCAACAAGTCATATCGTTGAGAATCCACCAAAAATAGAAACAAAAATCATGTGATTATTATTAAAAACTGTAATTTGTATTGTTTTTTGACATTGTTTATCAATCGAAGTTCCCTTATTATTGAGATGGCGCAGGTTTGTCCGCTAAGTACTTTCTACAATGTTCGCGGGCGTGATTAATATCATAAATCTTGCAGAAGCCTTGAGCTAGGCAGCCTGCGCCTTCAGAAGCCTTTTTATCCAGAATTGCTTACATTACACCAGTTTTTTTATCTAATTGGTGTTTCAATTTAGTAAGAATGACTATGCAAATATATGTAAAGCTCAGACCCCTAGGGTTTGCGTATTTATTTACGTCTCGGTAAAAAATAAGCAAACAAAAGCAGACCGAGGTTGAAAAATATTTTGGTAGCCTTATTTGTTAAGGTTGTTGTGGTTTGAGTTGGTAAGTACGACTCAGATATTTTAGAGAGACTTGTTTAATTTTAAATTTACTGTGTTCGATTCCCACCCCAGGACAAGACAAACATATGTATGATGAATAGGTACCTATATGTTTGTTCTGTGATTGTGTGTTGTAGCAAATAGTACGTATGTTTTTACAAAAAAATAAAAAGTATTTTAGTATTAAATCTGTATTCAAGTTCCCATTTGCAAGCTATCCTTAGTTTGGGGCTAGATGGCGCTGTGTGAAATAAATATTCTGCAATATTGATTATTATTCTTAATAATATGTCGTATGATAGGTTGGTCATCTCTATCCGTATTAGATATGCAAATAATCTTATAATGCATACAAAATTGGGCAGTCATTGGGACTGCCAACAAAAGTAAAAACCTTGGGATAATACATATGCGTCTAAAGTAAAATTATTTTCACGTAGAATCGAGACTCTAGACAAAAAAAAAAGTTTTGAAACCAGGTATTATTATTATTTTATTTAAGTTTTCTGGGACTGGGATTGGTTTGCCCACCGGCATTAGACCCAGAGGTCCTTATCACCACAATCTTACCTAAGTCTGTCTCCTTAACAACAATTCTAAATTGTTGTTTCAGCATTTCGAGGTAAGATAGCCAGTTCCTCAGATTGTTAAGGATTCCGGGTGAAGTGCAATTCCTTGTGGCCTTATTATAACAAGAAAACAAGTGAGGGGAAGGCTTTTGGCCTTGGCTTTCATCTGACCTGGTTTCAAGATACGAAAAGTTAGTTATTTTTCGTATCTCTCTATACACAGAGCTAAATTAAAAATCAAGAAAAAAATTACGTTTTTGTATTTGCTATTTGTCATACTTTACGCTTACAGACAGAAAGATTGACGCTCAAAGGGACAGCAAAGGCTTTGCAGGGCGACTTTGGCACCTTTTGATGGAACAATAAAAACTCGATTTATTCCTAAGTCCCAGAGGATTTTTTTCAAATTTGTGTGATATGGTTTTGTGTCACACATTTCCATATTCAGAATATTTTCATATTCACAGAAGGTTCTTGATAAGGTGCTCGCTCCCCGCACTAATGCAAACGAGCAAAGTGACGAGTCACGCGCTAACGGGCTCATACGTGCATACAGAATACCAAAAACTAGAAACGGGACAGCGAGTCGAATGAGATAGGGTAGCTAATGTAGGTGTAAATGTTTCTTTAGTGTACGAAGAAGCGCTTTTTCATCTCACCTGGTTACAAGTATAAGGCCGTTGGGCCAAGGTTCGATCCCCAGAGGGAGCAATATTGTGCTTGGTTTGTTTGGTGTTGGTGGTAGGATTTGTTTAAGTCCGCCTGGCTACCGAACCACCATCTTACCTAATTCTGTCGCCAAAATAACAATTATTAAAAAAATGTTGTGTTCCGTTAGAGGTAAGATAGCCAGTTAGCCTCCACCTTCGGCCTTATCTCAACTTGTTACCAGATGATATGAAGGCCAAGAGCTACCCCGTCGTATAATAAAAGAAAAAAGGAGGTGCGCTTCACCCGGAATCCTAAACAAACTGAGGAACTGGCTATCCTCTAAATTACAGATTTTTTTTTCTTTTTTTATAAGTGACTTTTGCCAAAAATGACATGACAGTCCCATCGTGCCCTAATACATTTTAATCTTAACACAAAAATTGTGTAAAACAAAACTTATAAACTAACTAGCTTTTGCCCGCGGCTTCGCTCGCGTTAAGAAGTATAATTATTAATTGGGTATAGTTTTTGCGGCTTTACTTTTTTTAGCGTGTGTAAAAAATTAGGGCCTACAAAACTAAAAACGACAGTACATTCTTCAATTTCTCCATTAACGTTCAGATTTTCTCTAATTTTATAAAGTCTAACCGACAAAACCTATACTTAAACCAAACGAAAACAAAACAAATTCCAAATACAAAGCAGAGTCTATAACCAAAATTACTAAACCGAAACAAAACAAATGCAAAATCTCAAAATCCTTTCTTAGAGGATGCCTACATCATATAGTAGCTTTATGCATGCAAAGTCTCAGCCCGATCGGTTTAAAATTGATAAAGTTTCATACAAACTTTCATCACCTATTTTATCCCCTTGGGGGTAGAATTAATCAAAATCCTTTCTTAGCGGATGCCTACGTCATAACATCTACCTGCATGCCAAATTTCAGCCCGATCCGTCCAGTGGTTTGGGCTGTGCGTTGATAGATCACTATGTCAGTCAGTCAGTCACCTTTGAGTTATATATTTAGAATAATAAGAAATATAGTATAATTAGAAACCTCTTTATTCAATAAAAAGTACTTTTAAACTAACTATGTACAAAGGAATCAGTCAGATTACCTAAGGACCGTTACAAACGGCCTATAGGTAACTCAAATGTTCCAGACCAGTACCAGACGGTATTGTACTTCCCTGGGGATTGAGCCCGAGGAAAGCGATCTGAAAGTGGAAGGCGAACCAATGGAACACAGAGGCGGTTAGAAGGGAACTGGTTAGAATATCTCCTAATGGTCTTTTCCGGGTAAAAGAATTGATGGCTTTTGCTAACGGTTAAAATGAAAGGACCACCGAAGTCTCGAGTCAAACAGCTTGCCGTGTTCTGTCGGGCTAACTTTGGCCTGAAAATAGGCAAACTTAGCGGACAAAAGCTACGCCGTTATTACATACGAAACAATGTTTTTACGTAACTGCTAACGTCGCAATGTTACAGTTCACACTGTCACAAAACTGAATCCTACTTTAAAACTACTCAGTAAATCGAGCTGAAATTCTACAAAACAGTTACTAATAGCTACTACGACAAACCACGAGCTCTATAAAAGAACTACTAATAGCTGCTACACCACACCACGAGCTCTACGAAAGAGCTACAAGCAGCTGCTACGCTACACCACGAGCTCTACGAAAGAGCTACGAGCAGCTGCTACGCTACACCACGAGCTCTACGAAAGAGCTACCAATGAAATAGAAAGGCTGAATAATCCTTTTAACTGGTGATGGGACCTGCAAAGGTCCGCCTGGCTTGGGACCACGCTCTTGCCGAAATCCAACCAAACAGTTCGCTTACTGAGTTTCGTCGGTGCATTACTAGGCAACTTCTGCCTCATCTTTGCCTAGGTAATGCCCAAGCGAGCTAACCATTAAAACAATTTGAAAGAAAATAAATGAATAAATAACAGAAGCTTTTATAAATATTACAGGACAGTAATTTAACACAGTGCCATCTAGTCCCAAACTAAGCAAAGCTTGTAATATGGGAACTAGATTACGGATATAATTCTTACATACCTTTTTTTGTAAATACATACATATCATATACATGCACTTAAACACACAACAAACATCAATATTCATCACACAAATGTTTGTCCAGGGTGGGAATCAAACCCACAACCTACAGCGTAGAAGGCAGAGCAACTACCAACTGAGCTGTGATGCTTGTTAGTAGATAACTATAAAATAGATACTTGTTAGTTCATAATTTTTTTAGTAGCCCACATGCCTTTTGATTATAATTTATATCAATAACGCTTTAAATTAGAACTATATAGAAAATTTGATACACACACATGCTCTCTGGTTCTTCATGCAACCTCACATCGTGAGGAAACCAAAAATCTGAGTGGCGTCTGAGTAAGCTCGCTTCATATTAGACTACATCCTTGCTCGTGCTAAGCTAAAGCTTAGGGGGGCATGAGCTAACCCATCATTTATACAAAAAGTCTTGGCTAAGCGGCCATAATGTGCTTGCAACCTTTTTTTAACCACCTCTGTGGTATAGTCGTTCGCCCGGGTTCGTTCCTGAAGGGAGTACAATATTGTGCTTGGTTTGGTTGGGTCTTATACCATCTACCACCATCTTACCTAATTCTGTCGCCGTAACAACAATTTTTAATTTCCCGAAATCCGCAACAAACTGATGAACTGGCTATCTTTCCTCTAAATGCCGAAACACAATCATACAAATGTTTGCAGGCCGACCACAAGGTATTAAAAACCCACATTATTCAAATGTATTGAAACAAGCTTGAAATAACATTTATTTTATTCGTACCCTGGCCTTTCAAAACGTTCAAAACTGTCATAAGACAGGTTATGGCTTTGAGTGAACGTTTTACTATGACGTCACTACAATCGCCTTGCCGTTACAATACGAAAGCAAGCTTACTTATTGACGGTCGTGATACGATATTTAATTGTAATACATATATAAGTTACTCTGAAAATGCTTTAAAAGGTCATGGTCCCAACTTGGTAAGATGATGGTAGCTAGCCAGGCGAATATAAATGAAAAAGTTATACCACCAACTAAACCAAGCATAAAATAGTACTACGCTAGGAACGTAAATTTGGTTGTGCCTTTGACTACACCCTAACTAGCTAGTTACTTACAGCGTGGACCGTTTAAGGTCACCTAGGAGCTCCTAGGTGACTTTTAAACGTTCCACGCTGTAAATAGCGTTCAAAGGTAAAACCTTTTCTTTAAAATGGTATATAAACTCAGGTCGATCAAAATTTACATCAGAAACTTTATTTTACATGCGAATGGAGTTCAAATACGAAATACCACGCGTGGGTGTATTCATAGCTTTACGTGAGTTACCTGTAGTGCGCATGCATTTAGAATACGTAATGAGACAAGCCAATGGGAATGGAGCAGACATATTCAAGGTATTTTGTGTTTAAAAATGTATTTAAATTTATTTAGACCAATTTAAAACACAATCAATCAATCAATCATTTATTATGTTTAAAACATAAGTAAATACAAATATAGGTAGACATTATTATAAAACAGTAGGCGTATAAATGTCATCTTATAAGTCTTATAAGCGACGGCTTGTCAGGCTGTCTGTGTTCTATAAATTCCACTTCGGCGAGTGTGCGCACGATATCTTTGACCTAATCCCTCCATCCCCTTTCCACCACCGGACTAGCAGACGTACGGCTGGCTACAGCCCGTACCTTGTAAATGTTCCATTGTGCCGAACGCATAGTTTCGTAGTTTCGCCTCTACCTTTATCATTAATAATGGTAAAGAACGGAAATCCTTGCCTTCGTCTGTTTTTCCGCACGAGTACAATCTTGGAGTCTTCAAGTCCAGAGTAAATAGGTTCCTTTTAGGCAAGCGTGCTCCATCTTAGGCCACATCTTTACTTGTTTTACATGTAAGCTGGTGGTCAAACGCTTGACTATTATCAATAAAAAAAAAGCTAAATATGTTAATAAAACTAAGGCAGGTCTCGACAATATTTACAATCTGTGGTCCATGAATACAAAAGTATGCTTTTACAGATAGTAATTTTGTGACTTAATATTTGAAAAACACAAAAATTGTACACTTTGTGTTTTATAGGCATTGTTTATAAGTTACTCATAAGGAACAATACGATTCGGTTAATATTATCGAACGTTACGTTTTTTTATTCTATTTTTGTACGGGGATGCGCTAGGCCTTCATCTTCGTTACGTCTTCGTATACAGTTCGTCATAACACACACACATACACATACACATCATCACACACAATCTTCCGTTGCCCAGATTCTTTTGAAACTGGTGTTCTCGGGAGATCAACTCACCACTACAGCACACACTCTACACACACATACATACTCCACACTAAATTCTCAACATTTTACACACTTTTACTTTTAAAGTACTTCGGAACTCGTTCAGGACTCCGGTTTCATCGCCTCGGCAGCCTAGCGTGATTATCAAACATTAAGCCGCATCGAAGTATTTACATAAACACAGTATGCCCTTGTAACTTTGCCTAATCTCTGCAATGTGAAAATCTTTGCCTCGCCGGTCTTTAATTTAGTCATTTTCAAGAAATAACAGGCATTTAATAGCTGGGCGGTTCTTGGTTAAAAATTGCAATTAGGATTGGCGATTTAAATATTTGTTACACGAAGTATTTCTACGGCACCGCTTATTTTAGATAAGAAATAAAATCCATTTATTTGGCACATAAAAAATAGCACAGACAAAAAAAAGAAGTACCTACTGATCAATCAAGAAAGTAATTTGTACCTCTATAAATAAGAGACAGCAACTTTGTCCGCGCAAAGCTGTCGCCCAGGTTAGAACCAGGCCAGAGTATTTTCCTAAAAAAAAATGGAAACAACAATAAGGTGATTTGTCATCACATGGCGATATGCGAGAGGAGCACCGAAATGTTCTGTAGAGTACATAAGATAACATAATTTAAGGCTTAGCATGCAATTACGGATTGTTACTGTGTTTGGCTAATTAAAGCCATAACTATGTAAGTACTAACTTCTTTGCATTAGACTGGAATACGTCTGCATTTTGCCTCAGGTTGTAAACAAGTATGTATCTGTTTCAGTTTTAATGCATAAATTCTAAGGAATATATATAATATATTACATGGAAGGAATAGGAGGTAAGCCTTCTATTCCTTCCATATCCTTTGTACCCACCAAAATAAAATAAAAACAATTTAAGATATGTCTCACCTAATTAACAAAGTTTTGCCATCTGCTGAATAGGTACCTATATCCACGTATTATTATTTAAATCATACAGAATACGGTACCATCACAATACCATTATATTAGTTATAAAATAATTAGTAGCTAAATTAATAGGTATGCACTTTCAAAACTCTATCTTGGATGATACCACAACACAGAGTATCCTAGTGTTGGGGCCAGTTTTGTTTTCCATTTTGTTTATATTTACCCACCAACTAAACTAATGTAAATTTTACATACATTAGCATACAAGTTTGATTTAAGCTTGAATAGAATGTCATAGTAATTGTTAGTCACAAATAAGTAAACTATTTTAATTATCATTATTCGTATTCTATAAAACTCTATTTTTAATACCTATTTCTAATAAATAACACAAAGCTAATGTTCTGCGACTGTAGTAATGTTCTCTTTTTTGTGTGTATGACAAATAGTTTTACGAAATAATTTTTAAGTATTTTGTTTTTAAGTTAGGGGTTATTTTTCGAAATGCGTCACTTAAAGGTTTCTTGATTTCTAAGCCTACGCCTATTTTATCTACCAACTGGCAACAACCTTTCTTGAACTCAACACTGTAAGTGATAAATCATGTCATACTGATAATAGAATTACTCTGCCGTGTTGATGATATAAAAGCAAAAAGTACGGCCAGAAACATATGACTTTCTTATGTGCCTGTCTAGTTTAGTTGATTTGTTAAATATTATGTACATTTATTGTTCTTTCAACTATGCTATAGTTTTACGCTATGCTTTTTGCTAACTATATCGTCTGTTAATAAATATGCAGGAAACTATGCATCAAAATCCATTTTAGCACTGCTTTTTAAAAACAATGCAGTTATGGATGCTCATACATACTTTACTACACTGTTTATGTACGATAATCACAAACGCCAAGTTACTTTATATCCTTCTAGATATACCTAAACCAACCAATCAGAGCGCCGACGGCACGACCAACTAGTTATAAACCAGCCTATCACTAACCTAATAATATTAAAAAAAATTGGTTGGTAAAACGTTAAGTGGGCTTTCTCCCTCGGCCTTATCATACTCCGTCGTAGAATAAAAAAATAAACGAGGAAGGTGCCGTTTCGGTGTTCTAGTTATGTGAAATGAGTGGTTTCGTAGAATCGGGCTCTGATTATGAACCTTACGTTAGTGACTTTTGATTGCACTCCTATTTTTAAAGTCCCCACTTACCCCCACTTTCTCCACTGTCACACACTGTCCCCATTTTTGCTCGCTAGGGCTTGAAGCTAGCACTCGATGCAATTAATAGTCACTTTTTGCTCGATGAAACAATATACCTAATAATTGTAAACTATTATGATATTTTGTCCTCTGAAAATGAGGTGTTAATTTGTAATGAGCGTGAAAAATAAAGCCTTATCGGTACAAATTTAATATTTTGTGTGTATTTCTAATGTGTTTGTTCTGAGACAAAATCAAGTGTATCGTTAGAGTTCCGAGGATTAACCGCTTCTGTGGTTTAGTGGTTCAACCCACCGATTTCAGATCCAGAGGTCCCGGGTTCGATCCCCATGGGGAGTGCAATATTGTGCTCGGTTTGGTTGGTGGTAGGACTTTGTTAAAGTCTGCCTGGCTAGTTACCACCATTTTACCTAATTCTGTCGCCATAGAAACAATTCTAAAATTGTTGTGTTCCGGCATAGCCATTTCCTCAGTTTGTTGAGGATTCCGGGTGAAGTGCGCCACTACTTTCGGCCTTATATTTACATGTTACTAGGTGAGATGAAGGCCAAGCGCATCCCCGTCGTACAATAAAAAAAAATGAAAAAATAAAAATCGAAATAACAGAAGAAACAGAAGAAAGGCAACAGCTTACTTCTGTAATATATAGACCGTTTGTAACAGTCCTTTGGTAATCTGACTGCTACTCCTGTACGGTATGTTAAATGTATTTACTAGTAGTTCGCCCCGAACTGAGATCTCGTGATGTCTGGTTTGAGTTAGGTATTTAACCTATCTCAAACCAGACATAAACAGAGTATTATAATATTATGAGGAAGTAGTGCAGATAAAGACACCATATTCGTATTGCAGAAGAGGGCTGTTCCCGATGCTTACAAAATTGTTCCCAGAGATTTATTAAGAGACAAGTTTAAAGAAATAAATATATTGCCTATGCCCTGCAGGATATATTTATGAAAATATTATGTACGCACGTAAAAACTTGATATTATAATATAGCGCGTATAAACTTATTTGATAAAACTGTGATAAACATAATTATAATACTAGAAATATGAATAAACTTGCTGTTCCCATAACTAGGCTCCGTAAAGTTAATAAATCGTTCATAGGGAAAACTGTATGCTTTTATAATAAATTACCAAGTAATATGCTAAGCTTGTCAAATAACAAATTCAAAAATGTTGAAAAACAAAAGCTACCCAGGAAAGCGTTTTATAAAATTTCAGATTACCTTGAAGACAAGAAAGCCTGGCATTAAAAAAATGAATTTGCTCCAGTGAATAAATTGTAATTAGTATTAAATATTTTTCAGCTATTGTAATGGATCATAATAAAAAATAAAAAACTAGCCCGAGGTTCTTGCCTTTCTCCTTGTGCGCTGGTCGCGATTCCGAACAGGCGGTAGATTTGACGTTTCAAAGTAATCCTAAAAAATCTTACTGAATAAATATATTCACGACTGAGATTATTTCTCAAACAGAACGTAATTAACAAACGATCAAAGTGTGCTTTCATTACACCTTAATTACCTTACTTAAGTACTCTTTTTCTCAATCTCTCTTTATTCACCTGAGTATCCGAAATACTCTCTTGTTGCTATCTCTAAAATCTACCCTTAATAATCGAATTTACGTCATCCGTGGGCTGGAGCCTACGGATGTCGTAAAGTCAGCCAAGGGGCTTTAACAAAAAGGCAATAGCTTTTTTCTAGTTTATAAACAAAACTTTAACTGTGCGCACCAACTTGTCTGCCAAGCGTGGTGTTTATGGCCAAATCTTACAGTTTTGTTCTCATTGTGGTGAACAATAAGTTTCTGTTGATGTGAGATATGCACAGTCAAACCCCTTACAAGACATCCTATAAGTAATTCTTGGATTTTTTCGACGTCATTTTGGTTTGACAGTTTTCATGAGATTTCGAATAGGTACCCTCTCTTATCTTACAAGACCCGATGATCATCTTTTGCCCCTTCATATTTAAAAAAAACTAAAAACCACCCCTATTAAGAGCAAAAATAAACTTATTTTAAATCCCCGGGGTAATTAAATTCCATTTACGTTAGTTATCTCTTTACAGTTAAAATTTCATGAAAATCGGATAACATTGCCACATACATACATACAGTGCCGGATTTTCTAACTCAACTGAGAGATACTATCTCTATATCTCTATAATATATCAACTATCTTATTTTGATTCTAACGTCTTAACTGTGATCATCAATCCATCTGCCAAGCATGGTAAAAAGACAAACTCCATCCAGTTTTGAAAGAGCCTAGAAGTGGACATTCAAGGGTTATAGAAGGAGATCTGAGTAATTTGTTTAAGAATTTTTCGATTTTTGTGAACCTATCAAAGTAAATAACTTACAAGCGACATCTTTAAAGGGAAAAGGAAAGGCTCATTTATAAAAGGTATACCTCCGGCTATTCAAAGACTTGGTTCAAAGCAAACTTGGTACAATCTAATTACAGTTAGTAAACCCAGAAGGAACAAGATAAGACTATTCCTTTTTCGAGGAGCACCTCTTTCTACTTTGATAGATGAAATTCTGCTGAAAAAAAATCTTGTAAATCTTGCAGAGACTTTTTTTATTTTAATAATAAGTTTGGTTTATATTAATTATAAGGCCATCATTTGTAATTTTTTATTTTTGTGTACCATAAAGTTCATTATTTTATTAAAGTAAATGATTTTTAAATGAGATTTTTGGTAGTGGTAAAACTTATGGGTTCGCGTCACCGACATACTAATGTAATGTGTTGCGTCAGACCGATGAGGCTGGCGTGGTAAAAAAGATTTCTAGTAGTCGCGGATTTCCAAATAAAAAAATCCACAAAAAAAATGTACGTTCTTTGTTATTTTTTGCAAAATTGTTATTTATTACTTCCATCATCCAACGTTACTACTTTACAAAACGGTATTCTAATATAATCGGTGTTTCTAAATAGGTAGGTATCTATTTTTAAACTGGTTTGAATTCGAGATGATTTCCATGTAAAAAAAACTTAGGATAGTGGTCTAAGAATTATTTTTCAAAATAATTATTTATAACTTACATTGCTCAGTATATTGATATGATTATAAAATTATAAATGAATATGAAATTTAAGTATAACAGGACATTTATTTTACACAGCGCCATCAGCGTACTAGATTAAGGATAAAATACTTTTAAACTGTCTACTCTTTGTTTGTAAATACATACTATATGATACAAACACTGAAACAACATCAATATTCATCACACAAATATTTGTATTTGTGGGAATCGAACCCACAGCCTACAGCGCAGAAGGCAGAGTTACTACCTATTATTAGAGCTATGAGACTGGTTTTTTGATGATTCTAAATATCCATTTTATACATGTTTGGATCTTCGAACATATGTGAAAACAAAAACAAAATGTGGTCTAAGAATTATAACAAAGTTTTCAATTCTGCTGGCAGTTTCAGTCATTAATGTAACTTTAAACTAACTTGTCACTTTACGTAATTATAAAATTGGTCGCTACCATATAAATCAATAAAGAAGTAAGTTAAAAATATACTTCTGTGAAAGAGGCTACGCGTATTAATGTAGACGTCAGAATTTGTTCCGACGAAGTTCGTAAATTATTACAACCAAATTTCCGTAATGGATAATACCTTATTAATACGTTTTTATTAACATGAAATAAAAATCTACCTAAAATCCATTTTTGCCTGCATCATATTGTCGTATCGAAATGAAACTTGTATGCTTTAGTAGTTCAGATGGCAAAACAATAAATTGGTATCTTGGAGATGATCTGACGATGGAACCATGTGAAATTCTTCAGTGACTACTAGTAAACCTCTCATCTTTGGGCTCATATTATTTCTTTTGATAGATAGAACATCTATTCGCTTAAAATAGCACCCTATACAACATCACAAAACAATAAAAAACATAGTACAAACATATTTTATGGTAAAAAACAACAATATTTTAAGCAACAGGAAATGAAGTAGTTTGATGAGTCTAATTGACGTTTGTTTTGTCATTTGACAACTGCTTCGTAACAAAGCTCACGAAGCTTCGTCAAGTTTCAAGTTACAAATGTCAAAACAATCGAAGCTACACTTATAAACAAATTTTCTACACATTCAACGAGAAGTTAATTTAAGAAATCCTCAAAAAACAAGTGTTTCTCTTTTGCTTTTTTAGATACTTATTTAAAGGAATCACAATAGGCATTTAGGTGGATGCTAAGTTATGTACCAAATGATTGTTTTTGAAAAAAAACGAAGAGCTACAATTTCATGTGTAGAAAGCTATCTTAGCCCATCCACCTTAAGTTTGTTCCTCGACGGAACGATTTTGGTAACTACATAAATAAACAAGTAACTAATAACTCTATCTTGGACTTCTACTAACATGTAAAACCATTATTAATTCCTCAACTAAGTGAACTTTTCTTAGAGAAACAATATGGACAATCTGAACATTGAACTTCAAAAATGTTATTCTTATTTAATTATTAGCATGTACCTAGATGCAATGTACGTAGTGAGTAAATTTTACTTTTTATACCCACGATGTTTTTTGAAGTTATCATTTACCAAAACTGTATTATGCGTATAGCCCTGAGGATCCAGATCAAAGAAGATTTAACTGGAATCAGCCGACGGGTGCTACGAACGACCGGTCCTGGTGGATAAATTGGGGGTAATTCTACCTCCCAGAAAGTTTTCGCAAACTCAAACTCAATAATGTAGACGAAACTTTGTAGATGCGAGCATCGCTGTTGTGATATAAATATCTGCTTATATCTGTTCTGTTACGTTGAATACCTGTTAATTACTATCATGATCATTCAAGTTAAGATGATACGGATATGTATATTTGGAAAATACAGTTATAGCTATCTATGTAGGACTTCACGACTACAACCTACATACAGCAATGACCATATTGTTTTAGGAGGACCTGTAATGGAACTTGCGTAGTAGGGACAAACTACATGCTTTTTACCCGATTGCCTATTAATAAGGAGGGTTATGTTTTACGAGAGTATGTATGTATGATTTCTAACATTCCCTCTGCAGCCGGTTCGTTTGATTTTTCTGAAATATGGGAGTGATATAGGCTATATTATTTTTATATGGACACAAAAAAATATTCTCTTCCATTAATATGGATATCAAATGAAAGCTAGTAATATGCCAATTCTAGCTATATATACAGCCTGAGTTTCTTTCCAGGGCCACTGAGGCCAAGTCTGAAACCATGAGAGTTATCGAAAAGTCATGTTACGAGTTACGTGCTAGATTTAAAACAAAAATTGTTCTGCATTCAAAAAAATCATTTTTTTATAGTTTTCTGGAAAAGTGAGTTTTTGATAAACATTTTTTTTTCATTTTCGAGTTCTTTGTTTGATAATTAAAAAAATAATGTTTGATGACTATGAGCCCAAAGTTTCTGGAACACTTTAAAAATAGGATAATTAAACTACTCACCTATATATCGCCTGCGTAAGCTGGTGATGTCTACAAAATATTGAGCACCTGTTTTAGATAGTGTAATCACATGCTTTTCAAATTCAGTTCTGCGAGAACCCTCACTTTGATGTGTTATGTGGATCCAAAAGCCAGTTCTTGCCGAAGAACGAGGTGAAGTGTTTTAGAATTGTAGCCTCATAAAAATATTTTGCAGTCAGGGTTTTTCATCCTTCAACTTGTTTCCTATTGACCGACCCTTAGGTTTGCCAGCATCCACAGAAGACTGCCATTCCGTTCTGTCTCGGGCTGTTCAATTACAGTTGTGCTGACCGCCTGTGTGGTCTAGTGGTTCACCCACCGGCGTGAGATCCAGAGGTCCCGGGTTCGATCCCCAGGGGGGGGCAATATTGAGTTTGGTTTGGTTGGTGGTAGGATTTTGTTAAAGTCTGCCGGCCTAGCTACCACCATCTTACCTAAGTCTGTCGCCATAGGTACTAACAATTCCTAAATTGTTGTGTTCCAGTTTCTCAGTTTGTTGAGGATTCCGGGTGACGTGCGTTTCCACCTTCAGCGTTATCATAACTTGAAAATCAGGTGAGATTAAGGCGATGCACTTCTCCGTCGTACTATACAAAAAATAAACGCAAAAAAATGCCTGGGGCCTAACCATAACGTCTTAAAGCGTTCTCGTTTTAATATTTCATTACTTTTGTCTCGTTTTTTCTTCACTGTATTGATAGTGACAAAAGTAAAGTAATATCAAAACAAGAATGCTCTAATGGGTCGTGGTACTCCTATTACCTACCTATTTATTATACTTATTTGTATAAAAACGAAAACCCACTATCATAATCCATATAAACTTTGACCAAAAATAACCTAATTTAGTTTATTCCGGTGGGTTGTCCATTAACACGCCTGTCCTCATTACTAATCTGATGTGTTTCACCAATTTATGTAGGTATGGCACAAAGTAGTTGCTGATTTCAGAAATTAATAAATGTTTTAAAAGTCGTAAAGCTCTAGCTTACGGGACTAAATATGCATTTAGAACGTCCAATTAAGAATTCAGTATGGTATTTTAATTTTACTTTTAAATTTGCCGAGGTATACCGACCATTGTGCATTATAAATAACTAGCTATTTATGGTAATTACTGAATAGAGAATTATTAGTTATTAGTTAGAATCATCTAGACGTTAAGGAAACTAGAGGTAGATTACGAAGAATATGAATCTTAATATTAGTTTGTCAATACATATAAACACGTAATACAATACAACAACCAAACACAGAACAAACGTCTTTATTTACCACACAAATGTTTGTCCCGGGTGAGAATCGAACCCACAACCTACAGCGCAGCAGACAGAACTACTACCAACTGAGCTGTGAGGCTTGATAAGTCAGGTTACAGGATATATTAATTATTTTATGAACGTTATATCTTCGGTAAAGCTATAACAGATCATAATTAAAAATATAGAACCAGCTATCTATAGCTTCAAACACGTGAGACGTCATTTGGTACTTGATAGCCTCACCTTACGCCAGAAGTAAATAGATATCGGACTCTTGATACGATAGGTAGGATCCTGTTAACGAATAGGCTCCTCTCTGGTCGTTTATCATTACGTAATGATTGAAACAGTGTATATAATAAACAATTCTCTTGAGGATTCGGGGTGAACTGTGGTTCCACCTTCAGCCTTATCGTAGCTTGAAACCAGGTGAGATGTAGGCGCTTCCCCTTCAGACAGTGAAAAAGTATATTACCAGACAAACACAAAGCTATAATGCCCCAAACTACGCCGAGCTTGTAAATTGGGAACTAAGATAACGAATATCATATATTATTGTAAAAAAATAATTAAAATATAATAAAATCGATTTTTTTAATACATACATAGGTACATATACAATGTATGTATGTAGTATACAAAAAACAATACCCAAACACCATAAACCATAAAAAACTACATATACAAATATTATAGTGACATCTTGAAGCACAATTTTGTGACCGAGTGCAATCACAAATACATAATACAAAATGAATCGAGCCCTTCAACTCAGCCCTATCGTAAAAGCCGACTAAGGGATCTCACTCAAAAAGGGCATCAACTTCCTTCTGAGTATTATCTACACCTTTACCGCGATCACCGATCCGCCTGTCTAGCGTGGTTATGGCAAAACCCTCCATCGAGGGTACCATAAACTATTTAAAACACACATATTTAAAGGCAAAAGTCATGCTTCATGAATGAAATTAAGGCACAAATCGTTTTAAATGTTTATTACTGTACACTAAAATAACATTTTCAGCCACCTATATCTTACAGTTCATGTTGCTGACAGGCATACGGTCAGATGGACGAACAGCGAATGCTTATTAATAGGATCCCGTTGGCGCCCTTTGGGTACGGAACCCTATCAAAGAAAATCACGCACTTACCTAGTATTATCCCCGAAAGATACAACAGAAGAGCATACTCCGCACGTCTCAGCTCCATTTTGGACAACACTCACTGAACTCATTTGAAAATGATCACTATCACACTTATGAAGCACATTTTATCCGTATCTGAAACAAAAATATTAA
This sequence comes from Venusia cambrica, assembly GCA_951394065.1. Lineage (NCBI taxonomy): Eukaryota > Metazoa > Arthropoda > Insecta > Lepidoptera > Geometridae > Venusia > Venusia cambrica. Next base: position 4,932,120 of record OX596044.1, on the reverse strand, counting down.
AACAATAAAAACATTTTATAAAAATCCCACGAGATGACGAATATGATGTCCCGGGCGTTTTAGTCATACATTAATATCACAGGATATTAGTCATACATGATTTCTAGTCAAATCGAGATGTAGCCATAATAATATGTGTTTTTACACTTGCATGAATCTAAGTGGCTAAATGACCTAGAATACTTAATTAATGAAGGTATAATAAGCACTTAAAGCTTCTAACTCGACATTTAGACTAGTGTTTTTATTTGTTTTTATACAACTAGGAGACGGAACAGGCAAGTAGCCCACCTGTTGTTAAGTGCATCTCTTGCCTATAACCTTGCCTTTGGTACTGCGTAGGTCACACAAAGAACATAGCCTACACGGCACTGCATTAGTCAACTTAAGGCATAAAGGTGTTAAGCCTCACGTGCCCGTAATTTCACCAGCGACCATACCCTTCAAACCAATGAAATTCAAAGCAATGCTGCTTGGCGGTTGAAATAGTATGTAGTAGCATGGTGGTAGTAATTCTCCGGACGAGACCTTTTACAAGGGGCTTCTACGACTCTTAACGTGAGGAGTGTGCCACAAATCTCCTCTTTTTTTTCTTTTTTTATCGACTTACTTTCTCAACACCTTTACTGTCAATACCACATGTTCCTCTTCCTCCATTGACAATATTAAAAATAATAAATAGTCATTTAATGATTACATAATTCGGGGACAGTCCTGAGGCCGTACCATGAAGTCTTATTGCGATTTAATTGACGACCTAAACTGAGCTGAATTGCTATTCCGTACCACGACGTCTCATAAGCTTGTCAGTGTAGGTTCAGTTAAAAAAGTGCGACTCAGCTGAGAGTTTATGCTTTTATGTACTTATTTTTTTAACGTTCTGAAAAAACTGCTGATTTAATTTCAAAACGTACCAGAGACAAATTAGTTCATTAAATGATTCAAACGCTGACCAGCTGTAAAGACATCATGATACCTTATTGAACGATCCAGTTTAACGAAGTCTAATCTAACCTACACTGAACTGCTTCGGAAATGAGTGGCGTATAATTATTGATGGTAGGCCACCTGGTCTAAGCTTTTTGTCACAACTTTATTACAACTGCTGAATAATCCCTGCTATGATATAGGTCCCGATACTTGTATTCGCTTTATTTTAATTTCATTAGCATTCCTAACTAAAATTGCTATATATTAGTGAACTTTAGAGTCTTTTGAATCTTCTTTTCCTGGAACAATTATCCGACTATCTGGCTTTCCCTATGCATAAATCGTCCTTTCTTGATAAATCCTTCCCTGTTGCGACGTGGCTCAGGAACAATCTTCTGTTTGAAATAAAAAATGACGATTCCACAGATTACTCTAAAAGATGGAAATGCATTGACATAATACTCACCAATGATTATTCTGCATTGCTTTTTGTTTTGTATTATAACGTGTTAAATGATAGTTTACGTGATACCACATCGAGAAATGTTAATCGTTAATAATGTAATGTTGTTGTTTTAACCGCCTCCGTGGTCTAGTGATTCAACCCACCGATTGCAGATTCAGAGGTCCCGGTTTCGATCCCCAGGGGGAGCAATATTGTGCTTCGTTTGGTTGGTGGTAAGTTTTTTTTATTTAAGTTTACTTGGCAAGCTAACACAGTCTTACCTAATTCGGTCGCCATAATAACAATTCTTAAAAAGTTATTGTGTTCCGGTATTTAGAGGTAGGACAGCTAGTTCCTCAGTTAGTTGAGGATTCCGGGTGAAGTGCGCCTCTAGGCCGAAGGGCCTTATCTCAACTTCTTACCAGGTAAGAAGGCCAAGCGCTTCTCCGTGGCACAATAAAAAAATAGTTTTGACGTCGCTAACAAAATTTCATTCAATGCGATGGTTAAAAGTTTTTTTTTTGTTATATTATGCCATTAGCCACACGTACACTAAGGAGAAGGAGACTATCCACCCTTAAGTGAAAAATTGAGCTATTTATTTTATTGTTGTAGCCACTCGCGTGGCGGCAAATGATGTGTCCATTTATTACAAATGGGAACTTCCAACGCAATGTTATTGTGAGGTCACATTGCTAGTAGAGAAGGCGCAAGAATAAGTAAGACCTTTGTAATTTGAGAGGTTAGGGCTACGTAGTAACTATACCTTTGGTATAGTTTTATTCAGCTCCTTCTAGTCCCAAACTAAACAAAGTTGGAAATATGGGAACTCTATTTGGTTTGCTAGTATACTTTTTTTTTGTAAATACATACTTATTTTACTATGGGTACAACAACCATGACTCATAATATTTGTCCTGGGTAAGAATCGAATAACCTACAGCTAGGCAGGGCTACTTTCAGCTGAGCTGTGAGGCTTATTCGATAAGGATGCCGAAACATTTTAATGGATCAAAATAATTGTGTGATGTAGTTTACCTACAGTAGAGTAACATGGCCTAAAAATACTTTTTTATTTAAGTACCTTGATGTCGGTTATAAGAAAATACTCGTTGAAATTAACTAAAAACTCTTGAAAGAAACCGTATCGACATGTGACAGGTCAATAACCCCTTTTATTTTCTATGGCGTCCAACTAAAAGCAATAGAAAAAAAATTTGACCATTAACTCATCAATAAAAAATATTTTCCACAAAATGATGAATAGGCAATAGTATTAGTATTCATCATTTTGTGGATGCGTGGTATAAGTGCAAATAGCTGTGAGTTGTGATGAAAAGAATGAAAGTTTTATTTTTATTTTTATTGAACGACGGGTTAACGCTTGGCCTTCATCTCATCTAGTTACAAGTTAAGATTAGGCCGAAGGTGGAGGCGCACTTCACCCAGAATCCTCAACTAACTGAGGAGCTGGCTATCTTACCTCTAAATGCCGGAACACAAAAATTTTAGAATTGTTACCATGGCGACAGAATTAGGTAAGATGGTGGTAGCTAGCCAGGCGGACCCAAACAAGGTCCTACCAAACCAAGCACAGTTTATATTTTTCTCCCCACGGGGATCGAACCCGTGACCTCTGGATCTGAACTAGTGGGCGGACCACTAGACGACAGAGGCGGTTGAATATAAATAATTATTTTGAACAATTATCAGGCATATTTAAATCATCAAAATTTACGTTATTTTTCTGCTTGTATTTTTGCCATATACTCTACCATTTATAATCTGTGTGGAAATCCAGAAAGCATAATTAACAAGGCTATTAACTCTAGGGACAGTTACGGGGCCTACTATGAAAAGCGAAACATATCGTATCCAATGAAAGATTGAATGTTGTACACTTTGCATTCTCAAATTATAGTAGTGCCGTCGATTCATACTATACTAACCCAAGGGCTGGTTCCTATTTAGACCAGCGAATCATCATGGCTATTCAGCGTGGCAATGCAGCCAGTTTAGGCACAATTCCGTCTGGTACTGGTCTAGAACAGTTGAGTTACCTATCGGCCGTTTGTGACGGTCCTTCGCTATTCCGACTGATTCCTATTAATAATATTTTTTTGTGCAAGTTAATTTCTGCGTACAAAAATGTTCATACATTCATTAAATCAGGCCTTTTTCCTTTTTCAATGCAAAAATTACAGGAATTTATGACGGGTCCGATGTCGCGACGTCAGTTTTCGCAGTAAAGCCTCTTCACGTCGCTATCTCAGACGTCTTTGATCTACAAATGGCTAACGAGTGGGTGTCTGGGAGGCTTATGTGATGTTTCTTACCTTGACAGCTAGGTTATGATCAAAAAGAATAACATAATATGAGCAGAATAAGTTTGCTTTGTGTTATTATAGGGATATACAGGATATTACCGAAACTAAGGTTACCCGTATTTTTTATTATACGACGGTGAAATTTCGTAACTGGCGAAATGGGATAACACATTTCCTCTCATGAGAACTAGAATACGGAAAATACTAAGCCTATAAAAATACCTAATACAAAACACTTTTTACGCAACATGGAGACTGAAAAATAAACCTTCTATTAAATGTAGCTTTTGCTTATAACAAAGCCTTTATTGCTGAAACTAATTTTGCATAGGCTTTAATTGTAGGTAACTACAATGTTAGGCCCAAACACAGAACAAACATCTCATTCATCGCACAAATGTTTGCCCTGCGTGGGAATCAAACCCGATTATTACACTGAATTATACTGATTTTTGGTAATATAAAAGTTAAAAAGTTGAAACTACTCACATGATTGGTAAAAATATTACCTAAAATACTTTTTAGATTTGCGCTACTGTGCAGATGTCTAACAAATTGGCTTCTAGCTTCTTAGTTATGGCTTTAGGCATTTGTTTGATGTGGTGCGCCACATCAAACAAATGCCTAAAGCCATAACGTAGGCATTCACATTACAGCTATTCACAAATATAAAGATATTTACCAACGTAACTTTTTATTATCATCCAGATTCATTGAAATATGCAAAATACACCCACCAGTCACAAATACTTGTTGAATTCTCTCGGCAAACAACGTATGCTAAGTATATTCATACTCATGCCAACTCAGTGGAATTGAAAACTTGTTCTGGAAGATTAAAATGGGCTTCGTACTGGTACTGATACTGCTTATGTATCCTCGTTTTGTTTGTTTTTGAACATGAGTTGGAACTGATTTTTTTTAACCCCTACCACCTATTAGGAATAGCGTCCAGCACACAAGGAGAAAGACACCTCAAGCTAGTTATTTGTTTCTAACATGTTCACTATCCTCGATTTGTATTAACACAGTTTTAAATAGCTTAAATATTATATCTGATCCAGAGGATTAATCTCGGGGGGTTAAAATGTTGTGCTTCGTTTGGTTGGTGGTAGTACTATGTTGAAGCCCAGTTATTTAGCTACTACCATATAACATACCCAAGTCTGTAGCCATAACAACAAATTCTTAATTTTTTTATCGGCATTTAAGTAGAAGTTCTTCAGACTGTTGAGGATACCGGGTGTAGGCGTACCCTCCACCTACGGATTTATCTTAACTTATCACCAGCCAACTCGGGCTCGTCAACTTAGAAATACTTTATGGCGAAACACGTATCATTTTTTTTTTTTATTGTACGACGGGTAAGCACTTGGCATTAATCTCACCTGGTAACAAGTTGAGATAAGGCCGAAGGTGGCGGCGCACTTCACCCGGAATCCTCAACAAACTGAGGAATGCCGGAACACAACAATTTTAGAATTGTTATTATGGCGACAGAATTAGGTAAGATGGTGGTAACTAGCCAGGCGGACTTAAACAAAGTCCTACCACCAACCAAACCAAGCACAATATATTGTACTCCCCATGGGAATCGAACCTGGGACCTCTGGATCTGACATCGGTGGCTTGAACCACTAGACCACAGAGGCGATTTCATATTCAAAGGAACATTGCGAATCAGTTACAAAAATTGCTTTGTTTTCATATTATCATAATATTATTCGAGATTCTCTTATATCAAGAGCTGATTATGAAGTGAGAAACTTTCTTTGTTACATAATTAAGTAAGTTTAATGTACGACGTAAGTTCGTTGCTTGTTTTGTACTTCGGCTACATCATGTTTATACCATATTACTGTTCATATTTATACCGTATAGAGTATGATTAGCGTCTGAGAAGTTTAACAAGAAAATTAACAAATGGATCATATTCATCAAACAATATAGCCCTGAAACCTCAAACTCAAAACGTGCATGAAGTGTGGAGACAGTGCGATGATTAAATTATTTCCCAACTCGTAACCAGATTTGGTACCTAGCTAGCAACGAAATGGGAAATGTGTTTTTCCATCTCGAAACCAAAAACGATATGGGAACGACTTTTCCATCTCGTAGCCGAATTCAGGAGCACCTCGAAACCAGTTACGAAATGGGACCGACTTTTCTATCTCGTAACCTAATTCGGAAGCACCTCGAAACCAGTTACGAAATGGGAACGACTTTTCCATCTCGTAGCCTAATTCGGTAGCACCTCAAAACCAGTTTCGAAATGGGAACGAGTTTTCCATCTCGTAGATTAATTCGGTAGCACCTCGAAACCAGTTACGAAATGGGAACAACTTTTCCATCTCGTAGCCTAATTCGGTAGCACCTCAAAACCAATGACGAAATGGGAACGACTTTTCCATCTCGTAGCCTAATTCAGTAGCACCTCAAAACCAGTTACGAAATGGGAACGACTTTTCCATCTCGTAGCCTAATTCGGTAGAACCTCGAAACCAGTTTCGAAATGGGAACGACTTTTCCATCTCGTAGCTTAATTTGGTAACACCTCGAAACCAGTTACGAAATGGGTGCGATTTTTCCATCTCAAAGCCGAATTTGGTAGCTAGCTACGAAATGGGGAATGTGCTTTCCTACCTCGAAGCCAGTTACGAAATGGGAACAACTTTTCATCTCATAGCCAGATTTGGTAGCTAACTACAACATGGGAAATGTGACTTCCCGTCGTTCCGTCTCGTAGTAGCTATTGAACATTTATTCTGAGCGGCTACCGCTAAACACTTCGAGGTTATGTATATTTCCTGCTTTGATTACCTAGCATCAATAGGTATACGTAGGTTAAAAATAAAATCTGCATGCGTACGAAGTTGCGGGCAAAAGCTAATATCGAATATATTTAAATAGTTCCGTATTAATAACATCAGGCTACCGACGCAACACATATCATAACATATAACACACTATTGTGAAACGATATTTAAAAAATAAGTAATCGGTGAAGAGCAAGTTCCGATTGCAACCTCCATTTTAAGTGAGATTGCGTGTTTTTTTTTTATTGGATGACGAAGCGCTTGACCTTAGTGGAAGCACATTTCATCCGGAATCCTCAACGAGCTGAGAAACTGGTTAATCTTACAAATACATACGTCAGAACACAACAATTTTGAATTGTTATAATGGAAGACTCAGGTATGTTTCTAAGGTTATCTAAAAAATATCGCTCTGAGTGATAAGACCTCCCACTGGTATATGTATACTATGCTCCTTCATTAGGCATTTTCAAATCTAAAGTTCTACATATTTTTTTAGAAAAACAAAATTTTCAAAATAGAGCTCATTATTTTTGAAATATATTAATTTGGTTATTTAGATATATTAATTATAAAAAGCACCTATTATATGCAGGTATGTAATCATTTTATTTTAATTGTTATTATTATTTTTGATTGTAGGTATAAGTATAAGTTGTGTATGAGTAATAAATGATTATCTAATTTTTCTCCCGTTAAGTAACACTACCACTCACTCCATACTACACAACCGTTTCTGGAAGAAAATGCTTCGTAGCATTAAGTTCACCCATGTTTTTTTATTTATTAGTGCAATAAAATATGGTCTATCTATCTATACATATAATACTTTAGATTGTGTACAATCTAGAATAATATAGCGCGTTCTAGATACAAGATGTCAAAACAAGTGATGTCTTAATATATCTACGTCAGTTCCTATCAAAGCGTGCCAAGGGCTACCACAACACCATTTAATAAATCACCTCGCCATTAAGTACTCTGAAAGTTGCTTGATCATTCCAACAAACTTAAGAGGGCCCCGGAAAACCGCTGATTTTCGCTCTCCAGTACAAACACAGTTTGTCAATCTTGTTTTTTTATTTGTTTTTATTGTTTGATATGATATGATAAGGCCGAAGGTAGAGGCGAACTTAACCATTTAGTAATAATTTGGCGTGTCCAATTCAATTGAAATTTTGCTGGTATAGTAGGGTAGGGATAATCTAGGTTTGCATCGATATTTTTTTTTAACATAACAGTTGAGTTAACTATAGCCCGTCTGTACGGTCGTTAAGTAATCGACTGCTACCTTTGTACCTAGTTAGTTTAATTATACCTACATATTATTTTTCTGTTTGTAAATTATAATAGACTATATTTCTTTTACAAACATAATGAAAATAGAAATATATGCAAAAAGAGTGCATAGGAAAAAAACCTGTTATTTATTTATTTAGATTTTGTTAGTGTTTTAACAAAAAGCACCGCATTCCTAAACCTAGATTAACCCTTCAAATTTTGAATTAGACAAGCTACATCGAAAAGAGCGACAAACCACGTTTGTATGACAAAGTAGTAGGGCCTTCTTAAAGCACTTATCGAGGCGTGAAGGTGATTCCCCCAGATTGATGTATCTGTGTGAGTGGACGTGGACAGATGTAAGAGCATAATGAAGATTTATCTGGTTTGATTGATGATGTATTCTTGATCATCAATCTTAATGAGGTAGATGATTGGCAGGTTGGTTAATGTTTGTTTCGACCCTACCTTTGTGTCTTGTAGCTTGATTGACAATTTTCACCATTGTTGAGCCCGCCATTCGTCACAGGAATTTGTCGATTGACTTTTACGAGGACGCTGGTAAATGAGCTTCGCGTATTACCGCAATCTCAATGACAGGACATAAGAGCTGTCACAGTTTATTAAAACGTTCTTCGGTTGCGTTGACAACTATGTTTCGCAACCAGTAAGGAAAAGTAATAGTTTATCATCTTTCTGGGCGAGTAGTTGCAATCGAATTTTGACGTGAATCTTTTTTTTTGGGAGGTTTTTGATCCGCAAAATTATTATATGAGGAAAAGCGGTGGGGCACTGTGTCGGGTATAGGGAGATAATTAAAATGTTTTCCTGTAAAAATCTGAAAACAGAATAAAATATTTAGTAACAAATCCGCTAAACCTCTCCGAAAATCAAATTGACACCGTGTTTCGCCTCGACACGAGGCATCCTCATGGAATAATAGTTTGTTTCTGTTTTCAGATTTGATTTTGAAATATGGACCTCTGCAAAATAACGCCTGAATCAATTAGCTATATCGTGTCTTAACGACACACCCTGCATTTTATTACACTACCAGTTGCACGGACTTTTGAGGACTTGACAATTAAGTTGACTGAATTGAAATGAAGCTAAGGCTGAAGTAAGATTTTAGTTCTTTTATGAGTTGTATGATAAGTTTGTATTTACAAATAAAGTATAGAGAGTATTCTATCGAAATCTAAGCTTGAAGGCGCTGTTTGAATCATTATCACTATAGGTTGCTAATTATTAATTAAATCACGGAGTAATCAGCTAAATTGTACATGCGTTATCCTTTGGCTAATTAAAGTGATTAAGTATTAAAAAGCTTTAGTCCTAGCTACTTTTACACTAGTAGAAATCCCCGAACTGAGATCTCGTGATGTCTGGTTTGTGACGGAGATTATTTCTCAAATAGAACGTAATTAACAAACGATAAAAGTGTGTTTTCATTACACCTTTCTCACATCGTTCACCTGTGTTGAGGCTTTCTTGTTGCTAACGTAATGTAATATCCTTTCTAACATGAAATAAAGGTTGATGTCGTTTTGAAAAGTGCTCTCAAAACGACTCACTAAACACCCCTATTTCTCAAAAACTACCCTAGTGTCAATAAAATCCTAGCACCGATTGATGGTTATTAATATAATCTCTGCGTGTTCAAAATTTTGAGTTGATCGGATCTGCCATTCAAAAGATATGGGTGAAAAATTGTATTTCTATCCTTTTATTTTCTTTATCTCAAAAACTACCCCAATTATCAAAAAAACCCCGCGACAATCAAATTATATTTACGTTATCTCTATACAGTTTTAATTTAAGTTTTATTTTTTCTTTTGCTTAAGGATATAACGTACTACGTTGTGATCGTTTTGACTGCGGCTGCGGGATCGTCGTCTCGGTTGGGATTGAAGTAAATTGCATTGTGTAAGACGTTAATAAGTGTGCGTTCGAACTGGTTTGCGCGACAATATAAGAATAATGGAAGAAATACTTAGTTTACACTTACTTTACTTAGTTAACATACCACCTAGTAGCTCTGAGCAGGATTACGTTGTCTTGTTTAATGAGAAAATCTTTGTACACGATTTAGTAGGGTTCTAGTTATAGGCGATTTTAATTTATATTCAGCGTCTCCGGATACAAATAGCTATTTTGAATACTTTATGTCATTCTGTGGATTTCGCCAATGTAATACGATAGTGAACTGTAATAATAGAATTCTTGATTTGGCTTTGTCTAACTTCAGCGATTCAAGATTCAAGTGTCCAGTTAGCTACAAGCCCAATCGTACCTATCGATAGACGACACCCTCCACTGATTGTGCACCTACTCAAAAATAATAGTAGTAAAACGTCAGATCTCTATCCTGAAGACAGTTCTGTTAATAGGCCTAAGATAAGATAAGATAAGATCGTTTATTTGCCAGAACATGTGATTAATTGGTAAGTAATTACAATATGTCCATTATGTCCATGATCAGGTATGCAAAAGTTTAACACAATATTAACTTGAGATTAAAATAAACAATAGAAGTGAGTATTAACAATTTCTTAGGTAGTACTAAATCTTCCTTATTTTAGTAATATCAATAATAAAAATAATGTCAGGAATGACAAATGTCACAGGCTATAATTGAATGACCCTATAATTAAAAGAGTCATGTAACGAGTAGTAACACATACTCATAAGCCATCTAAGAGATGGCTTTTGTTTCAAAAATATCACCGAAAAGAGTTTTAACCTCTTCTGGCAATTTATTATAAATTTTAATGCACATATAATAAGCCTAGTCATCCACGATGCCAGTGGAACTTTAAAAAAGGTGACTTATTAAATCTGTACCTAAAATTAGGATTCACAGACTGGTCGTTATTAAACGGTATGTCGGATGTAAGTAGGGCAGTTGAATATTTTTACACGGTGATAAACAACGTTATTGATACCCCCGCAAAATACACGGGACTCAAAAAAAACGCATCACCCGGAATGGTATAATTCAGAGATTAAATAAGTAATTAAGGATAAGGCTAAGTTGCATAAAAAGTACAAGATAAGCAAATTACAAGATGATTAATTGTAATCATGTGTTTTCTAATAAAAGAGCACTTGTAAAATCTTTGATTAAGGATGCCTATGAAAGCTACAAAAATGGGCTGCAGAACAGGTTCTCAAGCGACCACAAATCATTTTGGGCTTTCGTACAGCACGCGCCCCGCGTGCGATCTGTTCGTGATTTGAGAATGCGTATGGACACAGAATTAAACTTCCTAAATCACGTGGTGGATGTCTGCAAAAAGGCCGATAGAGACCTGAGTTTTATACTGCGCCAAAGCTCTGAATTCCACAATATAGGCACTATAAAGGTGCTTTATAATGCGCTGGTGCGTAGTAGACTGGAGTGTGGAGCTATGATTTGGAGTCCGCATGAAAAAAAGTATAGTAGTATGTTAGATAAAATGCAGAACAAGTTCACGAGGTTCCTCTACTTGAAACTATGGGGTTTACCCTTATTACCCGTTAATGTATCCGACACTATATGTTTTGTGGTATAGTAGGATATTTTAAATTAGAAGTGAGACGGGAAATGTTGTTGGCAACATACATTTTTCGACTATAGACTCTGCTTTGTATTTGGCATTTGTTTTGTTTTCGTTTGGTTTAAGTATAGGTTTTGTCGGTATTTTTTTTTTAAATCTAAGAAAATCTGAACGCTAATGGGGAAGTTGAAGAATGTACTGTCGTTTTTAAGTTTTGTAGGCCCTCATTTTTTACACACGCTAAACAAAAGTAAAGTCGCAAAAACTATACCTAATTAATAATAATACTTCTTAACGCCAGCGAAGCCGCGAGCAAAAGCTAGTCCTTGAATAAAAATGGCGGAATACCATCTGGACCGTATGAATACTTGGGCTTTAAGTGCTTCAGGGACGCTACCGCCGACGGCGAAGCCGATCTCCATTGGCTTAAAATTAGGTTCATGAGAACTAGAAACGATTTTTACCGTCAAATGTACTGAACGGATAGGTTTCATAACATGTGTACAATTTTGAGATGGGAAACGCCATTTTGGATATGACACATACCCGGTAGTAAAAATCGTTTCTAGTTCTCATGAACCTAATTTTAAGCCAATGGAGATCGGCTTCGCCGTCGGCGGTAGCGTCCCAGGGCTACTGTAACATACATTTTTCGTCTACTCCGGGGTATGGTACACAATCCACAAGTGCTGACGTATGTCAGTCTGTACGTGCCGGACAATTACGTAGGAGCGCGATGACGGCCTAGGCTGGCGATCTGCAGGCAAGGACTAATCTCTTGAGTAAAGCACCATTTACGAGGGCTCTGCGATTAATCAACAGCTTAAGTGAGCTCGATGATGTGTATGTCTTCAATATTACATTGACGAAATTCACAAATGCAACCATAAACCATTTAAGTAGAACCTGTTTGGTGCCCTAGATTACCTATTCATACCTACATAGGTAGTATTATATATGTATTATAGTATGTAGATTTAGTATTCATATGTTATTATTTTCATTGTCGCCTTAGTGTTACTGTTATGATAATGTTAAACTTATATATTATATTATATTAATAAAAAAAAAAAAATGAAAATCAGATAACCCGTTCGAGAGTTATGCCGTCACAAACTTTGCCACATACATACAGTGCCAGATTTCCTAACTTAACTCAGAGATCTCGTTCGCTTCGCTCACTCAACCAATTGATAATATTATATTATTTTTTTTAGATCAATATACATTTATTCAATAAAAAGTACAATTAAACTAACTATGTACAAAGGAATCAGTCAGATTACCTAAGGACCGTTACAAACGGCCTATAGGTAACTCAACTGTTCCACACCAGTACCAAACGGAAGCGTGCCCAAGACACTGGCTGCATTGCCACGCTGAATAGCTATGCTAATTCGCTGGCCAAAATAAGAGCCAGCCCTTGGGTCACGTGTCGCCTCAATCAAAAGCCCCGCAATATTTTTTAAAACCTGGAGGGCACCGGCTCCCCACGGACCCAAGGTCTCCACCCCAAAAGGCTCAAATAGGTAAGCTCTGTCGAGACCACTATATTTGCGCCTTTTGTGATCCTCGGCCGAATCAACCGCCGCACCAGCCCTAACTGATGTCCCAGGCAGATGAGATGGCGCTAGGGTGTCGACGCAGGTAGCGTCCCACACCAAAGACCTACCCATTTCCCAAGGGATAAGAGTCATACCGTCGGGCCGCTTACCACCATCACGTAACAGACCATTCAGTTCAAGAACGGCTGGCACATTGACACATTGTAAAAGCTCGACGGATAATGTCATTAAGACTTGCGTGGCGCGAAATCCTGCCGGCAGACCTTGTGCACGAAAGTCCGTGAAAACCAAAATGATCTACGGCCGCACCGCACCGGCACTGGTGAGAGGCGCAGCATCTTGCACCCAACCGAAGACAAGTGGCAGTGCAATTATACAATTTTGAATTTTTTGACAAAATGGTGAACCAAAAAGGTGTTTGAATCCATTCTAAACTGACAGTTGTGACTGTCAGACTATAGTTTTTGTCCGGAGTTGTTTGTATTATTGTGGTAAAAGCTGGTGCTGGCGCAAAAAAATGTCAGTGAAACTGCAATGTAAATTAAGTTGTAGTGAATAACGATCTGAGTGGAATACAATTCGGCACTGCGCACCTGTGCTTGCTTTGTTCAACATAAACATTTGAGTTCACGGTTTAATTCTGAATAACTCTGTTTGTTTATTGCAAGAACAGTGTGACTACCACAGGTTTAAGTCAACTATAGTCGGTAACAGGGACAGAGATGTGTTTTCTAATTCACCAAAACTAGCTGCAGGGTTTAACCATATTTATACGCTTGGCAGCAGTCAAGCTTTATGACATCCGGTTTAGTTTTATGACAGTATAAAGGCTCATTAGTCAACTGATCCCGCTCTTCACGTATCCCACGGGATGAGTTGACTAAATAATTAATTTTGATAGTTTTGCTTTGTCAACAGATTCCGCTTTCAAAAATAATATAAAACAGTGTATTATTTGAAAGGAGCCATGGAAAAAAATATAATAAAAACAGACTCACGATTATTTTACCGAACGCATCGGAAGGCGGGTCCAAACCCACTTGGCAACGCAGCTCATTTAGTGTTATTATTAGTTACATACGAGTACTGCCCGTAGGTAGTAGCGAATTTCACATTTATTTATCAACGATTTCTTTTCAAGCTAATCAACCAAAAACTGTAAAACGCGAACCTAAAGCTGAGAAACAAATTTAAACGTATAAATGAGTCAGATTTTAAAATCTAGTCTATACTCGGTAAAAGCGATCTCCAATCTGCACTAAAAGGGGTTAAAGCGGTTGCGGTTGGGAGTATCTACATCTCTAACAAAGTACTCCATTTGCAGTGCCTATGCTACGATACGACGTGTGACATAAGCCCTAGCATTACCTAATCCTTGGTGACAGAGGTTCATCTAGATCTAGTACCCATAACCTCAATACAAACCTCACTAATCCCAAGACCGATCTAAGATATTAACAATCCTAGGCCACTAACAATCAAACAATCAACTACATCAGTATTTTTAATTTTCGTCAACGTCGTATTTCGTAAATGTGTTTGAATATACATTGCCGAGACGACATTGTGGCGGTCGCAGGGAGTCGATGGATGAAGGAGGCTTAGGGTTGCTATTTGTGGCCTATGTATAGTGGACGTGTGTGGGCTGATATGATGATGATGATGATGGTGAAGATGTTTGAAAATAATAAACTTAAAAAAAAGCTGTGGCTTTTAATACATAGAACTTTACAATTTTTGGTTAGGTAGTTGTCCGCTTAGAATCTTCATTAAGACAAGTATAAGTTCTTATAAAGATAAAAAAATGTTGAGAATGCCGAGCCGCATGTAGAAAATTAAGTCAGATTTTAACCGTGCAAAGTTCGTGTGAAATTTTGCGGTGTGAAATAGAAGAATCTTTGTCCCTTTATTTTGTATTCGCATTAGTATTGTTTGGAATATCATAAAACTAGGTATTTAATAATGAACATTGTAAAAGCTTAGATTTAGTTAGTAGTTTATTGCTCACAGTTGGTTTATAGAAAAGCGAGAGTGTTTAGGAATAATTAACGTAATCTTCTAGTTAGCCATATTTAACATCTACTTCTAAAATAGGTATAGGTACCTATAAATAGAAAAAACAAATGGACATAAAACAGCTGCAAAAGTACAATATATGCATCTTAGTCCGAAAAATCAATAACAAAATATCTTTTGAAAAAAAATGATCTGACATAGCATGTATGCGTCGAGACAGCTATCTTATTTCACCTAGATTTTGCATGAACTTCGCAAAATAATTATAAAAGTTTACCTTCAGAAATAAAAGTGTACATTTAATTAAATGCATATAAATCAAAACTTTCTAAACATTTATCTATCAGAGAAATGAAATGCCTTAGATTAGTTGTAGTCGCCGACGTACCTGCTCACTATATTTTATATTTAAGTCAAGCACTGTTCGCATGTAAGTCACATGATCTCACTAACATGTGATCATTTTTACAAGACCATTTATGTATCTAGTATCTTAAATAACTTTTGTATATTCTACTATGACTTTATGAATATTTTACTTTTTTTTAAATCTGCGATTAGTCTTCTGACTATCAGCATATTTTCTGTAGGAATTTAGGAGAGGTCTTCTAGTAAGCACCTTCCCTTTGTTATGTATCATCTCCGTCCAGCTCAATGATGTGTTGTCTTTTTAGCCTCTTTGGATAGTCAATAGTCATAGGTTTGGATGTATCCAGTCGTTTTTTGTATTCCGATTAGTAGAGCTTAATTTTCTCAGTGACTGTGCTCATTTCTAGCTCCTTATTCAGCTTAGCAGTCATCAAGAACCATCATGATGAATTTGAAAGCTTTCTTACGATGTTATTTTGTGCTCTTTGTATGATGGATGTGTATGAGTTGCAGGCCGACACCCACAATTGGATGCCATAACTCCAGATGGATTATAGTACAACCTTATAGATTAGAAGTTTGCTGTCTATACTTAGGACCGAGTTTCTACCTAGTAGCCACAGGAGATTTCGGCATCTAAGGTTCCATTCTCCTCATTTTTTTGTAGGTGTGTTCTTTCACAACCCGCGACCGGATTCGAACCCGCATCTTTTCCTCATGCCGGAAATGCTCTAATCAATTGAGTAACGAGGGTCCTTACGCAGATTCCGAATTTTAGTGTCATAACCAAGCTCAGCTAGAGCGCTGATTTTGAACATTTGTTTATGTTATGACCAATTACAATCACTTGAAATACAAAAATATCAATATTTTTTTATTATCTTCCTAACTACTATACGACTATAACTATAAATACTGTACGAGTACACTCGTACATTTTATCAAGAACAGTGGAAATGTATGTGGATAAAACAAAAGCGGTTGTGTAAAAACACGACCGGTTCTGTTTTATCTACCAATTTACTTGAATCGATTTCGTGGAATCTACTTTGACCTTTCGTATGTTTTACTAACAAGCATTTACGTGTAATATATACCGTATTACTATCGTTGGATCTAATATGAATTGTGGAAGTATAATTCCGTTCACTTTCCAAATGGATAAAAAAGTTCGAAATGAAAATATTATTGATATTTCTCGCCCTAGTCGCCAAAAGCATAAAATATTTTCCTAGAAAAATATGAAAAAAATTAAGTGAAAATGAACCTACCAGCTTTTAAAAACTAATAACAAAGCAGATACGAAGAAAATTATCACGAAGTAATTTTAGACTGCTTAATGTTTGATTTATTTTACTCAAATAAGTAGTTATAACCTTTTATAAAAGAATGTTGAAAAAAAAAAAAAAAAATGGCTCAAAAATATAACAATACAAATCAGAAAAAAAATAAATACAAAGAGAGACACAAAAAATGTACAACAGGAAGTTACAAAGGCTTATTTTATTCAAGAAAAACACCATAAAAATATACGTTGGTATGTCATATACTAGATTTTATAAGAGTAGGTAGCAAATTTCCAGGTATAGGGGTACCCCTATACCTGGATAAATTGAACATGGGAAATTCCCATGGGATGATGGGATAAAAGTCCCAGGCGTTTGCTTGTTAGTACTAAACCTCATTTAAATCATAAATTATTCAATTACAGTATCATTTAATTTTAGAGTCCGTATTCAGATGAAATAGGTTATCCTTTTAGACAAGCGCGCTCCATCTTATAGGCCATATCTTTACTTGTTTTACATGTAAGCTGATAGTCAAACGCTTGACTATCACCAATAAAAAAAAAATAGATAGGTATCTATTATTGTTACAATTATCGTATTCCCCCTGTTTCCTAGATAACCGTGATATGTGAATCAGGAAACAGTAGGTACCTACTTACTCTCCCGAGTGTTTATTTTAACTTATTTTGGTATACAATATACAATATTTTGGTTGGTAAAAATCGTTTATGAAGAATATGTCTGTAATTTGTCAATTTAATTGCTGACTACCATTATTAAACATTAATTTCACACAGCGCCATCTAGTCCCAAACAAAAGCTTATAATATGGGAACTAGATTACAGATATATCCCTAATACTTGAATCCTTATTTTTTTGTATATTATTCCCATTGTTATATAACCGAGGAATTTCTTGTATTTTTTTCCTTTGTGCGCGTTTTTTTCCTTCTCTGTTGAATATTCGCGGCATGCTCGACCCATCATTCGTACGTTGCCCTCGCTTCTTAAGGATTGCCCACTTTATGGCGTGGCTTGACCTATTTAAAAAAAATATATTATCATTAACTATCCTGTTATGGGGTGGGCTTCTTTCTGTTATGGGCTTCCTCATCTCCTTTAGTCAACGACCGTTGAATAATCCTATCGCTGGTGGTAGAACCTGTTCAGGTTTGCCTGGCCTGCGAATACTTTTTCTATTTTATTGTACTACGGGAAAGCGCTTGGCTTTCATCTCACCTGGTTACAAGTTAAGATAAGGCCGAAGGTGGAGACGCACTTCGCCCGGAATCCTCAATAGACTTAGGAACGGCTATCATACCTTTTATATCAAGCCTCACAGCTCAGTTGGTAGTAGCTCTGCCTTCTGCGCTGTAAGTTGTGGGTTCGATTCCCACCCAGGACAAACATTTATGTGATGAATATAGATGTTTGTTCTGTGTTTGGGTGTTGTATTGTATGATAAGTATGTATTTACAAAAAAAAAGTATTTATGTATTCTATCCGTAATCTAGTTCCCATATTACAAGTTATGCTTAGTTTGGGACTAGATGGCGCTGTGTGAAATGAGTGTTCTTTTTTTTTTTTAATATGCCGGAATATAACAATTTAGAATTGTTACGGGGACAGTCAGGTAGGATGGTGGTAGATATCCAGGCGGATTTAAACATAGTCCTTCCAACAGCTTAACCAAGCACAATAATGTGCCCCGTGAGGATCGTACCCGGGACTGGATCTGATACCGATGGGTGAACCACTAATTCACAGAGGCAGTTGAACATCACCCTCCTTCAATGCTTCGACCTGTTTTAAATCAAGTATTTCGTTCATACCTAAAATACTCGTTGTATATCTTAATATCTGTGCCTAAGCCTCGCCCATGCTCAGTGTAAATGTCTTCAATTTCTCTCGGAAACAGCCTTTTTGTTTCAATACAAAGTGAATTTTATTTTCTCGGTAATTTAAGACGTTTGAAAAGAGCCAGTTGAGCTACAAATTGCCCAATTATTTCCAAATGTTCTCGTATTTTCGGAACGTTTAGTGTCATATTATGTTAATTATCAGTGTATTATTAATAAGAGACACAAGGACTCGCATCAAAAGTTTTTTGAATAACATTAACCAAACATTATTTTTTTAATATTTAGGACATTAATTTTACACAGCGCCATCTAGCCCCAAACTATGTATAGCTTGTAATATGGGAACTTACGGATATAATTTTTGTTCATACATACGTACTATAATGATACAACACCCAAACACAGAACAAACATCTATATTCATCACACAAATGTTTCACCTGGGTGGGAATCGAGCCCACAGCCTATAGCACAAAAGACAGAGCTACTACCAACTGAGCTATGAGGCTTGTTATATTGCTTTTGTTAGTTTAAGGTTTTCCGTCCGGCCATCCCTTAATATAAAATTTAATAAAGAAATATAACAGGCCAATGAGGCCACAGCCTCATCTAACTCTAAACTTAGCTAAGCTTTTAATATGTGTAAGATTCTATAGCAAAGGGAACATAAAAGCATTTTTATAATTTTCTTGATTACCTTGTCATTACATTTTATATGATAGGTAAGTCAAATAATTACGAAAATATTTCATTCCAATTAGAACTTTTAGCATTCATCTCCGGCTCCGTTTAGAAGACAGCTAAGCCAAAGTGTGGTTTTTGAGAAAGCGACAAAAAATTATCGACTGGTTTTTAGTAAAAAAACCATGATACCTAAATTAATGTTTGTTATCTAATACTGATGTACATCAATTAAGATTTCCTAACGAATCCTATATATTTATACTTTTTTATCGATCGAAAACTTAACAAACTTACTAATAATCAAGTTATATCGAATACCATCAATGATAAAAAAAAAAAGTCAAAGACATCAAAAACATCAAAGAAAACGTAAAAAAACGCGTTAAAATTAAAAATTTACTAGCCTATGTAAGTAAAACACAAGAAACAGGCATCAAACGCCTAGTTTGGGTCTTGACGACAATCATATTAGACATTTGACAAGTGATTCTATCGAATAACCAAACAGAAAATAGAAACCAGAAACCAAACAAAATGAAAATATAAGAGGAAACTTGAAAGTACTGAAAAGATTAAACAAATAATTAGGAAAAATAAAAAAAAATATTACACACTTGTATTACATACAGTAAGTTATTATTTTTTAATTTCTAATCTTATCCATTCTTGTTACACCACATATCCACTTCAATCCGCGTGGGGTGAATTTAAAACCAGCGCTACACTCCATTAAGCGTGTGCAGCATTTGCTGAAATTACCCCATTTGCTCAAACATAGTGTGCTTATGTGTTTTGTTGTACATTTTTTGTGTCTCTCTTTGTATTTTTTTTTTTCTGATTTGTATTGTTATATTTTTGAGCCTTTTTTTTTTTTTTTTTCAACATTCTTTTATAACAGGTTATAACTACTTATTTGAGTAAAATAAATCAAACATTAAGCAGTCTAAAATTACTTCGTGATAATTTTCTTCGTATCTGCTTTGTTATTAGTTTTTAAAAGCTGGTAGGTTCATTTTCACTTCATTTTTTTCATATTTTTCCAGGAAAATATTTTATGCTTTTGGCGACTAGGGCGAGAAATATCAATAATATTTTCATTTCGAACTTTTTTATCCATTTGGAAAGTGAACGGAATTATACTTCCACAATTCATATTAGATCCAACGATAGTAATACGGTATATATTACACGTAAATGCTTGTTAGTAAAACATACGAAAGGTCAAAGTAGATTCCACGAAATCGATTCAAGTAAATTGGTAGATAAAACAGAACCGGTCGTGTTTTTACACAACCGCTTTTGTTTTATCCACATCCATTTCCACTGTTCTTGATAAAATGTACGAGTGTACTCGTACAGTATTTCATCTGAATACGGACTCTAAAATTAAATGATACTGTAATTGAATAATTTATGATTTAAATGAGGTTTAGTACTAACAAGCAAACGCCTGGGACTTTTATCCCATCATCCCATGGGAATTTCCCATGTTCAATTTATCCAGGTATAGGGGTACCCCTATACCTGGAAATTTGCTACCTACTCTTATAAAATCTAGTATATGACATACCAACGTATATTTTTATGGTGTTTTTCTTGAATAAAATAAGCCTTTGTAACTTCCTGTGGCATCAGCTATCTGCAAGTGAAATTTTCATCATAATCGGTCCAGCAGTTTGGATATTTTTCTTTTTTTTTTGTTATTAGTACCTTAGGTATATAATTAATTTAATTAAATTAATTTATAATTCGTAAAAGTCTGTTATTTTTATATCACAAACAGACACTTCAATTGTATTTACTTGTATAATATAATATACACCTATTGAACATTTCACCATATTCATCATATATTATAAATATGGATTTATAGATAACAAATATGATTGATACGTATACAGGCTGATTTTTTTTTCAGGGCCACTGAGGCTAAGTCTGAAACCGTGAGAGTTATCGAAAAGTCATGTTAGGAGTTATGTAATCGAAGTGTTCCAACAATGGGGCACATAGTCATCGTACGTTATTTTTATTATTATCAAACAAAGAACTCGAATACGCAAAAAACGTTTTCAGAAACTCACTTTTCCAGAAATACTATAAAAAAAACTAGATTTTTTTTAATGCAGAAAAACTCACCTGTATATTAATTTAGAGATGATTGGATCATGGGTGGAATATTGTATTTCTTCTCACCACAATATTTCAAAAACTACCCCACTTAACAAAAACCCCGGGACAATCAGTTTTTATTTATGTCATCCCATTTACAGTTTACATTTCATTACAATCGGATAACCCGTTCGAGAGTTATTCCGTCACAAATATTGCACATACATACATACATACAGACATGATTACAGCCGGATTTACCAACATAACTCGGAGATATGTCTACAAACTTTAGTATGATGGTATCTCTCCAAACCATCATACTAAAGCTCTTCTCTCTCGTTTTTATAAGAATAATTCATTGATAGTCCTTTTTAACCGACTTTCAAAAAAAGGAGGAGGTTTTCAATTCGTCAGAATCTTTTTTTTTTATGTAGGCATGTTACCCGATTACTCAAAGACACCTAGATCGATAAGAGTAGTAGAAGCCCCTAGGGAAAGGGCTCGTTCGGAGAATTACTACCACCATACTTATTTCAGCCGCCAAGCAGCAATGCTGTGTTTCGGTTTGAAGGGTATGGTTGCCGGTGAAATTAGTGGTATGTGAGGCTTAACGCCTTTATGCCTCAAGTAGACGGGCGCAATGCAGTGCCGTGTAGGCTATGTTCTTAGTGGATGTGACCTATGCAGTAAGGCGTTGTCATAGGCAAGAGATGCACTTAACACCAGGTGCCCTACTTGGTTGTCCCGTCTCCTAGTAGTATAAAAAAAAAAAGATCGATTTGGAAAATTATTTTTTCTTTGAAAGGGTATACTTCACATGGTCCCATTGACATTAAGTCAGGATCTGATGATGGGATCCTGGAGAAATCGAGGGAACTCTTAAAATATTATTGGCATACTTAAAGTGATTTAGGTATTTTTAGAATGTTTTATCTCATAAGTTAAGAAAAAACGGATCCCTTATGGATTCATCATATCACGCGTCTGTCTGTGTGGCGGTTTGTCCATCTGTTATCAAAATAAATGGAAAAATACGTCATCCAAGTAAATTGTATCATATTCTCCATTGAAGTCCGTGTTCTTAATAGTTTTTATAAAGTATTTTTTATTGTATAAAATCAACGGAGTGAACAAATGATGGCGCTCCTTTTACTATTACGTATTAGTTTTAAATGCAAAAAAAAAACAAAGCCGATAAGGTTTTAATAATAAAAGTATCATCCCAATAATTACCTGAAGTAAAGTAATGCCAGCGCAATCCAAAACAAACAATCCAAAAACCGTTTGAAAGTCTCCAACACAATCATAAAAGTTCAACCGTTTTAAAGTAATAGGCGAAGTGAGAATTATTGCACAGAACCATTTACTCAGTTGCAATAACGACCTGTTGAAAGCGACTGTTGCGTCTCTCTCTGTTGTGTACGTGTTGTATTTTGCGTCTCGCTCGCTGAAAGGTTGGCAAGAAGCGACCGCGCGGGATCGCACCCTGAAACTCACTGGGTACGCGATCTATAGCGGTTGTACGCCCCCGCTCCTCAGTAAGTAGGGCGGTAAATACCCCCGGACACCTGACGTACATTGACGCACGCACCACATAATACCATTATCTCGATAAAAGTGCCCACTAAGCCGAGAATCGGGAAAAGGAACGAATCGTAGTAAGAAAATGTAGGGCAGATTTACGATTAAGAGGCTAACCTAGGTGCGTGAATGAGAGGGTCAGCCCTATACATTCTCGCATGTATCTGAGTGAAACGGGTGAGCGAGATCACGTTGCAAAGAAATATGTTTTGATAATTATGTGATAGCTAATCTTATCTCTATCTCTTATTCTTTTTAATTATGTGTAACCTTCTAACATCAAACGTACTTGTACTATCCTCTCCATACAATGGGTGGTCTAATCACTTTGAAATTATAATACCACCCTTTGTTTTGTTTTTGGGTACTGTTTTTTTTGTACAATCAAATAATTACATATTTTTTTCAAAGCATCGAAAATCTATTGATTATGATATCAAGATATAAATAATAGCTACCTATATAGCTATGATCTCCTCGAAAGTATCGTGGCATTTCAGAGATAAATTAGGAACAGTTAAGAACAGAGCTGTTTCAGATTATTATTCCCTACTGAACGTTTTTCACCAATCTTGTTTCTAAAACCCACAAAACTTGATCAGTAGCTTTGATAAGCACCGAGAATTATCGGAGTTTCAAGGACCTATTTTACAAAGTATAGCCTCTAAACAACAATCCTCACTGCTTAGTTGGTAGTAGTTCTGTCTTTTACACAATAGGTATGGGTTCAATTGCCATCTTGGTCAAAAAATGTGTATTGTATGAGAAGTAGAAAAAAACATTATTTAGTTGTAATTCTATGCGCTATCTCAGATTAAAATAAAATACTTAATAAGAACTGAGTTTACTTAAAATGAGCTTCAAGCACAGTATGTTTTTAATTGCTCCAGAGGTGTTAGGGTTTTATCATATATAATGCCAAATATTTTATCAATGAGACACTATATTAATTATCTATGTTTTTAATAAAGTTATCGAGTCACAGGTTTTAATATACCTTCCTATCTAATAAGCTACTAGGGTCATGAAGTGGACTTCTATGATATGGAAGTTACGAAATAATACGAAAGGACTATCGGTGTTACGTTTTGCATGAACGTAATTTTTTTATATATTTTTTATTGATGATAGCCAAGCGTTTGACCACCAACTCACTTGAAAATCAAGTAAAGATGTGGCTCAAGATGGAACACGCTTGTCTAATAGGAACCTATGGACTTGAATACTCCAAGATTGTATTGGTGCGGAAAAACAAACGAGGGCAAGGAGTTCCAATCCTTAGCAGTATGAGTAGTCAAAGTAGAGGAAAATCGATGCATTCGGCACAATGGAACACCTAAAAGACACGGGTTTTACGGTACGTCAGCTAGTCTGTAACCTGCGTAACGGTTTTGGTTGACAAACCATTGTATCGGCAAATTGCTGTTCAATCTAGTTCCAAACCAGCTTTACATTAAAACAGGCGGGATCTGAATGCGTAAATCGATGCTCTAGAAGAATGAATAAGTCATCATCATCATCATTGTCAGCATCTTGTGTCTAATATTGGATGTATGCCTCCCCTGATTCTTTCCACTGTGCTCTATTCTGAGTGTCACGCCTCCACTCGTGGCCAGCTATGGCTTTTATATCGTCGGGTTTTCTGCTACCAGTCCGGGGTCGCCACTCGGTTATTTTGTCACTCCATCGGTCGTCTGAGTTACGCATGAGGTGTCCTGCTCATTGCCACTTCAACTGGGAAACACGTTTTCCAATATCTGTTACTTTAGATCTTCTGCGGACCTCCTCAATCCTTATTCGATCTCTTCAAGATAACCCATCGACCTCTCCATCGCCCTTTGTCCGACTTTTGGCAATGCAGCCAGTGTCTTAGGCACGCTTCCGTCTGGTACTGGTCTGGAACAGTTGAGTTACCCATCGGCCATTTGTAACGGTCCTTAGGTAATCTGACTGATTCCTTTGTACATAGTTAGTTTCATTGTACTTTTTGTTGAATAAACTTTAAGTCTGTATGAATAACTAGTAAGTAAAGTGAAACCAGCCAAGTGTGGACACGCATACTGAGAGTTCCGACCCACATTTCAAGGTAAAACATTTTTTTTTCTCCTTTTTCTTAAATTGTGCTTGGTTTGGTTAGTGGTAGGATTTTGTTCAAGTCCGCCTGGCTAGCTACCACCATCTTACCTAATTCAGTCGCCATAATAACAATTCTTAAAAAAAATGTTGTGTTCCGGCATTCAGAATTAAGAAAGCCTCAGTGTTCCTCAGTTTGTTGAGGATTCCGGGTGAAGTGCGCCGTTATCTTCGGCCTTATCTTAACTTGTTACCAGGTGAGATGAAGGCCAAGCACTTCCTCGTCGTACAATAAAAAAAAAAAAGAGTGTAACCTGTTTAAGAGCTTGTTAATTGGTTTGGTAGGTACTTACCGTTTTTAATTATGATGCGACCACGACAAATATGAGAACAAAGTTTTTGCGATAGCACAAAGTTGGTATTTTAATTGCATAGCTGCAGCCTTAGGAACCTAGCTTTCCACTAATGAAAACATACCGAGTACAGACTCCTTTCTTCCCACAGTGGTAAGCTCTGACATGAGACACGTTTCATAGGAATGTAATATCTTCTGTTTAATGAGACGTAATATTTCTTGTAGGCGTAAACGAATTAGAAAAATCAGACTTTGTCGTACAACACACGATAAGAGTGAAACTTTTGTATAACAGGGAGACATTTTCATTATCTCCCACTCTACCCGACACAGCTTTAACCGCCTCTGTGGTCTAGTGGTTCAACCCACCGGTTTCAGATCCAGAGGTCCCGGGTTCGATCCCCAGGGAGACTACAATATTGTGCTTGGTTTGGTTGATGGTAGTACTTTGTTTAAGTCTACCTGGCTAGCTACCTGAAAGCAAACTAAAAGTCACTGCTCGGCTTCAAGGTCTAGCATATAAAAGAAACCGAAGGTATGATGAGACAACTGAGGTGACTTGTCAAATTACAGATAAATATATACTTACAATACATGACCACAATCTCATTCTAGGCCACGTAAGGTCTCCTGTGGCTCAGAAACTCTCTCTTATGAGTCTCTTATGAGACTGATGTCCTCAGGAGAACCTTCCATATGCACTTGACACGCGAGGTCCCCTTTAAACCATTGAACTATATATATATTATCCCTGCAGTCCGAAAAAGGCATTTGGATGGGAAACAGAATCTTCTTGTCCGGTCCCAAAGCACCACATAGTTTTACAATTGTATTCTACCTACATATATTTTATATTCATCTTAGATCTAATCAAATTTTATTGAAAATGTAGGTAGTTATTAAGTGAAATAAATATTATTTTAATTAGTATTATTATTAGCTACCACCATCTAACCTGATTCTGTCACCATAACAACAATTATAAAATTGTTGTGATCCGGCATTAGAGGTAAGATAGTCAGTTTGTTGAGGATTCCGGGTGAAGTGCGCCTCCACCTTCGGCCTTATCTTAACTTTAGGAATTTCGGTCGTGGTCATGAGTACCAATAAATGCGTCTATCTTTTAAGTAAAAGTTTTAGTATCTAAACGCATAAAATATGAACTAAACACACGGGAATCAACGCCACAACCTCATCCAATCGGTTGTCGCCTGCTTTATCATACAATGTAATTAAATTATACCTTTTTTATCGGTCAATAAGAAAAATCTGCTAAAAAATATGGATTTAAAAATGTATTTAAACGTTTTGGTATTTTAAATCTTTTTATTTGCTGATTTTGGAAAACATCAAAAATTCTATTAAAGTTTAGAAGATTAAATTATAATTAATTATATTTATGAATTATAATTAATTAATTAATTAAATATAAGTAGGCTATCACATACACGGTCAGCTAGTTGAAGACATTTCGCTGGTCTCCACAACTAAATCAAGCATAATAAAAAGCATAATAAGATGATATCGATAGGCTTGTAAGTGGTCTCTTCAAATGCAATTAATTCAACATTTTTCGAAACAAAAAAAAACAACATTCAGGGAAAAGCTCAAAATGTTATGACATTTTGTGATTTCAACATTCATGAATTCAACTTTCTGTACCTGAACGATTTTACCTTATGTTAGTTAACTTAACACTTTTATTTATTATCTAACTGCCTCAGTAATATGTTTGATCAAGTGAGCGAAGCGAACGAGATCTCTCAGTTAAGTTGGGAAGTCCGGCACTGTATGTATGTATGTATGTATATGGCAATGTTTGTGACGGCATAGCTCTCGAACGGATTATCCAATTTTCATGAAATTTGAACTGAATAGAGAAAACGTAAATAGAATTTGATTGTCGCGGGAAATTTTTGATAAGAGGGGTAGTTTTTGAGATTATTGGGGTAAAAAGAAATACAATTTTTCACCCATTTCTTTTGAATGGCTGATCCGATCAATAAAAAATTTTAAACATGCAGAGATTATATGAATACTCATACGAGAGTACGAGGTTTTTTTTGAGACTAGGGTAGTTTTTGCAAAATAGGGGTGTTAAGTGAGACAAACAGATTTTTGGTTGATGGGGTGTCATTTGAAAGAGTATCGACTGTACATTGATAAAATATATATTTTACTTTTTATTAGGGGTGGTTTTTTTAACAACGTGGTGCATTAAGTGGTCAAAACGCTTAGTATGTCTTGTAGGATAGACTGTTCAAGGGGGTTGACTTCACAATTAACTTAATCTTGATTTGCTGAAACCACCCCTGTATTTACATTAAGGGTTGCAAAAGTAGTAAATAAGATTGAAGTCTTGAAAATGTGTAAAAACGTGAAATATCAAATGAAATAGGGATTGAGACTGATTTCAAAATAAGTTTGTTTTGCCTTTAATAGGGATGGTTTTTAAGATGAAGGGGGTCTTTACCCCCTTCATCTTAAAAACCACCCCTCATATCATGATGATCATCAGGTATTGTAAGATAAGAAAGTAACTTGACAACTTGTACAGTCACATCAACAGCCCATTTATGTAGTGGTTAATTGAATATTGGACAGAGCTTCCTCCAAAAACGGGAGGGTTTTGCCATAATCACCACACTTGGCAGGCGGGTTGGTGATCACAGTAAAGGTGTAATGTAACAAACAGCAGGGTCTATTCTTAAGCCGCGACTGTTACGGCCGAGTAAATTAAAAAAAAATATTCGTCGTTAAATGCCTCGTTATACCGATTTTAAAAAGTATAAGCACGACTATTTTACCATGCATTATTTAAGAGTTCCGCTGGGATCATCGTAAGACCCTGGTTAACATGGTTCGTAGAAGAGTATCACACATACAATCATTTAAAATGCGCAAGGCTCTTAATATGTATATTTAGTGAAAAAACTTCTTTATATTGATTTTTTTTAAATTTTTAAATAAAAAGCGATAATTTAGTGATTCCACTCTATCATCAGACCTTGGTAGTTTTGACATTCATCCGTTGCATAAGGAGCACTCAAAATACACCAGTTTATTATGTAAACCACGTACATCGCGTTTTTCTGTTTATTAACAATGTTTTTTGATTTTTTTTCTGATAAAAGGACCCTTCAATTATAATAAAAACAAAAAACCATGAATCACGGTCTTATCTATTTCATATGAGGAATCTATAATGATAATTTTAACCGTTTCAGAGTTAGGGCATACTTGTAATGAAAACTTTCAACCCCATTTTGAACCCCCTATGGTACGAATTTTTAAAATCACCTTCTTAGCACTCATTTTCGCATCAAGACAAACATACCCTCCAAATTTTATATCTCTACGATTAGCCGTTTAGGCTGTGCGTTGTTATCTGCTGTATATATAAGATAGATATTTTTGTAAACGAAACTTATATGTAAAACCATAAAAATTAAGTATCAAATTTTGCAGCATGGTTTTAGTTTCTCAGTTTCTCAACTTTCAAAAAACTTCTGGGAAGCGCTTGGCCTTCATCTCACTTTATATTTTTTGTCCGACTTGGAAGCCTTCATCTCATCTGACTTTCAAGTTATGATAAGGCCGAAGGTGGAAGTGCACTTTCTGAAGAACTGGCAATCTTCCTTCTAAATGCTGTAGCACAAAATATGAAATTATTGCTATGGTGACATACTTGGGTAAGATGGTCCTACGACCATCTTACTAGGCGGACTTCAAGAAAGTCCTACCACCAAACCAAATCAAGCACAATATTGTACTCCCCTGGGGATCGAACCCAAGACCTCTGGATCTGACATCGGTAGGCAAACCACTAGACTACAAAGGCGGTTAATGATGATAATGGTATCATTACTTTAAAAAATCGAAAGACTAGAAACTTAACGCCGCTCAAAGCTTTGAAGCTTTGACAATCATACGTTGGCAGTCGGCAAGGTATACAAGCAATTCATTTTGTAAAATACGTAGGTAACGTTGCGAGATAGCTACTGGAAATAGCAATCTAAAAGATAGCAAGATATCGAAAACCGTCTCTATCTGGAAACACTTACGCAAGTGGATATTACTTCTGTACCCGCTGCTGACAAAGTTATATCATGTTTTTCAGTTAGTGTATTAAACTATGTTGCTTAGCTTGAAACTTCCGAACTAGTTTATTCTGGAACAGCTTTCATTGCTGGGCTTGGGCTAGGTAAAATCTACCTCATAATGGTCTACCCTGGCCAACATAATCACTGGCTTAGCGGTAAAACCTGAATGATCCTAGCTCTGGTCGTAGTACCTACAAAATCCCGCATAGCTAGCGACTGTGGGTGTCATTCCCAGGATGTGCTTTTCGGTGTGAAATGTTCTATTCAGAGTTGTCAGACCTCCTTGAAATGCACCGAGGCCGGCCACCGGGGTGGTTTTGGTGAGTCGACGAGTCCGTCATCCTCCTACCCTTTTGCATCCCTCGGTGCAATAGGGTGTCTGCAAACAGATTTACCACTGTAAAAAAAGGCTGTGATCTACCTCATAATGGTCTACCTTGGCCAACGGAATCACTGGCTTAGCGGTTAAGCCTGAATGATCCCAGTTCTGGCCGTAGGACCTGCAAACCGCATTATAATTCTGCAATAACAGATTTTTTCTTCTTTCACTTTTCCTTTTAAACTTTTGAGCAAAAGTTGTATAAGTCTTAGCGATTACTCGCGTACCCCGTTGATCTGAGGAGATCGAACCTGGTGTCTACGGATTTGTCTTGTAAAGGCGAAGAGGACTGCGTAGTTTGATTTGTAAATGTAGGTATAATTTTACGAAAAAAATAAACAAAAATTGGATTTCTACAGCAAACTTCTCCCCTTGTCCCTCTCCACTCCCCTTTTTTTTTACAACTTCTTGTGTAGAAATTCATCTTTAGTGTGTTTTTCAAATTTAATTGAAATCCGATAATAAATAACGCTACAGCGAACTTCCCCCCATTTACCCCTATTTCCCCTTCGCTCAAAAATCGACAATCGATTAAAACATTTTAGTAAATCAAGGAATATGACTGTGCGCTAATTTTCATCAAAATCGGTTGAAAAATGCGACCGCGGACAAAAGCATTTTTGGCCAACCTCGAAACTGAGATGAAGGTCAAGCGCTCTCCCGTCGAACAATAAAAAAAAACCTGTAAAGACTTGGCTTGTCACCACCGTCCTGCCGAAGCTGGCGCCAACCCAGCAGTTCAATGTGTTCGTCGATTCACCGAACTAAAAAAATATTATATGACATTAATTTTACACAACGCCATCTAGCCCCAAACTAAGCATAGCTTGTTATATGGGAACTAGATTACGGATAGAATACTTAAGTACTATTTCTTTTGTAAATACATACTTATCATACAATACAACACCCAAACACAGAACAAACATCTATATTCATCACACAAATGTTTGTCCTGGGTGGTAATCGAACCCACAACCAACAGCGCAGAAGGCAGAGTTACTACCAACTGAGCTATGAGGCCTGTTTAAGAACTGCTAGTACCTTTCTTCTGGCAGCTTCTAGTTAAGCTCGCTTTGTCATAAACCTCTTCATGTCCAGGCGAATCTCGAGGTCAAGCTTACTCATTTAAAAAAAAAAATAGAATTATCTGTCAAAATAGCAAACCTTTACCCTTCGCAAAAATTCTACCCTCATTACCATAACATCTAAGATGTGAGAACATAAAGATATTCCAAACATGATAGGTACTTTTATGAAATAGGTACCTAAGAAATGAAATTCAATAGAAAAAGGTAACCAAATCCTTGAGGCGACCAAACTATTCACCGCCCTTATAAGGGGCACATTGATATAATCGTAATCATGCTGCTACGAAACCTGAATTGTAAAGGTACCGTTTTTAACAATAACGCGTAGTTTGCGAACGCGGTAACTACGTAGCAGGGTTTCAGTTATACTGATTTACTGTTAAACTGATTGACCGCAACGGTAGGGTTTTTTTTTATTGTACGACGGGGAAGCGCTTGGCCTTCATCTCACCAGGTTACAAGTTGAGATAAGGCAGAAGGTGGAGGCGCACCTCACGCAGAATCCTCAGCTACCTAAGTAAGTGGCTATCTCACATCTAAATGCCGGAACACAACAATATTTAGAATTTTTGTTACAACGACAGAATTACAACCAAAACACAGAAAACCAAGCACAATATTCTACTCCCCCTGGGGATCGAAGTAGGGACCTCTGCATCCGAAATCGGTAGGTTCAACCATTAGACCAAAGGTGGTTAAAATTTGATTTACAGTGTGATTTCGAGGCAACATGTCCTGTGTTCTTGAAACCAATTTCACTAACTTTTCACTTAACTAATAACATGTAGGTAAGAATTTTGTAGCAAAGGCACAAACCAAGTATGTGATCCACGCCCTGTGTACCAAATGAACAGAGGTAAATCCTTGAAGGGGAAAGTCACGAGAATTTATTTAAAGCGATATATACAGGATTTAAAATGATTATTATTTTAGGACATAGCTAAGCCCAGATAGGAATACACTTCATAGTCCACTTACATACTTGATAGATATATTGATTTGTCATATTTTTCAGATTAAATAAAAGGTAATACAATTTAGTATGTATTAATTAGATAAGATACTATCTATATATAGATAAATTAACTACCAGTAGATATAAATAACGTAATATATATTTGCATGTTATATTACATTTGTTAAATTGTTAAATCACGCTTAGTTCGACGGAAGGTATATCGCACAGGTTTATCCTAGTTTGGGTACCTATGTTTTCTCTGTGGAATGTTTACTTAGTCATAAGCTTATGAGAATTTTATGTTTGATCTCAGACGTTTGTAGATACGAAATAAATTATCTTATCTTATCTAAATTATCTTATCTTATGTAAAATAGTTCTTACTTGTGGTGCGTGTAATGTGAGACTGATGTTGAATAGTTCTAAAAAACGTAATAATCTCCGGTGCTTGTGAAAGCTACAGATCAAATATGGGTATATGCTCGTAACACTTTTTAAATATTTTGTCTTCAATTTTGGTTTTCCCTAACAAGATTGGTGAAAATTATTTTGAAAAAAATGTTGATTTGTATACAGTTTAATATTTATCGTTGAAATGGCGGTATAATTTTAGTTTTTGATAAGTTAAAAATACTTTTTAGCTATCACGTGATTAACATAAGTCGTGTTTTTGAATGGAAATCCCGCTCGTACGTTTCACTCACTTTTTTATTTTTAGATACAACTATAACCCCGAACAAGCAGGTAGCCTCCTTGATGTTAAGTGAATCTCTTGCCTATAACTGTGTAAGTCAAATCCACAAAAAAACATAGCCTATAGGTACGGACGGTACAGAATTGCGCCCGGCTACTTGAGACAAAAAGGTGTTAAGCTTCGCGTGGTCGTAATTTCACCGGCAACCATACTCTTCAAACTGGAACACCACAATTCTGCTTGGCAGTTGAAATAGGTATTGTAGTACTTCCCTAGATGAGCCCAAGGGGCTCTACTACTCTTACGTTACGTGTGTATAGTCCCTCTCATTTTGCACATCTCGAGTAGCCTCTTAATACCCTTATCTGATGATTTCAATAGTCTCATTCAGCATTTTAGAGGCCTTTTACGAGATAGCGTGGGTTGAGCGTCGTCAGACCGTAGCCGCACCGTCCCGCAGTGTGTGGGTGTACAATTTTAATGGCAAAATAGCTCTGTAATGGAAATGAAAATAGACAACCCCTAGAGATGAAATGACTGTTTATACTCAAGGTACTACGGTTTGTATGTTTCTGTGCTTTAAAAATAAACCAGTCAAGTGCGGACATGTACACCAAGAGTTTGGACTCACATTTCATGTCAACTAGGTTGTTTAAAGAAAAAGAAAATTTGACACAATGGGCGGTCTTATCGTTAAGAAGCGATGTCTTCCAGACAACCTTTGGATGGAGATGATTTTATGGCTAAAAAGGTGGTTGCTGGTGCACATAACTTAATAGAGTTCTAGCTAAATTTACTAGATACAACACATTACGTAAAGCTATGCTATTACTAATGATTGGTTGTTAAAACGGCAAAAGATATCCAGAAATCTACCTCTTTCGGTTCATAAGATACGGACAGACAGATGCGCAGTGGAGGCTTAGGAATCAAGTCCCGGTGGCACCTTTAGTGTTAGGAAAATAAAGTCTAGTATAAATTTAATGTCAGCGCACGATATCTTTGACTTAATCCCTCAATTCCCTTTCCACTACCAGACTAGCAGACGTCCGTACCATGTAAATGATCCATTGTGCCTAACTCATCGTTTTACTTCTACCATTTCATGAATACTGGTAAGGAATGGAATTCCTTGCGCTTCTGTTTTTCCGTACTTGTACAAAAGGAGTATTCAAGTCCAAAGTGAATAGGTTCATTTAAGACAAGCGTGCTCTATCTTAGGCCACGTTTTTACCAATTAAAGATAAAAAATAAAAAAGGAACCCAAAAAAAGTCTAGCCTTCGTCTGTTTTTCCGCGACCGTACAATATTGAAGTAAATATAGTCCAAAGTAAATAGGTTCCTCTTAGACAAGCGTGTTCCATCTTAGGCCACATCTTTACCAATAAAAAATAAAAAAGGAACCCAAAAAAAGTCTAGCCTTCGTCTGTTTTTCCGCGACCGTACAATATTGAAGTAAATATAGTCCAAAGTAAATAGGTTCCTCTTAGACAAGCGTGTTCCATCTTAGGCCACATCTTTACCAATAAAAGATAAAAAAGAAACCCAAAAAAAGTCTAGCCTTCGTCTGTTTTTCCGCGACCGTACAATATTGAAGTAAATATAGTCCAAAGTAAATAGGTTCCTCTTAGACAAGCGTGTTCCATCTTAGGCCACATCTTTACCAATAAAAGATAAAAAAGAAACCCAAAAAAAGTCTAGCCTTCGTCTGTTTTTCCGCGACCGTACAATATTGAAGTAAATATATTCCAAAGTAAATAGGTTCCTCTTAGACAAGCGTGTTCCATCTTAGGCCACATCTTTACCAATAAAAGATAAAAAAGAAACCCAAAAAAAGTCTAGCCTTCGTCTGTTTTTCTGCACCAGTACAATTTTGAAGTATTCGGGTCCAAAGTGAACAGGTTCCTTTTAGACAAGCGTGTTCCAACACGCTTGTAAAACGTGTACGCTGAAAGAAAAAACTGTAAAGATGTGGCTAATAAAAGATAATAAAGGAACCCTAAACAGGTCTTCCACCGCCCACTCAATACACAACTTGCTTGTATTACTCTCGTTACCGCAGGGCAAACTAAAATGCTCTGAAATGCTAGCTTACAAAACACTGCTTTGAAACTAAAACACGTGTAAAATGTAAAAGTTTAAAAGAATATCACGAAGTAGGTAGATTTTATAAGCTCTTTTCTTTTCTCGCTAGTGATTTTCAGTGTAATTTCAAACACTAGGGCAGATCACAGTGAATTTCTGCTACATGACGTTATCAGCGCTTTATCTGAGAGATATGACACTACAATTCGGTATCTCCGTCGATACTCCCGTAGCTCAGTTGGTTAGAGCGTTTCCGGCTTTAGGAAAGGACGCGGGTTCGAGTCCCGTTGCAGGTTGTGAATTTTTGTGTCATAATAACATTTGTAAATGTTGAGACCAATCCCTTGATATACCAAAAATAGATTTCATAAGGTTCTTTCCATTACCTTAATTTTAGCGAACGCGTGTAGTATTACTATATTTTTTTTAAGATTTATGCAAGCTTCAAAATGCCGTCTGAAAATGTACATAGGTACAG
Source organism: Venusia cambrica (assembly GCA_951394065.1). Classification (NCBI taxonomy): domain Eukaryota; kingdom Metazoa; phylum Arthropoda; class Insecta; order Lepidoptera; family Geometridae; genus Venusia; species Venusia cambrica. Next base: position 4,897,088 of record OX596044.1, on the reverse strand, counting down.
GGCGTAATATTTAAATGGGTCAGTATGAGAAAGTCAAGACCCACACAAACGATATCTAAATAGGAATAGTGCTAGTTTTATTTTTCAAAACGTCCGGATTCAATTCCCGAGCTGAGTACATCTTTTTTTAAATGTATTAATGCAGTTTTCCTTGTTACTAAATTCGATGACATGGTTTCTAAGAACAGATCTTCTTATATCTTATAGTTGTAGACTTTCCCATACTGACCGATCTAAATTTTACGCCCTGTATAGAACGCAGAAAACGTGTTATATGTTTGGGTATTATTTTAAATCAAAAGTTTACAAAATAACATGATTATTAATAATCTGAATAATCTAGTGTCTAATATGCAATCTTTGATTCGTTTGGGGCTCGATGGCGTAGTGTCAAAATTGTGTAGATATATTGATTTATGAGGTTTTTTTTATTTGTAATCAGCAGTTGGTTCCATTGAATAAAAAAATAACTTACTAACCCGGGCTACTTGCTTTTCTCCTTGTGTGCTGGCAAAAAAAAACGATAATTGATTTTCTATTGATTTTGTATGTGCAGAAACTCATTAAACGTAAAATAGGACGGCAATTTTTTAAACAAGCCTCATAGCTCAGTTGGTAGTTGCTCTGCCTTCTGCACTGTAGGTTGTGGGTTCGATTCCCACCCAGGACAACTTTTGTGTGATGAATATAAATGTTTGTTCTGTGTTTGGGTGTTAGTATATATATTATTATGTTGTATCATATAGTACGTGTTCTATCTGTAATCTAGTTCCCATATGACAAGCTATGCTAAGTTTGGGGCTAGATGTCGCGTGTGAAATCAACGTCCTGTAATAGTTGTGTATTTATTTATAAATAAAAAAAATAAAACAAGTGAAAAGTGTGCGGAAAAGTTGCGGGGAATCTATCTCGTGTGTTTGGGCCATAAATAGTAACCTCGTAACGTCAGCGAGGAGCCGTGTCTGGGTTCCTCGCTCCAGGGCGCTGGAAAATTTCAATAATCTAATATTTTATGTCGATAGAAGTCAGGTTTGCATACACTGCTATTGAACGATTTTGGTGTTCTGCGACGTAATGAAAATAGCAAATTTTATGCTTACAAGGTTCTTGTACGCTGTATCAGGGTTTGCATCGTATCCAAAGTCAACAAAGTCTTTTTTATACATGACCCAATATAAAAAAATGAAATACTAACATATTATGTATTTCAGACAAAGTATAAAAAAAATTGAAGATACTTATAGTAAAAAAAAAACTGTTGCACTCCGGGAGTGTCGACAGACGTTTGTCAACAGCTGAGATTGCTGGTACTTGAATCTCAATGTTGTCGCGTTGGTTGCGATATTTATTAATGCGGGTACTTTTTGCAACACAACTGACACAATAATTTCTTAGAACTGACGTTGACCTGTCACGGCTGTCAACCGACTGTCTATAGGTAGAGTCAGTCTTCGAACGGTTCTTACCCGTTACTTACGGATAAAGGATCGTAATGAAAATAAAAGACATAAGACGTGACAATGTGTTTAAAGGCAAATGTTTCAAAAGTGGTGTCGGTAAGGTGTCACAAGTTCAATGGTTTTTTTCACATCCCAATAAATTACCAACGCGCCTAAAGAAGTTTTCACTTAAAAAAATAAGAAGTAGGAATAGTCGCGCTCAAGATCAAATCAATAAATATTCAGATTCAACTTTGTTTGTAACTTTGCACAGTTTGGTGTTGGTTTATTCACAGGAGCGTTCCTCAATCACGAAAGTTATTCGTAGTTAAATTATTGCAAGAGACGTATGAAATAATAAATATTACTAGATTAGTTGAAGCCAACTAAGAGAGAAATGTATAAGACATTAGAAGAAAGGCGGTTTACTTTTGTGGATTACGTAAAATATTTACTGCGATCAGTGATCCGCCTGCCAAGCGTGGCTACTATGGCTTAAGTTTTTGTAGTTGGGAGAGTCTCCAGCACTGTAATTTAAGAGCTGTTGAAGAAAGAATATATTTGAATTGTAGTCAATTTACATGACTAGGAAAAAAAACGGTAGCATCATTTATCTATGCATTATGTTAATATTATATAATTTTGAACTACCTGATTTAATTCTCATAATTTTAGAATTTAAGGCCTAACAGTGCCCTCCGAAACGTTGTTTATTGATCATTTTAAAATAGCATGTGCAATTTCAAATAAATTTTCCAAGCTATGTTACAACAGTTTTTTTTAATTATGAAAAATTATACTCAAAATATATGGAATCAGGCATACCCATACAAAAACTCTTTTTCATATAGATTTTGTTATGTTTTCAGAAAAAAGCATTATGTCACACTTATTTAAAAATAACTAGTGGAATTCCCGGTATTTTGTTTCCATTACCCTGTTGCAGCGCAGCGCGGGTCCAATTGTGAATCAAAAACATCAAGGACTTGAAACTCAAACACACACATTAAAACAGCCTGTAAACGTTTACTGTTGGATATGAGCCTCCCCCGAGACTGGAGGGTTTTGCCATAATAACCAAGCTTGGCAAGCAGTATTGGCGTTACGTACGCAGGCGGATGTTGCTTAACATCCTCTGGTGTATTTTATGAGCACACACAAAACAACTACAAAATCAGCCCGGAGTAGTACAGAGACAAATACACGTACAGTTGAATTAAATACATGAAGATAATGTATTTACATCTGTGTTACCTTCCAGCATAATTTCAATTGGTGACATGTGATTGCAAACCTTCGTACAAAAATCTTTTACAGATTTTTTCCCTTCGTCATACCCATAGGCTCAGGATTATGAGGGTAGCTAATCCATCACCGTCACAGGCAGCTCATCTCGTTAGCATAATGAATTAACGCTACTTGACAATTTGTGTGTTCTTGTGATCAGCCTAAATGGGGTTTAGATCAAAGGCCATTTAATTTTTTTATGTTAAATTATCGTCGGAGATTCTCGCAAAGGACTATGCATGGTAACTAATGTTGGAAGGAGACAAGGTCGATATTAAATATTAAACGTAAAAGTTTCTGAGATATTGGGGTGAAAAAAAATACAATTATTCGCCCATATCTTTTGGATGGCTGATCTGATCAATTCATAATTTTGAATATGCGGAGATTATATTAAGACTCATCAATATGTATGAGGATTTTTTGACACTAGGGTAGTTTTTGATAAATAGGGGTGTTAGGGGTTTAGATAAATAGTGAGACATTAAGTTTTTTGGCATGTGGGGTATCATTTGAAAGAATATCGGCTGCACATTCATAAATTATAGATTTAACTTTTTAATTTTTGTAAGAAATGTGTCGGTTTTTGTAAGAAAGGGGCGGTTTAATATGGTAAGGTAAATCTATTGATTTAAATTCAACATTTGGTGTCAAAGCAATAGCTATACGTAGTTCTAGTCTGCACCGCTCTCACGAAGAAAAATACCTAGGCCTTCAACTCGACGATAAGCTCAGCTGGCGATCACACATCGAGTGCATTAGATCCAAACTAACATCACTATCAGGCGCACTGCGGAGATCCGTAAGCTGCATACCTCGTAATGTCAGAAAAACTATTTGTTATAACTCTAGCCAAATCACATCTATAGTATCTTTTGGAAGTTTGCAGCAAAAACGAATCTAAAGGAACTTCAAGTCTCACAAAATAAAATAGTAAAATTACTATATAACAATGATTACCTCACCAGCGCACAAACTATCTATGAAAAGACAAAAATCTTTAATATACACCTACCTAACTTGCATCCTTGTTAAAAAAATATTGACCAAAAATTTCACACGAAAATAACATTTAAAATACCTACTTATAAATACAATCTAAGAAAAATAAATTAACTGGCACTGAGAAAACCAAGAACTGAATTTTATGGAAAGAGAAACATATTATATGAAGGTGGACAGCTGTACAATAGCTTACCTGATATCGTAAAAAACAGTGTCACAATACGTATGTTTAAACTAAAGTTAAAACAGTATATTTCATGAATCCCGGTTCCCACTTATTTCTACACTTACTAGCTTTTAACTAGTTTATTTAGTTCTAAGTTCCAAAATGTTTATTCTCATTCCAGTGTATTATGTTCTTTTGAGAAATAAATGTCGTTAAACTGAAACTGAAAACGTTTAATAATGTCTTCTAGGATATACTGTTAAATAGGGTTACTTGTTTGTTTTATTTGCTGAAACCACCCCTGTATTCACATTAAGCGTTGCAAAAGGGGTGAACAAGATTGAAGTCTTGAAAATGTGTAAAAACTTGAAATATCATTTGAAATAGGGGTTGGGACTGCAGATTTAAAATTAGTTTACTTTTGCCCTTATTAGGGGTGGTTTTTAAAGATGAAGTGGCGAAAGATGATCATCTGGTCTTGTTAGATAAGAGAGAATTCTAAATCTCATTAAAACGGGTCTATTTATTTTTTGTAATTCACTCAATAGGGTAGTCAAACCAAGTGCGTCGAAAAAATCCAAGAATTACTTATAGGATGTCATGTAAGGGGTTTGACTGCGCATATCTCAAATCAACAGAAAATTATTGTCCACTACAATGTGAACAAAATTTTCTCTAAAACTGTAAGATGGCCATATACACCACGCTTGGCAGACAGTTTGGTGCGCACAGTTGAAGTTTTGTTTATATACTAGAAAAAAGCTGTTGCCTTTTTGTTGAAGCCCCTTGGTTGACTTTACGTCATCCGTAGGCTCTAGCCCACGGATGTCGTAAATCGGATAGATTTTAGAGTTAGCAACAATAGAGTGTCTCGGATACTCAGCTGAATAAAGAGTAAGGTAAGTAAGGTGTAATGAAAGCACACTTTGATCGTTTGTTAATTACGTTCTATTTGAGAAATAATCTCCGTCACAAACCAGCCATCACGAGATCTCAGTTCGGGGCGAACTACTAGTATATAATATAAATTACAAAACTGGATAATTTCCAGATTGGTAATCCTCTTTAGCCATGAAATCCTCTCCATCCAAAGGTTGTCTGGAAGAAATCGCTTCTTAGCGATAAGACCGCCCATTGTATATTAATTTATTTTTAAATTATCCAGTTTTTATTTTTAAGGTGTGCAATAAAGTATTTTTCATTCATTCATTCATTCGCAGTATGTTTTGTCACATCACTCAGTAAGTATTTGGACTGACAAAACAACATCACTATTGCATCGTGTACGTTAGTGGCATAAAGCTGAGGTCGGAGTTGTTTAGCCGCGTACTTTAGTCTCTACTAGCGCGTACTCAGTCAGTCTATGTACACGTGCAGCCTGTGGTTCACATACGCTCAAAAATCCGTCAACACTCTTCGCGTCCAGTATAACAATGCCTTCAGGATGTTGTTGGAGCTCCCGCGGTTCTGCAGCGGATCTGGTATGTTTGCGGAGGCGCGGTCGGGCGGGTTCGTCTCCTGCATGCGCAAAAAAGCAGCCTCACTGCCAAGCAGAGTCCGACGGAGTTCCAACACCATCCTGATGATAATAGCGGACAAGCTTGATGGTCCGCTGTATAAACACAGTGTTGAAGTGCTTATTAAATAGTGTGTATTACTAACATATTTATAAGTCAAACTACTAATTTTTTATGAATTTTTATTGTCTGAAAATAAAACGATTTATTATTATTATTTATTATTATTTAAGGAAAAAATAATTTAAATATGCAGAGATTAAATCTATACTTTTTACTACTATACTGTTTATGAGAAATATGGGTGTTAATAGAGTCAAGAAGATAATGTCTCCATAAGACACATTTCCATTTGACATAGTATAATAGAGATAAATAGATATTAACCTTTCACATAAGAATGCGGTGACTTATACACTGATTGTATCTACCCACCAACTATGACGACCCTACAGACCCTAGTCTGTGCTTTGCTCTCATTCTGGCTTTGCAAAGAATTTGAGTTCGCAATGAGACCCGAGTCTTAAATAATAATGGTGAATGTCGAGAGATTGAGAAAAACTGTGCTTAGGGTACGGTGTAATAAAACACTTTTATTTTGTGTTTTTATTAACTTTTTTTTTTCAACCAGATATCAGACTCAGTTTGGTACAAACTACCAGTTAGTAATGTATGTGCTTTGTTCTAGTTTTTTTTCTAGTAAGTAATCCTTTTTAAGCTATACGCTGAGTAGTGATCAAAGGATCCTCAAAGGGGAAAAAGTAATATTTGAATTGAAATTTTTGAACGGATTTAAATAAAATTTGAATTTTTAAATTAACGCTACAGTACAACTTTCCCCTATTTTCACCCCAAACAAAAATTGCGATCGACTTAATTTTGTTTATAAATTAAGGAACATGTGTGCCAATTTTCATAATAATCTATGTGAGTGTGTGCATAGTGAAAAGGTTAGTAGGTTGTAGGTTGTAGGTTTGTAGGCAATACTATACGTAATGCTACTGCATTACGTATAGTATTGCTCAGAAAGCAAACACTGATTTTCAATTACTATTCGTAATGACAGTGAACGAGATAAGCATGTAACCTCTATATGGCAGAACAAACAATTGTTTGCAGAGCATTGCGATAGGTCATTTACAGTACAAACATAATAAAGCTTAATTTTTTTTTTTAATTTTAAACAGCGCCATCTAGCCCTAAACTAAGCATAGCTTGTAATATGGGAACTAGAATACATTACGGATAGAATACTTAAATATTTTTGTAAATACACACAATCTATATGATACATACCCAAACACAGAACAAACTTTCATCACACAAATGTTTGTCTGGGTGGGAATCGAACCCACAGCCTACAGCGCAAAAGGCAGAGTTACTACCAACTGAGCTATGAGGCTTGTTAAAATAATCTTATCCTTATTGAACTTCAAGTTCAATATAGATTATGTATATTGATCGAGCAGAAACTACGCTGTTTACTAGACTATTTCATATTTATACAAAATCTTTATCAATGGTATGACATCAGGGATATTTATCTCCATAAATTGCCCAGATGGAAAATTGCCAGAGGAATCAAAGCTAGAAGTTATATAGAGTTCGGTGTGTTTTGGCAGTTTAATGTATGTCTGCCAGCTTTCCGGTTTAAAGGGTTATAGGTCTTCTCCCTCGAGATTTGAATACACATTTATGAACCTTCCAAGGAGCATAAAAAACAAGAAGGTTTTTCTTTTACCATAACTTTTTACTATAAATAGAGACAAAGAGAAAAGGGTAATAGATAACTGATTAGTTAAGTTCAGCCTTCTGCGCTGTAAATTGTGGGTTCGATTCCCACCCAGCACAAACATTTGTGTGATGGATATTGATGTATGTTCTGTGTTTGGGTGTTGTATTGTATGATAAGTATGTAATACAAAAAAAGTATGAAAGTATTACATCTGCAAAAACATTTCCCATATTACAAGCTTTGCTTAGCTTGGGACTAGATGACGCTGTGTGAAATTAGTGTCCAGAATATTGATTTATTTAAACGCCAACTAAGTGATTTCACTATAGAAGGGCGGGTAACATTATGTATATTATCTTACTTTACTGCGTTCAAATCAACTTGCCAATTGTAAAAAACAATATATAATTTGTGGAGGCTATGTCAAGCAGTGGATTAATTGGGCTTTGAAGAATATTACCTAAGTTGAAGTCCATAAAAATATGTTTTTATCATATCTATCTAAATCTACATCAGCGCATTATAATACAATACAATACAATACAATATTCTTTATTGAACACCAATGTAAATAAAATTATGAACTAATTCATCTAACAAAAAAGATAAAAAAAATAATGCACAATGGGCGGTCTTGTCGCTAAAAGCGATCTCTTCCAGGCAACCTTTGCATGTACAGAACCAGGAGGAGTTAATAAAGATAAATATATAAAAATATTATGTTGATAAAGAGACTAGATTTGTATTTATGAATATTCGTTGGTAATGAATAGACTAATAACAAGAACGATATTTTTTTTGGCCAGTAGAATAACATCACTGAGTAAGATAATTATATGATTACGTGGAAACTATATGTTTTACACGTTATATTATGGAAACTCTAATTATGTAACCCGAGGTGAAAATTACACGTAGAAATCCTAACATCGCGTGCGCTACGAAGCCTATTGATGATAGAACAATACAATGTTCCACGGTTTTAGACAACACATCAATACCTACAAAAGAGGCAACAATAGCATGTGTCCGAGTTATGTCATTATAACTACTTTTATGTTTTAAAAGTGTATACATCGATAGAAACTGTGGTTAACTTGAAAGCTGCTAAAAATACTAAGCAAAGTACATCAAACAGAAACATTTGTTATACCGTTAATAGTTTTATGGTTTAAGATTATAATAATTTTAAAGGCTCTATAAAAGTCCAACCTATTATAATATGAGATCTATTTACAGAGAGTACTTCGTGCGAGTCTTATTCTCTTTCTATACATTATATTAGATTCAACTACAATAAGTACTAAAGGGTTAACTTCAATTTTACAATGTTATTATAGGAAAACCTCCGGTTGTTTCTTCAATTTTTTTTTTATAATTTATTGGAGGGTTTGTTCAAAACGGAACATTTCACCCTATAGGTACACAAAAAAATAAATCATACAAGTTTGCTTTGATTATAGTTAGCCGAAGATAAAGTGACGAGGCATGAAAACATATGTTTTAGTCTTTTTTAAACTTTCGCGATTAGAACACATAATTTTAATTCGAGAAACGGGTATTTATCGCGTATTTTACCTATATTTATCCCGACGTTTCGGCAGGGTTGCACCAGCCGTGGTCGCATCCATTTTAAATAAAACATATGTTTTATTTAATGAAATCTTGCACATACACACATTTGTCATAAACACCACACTCACCAAGCGAGCTGGCTGCGACCTTACCTGGGCTGTGTTGAGACTGGTGGTCACGTGGATTTGATAGGTTGAGGTGACTTATGATCACTGGTGAGGCCTGTATTTATATAAAATATACGTAGATTCAGCCCGGGATCGCGAGGCTTGCCTGGTCAAGAATGAGATCTATTGCAATGGACAGAGCCTTGCCTTAAAATTATTTGCATATAAGTGAGATTATATGACTTTTAATGAGAGTGATGAACTTGGACTCTTGGCGCAAGTGATATCAGCTGGATTTAAATAAAACAAACGAAAGAGATTCGGCAATTTATTTGTATTTATCTTTATAGTAGTTTATTTCCATTGACAATAATAATAATATGTAATCATAATAATTTTATTTGGAACAAAATTACACAGGTGTAGGTACACCTGTGTGATTTTATTCAAATTTATTCAATCGATGATAGCTGCAGAAGTATAAATACTGTGTCGCAGCTTAACATTGAACAGTGCTAAAAATTGTACGACTAAACGTGATATCCAGTTATGATAAGGCCGAAGGTGGAAGCACAGTTCACCCGGAATCCTCAACGAACTTAGGATATAGTTTTATCTTTAGATGCCAGAACATAACAACTTAGTATCATTGCTATGGCGACTAAGAAAAAAAAAGTGATGGCTAGCCAGGCGGACTTCCCAGGATACAGAGCTTCCGGGTTCGCTCCTCAGCCCCCTCAGCACGGGGAGGAGATACAATTTTTGTCCTCTGTTTTTATCCACCATCGGGAGACAAAATGCTCTGACAAGATGGATAAAAACAGAGGACAAAAATTTTATCTCCTCCCCGTGCTGAGGGGGCTGGGGGGTACAATATTGTGCTTGGTTCGGTTGGTGGTAGGAATTTATTTAATTCCGCCTGGCTAGCTACCACCATCATACCTAATTCTGTCGCTATAACAAAAATTCTAAAATTGTTGTGTTCCGGCATTTATAGGTAAGATAGCCAGTTCCTCAGTTTTTTGAGGATTCCGGGTGAAGTGCGCCTCCACCTTCAGCCTTATCTTAACTTGTAACCAGGCGAGATGAAGGATAAGCGCTTTCCCGTCGAAAAACAGATGTTATCCCCGGCCCGTGCTGAGGGGGCTGGGGATCGAACCCGGAAGCTCTGTATCTTGAAAAGTCCGCCTGGCTAGCCATCACTTTTTTTTTCTAAGTCGCCATAGCAATGATACTAAGTTGTTATGTTCTGGCATCTAGAGATAAAACTATATCCTAAGTTCGTTGAGGATCCCGGGTGAAGTGCGCCTCCACCTTTAGCCTTATCCTTATCTTATCTTAACTTGTAACCAGGCGAGATGAAGGACAAGCGCTTTCCCGTCGTAGAATAAAAAAAACAAGAAAACATACAAAAAAAGGTAGCTATCTAGACTTAAACAAGTCCTACCATCAACCAAACCAAACACTAATTTGAATTCCTCCTGGGGATTTAAACCGATACTGTTGAGCGAGTCCAACTAATGGTTATACCACAGAGGCGGTAAAATCAGAATTAGAGAAGAATTTATTTTAACAAGTTTTGATTAAAATTTCTAGTCATAAAACCTATACATTTCGAAATTTACTTTCGTTGGAGGAGGGCGGTAATAACTTTGCAACACAGTTTTTAAGAAATTCTTGCGTTACATCGGTCCAGTTCATTGTTTTAAATGATTTAAAAAGCCTAACAGGTTAGTTGGTAATAGTGCTGTAGATAGTGTGCTCGATTCCCACACAGGACAAACATAATGTGTGATGAATATTGTTTGTTCTGTGTTTGGCTGTTACATTGTTTATGTACCCATGTATTTACAACAAAAAGTATGTAAGTATTATATGCTTAATCTAGGTTCCAATTGACTCAAAAAAAGTTACTTGTAAGCGTTTGGTGGACTAGTGCCGGTGTCGTACACTATAGCTTTCTTAAATCTGGTCAGACGATTACGGCTGATGTCTATTGTCAGCAACTGCAAACCATGATGGAAAAGCTCGCTGTTAAACAACCGAGACTTTTCAATCGCTCTACGCCACTGCTGCTTCAAGACAACGCTAGACCACACACGGCCCAACAGACGACTACCAAATTAGAGGAGCTTCAATTGGAATGTCTAAGACATCCACCGTACTCTCCGGACCTTGCTCCAACAGATTACCATTTTTTTCGAAATTTGGATAACTTCTTGCAAGGAAAAAAATTCAATTCCGATGAGGCAGTCCAAACCGCTTTCAAAGATTTCATTGATTCCCGTCCGAATGGTTTTTTAGTAAAGGGATCAATGAACTACCTATAAGATGGCAAAAGTGTATAGATAGCAATGGTACATACTTTGATTAATAAAATATATTTTAATATGAAAAAATTGCCTTTATGTTCCTCCCATACAAAACGCCAATTTCATATGTAAGAACCTAATATTATACTTAATTCCGACCGATGAATCTGTTTTAAGCGAAATTTACAGCGCGCATTATATTCATTGCACCAACTGTCAAACGACTGGCAGTTAGGTAAGTATGTCAAACGCGATCATTAGAAAAGCTTATTTAGTAAAAGCGTTAAGTTTTCATAAATTTTCAAATTTTTCGCGTTCTTTCTTATATTTTTCATTCGTAAGAACCTTCTCCTGACAATCACAAACACAGCAAAAAACAATTTGCCAATTTTGCCGTGACCAAGGGATATAGGGATTATGTTTTCTATACAGAAAGATATATTGAAATTAAAATTGGAATATTACTGATGTCATTGGGAAGGATTATGTAAACTTGTCTGAAGGGATGAAAAGGGGTAAAAGTTTTTATGCTACTTTTTACTAGGAAGGATCACAAACCCTAGGGTGGCTGCCCTACATAAGGGCATTGCTGCAAACGTCACCTGCCCAGGTAACAAAAACGTTTTCAAGTTATCTCTTTGTCTTTTTATGATGCCCATTGTAAGTTTTGTTACAACACATGTTTTTATATAAAAACATTTTTTATATGAATATGGGAAAACCTCCAGTAGTTTCTTCAAATTAATCGCAGTGTATAGCTTACTTAAGATTCAGTGGCCGAGTTGTGATTTATCAAATGAAATCGGTGAGCTCTTGAACCCAACACAACAACAGCTACCTGTGAGGGGTTTATGGCCAATGTTATACACGTGTAGTTGATGTATGGAGGCGGCTCATAATCAGTGGCGAGGTGTTTTTTTACATACGGATTATCCAGAGGTCCCGGGTTCGATCCCCAGGGGAGTACACCATTGTGCTTGATTTTGGTGGTAGGACATTGTTAAAGTCCGCCTGGCTAGCTACCACCATCTTACCTAATTCTGTCATCATAACAACAATAAAAAAAACATGATTTCCGGTATTTAAATAAAAAATAAAAAAGTAAGATAGCCAGTTCCTTAGAATGTTGAGGATTCTGGGTGCCTCTAAAAACCAAATAAGAGGAGGGCCAAGCACACAGAGCAATTATTATTCTAATTATACTAGTAGTTCGTCCCGAACTGAGATCTCGTGATGTCTGGTTTGTGACGGAGATCATTTTTCAAATAGAACGTAATTAACAAACGCTAAAAGTGTGCTTTCATTACACCTTTCTCACTTTACTGAAGCCCTTTTTTCTCGAACTCTCTATGTTCATCTGAGAGTTCGAGGCTCTGTCTTGTTACTGACGTAATGATAAAAACTCGTAAACACGAAACAAAGGAAGATGTCGTTTTGAAAAGTGCTCTCAAAACTGTTGCCCTGGTAGTATGGGTTAAAAATCTACCCCTCCAGTCCTCGGATGTCGTATAGTGAACCAAAAAGGCAGCAGCTTATTTCTTTGTTAAACAAAACTTGTGTGATAATGGCCGTACCTTACAGTTATATAGTCCACATTGTAGTGTACAATAATGTACCTACTGTTGATATGGAATATGCGCAAAACCCTTGTATGCAACCACAAATGGAGTTCTTGAATTTAATCGATACCCTTCCCTATTGAGTGAATAACAATAGATAAATAGGCCAGTATTAATGAAATTTCGAATACCCTCTCTTATCTCTCTATCTTAGAAACAACCCTTAATAAGGGCAAAAATAAACTTATTTTTTTTTTAAATTTGCAGTCTCATGAAATATCATATTTCATGAGACACATTTTCAAGCCTTAAATCTTATTTACCCCTTTTGCAACCCTTAATTTACATACAAAGGTGGTTTCAGCAAATCAAAAGAAAGTTAATTGTGAAGTCATCCGTCTTTAACAGTCTACAAGACATACCAAGCAATTTAACCCCTTAACGCGCCCCTGTGTTACGAAAACCATCCCTCGTAAAAAGTAAAATATATATTTAATCAATGTGTAGTCGAGTCGACACTTTTTCAAATGACACCAAAAATCTTCTCGTCTCACTTAACATCCCTATTTCTCAAAAACTAACCAAGTATCAAAAATCCTCGTACGGATTGATGAGTATTAATATAATCTCTGCATGTTTAAAATTTGGAATGGATCGGAACAGCCTTTCAAAATATATGGGCGAAAAAATTTATTTCCTTTTGCTCAATATCTCAAAAACTACCCCACATATCAAAAATCCCCCGCGATAATCTAATTCTATTTGCGTTACACCTATTCTGTTTTAATTTCATGAAAATCAAATAATCTGTTCGAGAGTTATACCGTCACAAACATTGCCCCATACATACATACATACATACATATAGTGCCAGATTTCCCAACTTAACTCAGAGATCTCGTTCGCTTCGCTCACTCGATCAATTAATAATACAAATGTCCTGGATGGGAATCGAACCCGCAACCTACATTGCATGAGGCAGAGCTACTACCAACTAAGCTGCGAGGTTTGTTAAAGATTCGAAGAGTTTGTGTTTGGTGTGCTATTTTGATACGAACTATATGAGAAGTTCGGTTATTCTAAATCATTTTCTCTAAAGTTATGCGTCCCTTTAGTTGCGTAGGAGTAGGTACCTCAGGGTTGGGAGATGATTCTCGACGATAACGGTTGAAGTTTTGCCAACATTCAGTAGCTACCTGAAGTCAGCTATTGTAATCTGTTTGTGGAAAACTTTTGGGGCTTACAATCTCAGTTCCGATTTTAGTACCTGCTAAGTTGTATTATACAATTTCAAATCTGCAAGCTCGTGAGAACTGGTATAACAAGTATGCTTCTTAGGCCACATATTTACTTGTTCTTCAAGTAAACTGTAACTAAAACTGAAAATAAATAAAACTGAATTTGTGGCAATGATAAAAAGTAAACTGTTTTGCAGGTAGGTAGTGTAAGTAATAAATTACAAAACCACATAGCTGTTTTTTTTATATAGCTAAGGTGGCAAACTGACATACTGTCCAAATGATCGTTAAAGTAATTTTTTCTGATTTTTTTTCTTTTACAACTAGGAGACGGATCAAGCAAGACCTGATGTTAAGTTCATCTCTTGCCTATAACAATTCCTTACTGCGTAGGTTACACCCTGAAAGAAGCCTACAATAACTGCATTGCGGCCGTCAAATTGGGACAAAAAGATGTTAGGCCTCGCGTGCCTGTAATTTCACCGGCGACCATACCCTTCAAACCAGAGTACAGTAATGCTTGGCGGCTGAAATAGGTATGGCGGTAGTATTTTCCCGGGCGAGCCCTTCTTAAGGGGCTCTACTACACTTAAAATGACGCTATGGACGCTTGCCACCAGAAGAATCACTCGCGCGTTTTCAACATTAGCTAAATTGTAGGTTTTTTTATTTGCAATTCTTAATAGCGTGTATTATAAACTTTAAAAGGAGAAGCCCTGGATCCTGAAATAAAGTCTAGGCTAGTTCAAAACCTTATGGATTCAATATGTTAAACTGTAACATTGTTTTTGTGACAAAATAAAAGATTTTTTATTGATTACAGTGCTATTTGGCTGCGATTTCTGTAAGGATTCTGTACTTCCCTAGACGGGCTGCTCAAATAGTGAGTAGAAAATCCTAATATCCCCTAATATCTCTCGATAGATATCTCTTTTAATACCAGGACACAACAATTTTTGAATCGTTGTGTAGGTGAAATAGTGATGTAAGATGGTGGGAGTCAGATGGAACAAGTACTACCAACGAAACCAAGGTATGATGGATGAATACGGCGCTTTATCTTACCGTGAATGCAAACCACGTACTCTATAGTACCTCCGCACCCGCTTGTAAAGTTGTGGTTTCAATGAAAGCAGGCTCTTTGCTGGCCAATCTAAATTCCCGATAGAGCGTGTTTGCCTTTTACTGGTTGTACCGCAGCGAATCACTGGATCAAGTGTGGTATTGGCATGTTCCTTTTGCATATTTTCAAGAGACGAGACGACTTATATCCAATATTTCGGTTGGTGCTAGTACTTTGCTAGCTACCTTACCTAATTTTGTCTCCATAACAGGTAAGGCCAGTCACTCAGTCTCTTGAGGTTTTCGGGTGAAGAGCGTTTCCAGCTTCGGCCTTATCATAACATGAACAAAATCAGGTGAGATGAAGGCCAAGTACATCCCCATAGCACATTAAAAAAAAGCGGCTTTTGGTTACCTTTCATTTGATTTCCATAAATGTATTACATTTTACTGATTTTCCCCCCCTCTAATGTAATTACTTTCTATACAAGTGCAGTATCACTTGCACTTAACATACGGCACCAAAAATACATGATTTTCATATAAATTTAGATCTCTAATGCCTAAACTCCACAGAAAAACGACGCTTGATTTTGATCACTGCCAGTCAATATAATCTAAAGTTTCTAGCTCGTGACGCCGGTAGCATGGCAAAGAATACCATCTCCCTAGCTGAGGGACTTACATTGACCCCCGTGACTGCCGTTAAATTCGACTTTGGGATTTTACCAGGCATTGGACAGGCAGTAGCTTCCATCCATCTCAGAATCTACCTGACACCAATGCAGTGAACACTCACTCACCTGTCAGGTTTGTGATGATGACCAATCCCCATTACTCTTGTGGGGAGATGGGTAGCAGCTTACACTTTAGTACACAAACTCTGAAATCGTCAACACGCTTGTCAAGCCTGATGGTTATGGCAGATCCTTAAGTCACACTCGTTGTGACTTGAGAGTTGAGTGATAATTCATAATTCATAATTCATTTATTGCGTAATATGGGTAGGTAAGAGGTGGAAGTTGCCACAGTAATAGTACACTTGGCCATACTCAGCGTTCACACGCATGCAATATACATTTCAGATTACACATTTAGAATTCAAACTTACATTTTATATAAAGCACTGATATTATTACTGTCGTATGTTAAACAATAATTTACTCCAAAGAAAGTTAGTATCATCAATAATATCATCGATAAGTGGCAACATACACTCAAGTACTGAATTATCGGGTAAAGTTTACTCAATAGTAGACCATATCTTTGTCTGTGCAAGTCTAGGGATTAAGTTTAGCACATTTTTTAAAAATCTGTCTCCTACGGTTATCATAGACCAACACTTCAATCATAATTACCCTAAAACGACGAGCAAATTGAGACAAGAGAGGTGTGTAAAGAGCGTATGGTATGTAGAAATCCGTTGTCTCTGCCTACCCCTCTGGGAAACAGGTGTGAGTCGTGGTATGTATAGATAACTTGCTATCAAACCAAAACTACAATAGTCTTTCTGAATGCCCGGTTAAGAGAGAAGGCGTTGATCCGTGTAGTTTTCAGATCGAGTGATCGCGCGTCCGGGGTTTCCGTGAATAGAGGAAATGAAAATACTTTTCAATCGTCAGCCGGGTTATTTCAACGGGATTTTTATTGAAACCGCTCTTCAGGAAAATCTGTATGAAATTCTATACATAAAGTTTAGCACTTTATTGTACATATCTTGCCTTTCTTGTGACAGGCAATAGATTTGACGTTTCAAAATCATCCTAAAAATCTTAAAGAATCAACGCATTTTTACTTCGACTCTTATTTTGCTAATATGTAAGATAGATAACAAGATAGCATAGTTAAAGCAAGTTTTTTTTTATACGACGGAGAAGCGCTTCGCCTTTATCTCACCTGGTAACAAGTTGAGATAAGGCCGAAGGTGGAGGCGCACTTCACCCGGAATCCTCAACAAACTGAGGAACTAGCTATCTTACCTCTGAATGCCGGAACACAACAATTTTTTTAAGAATTGTTATCATGGCGACAGAATTAGGTAAGATGGTGGCAGCTAGCCAGGCGGACTTAAACAAAATCCTACCACCAACCAAGTTATAGTAAAATACATATTTTGATAGACGTAAAGGAAATATTTCCAATCATTTTTTGTAGGTAAATACCGGTGGAAATTTCGGTATTCGTATGTAGAATAGCTAGTATATCTATATAATACAATACAATTGGTGTTATTCTAATCACGTCATGTGCCATAGAACTAAATAATTTTGGTGTCTTAAATGTTCAATAATTACGTTTTAAACACAAAAAAGAAAACCGACTTTAATGAAGATTATGATACAATTTCGTTTACCTGGATGACGTATTTTTTCAATTATTTTGGACAGATGGACGGACAGACAGACAGGCGCGGTTCCGTTTTTTCCTTACCTTTGAAAATACCCAAATCGCTTCAAGTGTGCCAATATAATAATATTTGAAACCTTGATTTCTCCAGAATCCTATCTTCAGATCCTGACCTGATGACGATGGGACCACTTGTGAAGTAAAAAAAGATTTTTCTTATTAGTCCAGGTCTTCGAGTAATCGGGAAACATACATAAAAAAAAAGATTCCGACGAATTGATAACTTCCTCTTATTTTTTAATCGGTTAAAAAAATCCATGCAAGTGATATTATTATACTTGCTATAACGTAAGTAAAGACAATAATATATAGCCGGTGCCCTCCGGGTTTTCAAAAATATTGCGGGGCTTTTGATTGAGGCGACACGTGACCCAAGGGCTGGCTCTTATTTAGGCCAGCGAACTAGCATAGCTATTCAGCGTGGCAATGCAGCCAGTGTCTTGGGCACGCTTCCGTCTGGTACTGGTCTGGAACAGTTGAGTTACCTATAGGCCGTTTGTAACGGTCCTTAGGTAATCTGACTGATTCCTTTGTACATAGTCAGTTTAATTGTACTTTTATTGAATAAATATGTCACAAATACGTAAGTAAAGTACATTCATTCTTAATTTCACCCAGATGCTGAGTAAACAGACTGAGGATAAAATATCGCCCTACATTGGCACTGTAATTGACTTTCACTGCACTCTTGGGTCCGATAAATGTACCAGATTAACCTATTGATTCGCGACCGAGACGTGCGCGGAAGTGTAGTGGATATTAAGTGCTTGCTTACGGGCTTAAAGTACAGCTGGCTTTTCATTTTCTTTAATGTGGATAGCTATTGAGGAGGACCTTCTCTAGCCTTAATATTTGACATTATTACTTACAATTCTCGCTAACCTATTATATTGACATAAGTACCTACCTACCAACAAAATGGATGTATAAGTAATCCAAATAAATACATTTTCTATTTCAATTTCAATTCAATAGCACGCTGCTTCAATTGAAAATTTCGTTGAACTCTTTATATATTATAGGCACACTTGAAGCGATTAATGTATTTTTAGGGTGTATACTTCAAAATTAAGGAAAAACGGACCCCTTATAGGATCACGTATTTGTCTGCCTGCCTGTCTATCTGTCCATCTGTCGTCAAAATAATTGGAAAAAATACGTCATTTGGGTAAATGGAATTGTATCATATTCTTCATTGAAGTCGGTTTTCTTTTTAGTTTTTGTTTTTTTTATGCAATGTACGACAGGGAAGCGCATAGCCTTCATCTCACCTGGTTTCAAGTTACGATAAGACCGAAGGTGGAAGCACAATTCACCCGGAATTCTACTGTGAGAAATAAATAAAGAATAACTCTTTATTGCACACAAAAAAGTACATTGAAAAACACAAACATGAGGTAGCACAGTGTATCAGTTTAATGGGTGGCCTTATAGCTAGTAGTGATTTCTTAATTTTCATAGAAACAAAAAGTTAAAAAAATTACAGATGGTGGCTCGCAAATAGGGGAAAATTTGTTAACTATAATTATCAAAATAAATAAATAATTCGGTGAAACTACGTGCACGCGAGGCTTAACATCTTTAGCCTGAATGCTAAATGCTTGCGGTTTTATTGCAAGAAAACTGTTTTTTTTTTCAGGACTATTATATTGAGTATGTTGAATATGTATGATTATCTTGTGTTTGGGAGTTATATTGCATGGCATGTGTACGTATTTACAATAATCACGTTTTAAAAATTATCAATAAAACCGGCAGTAATGAAGATTTTGATACGTATTTTATGACGTATTTTACAATAATTTTGATGACAGCTGGACGAACCGACAGACAGATAGACGCGTAATTCTATATGGGGTCCGTTTTTTATTTAAGTTTGGGTATATGCCTATTGTTGTTAATGAAGATTTCCCTCGATTTCTCCAGGATCTCAAGAAGTTTGAAGTCGAAGTCGAAGAAATTCTAATATTTTTAAATTCTAAAATTTTTGTATAATTTTGAAACGTCAAATCCACCGCCTGTTTTTTAATCGCGATCAGCACACGAGGAGAAAGGCAAGAAACTCGGGACCGCAATTTAGTGCACATATAATAAACTATAGGTATTTAGCTTGGGACTAGAAAGCGCTGTGTAAAGACAAAAGTCCCCGTTGCTTGAAATAAAGCAATGACCAATAGCCGTTTCCAAAGACCCCTATAAAAGTTAGAGTACACTGTAAAACCCATATCCACGTCCATTTTTAAACATGTCAGTTAGCAAAGGCCACTAGACATAATCGGTGGAGGCTGTTTGAAAGAATTTAGTACGGTCGAACCCCGGGTAATTGATTTCAACTTAGTTTGGGTATTAGCCCGGCGCAGATGTAGGTTCAGTTTACTTTGAATGCTTTTCTTTACGATCGCATTTTTTCATTCTCACTTAACCGCTACAGAAGGAGGTTAATATTTATCAAGACATGTATTTTTATTTTAACCTAGGCGACTTGATGAATTTTGACATAGTGAGACGTGACATTTGGTTCCTTTAAATTATATAGTGAAAGTTTCATTTGCTTATATAATTTTTATTTTATGGATGCGAATTACGTTAGGGAGAATATAATGAAATAATTTATTAAAACAATATAGGTATCGAATAAAATGAAACAAATTGTGGAATCAAAAAAGTAACATTCGTCAATATATATAGATAGATAGAGGCTATAGAGCCTCAATCTATAGGTATAGTTCTGTTTTTTTGCGGATGACTGTTTATAAATAGTATTTTTTTATCTGCCCAAGCCTCACAGCTCAGTTGGTAGTAGCTCTCGCTTCTGCGCTGTAGGTTGTGGGTTCGATTCCCGCCTATGACAAACATTGGTGTGATGAATATTGATGTTTGTTCTGTGTTTGGGTGTTCGAATGTATGATAACTATGTAATTACAATAAATATAGTAAGGGTGTCTCAGTAAGAGTGCACTTTTTCATCTTAAAATAAAATAAGTATTTTATGACAGAGTTGTGATATTTTTATTGTATTGTAAAGAAGACATGTTCCGATTAAGTATGGAATAAAATCTCCGGCAATTGACCCCCACGGCTCTGATGACAGGCCATTACTCTTTTCATGAAATTTTCCATTTCTTTTGCACAGAGATGTGGCTGTATCTCACCGATGACGCGTTGGTTTTCCGATTTGAGCTCAGGAATCGAGACAATTTCACAAAACCCCAAAGAAAAAAACCACACGGCGATAAATTGCACGATCTTGGTGGCCAGTTGACATCAGAATTTCGTGAGATAATGTGTTCTGGAAATCGTTGCTGCAATAAGTCGATTATTTCATGCGCGGTGTGGCAGGTTGCGCCGTCCTGCTGAAACCACATATTGTCCAAATTCATGCCGTCCAGTTGAGGCCACAAGAAGTCCGTTATCATATTCCTGTAACGAATTCCGTTCTGCACTGTAATTTCGGCCTTATTTCAAAAAAGTAAGGTCCAATCACGCTGCCTGACCAAAATCCGCTCCAGACAGTTACTCGTTGTGGGTGCATTTGTTTCTCATGGATTTTCTGAGTCCCAAATTCGACAATTTTGTGTATTCACGAAGCCATTCATATCGAAATGCGCTTCATCGGAGAAAATTACTTTTTTCGAAAAATTGGCATCGACTTCACTTTGCTACATTACCCATTGAACGAATTGCCGGCGCTTTCCGTGGTCTGCTGGTTTGAGCTCCTGAGTTAACTGAATCTAGTACGCATGAAGGTGGAGGTCTTTAGTCAAAATTCCCTGCGTAGTGCTTCGTGAAATTTGTAGTGGTTGAGAACGATGCCGAATTGGTGTTTTCGGGTTTTCGGCGACACTTTCGATAAAATCAGCAATGTTTTCAAGAGACCGAACGGTTCGTGGACGCAAAGGATTCTTATTATCCATAATCGACCCAGTTTCTTCCAATTTTTTAACCACTATTCGAATGGATGACACATTAGGTGCACTTTCTCGGCTGAAAATTTGGCGAAGTTTGCGAGCTGTTTCAGCGTAACTTTCTCCATTTTTGTAATGAGTTTTCACAATTATAACGCGTTGTTCTTTCGAAAAGCGCTCCATGTTTAATAATCGGAATAAACAAAAGTGACAGCTGTCAAATTTCCGAGTTGCCACTTGCATGAAAAAAAAAACAATTTTAAAAAGTGCACTCTTACTGAGACATCCTTTACGTTAAAAGTATTATGTCCGTATTCTAGTTCCCATATTACAAGCTTTGCTTATTTTGAGACTAGATGGCGCTGTCTGAAATTAATGTCTCCTGTAATAGTTAATGTCCTGTCATATTTAAATAGAGTGGTCTCGACAGATCTTACTTATTTGAGCCTTTTGGAGTCGAGACCTTGCTTCCGTGGGGAGCCGGTGCCCTCCGGGTTTCTTGTGAAGAAATTTTGTGGGGCTTTAATTGAGGCGACACGTGACTCAAGGTCATCTTATACAGGTTTGTAACAGTCCTTGAGTAACCCGACTGCTTCCTTGTACCTATGTAGTTAGCTTCATTGTTCATATTATTTTTAATTGTTTGAGAATCAATATGTATACTGTCCCTATTATACTCCGCAAACATCATAAACTTTCCAAAAACCACAAAGTCAAAAAGTGGATTCAATCCACCCATTTAGTCGGATAGCAGCGAATGAAAATAAATTTTCCATATACCTGAGTAGGTATGGTACTTATAAGGTAAAATAATATCGAACCCTTTTCAAGAATGAAACTACACAGGGAGAAGCCTTCGGAAAGTGCGTGGCGAAGCAAGATCTTTATTACCACCCAACACCTTTACCTTACCGCAGAGTACGTCATAGTAGCTATGTGACATTTACTCGGTAAATAAAATTACGTCCGCATCTCCCCCACCCTTATCTATGGCAAGGTAAGAAGGCAAAAGATAAATACATAAAGACATAATGTTGTATATGTTGCCTGTATGCATATTTTTAAATTTGAAAGGCTAGATTTTAATTCATATTCTAGTCTAGCTCTACGCTAGAGTAAAGATGAGGTGATAGAGCGAATATTCCCATAAGTACTAGCCATTCTGCGCACGTAAGCGACACGGGAAAGCGTTATAAGAGTAGCCCCTTGTGATAAGGCTCGTCCGGGAAAGCACTACCACCATACCTATTTCAGACGCCAAGCAGCATTGCTGTGTTCCGGTTTGAAGGGTATGGTTGCCGGTGATATTACGGGAACGCGAGGCGTAACAACTTTATGGCTCAAGTTGACAAGCGCAATGCAGTGCCGTGGAGGTTATGTTCTTTGTGGATGTAATGGACGTAGTAAGGCATAGGGCTACTTACTTGTTCCGTCTCCTAGTTGTATAAAAAAAGAGGCGTTTGGCGCCGAACTTCAGTAAGAATCTAACCATTAGAAAAAGCCAGCGGGTATACCATTATGAGGTAGAACACATCTACACATATTAAAAATTATACAAATTTATGGCTGGTGGTCCCAATGAGCAGTGGAACTACGAAACACGTAGTTCATGTTGGACCATGGGTAATAATGGTACAGAATTGGTGGGACCACAAGATATAGCCGTATTATTTTACTAATATCCACGTGAAATCCTCGGTAAAATGTCGATAAAGCTTTTTATAGCGCTGCAGATGGCGCTGAGAATGTCAGTTATTAATTTTGGTTTATGAGCAAAAACTTAATCACAAAGCCAAATGGCGAGCTCATCTCATTGCCATCTTCGTTTTGTTGCTACCTTCATTTTACCAGCCAACTTCAGAAATCAGGAGGTTCTCTTTTTCGTTTTTCTCGGTAAATATTAGATATTTTACCATACATTTAAAGTGAAAGCCGGTGTGAAACCGGACGATCCAACGCGCTCCAATCGCGAATGGCAAGACCGCAATCCAAAAGCGCAGTTGGTGTGGACGTGCCGCGAGCGATCCAAATGCACGAATTGGAGCGCGCGCTCCTTGCCACGGTTGATCCGTTTCGGTCGGTTTTTTGACCTGCCTCAAAGGTGCCCCGCGTACGTGAAGCGCGCGGTATGGACCGTTATGCATGGATCGCGCGATTAGCCATGGAAATCCCGTAAAGTCACCGCTTAACATCCCTTTAAAAGGAATATAAAATATTTATGGTACCCAAACAATTTCCTTTACTCTTATAGGGGTATTCTCGTGATATGGGCAACAAACCAATAAGAAGTTCCAAATATTTTAGCAAAATAAAGGTTGCTGCTACTACAGCAATTCGACGGCGCCGCGGTACGTGTGACTCCATCTCCAGGATGAGTTCAACTGAATCACGGATCGCCTATGAGTCGCTTTGAGCGCAGTTTAGGATCGCAGTTTCAATAAACTTGGATCGGCCTAGTGAGATCCGCGCTCAACGCATCATGATCTTGGATCGCGGAGCGCACGATCGCTGACGCGCCCGGTGTAGACCTAGCTCAATGAAACGAAAAAGCGACACTAAAATCATCAGCATCATTCGCAACGAGACACTGTAATTGCGTCACACGTTAACGAATCTAATAATCGTGGTACTAGTGATGAAGTTTTTTTATATGTATAATAGATAGATAGATAAACTCTTTATTGTACACCAAAAAACTAAAATAAACAGACAAGCAAGAAAAACACTTAAACTAGGTACAATGGGCGGCCTTATCGCTAAAAGCGATCTCTTCCAGGCAACCTAAAATAGTTTTAATGTATCTATATATATTGCTATGGGTCGTAGAATAAGTTAAATAGGATCTCTTTTTCTATTGTTGCCTGAAATAAAAAATAATATTATTATTAAACAGAAACAAACATGATACATCGATAATATGATGTAGCCTGCGAGAGATTGAGATAAAATACAGATATGTATGTTATATATAGTACACGTGTTAGTACGTGTGTGTGCTGCGTGTTTTATTGGTCACTTGTATCTTCTTTGTGACTATTTGTATGTGCTTTATAAAACGTTTTTCTTCTGGAAAGGCTGTGAAGTAGTACTGCGTGTGAAGCACATATGTTTTTTTAAAGAGATCCTTAGCCGACGGAAAAAGCAGGAAATGAAACGTGTATAACGCGTAGAAAAATTTTGTAACTTTTAGAGTTCGAGAATTGTCGAAAATACTTTTATTGGCCAATCGATTGCCTGACTATAGTAGGTAAAGTTGACGAATAACCGAAATCCGATCTTAGTGCGCCCCTATAAAGTTAGTCAGCCACAAGATGAATAAAACAAATAATATTAATAAATATAATAGTAAATTAATTTCACACAGCGCCATCTAGTCCCAAACTAAGCGAAGCCTGTAATTTTGGAACTAGATTTCGGATAAAATACTAATATACTTTTTTTTTGTAAATATCTACATACATACAAACTTATCATGCAATACAACACCAAAACACAGCGCAAACAGCAATATTCATCACTTAAATTATTGTCCTGGGTGAGAATCGAACCCACAGCCCACAGCGCAGAAGGCAGAGCTACTACCAGCTGTTAGGCTTGCTAATTGAAGGTTGTTGAATGTTGAATGAAGCCGTACCGTCTTATAGCAGGTAGCTTGTTGTTAAATATTTAGATGTTAAAACATGAATTTCAAGCCGCAAAATTATTATGTAAACACATTGGCTCCACAAAAACAACAACAAAAGCCTATGAAAATGCGTGGGATTTTGCTTTGTTAGTATAACGTTACCGCCCTTTGTGTCAGTGCTGAGTGTTGTTAAACCTACCTACTATACCTACCTATATTATTGTAATAATAGGATCTAGTGAATGTCATACATTTCTGTGAGGAAAGCTATATATTAACCTGATCTTGAAAGTGATTGATTGTGTCCTTTTCATTGAAAGCAGCCATCTTTCACGAAACAGGTATACAAAGTAATGTAGGTGGGTTTACCTTGAGTATTGTTGTCGACGCTTTGTGGAAGAGATTAGTCCAATTACAATAATATTATAAAATCACACTTAGAGCTGTGTGGCCAAGTGGGTATGGACCTGCCTTCCGATCCGGAGGTTGTGCTAAGTTTAAATGTTAGTTTATTAAGTACTTAATATAGTTACCTGTACCTAGATAAGCTAGTGTGAGCGCCCAAACACAAACCAGTAATGGTTTTTATGGTGCAATACTTAATTAAAATGTATTTTAACTTTCTAATAAATAAATCATTCATTCATTTTATATTACAAATTGAATCGAAAATATTTGTTAATTAATGCATGCCAATCTCTCTCAATTTGTACACAGACAATATCGGTAAAGCATGTTGTAACACACTCACTATTAAAATAGATACCATCTTAATGTACACGTCATGGCTTAGCAAATAAATGATCTTTATCTTTATCTTTATCTTCATTCATTCATTCACCAATAGACGGAATAGAATGGAATTCATGCATGTCCTTAGAACCAAAAGTCCGAATGACATGTGTCAGTTATAAAACCAAAAGTTTGTTTGGGTATTTGTATGTTAGGATGGTGGCTTTGCCCTCCTTCACGCCAAACATTTTGATATTTATTTAACCGCCTCCGTGGTCTTGTGGTTAACCCACCGGTGTCAGTCCAGAAGTGTTAGGTTCGATTCTCAGGGGGACCACCTACCTACATTATTTTGCTTGGTTTAGTTGGTGGTAGAATTTTGTTATAGTGCGCCTGGCTAGCTATCACCATCTTATTTAATCCTGTCGCCATTTCTTAAATTTTTGTGTTCCGGAATTTAGAGGTAAGATAGCCAGTGCCTCAGATTGTTGAGTAAGGGTGAAGTGCGTTTTCATGCGCTTTAATAAAAAAATAGATTTTATTCATTATGAAATCAAAATGCCTGCTATCAAAACTGAACCAGACATTACGAACACAAGTTAGTCTCCACGGGTTAGGAAATCAGGTAATAGTTCACCTTGAGTAATATTTGAAACAACAAACTTATGATTCGCGTTCAAACAGCCCTACCGGTACTATTGCCAGGCAAGTTTTACTATAAATCAATTTTAACTACATTTGTTCCGATGTATCACTTACTATGTTAGGCAAGCTCTAGAATATTCTGCCTACTAAACCAGAATAAATAAGAAGCTTTGAAGAACTTTGGCACTTAGGAATTGGCTTGGTATTATAATCACGAAAAACCTCTAGTGAAATTGGGAATTATGTAAACATATATTTAGCTTTGACACCGAGGTGTTACGGCTAATCTTATTTTAAACTTATATAAAATGCTAACTGACTCACTGATAACAACGCACAGCCTAAACGACTAATCGTAGAGATATGAAATT
This sequence comes from Venusia cambrica, assembly GCA_951394065.1. Lineage (NCBI taxonomy): Eukaryota > Metazoa > Arthropoda > Insecta > Lepidoptera > Geometridae > Venusia > Venusia cambrica. Next base: position 4,870,402 of record OX596044.1, on the reverse strand, counting down.
TGGAGGGTATGTTTGTCTTGCCGCGAAAATGAGTGCTAAGGGAAATTTGAAAATTCGTACCCGAAAGGGTTCAAAAAGGGGTTGAAAGTTTTCATTTAAAGTTTGCCCTAACTCTGAAACCGTGCATAATAAAAGGTCAAAATTATCATTATAGATTCCTCATATGAAATAGATAAGAACGTGATTCATGGTTTTTTTTTTTTTAATATATGAAGGCATAGAATACTTAAATATTATTTTTGTCAATACATACCTACTTACCATTATACAACACCCAAACATCTACATTCATCACTCAAATGCTTGCCCTGGGTGGGAATCGAACCCACAACCTACAACACAGGAGCCTGAGCTACTATAAATTGAGCTATGAGGCTTGCTAAAAAGGTATGTAAATTACTTAAGTTTGTTATTTAATTCTAATCTAAAAAGTTTTGTAAGAATCGTATATAAGTAATCGCAGTGTTAGATTTAACGGCCTATACTACCTGAGATTAGCAACTCAACACAACTTTACCCGAGTTTCGACCTAATGTGCAGATATGATAAAGGTGACATTACTGTGCTCTCAACCACGGCACTTATGACCACCAGATGAGAGAACTACGCGCGAATTTCTAGGCTTTTTTTTTTACGGTTTAAACTATTATTAGTTTTGAAAATCTAAAACACAGACCGTCTGCTGTATACTGTGTTTATTTACTGTACAAAGTGTCAAGGCCTAATTGTGCGTATTAATTAAATGGCGAACATTTTAACATATTAGAGTAAACTTTGTTTTTTTTTTTCTTTTAATAAAATTTTATGTAATCGTGTTTTCGCAACACTAGCGTTCTAGCATCCAATCCTGAACTATAACATATATTAATTTCAAAGTAAATGCTACAGTATTGTGGAAGATATAATAGCTGAAGCTAAGTCGGTATCATAGATTCTAATGAGATCTACTAAGACGGCTTTTCCTACATCTGCTCGCAAAATGTATGGTAGAACAAAATGGACCGTCGAGCGGTCCATAAAGCGTTCCCTTGAGGTTCTGAAGGAGCAATCAATCATCCCAATTTCAATGCAAAGCACCTGTGACGTGAGAGGCTTCTGATTAAATTTCAATTTCACTCGTTATCTTTAACGATCAAACGATATAAAGCAGATACTTCGTTATGCTCGGTTGAACCATTTCAATACATAACATATTATGTAGATAAAGATATGTCAATACGTTGATTGTCATGTGTTTGAATTCAGTTCAGACAATTGTGTTTTCTGTACCGTTTTATATGTATTATCATGGTACTTCTAGAATATTTATTATATTATCATTCTTATATATATTTATATAATATATAATTAAATTATATAACTATAAGATCGCCGATTATATATACCTACATTTTGAAGAAATAATTTAAATTAATTAATTCTTTGTCTTAATGGAATTAGCAGTTCATATTTCAGTATTCTTCAATATTCCAGGACATTATTTCACACAGCGACATCTAGTCCCAAACTAAACAAAGCTTGTAATATAGGAACTAGACTAGGGAAATATTACTCAAGTACTTTTTTTTATAAATACATACTAATCATACAATACAACGCAACACAGAACAAACATAAACATTCATCATTCGAACCCACAACCAGCTCAAAAGGCAGAGCTACTACCAACTGAGCAATGAGGCTTGTCAAGCTATTAAGGTTGTCTCTCAGCTGGAGGTTGGTACTCGTAAAATAGTTTTTGGTAAAGTGCAAACTTCAAAACACCTCGTAGATTAAATAACGTGAAATTTGGTTGGTGGTAGGACTTTGTTTAAGTCCGCTTGGCTAGCTACCACCATCTTACCTTACATCTTAGCTTACTTAAGTCTGTCGCCATAACAACAATTTTAAAAATAAATAAATAAATAATAATATTAGGTCCTTACATATGAAATTGGCGTTTTGTATGGGAGGAACATAAAGGCAATTTTTTCATATTAAAATATATATTATTAATCAAAGTATATAGGTACCATTGCTATCTATACACTTTTGCCATCTTATAGGTAGTTCATTGATCCCTTTACTAAAAAAACCATTCGGACGGGAATCAATGAAATCTTTGAAAGCGGTTTGGACTGCCTCATCGGAATTGAATTTTTTTCCTTGTAAGAAGTTATCCAAATTTCGAAAAAAATGGTAATCTGTTGGAGCAAGGTCCGGAGAGTACGGTGGATGTCTTAGACATTCCAATTGAAGCTCCTCTAATTTGGTAGTAGTAGTAGGGATTCGCCGGTTCTGGCCCACCAAAAAAAAGAAAAGAAGAAAAAGTATATCGACCACGCTGAATCGATGTAGCGCATCCATTTTACGCTATTTCAACTCGTTTCGGAGATAGGAATTTATGTTTTAAGCGCCTAGTACCCCTAATTAGCTAATCAGGGATTAACTAATCACCACCAACCTCGCCACGATGCTAATCACCTTGTTGTGAAGGGAAGCAGCATAGCAATAACAACGAACTATTTTTATTATCCTTTATTTCAATTGAACAAGCATTTAAACATATAATATACCAATATATCATTATAAATACTATCGTTTTTGAATAATCCTAGAAATTCACGCAAGGATATACCCTTGAATTTGTGATATATATACATCAAGCAGTACTCGCCACATACTGAGGTCCAATCATTTTGTACTCTCCTTCTATTGTAACACCATTGTTTTGAGTTCCTTTTTAAAAACCATAGGTGATGACCTGTAGGTGGTTGACCGTAAGAATCAAAATATTCCCCAATACCATTCACGTCTACGTGTATAGCAATCCAGTGAGATCCAGGTTTTGTATCAGGGTCCAAATTACTTATTAGGTATATTGGGGGTTCAATGCGTATCGGTAATCGGTTTGCGGCATATACGTTGTATTGTAAGCATGGATGAACATTATTTAAATGTTGCTGTATTTCCAAAGTATCCATCTTATGTCGTATCGATTGCAAGTGTCAGATACAAGTGACAAAATATTGATACTTACATTCTTTAAAAGTAGGATAAGATGGGTTTAATCAACGTAGAGGTAAATTATAAATGCATTTTTTGTAATTTTTAACTTTATTTCAATGTCTTATCTTTAACAAGAAATTATTAGCTAGATACAATCGATCTTAAAACTAATCATTATTAACTACTGTAATCTACATTTACATTACGGTTTTTATCAATTTCTATAACATTATCAAACTCTGCATACACAATACAGTTGATGGTTTGTGAAAGTGCTGATTCAAAACGAACTTCTAGTCTTACGCTACCATGTTTAATAAGATTCCAATGTGTCGAAGAATGAGCTGACAAATCAGATGTAAGATCAAACGCTAGTAGGCAAAAACCGTTAGCATAAGTGGAAATTGGGCACCCTGGATTGGTCTGTCGCATGATTCAACGTACCTGCCTCAGGGGGTGCGAAAAGAAAAAATAAAATAATAATTTGAAAATTGGGCACCCTGGATCGGTCTACCCAATTCTTTTTAGGCTTTCTCAACGCTTAACCGAGATAGGAATTTTAATTGCATGCTCCTAGTATGTCTCATTAAGTCATTACTAATGACATACTCGGCACTAATCATCGTCGCTCTAATTATATTCATACCAATGAAACCACACTTTCTATTTTCACATTATTTTATTTCAACCAAAATAACATCTAAACATATTATATACCAATATATCATTTAAAATACTATTGCTCCTGAATAATCTCACAAATTCTGTTAAGGATAAACCATTGAATTTGTGGTAGATATACATCAGACTGTACTCGCCGCATACTGAGGTCCAATCATTTTGCAGTCGACATCTATTGTAATCCCATTTTCTTGCGTTTCTTTTTAAAAACCTTAGGTGATGGCCGGTAGGCGGTCTACCGTAAGAATCAAAGTATTCCCCGACGCTATTATCGTCAATGTGTATAGCAACCCAATGAGATCCAGGTTTTGAGTCAGGATCTAAATTGCTTATAAGGTATGTAGGGGCTTGTACGCGTATTGGCAATCTGTTAGCAGCATATACGTTGTATTGTAAGCGTGTATGAACATTATTTAAATGTTGTTGTATTTCTAAAATGTGTATAAATAATTATGTAAATACGGTAGTTTTAGTATTGTAAATTCATGTTGTAATATGTAATAAATGTTGAATGGTTTAATTAGTTTTATATAAATATGTTTAATGAGTGTAAATAAAAAATGATTTTTATCAGAGAATGTGTTATTTGTTACAATACCCTCATAGAATCTACACGTCAAACAGAGATAAAATGAATCAATTTCTTCATCCATTTACCGCAATTGTTGCTGGTCCAAGTGGTTGTGGAAAATCAAAATTTGTTACAAACTTTATAAAATACATTACAGAGATATGTGACAAGCAATTTAGTCAAATAACTTGGTGTTTTGATGAAATGCAACCTTTGTATAACTTACCAAATGTAAACTACGTTCACGGGATACCAGATTTAAGTATGTTTGATGGCAAGGATGCTAACCTGGTAATTATTGATGATCTTATGAGAGAATCTGATGGTAGAGTGGTTGATATATTTACCAAAGGAAGTCATCATAGAAACTTGAGTGTTTTTTACATCACGCAAAATTTGTTTCATCAAGGAAGGGGTCAACGAGATATTTCATTAAATTCAAGCTACATCATCTATTTTAAAAATCCACGTGATAAGACACAAATTCGATACCTAGCTCGTCAGGTATCACCAGAAAATACCAAATTTATTCAAGATGCTTATAAGGATGCAACCACAGAAGCACATGGATATATAATGATAGATCTTAAGCAAGGAACAGATGATATTTGTCGAATTAAAACTAAAATATTCCCTGAAGATGGTTATTGCATAGTGTACGTCCCAACAAAGGACTTTAAATATTCGAAGACTCAACAAATCCCGATCACTTTTAAATAATGACTCGTAGTCTCAAGACGCATCAGAATTTATTAAACGCACTAAATACACTTAAACCAAAATATCAACAAGTTATATTAAAGGTATGTGATGATGATGAAATAAATTGTATCTGTGAGTGTATTCACAACGTTCTTCAGGGAAAAGTTCCACTCGACAAAAAACAAAAGAGTAAATTGAATAAATTCAAATATTTACTGCGGAAATTGGTTAGAAAAGGATCAAAAAAAGAAAGAAAGAAAATTTTAATTCAAAAAGGTGGAGCTTTCCTCCCAATCATTTTAGGTTCTATTTTAAGTGGATTGATAAGTTCACTTGTTTAAAAATGGAACATGCCAAAAAAATGGTGCTCGTGGAACCCAGCTTGATTGATAAATTAAACCGAATTAACACTCAACATGGGGTTGACAATCCAAGAACACGATTGGACACAGAAATGCAGAATATTTTAAATAGTAATATAGATGATAGAAAGAAATGTATCCTGTACTTACAAATTTTGCAAAGATTTCTACATTTCACTGAAGAAGATCGTCGACCTGTTGAATTACCGATAATAACATCAAATCATTCACCTGTAATAAGTAAAGATTCAAATATAAATAATACCATAAAAAACGAGCACGTAGTTGACTCTCCGACTTCGAGCGAGGAAGGTAATCATCAAGAAAGTCTCCTCACCTCATTTGAGTCTCCCAACGAAAGCGTTCCATCCCCTTTGAAGACTCCATACTCAATAAAACAAATATTAAGTTTAATACCTAAAACTTATAACAAAAAGGGTGAGTTATTGTTAAGTTCGCTATCTCTGAGTAAAAATAGAAACAAAGTTCATTGGAGAAATGATGGCACAGTTGTGATTGATAATAAAGCAATTCCTGGAAGCAATATTATAGATCTAGTGAACGATATACTAAGACCATTAAAGAAATGTGATCCAATAGGCTGGAAAGAGTTCTCTCAAGGATTGAAAGATATAAAAATACCACTTACATACATTGGGAATCCTAAGAGGAGTCAGTACATCAGTGAACTGCGGCTTAAAGATAACAGTAACATTTCAAAAGTCGAGGAATCGTATTCAACACCCACTAGTAATTATGCGAATAAACTACGCAAGAAGATCGATTGGGAAAAATGGACCCCTTATTAGAAATAAATAGAATATATTATGATCCTGCACATCCTGCTGGATATGGAAGCATTCATAAATTAACTAAAGCTATGAAAGGTAAAATGAGTATAAAAGAAATTAAAAAATGGTTACAGGACCAAGAGGCATACACACTCCACAAACCTGTTCATAAGAAATTTCCTCGTAATAAGTATATATTATCAAACCTAAATGAACTTTGGCAAGCGGATTTAAGTGATATGAGAACGTATTCTAAACTAAATGATGGTTTTAATTACATTTTGTGTGTGATCGATGTGTTTTCAAAATATGCGTTTGTTAGACCTATGAAAAATAAAAACTCTGAAACAGTTAAACAATGTTTTGAAAGTATTTTTAATGAAGCTAAAATCACTCCAACACACATTCAATCAGATAAGGGAACAGAGTTTGTTTCAAAGGAGGTGCAAACATTTTTAAGAAATAAAAATATCAACTATTACACAACAAACAATCCCGATATTAAAGCTAGCATTGTTGAAAGGTTTCAAAGAACACTTAAGATGAAAATGTGGCGTTATTTTTCACATAAAAATACTCACAGATATGTAGATATTTTACAAGATTTAGTTTATGCATATAATCACAGCTATCATTCCAGCATAAAAATGTGTCCTTGTGATGTAAATTTTAACAACATAATGACTGTCTGGAATAACCTTTATGAAAGAAAAAATTATCAGTCAAGAATCTCAGATACCACCTTACCGAAATTTCATATTGGTGACCATGTACGAATAACTAAATATAAACATATATTTCAAAAAGGATATGAATCGAATTGGAGTGATGAAATTTTTATTATATCTTCGATCATAGAGAGGACACCATGGGTAGTATACACATTGAATGATTTGCAAAATGAACCAATAACAGGTACATTTTATGAAAAAGAACTACAGAAAGTAAATTACAACCCCACTGCAAGTTACAAAATAGATAAAATCATAAGCACGCGCTACTCTGGGAACAGAAAGCAATTGTTTGTGAAGTGGAAAGGTTATCCAAATAAATTTAACAGTTGGATTTTGGCTTCTAGCATAAAATAACTACAAAATGAAAGAAAGTTTTTATATTACTCTACTAAGCAACAGCTCTATGGAATACTTTCCACAAAACACTACATCTCTTTTTTCTACTAAACTACCAAAATCAATCATTTTGGAAGGATCATGGACCGTTGGTATTGTTGAATTTCAATATCCAAGCACAATGTTTACTGTTCAAGAACATGAAAACATAGTTTATGTAACAAAGTGGATGCTGATGCCTAACGAACAGAAACCATCAAAAGTGTACTACAAAACGCACATACCAGCCACCAACTATGATGATATCAATCATATCTTATCAGCATTAAACAACATAAAAGAACATGTCAAATTCCGTTATGATGAGTTATCAAAGTTCGTCTCCGTTTCTGTAATGGATGAATCAATAACATCAATAACGTTATCACCTAAGCTGTGTCTACAACTCGGGTTTGAACCTTCTAGAAACTTGGTAACTAAGGGCATAGGGAAATGTCCAGCGAATTTGCATTTAGGGCTACCATCTCAATTATTAGTTTACTGTGATGTAATTGATCCACAAATAGTTGGTGATGTGATGACACCTTTACTTAGAATCATACCATTAGACCCTTCAAAATATATTTATGGAGCTAATAAAATGCATGTATTCTCACCACCTCACTACCTACGTGTCATGCGTAGAGAGTTTGATACTATTGAAATAGATATAAGATCAAACACAGGTGAAAAAATACCATTCCAGTTTGGAACAGTCTGTGTTAAACTACATTTCAAAAAAATATAATGCAATCTTTACAAAATAAAATATCTTGTCCTTATGAAAACTATTACTCTCACCAAGCGGGTTCAGGTATTGGAGTAATCTACAGAGGTGCACCATATCAACGGGGGCATGGAATTGGTAGCTTTTTAGGAGGGCTGTTTCGATCAGTTTTACCTCTATTCTCCAGTGGAGCGCGAGTGATTGGTAAAGAGGCTTTAAATGCTGGTGTGGGGTTGCTGTCGGATTTAGTTAGCGCGCGACCTATGGAAGAATCAATTAAAAACCGGCTGAAAGAAGTTGGTGCAAATTTAAAGCGAAAAGCTGATGATAAAATTGATAGAATCAATATGTCTGGATCAGGATATATAACTAAACGGAAACAACTAGCTTCGTTCATTCCACAATTAGCTGCTAAAGTAAAAGCTACAAATAAGAAAAAAAAATTGAATCGTAATAATATCAAAGATATATTTTCATAACAAAAATAATATTAAATTAAAAATGTCTTTCTTACATAGCCATTCGTGTGAGTGTATTAAATCAGAATTAGACTTATTTGCCTTACCCTCAACACAAACAAGTATAGAAAATGGATTGTGGATACATTACAAACCTATTTCATCTTTAGCTGACGATGGCCCCATCGAATTTCAAGTACCAGGAACTGGAGAGGATTATATTGATCTATCGCACACTTTGCTTCATATAAAAGCTAAAGTACTAAACCAGGACTCAACGAAACTTGCTTCTACAACAGTAGTAGCTCCTGTTAATAATTGGTTACATTCTCTGTTTTCCCAACTTGATGTTTACTTGAACCAAAAGCTTGTATCACCACCGAACAACACTTACCCTTATCGCGCATATTTGGAAACTCTATTGAACTATGGTTCAGCAGCTAAGAAATCTCATTTGACTTGTGGTCTTTGGTATGAAGATACCGCTGGAAAAATGAATGCTACAGATGACAAACATGGAGGGTTCACTAAACGACAAGAATTTGCTTTTGAGAGTAAAGAAATAGAAATGATTGGACATTTACATGGTGATATTTATAATCAAGAAAAATTTTTAATCAACGGTGTTGAAATGTCTGTTAAACTAGTGCGTTCTAGAGAATCATTTAATTTGATGGCTTCCTCGAATGATATAAAGTTTAAAGCATGCATTACAGACGCCACACTTATTGTTCGCAAAGCACGAATCAATCCATCAGTTTTACTTGCACATCAGAAAGTGTTAGCCTCTACTACAGCTAAATACCCTATAACTAGAGCTGAAGTTAAAGTTTTAACGATTCCATCGGGGGTACAGGGAAAAACGTTGGATAACATATTTTTGGGACAAGTGCCTAAGAGAGTTATAGTTGGTTTTGTTAATAATACCGCATTCAATGGTAGCCTCACTAAAAATCCATTTAACTTTGAAAATTATGATATAAATACATTTTGTTTGTATATTGACGGACATCAAATACCTTCAAAAGCTTTACAACCATCATTTCAAAATAATGTTTATACTTCAGCTTATCACACGTTGTTCTCTGGAACAGGTATACATTTTCTTAATGAAGGTAATGGGATATCTAGAGAACACTATGCTAACGGTTTTTGCCTACTAGCGTTTGATCTTACATCTGATTTGTCAGCTCATTCTTCGACACATTGGAATCTTATTAAACATGGTAGCGTAAGACTAGAAGTTCGTTTTGAATCAGCACTTTCACAAACCATCAACTGTATTGTGTATGCAGAGTTTGATAATGTTATAGAAATTGATAAAAACCGTAATGTAAATGTAGATTACAGTAGTTAATAATGATTAGTTTTAAGATCGATTGTATCTAGCTAATAATTTCTTGTTAAAGATAAGACATTGAAATAAAGTTAAAAATTACAAAAAATGCATTTATAATTTACCTCTACGTTGATCAAACCCATCTTATCCTACTTTTAAAGAATGTAAGTATCAATATTTTGTCACTTGTATCTGACACTTGCAATCGATACGACATAAGATGGATACTTTGGAAATACAGCAACATTTAAATAATGTTCATCCATGCTTACAATACAACGTATATGCCGCAAACCGATTACCGATACGCATTGAACCCCCAATATACCTAATAAGTAATTTGGACCCTGATACAAAACCTGGATCTCACTGGATTGCTATACACGTAGACGTGAATGGTATTGGGGAATATTTTGATTCTTACGGTCAACCACCTACAGGTCATCACCTATGGTTTTTAAAAAGGAACTCAAAACAATGGTGTTACAATAGAAGGAGAGTACAAAATGATTGGACCTCAGTATGTGGCGAGTACTGCTTGATGTATATATATCACAAATTCAAGGGTATATCCTTGCGTGAATTTCTAGGATTATTCAAAAACGATAGTATTTATAATGATATATTGGTATATTATATGTTTAAATGCTTGTTCAATTGAAATAAAGGATAATAAAAATAGTTCGTTGTTATTGCTATGCTGCTTCCCTTCACAACAAGGTGATTAGCATCGTGGCGAGGTTGGTGGTGATTAGTTAATCCCTGATTAGCTAATTAGGGGTACTAGGCGCTTAAAACATAAATTCCTATCTCCGAAACGAGTTGAAATAGCGTAAAATGGATGCGCTACATCGATTCAGCGTGGTCGATATACTTTTTCTTCTTTTCTTTTTTTTGGTGGGCCAGAACCGGCGAATCCCTACTACTGGTAGTCGTCTGTTGGGCCGTGTGTGGTCTAGCGTTGTCTTGAAGCAGCAGTGGCGTAGAGCGATTGAAAAGTCTCGGTTGTTTAACAGCGAGCTTTTCCATCATGGTTTGCAGTTGCTGACAATAGACATCAGCCGTAATCGTCTGACCAGATTTAAGAAAACTATAGTGTACGACACCGGCACTAGTCCACCAAACGCTTACAAGTAACTTTTTTTGAGTCAATTTTCGCTTGGGGCAAGATTTTGCTGGTTCACCAGGGTTCAGCCATTGCGACAGGATCCACTTTTCATCACATGTAATGATCCGATTTAAAATTCCTTCATTATTGTGCCGGTTGAGTAATGTAACGCAGCAGTCGACGCGCGTTTGTCGGTTTGCTTCACTCAATTCATGAGGTACCCACCTTTCAAGCTTTTTCACCTTCCCAATTTGCTTCAAGTGGATTAAAACGGTTTTGTCACTAACACCGCAGCCTGCAGCTAACTGTGATGTGGTTTGCGATGGATCTGCTTCCACAATAGCCTTCAATTCATCATTATCGACCTTGGTCTCCGTCCGTCCACGGGGCTTGTTCTGCAGGTCGAAATTTCCAGAACGAAAGCGTTGAAACCAAAAACGCACCGTGTATTCTTTTGCGACACCACCACCATACACATAATTAATCCTTCGAGCCGTTTCTGCAGCACTGGTGCCACGGTGGAACTCGTACTCGTAAATAATGCGATATTTTAAGTTTTCCATTTTGTGAAATGAGTGACGCAGAAAAAAAAAGCAAAAGAGAAAAAAACAAATGAATTACGGTTTTCGAAACACAAATGCATGAGTAAATAGCTGTTTAAATTTGAATTTGGAATTCCTAACCAAAGAGGAGATATTTAAGATCAAAGTGGCCAGTCCGACAAAACGCCAATTTCATATGTAAGGACCTAATATTACAGGACATTCATTTTACACAGCGCCATCTAGCCCCAAACTAAGCATAGCTTGTAATATGGGCACTAAATTACGGATAAAATACTTAAATACTTTTTGTAAATACATACGTACTATATGATACAACACCCATACACAGAACAAACATCTATATTCATCACACAAATGTTTGTCCTGAGTGGGAATCGAACCCACAGCCTACAGCGCAGAAGGCAGAGTTACTACCAACTGAGCTATGAGGCTTGTTGTGTATCGGCATTTAGAGGTAGTGCCAGATCCTCAGTTGGTTGAGGATTCCTGGTGAAGTGCGCTTACACCTTCGGCCTTATCATAACGTAAAAAATCAGGTGAGATGAAGGTGCAAAAACATCCCCGTCGTACTACGCGCCTAAATTTAAATAACTGCTTTTTTACGAGCCGAAAAATCTATGCATTGCATTATGACAAACATTAAGTTATCGTTGGATAAATTAAGCTTGTATTTAATGGCAAATTTTAAATTCACGAAGTTTTTAAAAGCTACAATTTATAATCACACGTCTCATGGGTACTTACAGTTGTTCTTTTTATTGTAGGACGGAGAAGCGCTCGTCTTTTATCTCCCTTTCAAATTATGATAAGGCCGAAGGCGGAAGCGCCCTTCACCCGGAATCCTCAACTGTGTGAGGAACTGGCTATCTTGGATATTACGTATGGATATTCATTATCAATACAGCTGTGTTTTGAGTGTTGGTGTAGTTACCACCAGTTGGGATAGCCTAGTAGGGATACATGTAATTAGCCGTGTTAAGTCTTCAAATGAAAGCAGCGTGGTTGGTGGTAGGACTTTGTTTAAGACCGCCTGGCTAGCTACAAAACTCTTTTATCGATTTGACTTGTCAAATTATGATATGACTATCCACATTTATATGTCATTCCAGAGTTATTATTATTTTAACATTTATTATTGGAGTAATAGTATAAACTTAGTACGAATTATGTATTTAATATATTATAAATAAATAAAAAAATAGAAAGGGATTACACTAGCAGAATGAGTTTTGTTTTTTTATTACTACGGTTAAGTACTTGGCCTTCATCTCACCCACCTGGTAACAAGTTGAGATAAGGCGAAGGTGGAGGCGCACTTCACCTGGAATCCTCAACAAACTAAGGAACTGGAACCTTTAAATGCCGAAACACAACAACTTTAGAATTGTTATTATGGCGACAGAATTAGGTAAGATGTTAATAAGTTTTGAACTAATTATCTATTGCAGTAGCGCCTCCGTATTTTGCCTGGCTGCACGCTCAGGGGAAATTACTTCCTCAACTATTCCTATGCATGGAGAAAATAGGTCAGAGCGCTGTTTCCACGAATTATAATGTCAACTTCAGGGTGTGAACTCAAAGAGAGGCACCCACCCGCATCACCACAGGCAATCGTTCGATTTTCTTGCTAAGCTAATGAAGCTGGATTTTGAAAGTCTACCTCTAGTATTACTTCATTATAAGTGAGATTTATTTTGTTATAATAAGATAAAGATAATTTATTTGCATAAACATGTGTACATAAGATGACAGGTTCCTTGTATTTGGCTAGTGAGGACACAACATGTCTTACGAGCGTCGGTGTGCAACATTGAGAGAGTGGCATGCTCGAATCATTAAAATATTGAATAATAAACAAGTCAATAATAGGTAAATAAATATTATGTCATCGATAAAATTCACAAAGTTCAAGAAACACATTCGATTTAAAAATGTCTAAAATATTTTTTGTACATGTTATGTCAGCCACGTTACAACAAGAATTAAAATTTATTATTAAAAACTCATCTATTTTATAATAACATTTGTCAATGAGTATTTTTTTTAATTTAACTTTGAATAAATTGTTACTTAGGTCCTTAAAACTCGCAGCAAAGCGGTTTTTGATGGGTGTTAACATAGTCTATCTTAAACATTCATTGATGATATTAAATAAATAAATATTACAGGACCTTAATTTTACACGGCGCCATCTAGCCCCAAACTAAGCAAAGCTTGTAATATGGGAACTAGATTACGGATAGAATACTTAAATACTTTTTGTAAATACATACGTACTATATGATACCTACAACACCTGAATACAGACGAATATCTACGTTCATCAAACCAATGTTAGTCCTGGGTAGGAATTGAACCCAACACCTACAGCGCAGAAGGCAGAGTTACTACCAACTGAGCTATGAGGCTTGTTATATTTAATTATGTGTGATTATAGGAGGGTCCTATTATCGACCAAACTCATACTATCCTTTCCATCCGGGTTCGATCCACAGGGAGACTCTATTGTGCTTGGTTTGGTTGGTGGTAGGTCTTTGTTTATGTCCGTCTGGCTAGCTACCACCATCTTATCTAATTCTGTCGCCATAATAACAATTCTAATATAATGTTGTGCTGGAAGCATTTGTAAGCCAGTTCCTCAGTTTGTTGAGGATTGCGGGTGAAGTGCATCTCCACCTTAGGCCTTATCTTAACTTGTAACCAGGTGAGATGAAGGCCAAGTGCTTCCCCGTCGTTCAATAAAAAAAACCTAAAGTAATCTGAAAAAGATTAGACCACTCATGTGAACCGTTTACTTTAGTCCTTTAAAATGTACAATTGTCCAGTAGGTACTATTTTGAAGCCAAGTTAAATATTTCATTCAGTTATTCATTAATTCATGTGTTATCTGGGCCAATAATTCTGTGTTTATGGGTGTTGTTTTGTATGTTATCTACGTATTTACAAAAAAAAGTATTTAAGAATGTATTATATCCGTAATCCAGTTCCCATATCATAAGCTTTACTTGATAATGAATAATTTTTTTTTTTTTTTATAACAAGTATACATTTATTCAATAAATTAAACTAACTAAGTACAAAGGAATCAGTCAGATTACCCAAGGACCGTTACAAACGGCCTATAGGTAACTCAACTGTTCCAGACCAGTACCAGACGGAAGCGTGCCCAAGACACTGGCTGCATTGCCACGCTGAATAGCTATGCTAATTCGCTGGCCTAAATAAGAGCCAGCCCTTGGGTCACGTGTCGCCTCAATCAAAAGCCCCGCAATATTTTTGAAAACCCGGAGATATATATACAATAATAATTAGGTGCAATTAAGTAAAATCCGCACTGGAAGACATGTTTATGAAGCTGAGTTGGAATCAACATAAACGGGGACTAAAATCTCACACTTACAGTTTGATGACGACATCATCATAGTGGCTGAATCGCTGCTGGATCTGCAAACAATGCTGAACAGCTTAGACGATGCTTCTTCTCGAATCGGTCTGGTTTGAACATAGAAAAAAATAAATTATGATCAATGATCGTATTACCAGAACTGATTACAGTCGCCGGAACTCCTTTCGATGTTGTGCAAGAGTATGTCTACCTCGGGCAGACTCTACGTTTAGGAAGACACAACTTCGATAAAGAGTTAAACCGAAGAATCCAGCTGGGCTAGGTAGCATTTGGGAAACTTCGTCGGGTTTTCTCGTCATCCATCCCGCAGTGATTTTGTGGAAGAAATAGGTATATAATTCAAATGCTGTTGCAACATCTATTATTCGGGATACCTAGATTCCACGTAAAATAATTAAAACTTCCATGAGATTTTAATTATTTTGCGCGGAAAGGAAATAAAGAAAGACGAAAGAACGAAAGCCCAGATGTTCCACTAATATGCTATTAAGCTAGTCTTTGACGCATCGTGAGTACCCGCCTTTAAGGCAATCAGGGCAGGAGACACTGGCAAATCGATCGTGATTGATGACTATTGATAAGGTTGCCTGTGGCTGGCGTTTCTTGCTTCAGAGAAACCGATTTTTATTCTGTAGATTAAATATTTCCTTTGTGAATTTTGATATTTTGAGACATTTTAACCTCTGTGGTCTAGTGGTTCAATTACCGATGACAGATAGATTGATATATAGATGGAGATAGAAGTCCCGGATTCGATACGTAGGAGTATAATATTGTGCTTGGTTTGGTTGATGGTAGGACTTTGTTTACACGAATAGAATTTATATGTTTTTCGGAAGTGTAATTGCTCATTTGACACATGCCAATGCTCTGACAGTGACAGTCTATCGTGAAGAAACCGGCATGTCCCTAGAACCTATATATCAGTAGCTAAGGCATATATCAGTAGCTAAGGCATATATCAGTAGCTAAGGTGATGGACTTGCAACCGTAGTATTGAATGCAAGCTACTTGCAAACCGTGAACATGTGCCGAACGTAAGCTTGTTCTTACCCTGACTGGTGATCCTCATAAGATTCAAGCTCTGAGTAGTGATAAGAGGTGAATCCTCGAAGGGGAAAATGCTGTAAGTCAGTTTGTTTCTATTTTCTAGTTTGTATGTTACATGATACTACAAAAGATACGCGTGTAATTTCAACATTTAGGGGTAGCCTAGTTACAAACTCACTTAATTGTAATGGAGTATTTCAAACCAATTAGCTTGTGTAAACATTGCATTTAGGAACAGGTTTAGAAGCATCATGGAAATTAATATTGAATTACAACAAACGGTTAGAGTTACAAAGCTATTATCATTATAAGCTGGCGGAGTCAGCTCTTCAATTACCAAAGCAATTAAATTTAAAGCTTCGTTTGCCAAATATAACTTAATTTTCAAGTAAAATTCAAAGAAAACACAATAAATCTAATGATTGTCGATAGAGGCAGTCGGAACCGAAGGACCGTTACAAATTTACTATATGTAGCTTAACCTACCTGTGCATGCATCGCTGGCCTAAATGCTCCGTTGGTCGGGACGCCCAACGTGTGCCCACGTATCGTTCACAACAAGACACCGAGATTGCGTCACACGTCACGCCCTCGAATCATGTATCTAGTAATTAAGTTTAAATAAGTAGGTATTATAATTATTATGTATGCTAGTTTTTTAGTATATATTGCTATGGGCCATAGAATGAGATAATATTTAACCGACCCAAAAAAAGGAGGAGGTTCTCAATTCGGCTGTATGTTTTTTTGTTTGTTTGTTTGTTACTTGATTTCTCCGGCAATTTGCAATAGATTTTGATAATTCTTGTTATGTTTGGTAGGCTATACTTTCGAGGTGGTCCCATAGAAATTTCATCAAAATCGGTGCATTAGTTTGATTTTTATATCAAAGTAACTGGTAAAAGTATGTCATCCAAGTAAACGAAATTGCGTATTTTGCTTTCCTGAGGTGTTTGCGGTTACTAGAGTAGACCTACTGAACTGCTTACCTTCCAGTATCATCATATTAATTATCAGGGTTTTGTCGTAATCACCAATTGTTGGCAGGCGTGTTGTTGATAGCAGTAATGATGATACGTAGTAGGGACTACTACGTATCATGATTCATCTACTGCTGAACTGCCTGCCTTCCTGTAGGTCTAGGGTAGGTCTTTGGCTTCATCATCAGATGAAGATGATGACGATGTTAACCGAAACTCCGTAAAAAAAAAAATTACCTAGTGTTGTCTTAGTATTGTTTTGGCTTAGTGGAATTGTCTTATGATGCATTCTGGCTATAAATGCTGTATACTTGTATCATCATTATAGCCCATAAAAGTCCACTGAATAGGACATGGGCCTCCCCAATACTAATGAAAGCAATAGAGGGTTTTTCAAAATCACCACGCTTGGCAGGCATGTTGGTGATCGCAGTAATGATACTTATACTTTTTTGTATATACATATTTTTATTCTTTCTTTCTTCGTGTGAATTGGGTAACAGTTATGGTATCAGACTTGACGAGCAGCCGCTATAAGCGTCTAACATAAGTCATTAACGACATTATTTTCAGAGTTCTGAAGTAATGCTAGTAAGCAACTTCAGAACTCTGAAAATATAAAAAACTCTTAAATAGAGTTAATAGTGTGGGTGACGTCGTGGTGTCGTAGGTTTTACAACTAAAATAAGCTGAAAAAAAACTTTTTTTTTAAAAATGGAACCGACTTCACCACTAAAAACATAAAAATAATTCTAAGGGTAAGTTCATGTAATTTGAAGGCGGTGCCATACAATAAGCATGTTGTTATGCTTGGCAATTCGGCACTAGTTTCAAATTATATTTAACTTACCTTTGAATTAATTTTAAGTTTTTAGTGGTGAAGTCGGTTCCATTTAAAAAAAAAAAGTTTATTGATTTAAGTAGGTACTCCAGTATTTTTGGTTTATTAAGAAGTGTTTATAATCAATTTAGTTTAAATAAATCGATTATACTTCCCTACAAACCAAAAATAATAATCAAATAGCTTGACGACACAATTCACAAATTACTTAGTTTTCACTTCTATCGGCAGTCCCCTAAGACCACCCTGCATGTTTTTTTGGGAGGTGCTTTGCCATCATCTCACCTGATTAACAAATAATGATACGGCCGAAGGTGGAAGCACACTTCACCCGGAATCCTCACTACTCAATAGGTACTGTTGGAGAATCTGGGGCTATCTTACCTCTAATGCCGGAACACATTTAACCGCCTCTTTGGTCTAGTGGTTCAACCCACCGATTTCAGATCCAAAGGTCCCAGATTCGATCCCCAGTGGGAGCACTATTGTGCTTGATTTGGTTGATGGTAGGATTTTGTTTAAGTCCGCCTGGCTAGCTACCACCATCTTACCTAATTTTGTCGCCTCAGTAACAATTCTTAAAAAAAATGTTGTGCTCCGGCATTCAGAGGTAAGATAGCCAGTTCCTCAGTTTGTTGAGGATTCCGGGTGAAGTGCGCCTCCACCTTCGGCCTTGGTGACAGAGAGGCGTTGCTCTATCGTAGTTCTCATCTTTGTTCTGGCCTAAAGCTAGACAAACCTAGAGGTTACCCATTAATTAATAGAAAAAACCTTAGTCGGCCTTTACGACGTCCGCGGGCTGAGCTGTATCAAAAGCAGCGATTTGGTATTTAATCTTTCAGAATTATGCACAGAATAATAAAACAAAGCACTACCTAATCCTTATAAATTGAGATGAAAAATCATAAATCCCGAGCTTCCAGTATTAAATCGAGTTCTTTTAATCAAAATCTTGGGAGTTTTAAACGAAATAAAAGTTTTTTAATTGAACATCAAATGAGTTTCAAGCTTCAAGCCTTTGTCTAATGCATATTTTAAGACTAATTAAGGTTGCAAGGAGAAGACATTAACTTGTGAAATCTAGCAATATATCTTATAAAAATCATGAAGTATCGAAAACATTGTCTTAAATAAATTATTTTTTTATTCACTCAACAACACTTTGCTTTAAATTTCAATAATCTGTACAAATATTTATTTATTTATTTAGAAAAAAAATCATTACAGTTTTTTTTTTAACCCTAAGGCGATGCAAAATCTAGGTAACCTAAGTTAATTAGTTAAATTAAATATGGATCCTAATCTCAATATCAAGGGAAGATAAGTACCCCAAAAGGGGCCTGAATGAAAAACAAAAACCAGAAATAATAAAAGATTAGCTTTACATGTTTGCATGTCGTAAAAATATTGGTAAAAAATATGGGTTGAGCAACGCTGGTTTTAAGTAACACTTTCGCATTCGCCTTTTGTTAAAAATATCAAAGGATATCAAAGGACTTACTTTCCATGCACTGCGATAATAGTGGCATATTGTGTCATGCGATGCTAGTCGTGTGTGTAAACAAATAGCTATTAATATTAAACTTCTGTTATTATTATTATTATATATTAACACTTTATTGTAACTAACTTAAGACTTATAGATAAATATTGCACAAATGGTGAGCATAATGCCAAGGCATTTTCTAACTGCTAACCAAATTCGCAGAAAACATTACAAAAACGATGGCGTACTAACTTAATTAAATAAGAAAAATGTTAAAGTCTATCTAACATATATGATGACATACAATTATTTAATTCATACAATTAATTCTGTTCGTTACAAACTTGACAGCCATGTCAAAAACTGAATGGAAATTGCTGCAGTGCGTTTTGGTGGAGTTTTAGGTAAAACCATATTTAGGCTGATGGTGTGAAATCCTTTTTTTTTTTTTAATCTGAGCACCCGCCAGATAGATAAGTTGTTTATTCTAAGAGGGTTCTGGTGTTCCGCATTCGGGCAGCATGTGCCACATATTAGTAAATTTTTCGGTTAAATTATCTCATGAGACAGCAAACTGATTTTTAATGATGGTCTTTTTTAAGAAACAAATATTGATTACATTGATCAAAAAAGGCAGCACAGTCTTATGTATTTGATTACATTATAATTAAAATTTATTATTAAAACAAATAATCCAGTAAAATAATAACATAATTTTAACTTGTATTTTGTGTTTGAGAATAAACTCTAAAACGAAAACTCTGTAATGATATCTGTTTTTTGTATATTTTGTACAGAGTAAAATAAGGCTTAATTACAACAGCGAGCTTAACCTTCGCAAAAATTTTTTTCTCGAAAACCTTTGAGAGATGATACAACAAACAGGTAGGTAGATAGAGTGTATCTACATAATTATATATGAAATAATATTATTTACATATTTTTTATTTTAATGTTTAATTTAGTATATTTTAAATGTATTTATATTTTATTTAAGTTAATCATGTTTTGTGTACTTAGCTGTAAGTTTTCTACAGAAAAGGCAATCTTCTACTTCCTGCCCTTACCTGCGAAACGAACGTTTTATTACTTGGAACATAAAACTTATTCACTAGATATAGCTACTATGATTAGAAACGGTAGCCTAAATATATTAAAAAATCACATTAACAAAACAAATAAAAAAAAACATACACACCAACAAATGTAATGACACAATTCACGAATTTTATAAAAAATAATAAAACACGCAATTCGAACTCGAAAACATTAAAAGCCAAAGCCGATTACAAAGTTGTCTAACCGTCATAGCAATAGCTCAATCGCTTAATTGTGACGCGAATATCGAGAGCTTTTTGGAAGTTTGTGAGAAGGCATACAGCCGGCGGTGTGAGAACGGTCGATGCTAGGCTCGAGGGGCGAGGGAGGCTTCAGTTCGCCTCTGGCCTCAGCGCTGGTGCCGCGCTCACCTCGAACGCTCTCTGGCCACACACGCGGAACGTAGCAAAAACCAACAAGCTACAGGTGCCCGATCCTCATGATAAATGGCAGTGTTTTTTCGAGCCTCTACAAGTTGAGTGGTAGGAAATAGGCGATACAAATACACAACTCCTTCAGAGTTTCATTCACCTTTGTTATTCTTGTTTGTGTTTCGCATAACTTTTTTTATTTCTGTTTCGTATTCTCATCATTATTATCTTACATCTACTAAATACTATTAAATGTAGTGACGTATATTGATATATTATATACATCAGTACGTTTTGTATTTTGTACCTATACATATACTAGCGATCAATTCAGAAAACACAACGGTTGAAAATTTCCGCTGTAAATGTTTCTGTCTCCTCTTCGTACAAACTTTGACAGTCAGTTTTCATTAAAAAGTTATAGCAAACTTTATATTAGCGGTAAGGATGAGAATGGCTTGTCATCATACTGCGCATGACTTGCGCAAGAGGAACAGAAATTTTATATCTCTCTGCTCTATGTACCTGTATCGGTAGATAGGAAGAGGGAGTTGGGAAGCGGGTTAAGGCAAAATTTCCTGTGACCTAGATTTCATTGGTGGCGCCGAGAGCACCTAACAGGAAGTCGTTTATCATAAGATACGAGGGTGCTGCTACCTGGTAGGTAAATCGATGCATTCTGCATTACATTTGGGTTACGAACAGGTTCCTTCTCAAACGATATGAATATCACGAATTTTCATATTTGAGAATTCACCTCTGACCACTACTTAAAGGGTATCTACCCTAGGCGTTGTCCGATACTAATATGAAAATACCCACATCTTTAAAGTGGCTAGTAGTCAATACGTGACAGGTTGACGAAGAGTGTCACCGGTGTCAGATCCTGAGGTCCCGGGTTCAATCCCCAGAGGGAGTACAATATTGTGTTTTGCTTGGTTGGTGGTAGGATTTTGTTTAAATCTTAGGCTTAACTTAAAAATCATACTACATAACTTGAAAACCAGGTGGGCATCGAAGCCTTAATTAAATTATCCACTGAGCTTTTACCAGTGTCAATGTTCTATTTTAGAGCCCAATAGTCTGTTATGTGATGTTGGTAAACGGCCCGACGGTATGACTCTTATAGCGTTTTTTGGTATGACTCTTGTCCCTTGGGAAATAGGTAGGCCTTTGGTGTGGGATACTACCTGCGTCAACATCCTTGCGCCATCTCGTCTGCCTGGGACATCAGTTAGGGCTGGTGCGGATGTTGATTCGCCCAAGAATCACAAAAGGCGCAAATATAGTGGTCTCGACAGAGCTTACCTATTTGAGCTTTTTGGGATCGATACCTTGGGTCCGTGGGATGTCGGTGTCCTCCGGATTTTCAAAAAAATTGCGGGACTTATGAGCTAGTCGACACGTGACCCAAGGGCTGGCTCTACTTTAGACCAGCGAATTAGCATAGCTATTCAGCATGGCAATTCAGCCAGTGTCTTGGGCGCCCTTCCGTCTGGTACTAGTATGGTACAGTTGAAATTCCTATACCCGAACCCGGGACAGAGGTTTGGGGATCGGATCTGAAATCGGTGGTTTGAACCACTAGACCACAGAGGCGGTTAAACGTTGAAAAGGTTGCAAGTCCACCGCCGCTCAGTTGAACACTAAGCTAGTGACATGGCCATTCGGGTTTAATACGTAACAAGTTGCAAACCTATCGTCGCTCAGTCAAACACTAAGCTAGTGACACTTGTCATTCAGATTTAATAAGTTACAGGTTGCAAGCCCATCGCCGCTCAGTTGAACACTAAGCTAATGACACATGGCCATTCAGGTTTAATAGGTAATAGGTTGCAAACCCATCGTCGCTCAGTTAAACACTAAGCTAGTGACACCATGCCCGTACGTCGCTTAAAAGCATTATTAGCAGCCAGGCCCGATATCATACTAAGCATTCTAGTAAAGGATTGCTTGAATGCCCCGGGAGTGCCTCTACTATTTATTTATTATCTATCTTTTGGGATGAGTTGCTATCCAAATAAATGGAAAATATCTAAAGTCACGCCTTTCCAAAAAACCAGTAGAGCATCTGAAGTCAGTGACTTTCACCCTATTGCAGTTCTATCTGTATTTGCAAAAGTTTTTGAGTCCATTCTTAATCTTCATTTTACTCGACAAAAAAAAAATATGCGCCTTCCAATTGAAGGTGCCTTTCATGATTCAACGGCTGTCCAACAGGCTCAAATTCAATGTCACAATATGCAAGGTGATGACTTTTTCACGACTACAAGTGCCGGAAACGTTCATTTACTGCTGGTGGTTCTATCCTGGAAAGGGTAAACAGCATTTGGGACTTGGGGATCACAGAGGATACGTCCCTCAATTTTCGTGACCATTTTATGTCGATCTGCAAAAAGCTAACAAAGCTATCGTCTTAAGTTATCTCGCTTTAGGTATTGTGAGAACGGCTTCACATTTTAAAGGATTTAATTCTACACAAGATATTGTGAAAAAAAATAACAAAAGGGGTGAGTGGAGGGGGAAAGGGGAGAAGTTTATTGTAGGATTTCAATTTTTTATTTTTTTTTGTACCTGTGTTTGCTAATTAGACAAAGCAGTTATCTCCACCTTTGCAAGACAAATCTGTAGACACCATCTCTTCAGACCAAGGAAACACGAGTAATCGCTAAAACTTGCATAGTTATAAGGGCTCGCGAGGTCTACTGTTTTTACAATACCACTAGTTATAGAAAGATTGCAACGCAAATTTGTCAGAGACCTATATAAGCGTATGTTCGGCTACTCGACATACCTCTGAAACCCATCCTCCATTATTTGTTACCGGTATGGTTGGATTGGACTCCTTGCAGTTGCGGCATAAGTTACATCTAGACATGCACTATTGCCCGATATTGCGCAATAAGGTGAACAATCTAATCATTCTGGGTAGTTTAGCCTTGTATGTTCCTAATAATTATTTGAGAAGAGTCCGTCGTCGTCGCCGGCTAATCGACTACCACACAACACGAACGCAGTATGCCAAAAATGCATACTGTCCCTAGTATATACAGCCTGTATATACTAGGAATGTATTTCATTTATTGTAGTTGTAATTAGTGCATTTTTTATTAATCTGTTTTATGTGTAAATTATTTGTATGTTTTTTTTCTTCTTTTTTTTCAATTGTTATGTAGTTACAAGTTGGCTTAAGCTGTAATGTAACTATTATTTAATAATAACATTCATTCATTCATTAATGCCTTTTCGGCTTAATGCGTTACAAGTTGCAAGCCCATTGCCGCTCCGTTGAACACTTAGCTAGTGACACATGCCATTCGGGTTTAATACGTTACAGGTTGCAAGCCCATCGCCGCTCAATTTAACACTTAGCTAGTGACATATGCCATCCGGATTTTATACGTGACAGTATTCGGCATCTGTCTGTCCTTAATTATACGAAATCAAAGGCCCATGGAGTGTTAAAGGGTATAACTAATTCTCAAACCAGTCAAAACTCATAATTTGAAAACTATGAGGTTAGCTTAGTATGTGTGTGGGAAACTGTTATAGCTGGCATATATAATTTTGAATGATTATTTCGAAGGACCGTTAATATATCTACAATGCTGAACCCACTTGGAATAATGATCTCTGCTCAACACACAGGGTAGAATAAATGACACTACCACCAACCTGATCTGCCTTCTCTTCTCCGTCAGCGAATTCAGCTTGATGGGTCTCCTGGTGTTGGATGATGATGGTATTCACAGAGTTATAGGTACTATAGGCAGAATGGTATAAGTATAATCAGGGCACACAAACGGACGCGACATTCATTGAAGGAGTACGAAAACCAACTGGATGACGCGGCTCGCAAGGCTTCCTTCACAGATTTTAAAGAGGGTAGTCAAATCAAGTAAGGTGATAGTAACATCAAAATACCCTATATTTTTCTGAGCAGAGATCGAACATACCCCTCACCGAAATTATCATGATAATTTCAATTAAGATAAATACCTACATAAATATTTTCTAGACAAAAGTTAATTTAATTATAATTTAAATTTTATCTAAATAATAACCTAATAATATAAGTGTCCTCCAAGGGATGAAATATATAATAAGTAATAAGATAATATATAATAGGTAGACATCAGAATTATATAATTTTAATTATGGTATGGTAAAGGGCACAGTTTATTAACTGGCCTTTTGAAATATCCCTTTTGGGTTCTCAGAGTAACAACGCGAACAATTTTATCTGGACCTTCATGCAGACGTTCCACCTTGGCGCGAGCCCAGTTAAGTGGACGAGTAAGCTCAGATTTAATAAGTACTAAATCACCGAGCTTCAAATTAGGAGGTGACGTGAACCATTTCGCTCTTTGCTGCAAGGTATGCAAGTAGTCATCAGACCATTTTTTCCAAAAAGTTTGGGAGATTTTTTGCAATATCTGCCACCGTGACAATCGGCTCAAACCTACGTTGTCGAGATCGTACTCGGGTACAGAGAGTAGGCTTTGACCTACTAAAAAGTGACCAGGCGTTAATATGTCAAATTCATCAGGATTGTTAGGTAACGGACATAAAGGACGCGAGTTAAGTACAGCTTCAATTTTGCAGAAAACTGTACCAAGCTCTTCAAACGTGAGTGCCTTATCACCTACTGCACGAAGTAGATGGGCCTTGGCAGCCTTAATATTAATTTCCCAAATCCCGCCCATAGAGGCCGCTGTTGGTGGGATATTTTTCCAATTAATTGAACGAGATGAGCAACCTTCGGCAATAGCATCATTGTTCGCATTTAAAAACTTACAAACGTCCTTTAAATGCTTCGCGGCAGCAATGAAATTTGTACCGTTATCGGAATGTAAACACGAACACAGACCGCGTCGCGCGACGAACCTATCAAGCGACGCCAGGAAGCAATCAGCTGATAGATCACTAAGAACCTCAATGTGTACAGCCTTTGTGGAAAAACAAACAAATAAGCACATGTAGCACTTGGAGATTTTTGCGTTACGATTTAGACTCGCTTTTATATAAAATGGACCACCTAGATCACAACCAACGTTATCAAAAACCTTGTTAGGTTTTAATCTTTCGGCAGGTAACGAACCCATGTATGGTTGAATTGACGTGGGGTTACATTTAAAACATACGATGCATTTAGATAACACACTTCGAATCTTACTGCGAGCGCATATGATCCAATATCGTTTGCACAAAATTCCTTGCAATGTGCGAGGTCCTACATGTAGGTACGTTTTGTGAAAATGTTCAATTAATAAGGTTGTAATGTGACATTTCTTAGGCAAAAGCAAAGGGTGTTTGGTTTCGTAGGGTAAATCTGCCTGTGAGATTCTACCCCCCACCCTGAGGAACCCAGAGGTGTCCACGAATGGTGAAAGTTTCCGTAACGACGGAACAAAGGTATTATTTTTTATTTGAGCTAGCTCATTAGCAAAGTATGTACGCTGAGTAGCCTTAATTATTACGCCATGAGACGCATTCAACTCCTGAGTTGATAACGGACCGACAGAGCGTTCAGGCTTTGATTTTTTGCAGTTTTTTGCAAACCGCAAACACCACGCGACGATTCGTTGACATTTTCGAAACGAAGAGTAGTTTTCAAAAAGCCTTTCTGAAAAGTCGCCTATATCAATTTGCGAAGCAAGCGAGAACGCGTCAGTATTCAATTTCAGTTCCAAGATCTCAGTTTTGTCGTTCACGTAAAATGAGCTGATTGGCCACAAATGAACGTCATTTGATAACCAAGTAGGGCCGTGTAGCCAGCTCTCATAGTCAGCTGCGAGCTGCGTCGGCATGGCGCCACGAGAACAAATGTCAGCAGCATTGTTTTCGCTTCTTACATGGTACCAGCTATTGGACGGAACCACCTCCACTATCTCAGCGACGCGATTCGAAACAAAGGTTTTGAGTTTGTAAGGAGGGGTTTGCAACCATGCTAGTGCAACACTAGAATCCGTCAACGCTGTAATTTTAAATCGTACATTTTTTATGTTTTGTTGGATGAACAAAACAAGTTTGGATAGCAACACGGCGGACATCAATTCTAGCCTCGGAATCGAAAGAGGCTTGATCGGGGCTACCTTGCTTTTACTGATAAGCAGTCGAGTTTTTACAACATTGTTTTGATTGATACTGCGCACAAAAATTACTGAGGCGTATCCTCGACTTGACGCGTCACAAAACGCAATTAAATGTACGTCAGAGAAGTTAGGTACTAGCATGTGTCGGTCGATCTTTATCAATGAGAGGCTAGACAATGACGTTATGAATGAAGCCCACCTTTCGCGCAGATCTTTTGGGATGGGTTCGTCCCATCCAACACTGAGCTTCCACAAATCCTGCATAATACATTTCGCTAAAAATGTGCAAGGTGATAAGAACCCTATAGGATCAAAAATGCTGGCTAGCAGTTTCAGCACTGAACGTTTAGTGTAGATATTGTCCGTCATATTGTAGTCGAACGAGAAGCAATCATCAATGGGCAGCCACTTTAAGCCCAAGACTTTTATTGACGAGCACACGGTGTCGTCACTGAAATTAATGGCGACTGCCTGGTCTGCGCCGATCCTAGAGAGCAGCTCGGGAGAGTTACTTGCCCATTTGCGTAAATCGAACCCGCCAAGCCTTAATAGAGCTACGAGCTCGTCTTGTAATGTACAGGCCTCTTCGAGATTCTGCGTGGACCACAACAGGTCGTCTACAAAAAATCCATGCTTCAGTATATCAGCGGCGCGGGGGTATCGTTCGCCCTCGTCACACGCTAGCTGCTGTAGCGTGCGAACAGCTACGTAACCTGACGATCGTAACCCGTAGGTATTAGTGAGAAGTTCGTAGGTTTTTATTTTATCCAAAGGCGATTCCCTCCAAAGAATATGCTGATAACAGCGCTCGTCGGGATCAATACGTATCATTCTATAGAATTTGGCTATGTCAGCGGTAAAACATATGTCGTACAGGCGAAAATTAATTATTATTTTTAATATATCATGGTGAAGATTCTTACCTGTAAGCAATGTGTCATTTAATGACACGCCGTTCGTAGTAGCCGCTGAGCCATCAAATACCACTCGCACGGGAGTGGTCGTACTAGAAGTTTTTACCACACAGTGGTGTGGGATTAAATATTTACTCGGCTCTGTACCGGTGTAAGGTTGCATGTGTCCCATCTGTTGATACTCGCGCATGAATTCTATGTAGGGTGCACGCAAATCAGGTGTTCTGGCGAAACGTCGCTCTAAATTCTGCAACCGACGCACAGCGTGGTTGTAAGATTCGCCGAGATCAGCTCGATTAGGGTCCAGTAGGAGTGGAGACACGTACCTACCGGTCTCGTCCCGATAGTGAGCTTGAGTATAAATCTCATCGGCAAGTCTATCAAGCGGGCTGATAGGGTTATCGCGCGGCGACTCCTCTATTTCCCAAAATGATTTTAATCGCGAATTGATGGTGTCACTGTCATTGGTGTATGACAGCAAATTGCAAGAAGTTGCAATGTTCGTGACATTATCAGAAGTACACGGTACTTCAACCTTTCCACACAAAACGAACCCAAAAATGCTACTGAGAGCAGTGGGTAGTGTGGGGCCCACAATTATTTTATTTCCGTCATATATCTCAGGGAATACGTCACCTGCGAGAATGATATCCACAGGAGATCTTTTGTAGAAGTAGGGATCAGCTAGCATAAGGTTTTTGTAGCGCAGGGAAATTCCTTCAGGAATCTCCACTGTAGGTAGCTCGGAAGTTATTTTTTGCAAAATAATGGCATCGATTTTTAAGGTAGGGTTATCGCAGTGCCTAGGTTTAATAGTGCATGAAGTCATACCAAAGTTTTTAACATTGGTTCCGCCTAAGCCCATAATATTAAACGGACATTTCTGACGTGACAATCCTAGCCGCTCAATACAATTCAACGTGATAAAGTTCGATTGTGCGCCCGAATCGATGAGAACACGGCAAGCTTGCGGCTGACCGAATGAGTCATTGATGTTGACTATAGCCGTACCGAGTAGCACCGTACAATTATTATCGTTATCTTTGTTAGCCGAACGGGGAGTGTTAGCACGCGCATGCGCTGTGTACGTATCTATCGACTCTACGGCACTGGTAGCGTGCGCGGGCACGGCTCGCGAGGTAGCAGGTTTGATTCCAGATTCCATATGTAATAAAGCGTGGTGATGCTTACCACACGTAAAACATTTGAATTCGCTTTGACAATCGGCAGACGAATGGTTTTGCTTTAGGCAATTGCGGCATAGTTTTAACTCTTCAGCACGGCTGACTCGTTGTGATGGGGTCAATTCACGGAATTGCACACAACGAAAAATCATATGGTTGTTACCACAATGGAAGCAAGTGAAGCCTTTGCTGTTCTTAGATTGCGTTTGCGCTGAAAACGCCTTTCTATTGTTATCATTCGACCTTTTATTCGCATTATATTGTGCAAACATTTTATTTTGCGAAACAGTCGAACTAGAATATGATTGAGAATGCTCCAGAATTTTGATTTGGTTATGTACGTGGGACATTAACTGGTCATAAGTAGGTATGGACCGTTGATCTAGACCTTGTTCGAACGTCTTTCTAGTACTGGCATCTAAACCTCTTAATGCTATATGACACAGTACATAGCTAGATAAATGCTCGATATTTAAAGCATTGATGGCTCGGTATGAATGATCAAATGTCTCAATAAAGTTATTTAAATTAGCGGGAGACTCCGATTTAAGCGCGGGAAAGTTAAGCATTTTATCTAGGTATTTACCTACGAGCATCCTATTGTCCTGATACTTATCAAGCAATGATTGCCATACTACCTCATAGTTACTAGCAGTTATCGGTACGCTTTTAACAATGCTAAGCGCAGAACCTTTTGTGCATGACAACAAATAATGAAATTTGTCTATATTTGATATCCCGGTATGATTATGCACCAAAGAGCAAAATGTTTCATAAAACGTTGTGAAGCTCTCAATATTTCCATCAAAGTTGAACAATTCCAATTTAGGTAAACGCGGACGAATATCACCGCTCGGATTATTATTTTTTGTGCAAGGAGGAACGTCCGCCATATTGGTAGTGTGCTTCGAGGCACACAACTTTACACGAAAGAAAAGCTCGTCGAAGCTTTTTAATTCCCTATCTGAGAATTCTGTTTCGGAATCTAATATTAATTGATATTCATATTTTTCCATACAAATATTTTCGAATGCTACGCGTAGCGATGTTATATCTGAGGCACGCAAAAGAAACATATCTATCATAGATGGGTGGGTTTCCAAGGAGTTTGATAAATCATATATTTGTTGCATTTGCGAATAAATACGTTGTCTATGGGCAATGCATTTACTTATTTTACGCTCGACTTCTAATTCTCTCTTAGTAGGAGCCCTGTCGGAAGTTTTATCTTCAGACATTTTGAAGAAGGCTTAATAGAAAATAATAGGGAAAATAATAAATTGAATTAGAACTTTAATAGTTTACAAGCACGGCTTGTGTGCGCAACTTGAACAAAATAGTTTAACGGTCACACGGTCACACGGCAAACGTATTTTGGCAAGATGGCGTCCGGCCACTCTTACCAACGTGGTTAGAGTATAGGACAAGAAAATTATGTTACAAAAAGAATTTCAAGAAATTCGGATCCGGCTCGATGGATCAAAATGTGGGAAACTGTTATAGCTGGCATATATAATTTTGAATGATTATTTCGAAGGACCGTTAATATATCTACAATGCTGAACCCACTTGGAATAATGATCTCTGCTCAACACACAGGGTAGAATAAATGACACTACCACCAACCTGATCTGCCTTCTCTTCTCCGTCAGCGAATTCAGCTTGATGGGTCTCCTGGTGTTGGATGATGATGGTATTCACAGAGTTATAGGTACTATAGGCAGAATGGTATAAGTATAATCAGGGCACACAAACGGACGCGACATTCATTGAAGGAGTACGAAAACCAACTGGATGACGCGGCTCGCAAGGCTTCCTTCACAGATTTTAAAGAGGGTAGTCAAATCAAGTAAGGTGATAGTAACATCAAAATACCCTATATTTTTCTGAGCAGAGATCGAACAATGTGGGAAATATTTGAAAAGGATATGACTGTGTTGAATACGCA
This sequence comes from Venusia cambrica, assembly GCA_951394065.1. NCBI lineage: Eukaryota > Metazoa > Arthropoda > Insecta > Lepidoptera > Geometridae > Venusia > Venusia cambrica. The sequence goes on along the minus strand of OX596044.1, from coordinate 4,839,627 downwards.
AGTAATTTACTTAGGATTTCAATGTTGATTTAAATAACTAAGTTTTGCTTAAGTTAGTAGCATATTATCCAACATTATTATCGGGGGTCAATTGGTTAATTTATATATTTATATAAAGCTCTGTAATGTTGATTACAACAGTTTATAGTAATAGAACAGATATTAGAATATCAATGTTTAGTTCAGCCTCAAGCCAACGTTCTTAGAGCGTTTCCAGCTTGAGGAAAAGATGTTCGAGTCCCGTCGCGGATTGCGAATGTTTGTGTCATTATAACATTTTAAAATAGTAATATGTTAAGCTTCTAGAACATATATTAGATGTAATCAACATTGGAGAACGCCTGCCTTGATCATTTGGCTCATAAGCGGCAACTACGTCACCTTCAAACTGCTAACCCTCAACCCCTCAACTGGTTGTTACATTTGCCCAAAATGCGGACGGGGATGCCATTCCCGCATAGGCCGGGTAGTCACGAACGAAAGTGCTTCTTATTGAAGAAAACTTTCAATTAAAATCTTAGCTGACGTCACCTAAATCATCTGCAATAGATGTTAAAAGGTCAATGATGCTGATGATAATGATGATGATGATAACATTTGTAAATGTTGTGATCAAGTGGATTCACTAGAAATACAGATATTATATTACTATTTGCAGGCAGGTATGCCTTTGGCCTTAATATATCTTGAAACCATAAACACAGAGGTGATAAGGTGTTTCTGGTCGTAACAAAGACGAAAAACCTACTGAACTCCGCCATAAGCTCAAATTAATGCTGTGAAAGTAGCTTTTTAGCAGATTTATCTCGATGAACAAATATTAAAAAGAAATACCATCTCAATACTTGCCATGGAGATAAACCTCATTTAATTTGTTTACGCTAGCTTAAACATGTTGTCATCACTCATCTACAGTTAAAAGATCGGCTCTGAAATATTTTTTTTCATAAAATGTACAATTCTCAAAACATCTGCGTTTTCACAATGTCTGTTATTCAGAATGTGTACAATCTCAGGAAGTCTATCACGCTAGTTTTTTTTTTTTTGCGATGGTGAAATGTTTGTCCACCACTTAAAAATTAGGAAAGGTTTGGCGTACAATAAAACACACTTATCTAAAAGGGATTCCACTCTGGACTTATAGACGTACTTTTGAACCTATATGTGCGTGCTGAGGTCCTTGATGTCCATGAAGAACTCACCGTATGTGTTTCTTAGCACCCAACGTGTAGATAGAATAAAATTTTCGTTTGAATGTCACCCTGCGCAAAACACCTGCGACCCGCAAACGCTGCTGTAAGTGCTGTTGAATTTTCAAGATGCGGAAAATTGTTTTACCGACTGAATCACTAGACATTTCCAGTTTTAATATTTTATATTTTACAATTTTCATAGAAACGGTCTAAAAAAATACAGAAGTACAGGTATATGCAATTGGTCATCATTTCATACTAAATATGGTAAATAATTATTATCTATAGATATGAAAAATTCAAACTAGAACTACAATAGTAACTTCTAGGCTCCTAGCAAAAAAAATAACAATAGGTACTTGACTAGGTTACATAACAAATAGAGGCTTCGAAAGTCACAAGTAATCATTACATTATTTTAGTTTAGAATTTTCGGAAAGCTACCAGCAAATAAAGCTATAGAAACAAATTGATGTTGAAGGCCGGTGCCCGCTGGCTTTTCGAAATCTTATGGGGCTTTTGATTGAGGCGACGCGGGATCCTAGGGCTGGCTCTTATTTAAGACAGCGAGTTATCATCACGTTTTATTATAGTACGATGGAGAAGCGCTTGGCCTTCATCTCATCTGGTTTCAAGTTATGATAAGGTCAAATGTGGACGCGCACTTCCCAGAATCCTCAACAATTTGAGGCACTGGCAATTTTACCTTTACATACCGGAACGCAACAATTAAGTATCGAAATTATGGCGACAGACTCAAGTAAGATGGTAATAGCTAGCCAGGTGGACTTAAACAAAGCCCTTGCCATCAATCAAACAAAGCACCATATTGTATCGGGATTTCTGGATTTGAAACCTGAAGGTGAACCACTTGACCACATTGATGGTGAAATACTTTGTATCAAGATAATAATAAAAATATATAATATAAAAATAAGATAAATTATACAATTAAACTAACAATTTTAATACATTTATTCAATAAATTAAACTAACTAAGTACAAAGGAATCAGTCAGATTACCTAAGGACCGTTACAAACGGCCTATAGGTAACTCAACTGTTCCAGACCAGTACCAGACGGAAGCGTGCCCAAGACACTGACTGCATTGCCACGCTGAATAGCTATGCTAATTCGCTGGCCTAAATAAGAGCCAGCCCTTGGGTCACGTGTCGCCTCAATCAAAAGCCCCGCAATATTTTTGAAAACCCGGAGGGCACCGGCTCCCCACGGACCCAAGGTTTCCACCCCAAAAGGCTCAAATAGGTAAGCTCTGTCGAGACCACTATATTTGCGCCTTTTGTGATCCTCGGCCGAATCAGCCGCCGCACCAGCCCTAACTGATGTCCCAGGCAGATGAGATGGCGCTAGGGTGTCGACGCAGGTAGCGTCCCACACCAATGGCCTACCCATTTCCCAAGGGACAAGAGTCATACCGTCGGGCCGCTTACCATCATCACGTAACAGACCATTCGGTTCAAGAACGGCTGGCACATTGACACTGGTAAACGCTCGACGGATAATGTCATTAAGACTAGCGTGGCGCGAAATCCTGCCGGCAGACCTTGCGCACGAAAGTCCGTGAAAACCAAATTGATCTACGGCCGCACCGCACCGGCACTGGTGAGAGGCGCAGCATCTTGCACCCAACCGAAGACAAGTGGCAATACGGAAAGTTACAGGATCCATAAGTGTACCGGTATTGTAGGATGGATGTGCTTGCAGCCAAAGACCTGATTCCCATTTTGAAACAGCTAAGACACGAGCACGATCTGTGGAGGTTGAGGACGTATGTAATAGATAATTCCGTGTCAACTCGCACAGAGGCCCGTCCCACTGCCGTTGTGCCGAAAGGTGTTTTGGGGGATCGGTATTAGGGCAAGCACTATGCCAAGCATTTCGAGCCTCGTCAAGATAAGAAATTTGGAGTATATTGCCTGGAACAGCCGAAATTGATGGTGTTAGAATTTTCTCAACCAAAGAATGTGTACTATAGACGGAAGACAAGAACGCTGGCAAAGCAACACTAGAAATTTTGCGTATACCTAAGCCGCCCAATCGAATAGGCAATGAGGCCTGCGACCATGCTCTGTCATCCAACTCAATATTCAAAACCGTGGAAAGGGTGTTCTTTATTATGTTGTCTAAGCCTTCCACCAGCTCACTGTGTTTCCACAGTTGACAACATCGTAAAGCATAAGTAAATTTTGGGACAAAAAGGCAAAATTTTATAATGGTGAAAGCCATATGTGAGTTAATTTTTGAAAGTCTGTCCGAAACCTTCATAAAATTTTGAATTTTGTCGTCGACGAAACCCGGAAAAGATTCATCAAGAATTGGTGAACCTAGTAGGTGGAGTGAACTCTTATCTACAACAGTAATATTGGAAGCCAAAGTCTCAAACTTTTGAATAATTGAATTTCTATCCAAACATGTATCTGAAATGTATATTTCACATTTCGAAAAATTTAGTTCTAAGCCAATCTGCCGAAATTCATCTATAATAATTTTTAGATCGCCAAATACTCAGTCCACATCGCCACCCAGGGTTCCGTCATCGAGATACCAAACATTCAATTTAGATTTCAGGCGTTGAATAATTGGGTGAATGGCAAGGCTAAAAATGGCCGGGCCTAGAGGGTCACCTTGCTGACAGCCAACTGCAGACGAAATAGTTTGGTTCTTGTAAATTAATTTAGATGGCGACCCATAACATTGAAAAAGAAAAGGATAAATTTCGGGAATTTTGGATTTGATTTGATTTAACAAGGTGCCTCTGTCAACCGAATTAAAAGCATTTTTGATATCTACTTTTAGAATAACCTCCCCGTAATTTCGATCTAAAAATGTTCTTAAAGAATGGACCGCGGCCTCACAACCGCCTCGCGAACCAAAGCCTAGCTGCACGGGTCGGAAATAGTCGCCTAGATACGCGGCTTTTTTGCGACAGCAGACTTTGGCTGCAAGGCGGCGATAGGTGGTGCCTACGGCTATGGGTCTTATCCCGCCATCCTTTTTTTTTAAAGCAAATTTATTAAATATTAAATATAAAATATTAAACTAACTATTTACAAAGAAAGCAAGTTAGCCCGCAGATCAATTGATGTGTGAATACGTCAGTTAAAGGTCCATAGCAGTTATTGCTTTTATTTTTGAGTAGGCATGTTTTTGCCTTGTTCTAAAAAATCTATTTGCCAAGTATGGTTATAGAATATCAGCAAACGATTTGGTTGTAATTTTCTTATGAAACCTTCATACAATATCTTATCAAACTCTAATATAACGCGTAGAACAAACTTTTTTATTTATATGGGTTTTTATTTAGTGGAGTTTTTAATAACAGTAGTAATTCTATGGACTTGGTCTATAGTCGAGTACTATATTCCCTAAAGCCTAACTGGTAATCTGCAATTATCAGTCTTGGATTTAACTTCAATCTGAAAAGTAAAGCTAGGATTGGTTAGAATCCATGGGAAAGATGAGACCACTCAAATTTGAGTAGGACTAAAGTTTCAAGCAAGCAATCAATGTTTTATGTCACAGTGACAAACTTTTTCATTTACTTACAGCACAAAGATAAATTGGACACCTATTTAACTTTCCTCCGTTCCGCGAATTGAGGTGTAAATCGAGAAAAGGTTTTTTCTACGTTCCTACCAGTATTTATATTTAAATCCAAATTACAAGACTCTTTTCACCGACCCAAACCCAAGCCAGTCAAAGTGTTGAGTAAGCAAAGCGTCCAAATTGAAAAACTTTAGTCCGTTTATTTTGTTCAACTAAAATGACACCGTTAGATTTACTGCCTCCTAATTAAATGGAAAACAAATGGAAATTTCGGTAAAGCATGAAATTAATGAAGACTAGCGCCTGCTCATGGTTTGGCCCGCGAAGTTTCCGGTAAGGTACTTTTCGTCTTATTGGAAAGGGTAGCCTATTGTATTTACTGATCCAAAAAAAAAGCAGAACAAAGTTTAAGTTCAGTCTGATCAGGATTTTTTTCATGAGTCAGAGATAGGAAAAAAAAACAGTTTTAAAAACACATGTATGTATGTTTTGAAAACCGTTTTTTTTTTAATTAAAAACAATACATTATCAGTACAGGATGTTCCTGATACAATGGAGAAGTTAATAATTGTATATAATAATAATAATTATATAATATATATAATGATGATTGTCAGTAAGGTATTAAATACAAACTAAACTAAATAAAATTATTAAATATTAAGTTAAAATTCATTATCAGTAGTCATTATCATTTTAAATGTAGTCATTCTCACTATATCAAAAATTACATCAAAATAAATAAACAATAAACTATTTATAAAACTATTTAAAATTATGAACAAAAACATAATTACGGTATTATTGGACATTATAATAATTAGAATATGGCCTCTTTGTGATGCTGGAGAGACATCATGAAGTTTCAGCTGAATCTGTACAGCTGTTAAAAAGTAACAAAGAATAAATCGATCGATTTTGTATGGTATAACATACAAAATCGAGCGAATAGGTATCCCACCCTCGAGAACACATTTTTGACATAAAAAGTAGCTTGTGTCGTTTCCATTTTTGAACAACATAATAATACGTGCAAAATAATACATGCAACAATGTTTGATATCTCGATACCGTCCCATGGGATGTCCGAACAAATTATTCGGGTAAAAAGTAACCCATTTGTTACTGTAGCGGTTCTCAAACACACAATAAGTTTTCGGATCGGAGCATCACTTTTTGTCAGATTCGACTAGATTAAAATCCGAAAGAATTCAACGCTATTCTCAAACATCCAATCATCCAAATATCGCCAAACAAACTTTCTGAGCTACATTTTTTTTTGTGGACCATTTCTGATTTTTTGTTTTGTGTAAACATAATCTAGGCTAAATAAGACTAGCAAAATCTAGTTTTCTTTATATGAGTAGTAGACCTTCTTGTGAAAGGTCTCGTCCGGGGAAGTACTACCACTACTATAGGTACCTGTTTTAGTAGAATTGCTGTGTTCCATTTTAAAGAGTCTGATTGCCGATGCTTATAGCGCAATGCAGTGCCGCGTAGTTCATGTGTTTTTGCATGTGAATTACGCAATAAAGCTATGTTATAGGCAAGAGATGCACTTAACATAAGGTGGGCAGCTTGCCTGTTCTTCAAGTAGTATAAAAAAGCTCGCTTCAAAACATGATTATAATATACTTAGCTCAAATAAATCAGCAGTGTAACAAGGAATTAGGTTAAATTCCCTACAATTTACAAACCTTGGCAATTTGTCATAAAAAAGTACAAAGAGCTCACGAAACTTTTGAACACGAAGCTTACGATCACCGATGTCGCGTTAACGACCCTAATTAGGTTAAATAAGGGTCTTCAAACGTTTCAATCCACAATAGCTTTCGGACGAATAACAGGCAGCTAAATAAATTCGCCGTAATTTATGATCAAAGGTACGCTTTGTAAATTACATGATAGTGAGGTTGTGTATGTGACAGTGACGGGTTGGAAGTGTTTTGATGCCTTTCTGTCCTCGTAATTTTACGGTTGGCAGCCCTGTGTTGAAATGAGTTTTGCTGGAGGGCTCGAGTACGTAACCGGCGAAATACTCGCGTCATCACAATGTAGTCACTCGTGCCTCATTGGGAACCTTTGTGTACCACTGCGTGGTTTTGGAGTTTTGCTAAGTGTTACGTTTAAGTCTACTTGTACGCTTTTTTCGTGTACTTATTATAGTTATGTATATTATAAAATATTATTATATTATGGAACGGATACTGTATTATAATCTAAATAATAAATAAATATTACAGGACATTAATTTTACACAGCGCCATCTAGCCCCAAACTAAGCTTAGCTTGTAATATGGGAACTAGATTACGGATATAATACTTAAATACTTTTGTAAATACAAACGTACTATATGATACCACACCCAAACACAGAACAATCTCACAAATGTTTGTCCTGGGTGGGAATCGAACCCACAGCCTACAGCGCAGAAGGCAAGGCTACTTCCAACTGAGCTATGAGGCTTGTTGAAGATAGTTTATAAAGATAGTTTCAGATCCAGAGGTTCCGGGTTCGATCCCCAGGGGGAGCAATATTGTGCTTGGTTAGGTTGCAGGTAAAATATTGTTTAAGTCCGCCTGGCTAGCTACCACCAGCTTACCTAATTCTGTCGCCATAATAACAATTCTTAAAAAAAATGTGTTCCGGCATTTAGAGGTGAGATAGCCAGTTCCTCAGTTTGTTGAGGATTCCGGGTGAAGTGCGCCTGCACCTTCAGCCTTATCTCAACTTGTAACACTGTTAGATAAAAGCCAAGCGCTTCTCCGTTGTACAATAAAAAAACGAGCCGAATACTGGGCAATAAAACTGGCGATTTTTTTTTGTTGTACGATGGAAGCGCTTGGCCTTCACATCACCTGGTATCAATTATCAGTTATGATGTGGCAGGAAAAAGGTGGAAGCGCACTTCATCCGAAATCCTCAACAGAATGAGGCTATCTTACCTTTGTATGACAAAACACAATAATTCAAAATTGAGTTTCGTAATTAGGTTTCGTGAGCTCTTTGTTAAAAATTCAGGTGATGCGCTTCCGCCTTCGGCCTTAGCATAACCCAGGTGTGATGTAGGTTTTTCCGTCGAAAAATGTTGAATAAATAATGCCTGAATAAGACCATATTTATTATAAAACGTTTTAATGTTTGCAAAAATCAATATTAGTTCTAGGAAAAGACACGTATTTCAGGCACGCGCAGCGCGAACTAACTACGGTTCAAATGTATTTATTCGTAGGTCATGCAATAACTATAATAAGAAGTTCTCCGATATTGACTTGTTCTTTCTATCACTTAACAGTTTTAAAAGCGCCCTCCTGAATTCTGTTGTGAATTTAAATTAAATTTAACTTGTAGGTTGTTTAAAATTTTGTATTTCTGGCTTCATATTTTGTTTTAGGTTTGTTATTTTGCATTTGGTCCACTTTCTTTCTTTTGTATTACTTAAAAGTGGAAACATTGTTGGATTCGGTATTATTTTTAATGTATTACATTTTTATATGTTGTATATGTATGTTTCCCGAATAAAATAAAAATAAAAAAATAAAATAAAATATTTAATACGCTAAGAGAAAAATTCTGAACCGTATTTAAGCTTCCACGGAGGAGTGTACGATTTGGTGTATCTAGTCAAAGTTTATACGGAAAAGTCGTGCAAAAAGCGGATTTTTAATCATTCTTTTAATGTACTTTATTGCACGTATTTATATTAGAATACAAACTTAAAATAAATGTAAGTTATAGTACTAAAACTTGACTGCTAAAAATCACGCTCTAAATGTATGAAACAAGAAAATTTTCTTCTCTAAAATTGTAATGTTCAAACTATTCAATATTAATAGTATATTAAATTAATGAATAACACTCGTTAAAGAATTTAATTGTATTAAATTAAATATTCAAATTTATGTTTAGAGGATAACAGTGGTCATGGTTGGTCAGCGGACGATCAAGATACCTCATGTGAGAATTTATTCACAGTAGTTTAGGAGTTATGAGAGAACAGATTGTTCATATGTTCACTTACTTCGTAAATACATACATACGTTCAATATCGTAACCCTTCGTTTTGGTTCGACGTAGTTGGATAAAATGTTTGGCAAAGGCAACCATATTTCCGTAGGTGAGACGAATGCCAAGCATCTTCCCGTAGTACAATAAGAAAGGCTTTTTTTCGGTCGAATTTCGACCACAGCACGGCTTCTATAGTAATAATTAATTCAGTACACAAATCGAAACCGACTACTTTGAGCCAACTAATCATAAATAAAATAACGATAATTATTCATTAAAATGTTTCATAAGGTTCTGTACATTCAAAAGCTTTTTAAACTTTGTGTACTGACAGCTTCTAAAGTAGATATAATCTGATAATACTTTTCGAATTTGTGGAAGTCGAGTACAATCGAATACAAAACAAAGTTGAAGTGTTTTGTAAAATACAATTTACGATACAATTCGTAAATTCACCCGTCGAAATGATCTAATAATTTGTTTATTTTTATTTCATTTTCACTTTAAACCAACACAAGACAACAGGTTTTAGGAAAAATCTCTTTGGCTTTTTAAAGCTATGTTAAATACGTCACACAGCTAATTGGTTGACTGAATTACATAACAATCAACGCAGAACCTAAGAAAGTGGTCTCATCATCATCAACAGCAACATTAATTATTAGACAGAGCTCGGGAGACATTGAAATAAACCATTGAATATTTTGACCTCCGTGGTATAGTGGTTCGTCCACCGGTGTCAGATCCAGACGACCTGGATCCAGGGGTTCGGGTCCACATCCAGGGGCTCACAATATAAAACTTGGTTTAGCTGGTGGTAGGACTTTGTTCAAGTCCGCCTGGAAGCAATACGCAATAACAGCAATTATTATTGTAAATTGTTGTGTTCCGGCATTTTTTTATTTTTTATTACTGCAGGCTTGGCTTTCATTTCATCAGATTTTTCAAGTTTTAATAAGGCCGGAGGTGGAAGCAAACTTCAACCGGAATCCTCAACAAACCGAGGAACTGGCTATCTTACCTCCAAATGCCTCCTCCCATGTCCTACCTCCAACCAAACCAAGCACAATATTGTACTCCCCATGGGGATCAAACCCGGAACCTCTGATGAATATAGATGTTTGTCCTGTGTTTGGGTGTTTCATAATAAAGTAAGTATTTACCTATGTTTTTATGAAAAAAAAAGTATTTAAGTGTTCTATCCGTAATCTAGTTCACATATTACAAGCTATGCTTGATTTGACGCCTGATCTGTGTGAAATTAATGTCATGTAATATTTATTTATCTATTTATTAATTAACTTTTGTAACTTATTAACATTGGGTTAGAAATAATCTATTTGCCTCCTAAATCCTAGTCCCAGTCAAGAGAATCACTGGGTTTTGTTAGTGGCATTAGCTGAATGAATCCAGCTCTGTAGTAGTACCTGCGAAGGCATGCCTGGCAAGCGACCACACTAATGTTGAAGCCTATATTCAAGCAGATAGATGTGTTCCGTTGGTGTGTATTTGAGCTACCCTCTGAGTAAGGTCATGATGTCTGGCAAGGGCATGAGCATGTCATCATGAATCATCAACAGCCCATTAGTGTCCACTGCTGGACAGAGCCTTTTTTTATTGTACGGCGGAGAAGCACTTGGCCTTCATCTCACCTGGTTACAAGTTGAGATAAGGCTGAAGGTGGAGACAAACTTGTCCCGGAATCCTCAACCTAAGGAACTGGCTATCTTACCTCTGTATGCCGGAACACATTTTTTTTTGAAGAATCATTATTATGGCGACAGAATAAGGTAAGATAAGCTAGCCAGGCGGACTTAAACAAAATACTACCACCAACCAAACCAAGCACAATATTGCTCCCCCTGGGGATTGAACCCGGAACCTCTGGATCTGAAATCGGTGGGTTGAACCACTAGAGGCGGTTAAAAAAAGGCCTCCTCCAAAGCTGGAGGGTTAATGCCATAATCACCACTATGTGAAGATACTACTCAGAAGGGAGCTGCTTCTGGTGGTGAGATCCCTTACTCGGCTTTCACGACATCTACGAGCTGAGTTTGAGGGGTCGATTCTTAAGCTACGACCACAATGGCAAAAACGTACCTATTTCATGTAAAAAAAACTTTACTGTTAACGATATTATATACCAATCAATTTAGTTTTAGTTATTTAAGTACTCAATCTTTAACAGTGGTTTTATATAATCCGATTTACAAAGCCATTGGATCTCTCTCAAGTTATAACAGAAATCTCGATTCCTGTATTGACTGATCTTAATTCCTTGTTAGTTTTGCTTAACGACCTGTGATTGGAATCTGAGTAACAATGCTAACAATTTGTTGAATTCAATGTTATCCTGTATTATGGTTATATGGAGACCTTAGGTGTATTACCTAAATACTATATTGAGAACTTATTTGTAAAGGTAAGCATGGGCAACTTAGTAAAATTACAACGAAATAATGATAGGCAAAACTCAACCAGATATTATTATTATGATAATCTCTTATAAATGTACTTAATAATCTCCCTTCTCGGAAAATGCCTTTTTCTTCTCTTTAGAATGTGATTGAATTTTGTGAACAACAGCAATGACGTACATTCTGCCAATTGCGTACACTTTTCTCTTAAAACGAGAAATTGAGAATTGAGACCATTGCTAACGCGCTGAGAAGACAAAATGTCTACAATAACAAATAATAAATATTAAAGGACTTTCATTTCACACAGCGCCATCTGAACCAAGCTAAGCATAGCTTTGACAAGCCTCATAGCTCAGTTGGTAGTAACTCTGCCTTCGGCGCTGTAGGCTGTGGGTTCGATTCCCACCCAGGACAAACATTTGTGTGATGAATATAGATGTTTGTTCTGTGTTTGGATGTTGTATCATATAGTACGTATGTATTTACAAAAAGTATTTAAGTATTTTATCCGTAATCTAGTTCCCATATCACAAGCTATGCTTAGTTTGGGGCTAGATGGCGCTGTGTAAAATTAATGTCCTGTAATATTTATTTATTATTTATTTAGCTTGTAATATGGGACAGATTACGGATAGTATACTTATATGAAAATTCATTGTTAACGTGCTGTTTTTTTAGTTTGGTTCATATCAGGATCCTGATTCTGTTTGACTAAACGTAAGATACGTTTGGTTATCGCGAGTGCGTTAAGATATTATCGTGGAATCATCCTATAATTTTGTATGCCAAGTCACGTAACGACATGTAAGACGAATTTCAAGCACGCTTTCAACACTAGTTTATAATAACTATATAACCAAACTATTCTACTGTCCACCGTTGAACAGCCTGCACTACACCGAAGCTGACTCTGCAGACAGGTTGGAGAACGCAGCGCTGAAAATAAATAACAGAACGCTGCGCTCCGTTTTTCAAAATAACTTACTTCATATTTTCACGTTTAGATAAACATGGATTTTTTTTTGTACGACGGGTAAGCACATAACGCAGTTGTTTTCTATGAGTGACGTCACAGGTTACTGGCAAGTAATCTTCAACGTCATTAAAAATAAGGTTCCACTATGAAACGTCATATTATAACAAAAACAAAAATAAAAAAAAATGTATATTAAACAAAATATTGAACCACATTGAAACCAGAAAAGCAGTAGGGCTACAAGGGACCTTTATAAACGGTCTATAGCAATAGGCAACTCGACTGTTCCAGATCAGTACCTACTAGACGAAAGCACGCAATGAATATTTCTAAAATAACAATAGTATTGTCTAATGTATACATGAAGACTTATATTTTCATGAGAGTGGATTTACGTTTTGAGTTTTTAATGTGAATTACTTAGTAAAATAAAAGCATGATACATAAAAGCTGCCGTAAACCTGTGCATCAAATGCACACATTGTTTCATCTGTGGTTTTAGCTACGTATAGGACTGCGCCCGTAAAACTCAAAGCATTACATTTGCAACACACTGCAAATGTATGCTAGCATTTATAGCAAAAACGGTTCAGGTAAGTGTAATCACACTAGTATTATAAAAGCAATGTTTCTTTGGATGTTTATATGGACTTTTTGCTCTCACATTAAAACTGCGAAACAGATCGAGCTGGAATGAAATGGAAAAAAAATATTGAATAAATGTTGATTACAATAATAATTTAAATTATCCTTATCCTCATTTCATTTTAGTGGGGACGAACGCTACAAAAACTTCTCACTGGTCCCATCAGGGACGAACGCTACTGAAAAAGTTACCGCTGGTCCCGTGTTTCGGCATTTAGAAGATAGCCAGTTCCTCAGTTTGTTGAGGATTCTGGGTGAAGTGCGCCTGCACCTTCGTCCTTAGGTCCATGATACTTGAAATGGCTTAGCTTCAGCGATCATATCTTCCACAAGTAGCTATATATACATATAGTAGAAAAAAAAAACAAAGTTGACTCTAATAATTCTACCAAAAAAGTTGGCCATTTAATAATTTCGTCCAATTACGCCTTGAAACTTTGTACAGTAAATATATACAGTATAGAGCAGACGCACTGTGTTTTTCATTTACAAAATTAAGATTATCGCAGAAATTTGCGCGTAGTTCTGTCATCTGGTGGCTTAACTATTTTTAAACAATATTTTTTTTTTAGACAGAACATAATATTATTATATTTTATCTGGTTTAAAATTTAGAGCGTGATGTATTAGTAGTCGGGTTTTAGTTTTTGATAACATTATTGTTTACTTACTTTTATTTGTGTAAAGATTATTTGTAGACAACATAAACATTAAGTAATGATTTGTTGGTGAAAAAAAGTTCAAAATAATGAGGAAGAACCGACCTTCGTTAGAATGTTCATTGTATCGTTATCGAGGGATAAGTAAAAAATTCTCTCAAAGCGGCTTAGGAAGTCTCTTTTTCCAAGCGCAATGTTTCAAAACATGAATATTTTATCAAATAATTATGGATAATATGAGTTGTTTATTTTCTTCGTGAAGCTTACTGACTGACAGACTCAATGACTAACTGAGAGACGATTATTTCGTTTAATGATATATTTTAATTAAAATCATAAACACCATACCAAAATACGACACATCATGCTTACTATCTGTACATTTATTAATTTATTTAGCACTGCAAATAGCCTATTGCAACCTGCTTGCTAAACACAATAATTGTTTGTTCTGCGTATCTCGTTCAGTGCTACCACGGATCTTCTATAATTTAAGAGTTTGACTCTTGTCGGCACAATGATGAATCTTTCTCCATGTTGATCTTTCCCGGGTAGCCCCCTTGACCTTCTTGTACGATATGACAGCGACATCAACAGCGACTATCACGGGTTGTAGCTGAAAATCAGTGTTTGCTCTCTGAGCATTGTTACACACACTTTTTGACGTGCTGCAACACACATAGCTAACTTTTAGTATCTACTGGATTGATTTGTCTAATCATCTATTCTAGTTTTAATTCTCTTTCTCATAATGTTAGTTTAATATATCGTGTGTATCTATTTTTATTCATGTGTATATTTTTTCTATCAAATAAATATTATATCTATCTATCATATCTAAAATCTTCAACAAATAAATAAATAATAAATAAATAATAATAAATAAATATTATAGGACATTAATTTTTACACAGCGTCATCTAGCCCCAAACTAAGCATAGCTTGTAATATGGGAACTAGATTACGGATAGAATACTCAAATACTTTTTTTTTTTAAATACATACTTACTATATGATACAACACCCAAACACAGAACAAACATGTATATTCATCACACAAATGTTTGTCCTGGGTGGGAATCGAACCCACAGCCTACAGCGCAGAAGGCAGAGTTACTACCAACTGAGCTATGAGGCTTGTTTAATAAATAGTACCTTTATACATGTACGCTAGTAAAAACTGTTGCTACATGATGACGGGATTGTATTCACGGTCTTTATTTTCATTACATTGAATTTCAGAGACAAGAATATACCGAATTCGTGTTAGTCACTAAACTTTTGGACCAATTTTGATAAAATATGCTGTTTGAATGACTCTTGATAGCTTAAATATTAATTGGACCTAGTAGTTGGTGATATGATAGTAACAGGATGATGGGAATAAAGTTCCGTCCAACTAGTATTAAATAAATAACTCATGGTAAAGCTTCATTAAAAGTTACACAGTTGTTCAAACGGCCTGCCATTGGAAATTTATCAGGTGCCTTCTTGGTAAATTTATTGTTTTGCTCATTATTAGCATACAATTATTCATTTGGTACATTTACGTTACTGAGATTTCGTAAGCAGCTACAACAATGGAATTTTACTCTTCCTTTCGTAACCGGTTATTAAATAAGAAATCATTTTCTTATTAACCAGTACATAAATAAATAATAATAAAATGTATGCTTATTTTCTCTCACAAAGGTACATACATTATAGGTATATAACATTATAAAATAAAATTGCTGGTACATACATGAAACATATTTTTTTAACAAATAACCGGTTATGAAAGGAACAGTAAAATTCCATTTTCGTAGTTAAATTTCACAGCCAGCTACAAATTTTTACCTCATCTTTTTTTCATATTCGTAATTTGGTGATTTTTACAATAGCTGTCAAATAAGAATCGAAGCGAGGTCAAGGGATTGCCCATAAATCTAGTTCCTCAGTCTGTAGGGGATTCCGGGTGAAGTGCGCTTTCACCTTCGGTCTTCGGTATAACTTCACACCGGTGTAGCTATTCTTAAACATTCGGAAAGCCTTATCGGATCGAATTCGGAAACTTCCGATGAAGATTCCATGAACGCTATTCTCAAATCCAAAAAAAAAATTACATTAGTATTCAATACACCCTATAGCAGATTTACAAAAATGGAATGACAATAGTGTTGAAATCTATCATATTTGATGTCGGATCCGACAAAAAAAAATTTTACCTTCGTGGCAAAGTCTACCGCTAAACGGTTGGCAGTTCCGTAGGTGTGCGGAAGAGCCAGGGACTTCTAGGAAAGCTCGGTCTACCGTAGACCTATCACCATAGACAACGTATCCTAGAGCTAGACATTTTTTTTTTGTTCGACGGGTAAGCGCTTGGTCTTCATCTCACCTGGTAACAAGTTAAGATCAGGCCTAAGGTGGAGGCGCACTTCAACCGGAATCGTCAACAAACTGAGGAAATAGCTATCTTACCTCTGAATGCCGGAACACAACAATTTTAGAATTGTAAGATGGTGGTAACTAGCCAGGCAGACTTAAACAAAGTCCTACCACCAACCAAGTCGAGCACAATATTGTACTCCCTTTAGGGATCGAGCCCGGGACATCTGGATCTGAAATCGATGAGTTGAACCACTTGACCACAGAAGCGGCAAGATAGAGGCCAAGAGCTCAAAAAAGGAAAAAACAATCAAAAGTAACTGACTAACGAATAGTTTCCCTTCGAGGTACCTATGATCACTTCTCAGAGCGGTATCTAAGATCACTTGAGGGTGTTCAGAGACACATTAAACCTTACGTTTGGCTCAAGCCTACGCTTAGCTAGCATTCAATACGACAGGTTGCGAGCCAATCGTTGAACAAAATACTAGCCAATATTAAAAGCTTTTACGTTTTGGAAAGATAAGTACCATTCTTGGTGAGCATTTGTTATGGAGCTTGTACAAACAACGCATTCTGAAAATATCCAAATAATTCTTCAAAGAATTTTCATTTCAATGTTCATTTTTTAGACGTCGCCTCTTTGACATTGTTGTTGCGTATTTTTGTATCTTTATGATTATCTTTGTGAATAGAAATGAAAGATCTTTGTAATAGGAGTCCTTTGAAGTCGAGAACTTGTATACATTTTATCGGGTTTTTTTTTAATAATCGCTTATCAATTCAAGTAAAGTGTTGATTACTCGAACTCAGGACCAAAGCTGGTCATCGTTTATGTATGTACTGGTGTGAAAAAGTAAAATTGCGCTTCATGTTCAATTCTAATTTTATTCAATGAAAATATGCTATTAATCTTCATCTATTGCTGCAGATAGCATCCACGTGCAATTAGAAAGCGTGCTCTTTATAAAGATTTTTTTGGATCATTTTGTAACTGCAGATCTACCGCCTGTTTGAAATCGCGACCAGCACACAAGGAGAAAGGCAAGAACCTCGGGCTTGTTAACTTATTGACGATACATTCAATATTTAGGTACATAGTTTTAAATAATTTAAATCAAATTCAAAGTCTTTTTATTTTTATTCATTAGGATTTTTTTATGATCATTGCAAAACGTCAAATCTACCGCCTGTTCTGAATCGCGACCAGTACACAAGGAGAAGGCAAGAAACTCGGGCTGGTAAATTTTTTGATGAACCATTTAACATTTAGTTGATCGAGTGAGCAAAGTGAACGAGATCTCTGAGATAAGTTGGGAAATCCGGCACTGTATGTATGTATTTATGTGGCAATGTTTGTAGCGACATAACTCTCGAACGAATTAGCCGATTTTCATAAAATTTAAACTGAATAGTACCAGTAGTAGATTTTTGATAAAAGGGGTAGTTTTTGAGGTATTGGGGTGAAATGAAATATCTTTTGAATGACTAATCTGATCCATTCAAAATTTTGAACATGCAGAGATTCTATTAATACTCATCAATCGGTATGAGGATTTTTTTGACACTAGGGTAGTTTTTGAGAAATGGGGATAATAAGTGAGACGAAAAGTTTTTGGCTTGCGGGGTGTCATTTGAAAGAGTATCGACTGCAAATTCATAAAATATGTGATTTATTTTTTACTAGGGGTGGTTTTCGTTACAAAGGGACGCGTTAAGGGGTTAAAACGCTTGGCTTTTTGGATAGATTTAACGGGGGTTGACTGCACAATTAACTTTCTTTTGATTTGCTGAAACCACCCCTGTATTTACATTAAGGGTTGCAAAAGGGGTAAATAAGATGAATGTCTTGAAAATGTGCTAAAAACATGTTTTTTTTTTATGATAGTCAAGCGTTTGACCACCAGCTAATATGTAAAACAAGTAAAGATGTGGCTTAAGATGGAGCACGCTTGTAGTCTAGTGGTTTAACCCACCGATTTCAGATTCAGACTCAGGTCCCGGGTTTGATCCCCAGGGGGAGTACAATATTGCGCTCGGTTTGGTTGGACTTTGTTATCATATTTGGTATCATATAGTACATATGTATTTACAAAAAGTATTTAAGTATTTTATCCGTAATCTAGTTCCCATATTACAAGCTATGCTTAGTTTGGGGCTAGATGGCGCTGTGTAAAATTAATGTCCTGTAATATTTATTAATTAGTTTTACAAAGCCAATTAACTAAGATAAGCTTTCAATAAAACACTCAATAAGCATGCATTCATCTTCAACTAGTCTCTGAGCGGTTTCTTATAACAAATAAGTATCATTGCATACGTTTCATATTCTTACCAGTGATGTGATTTTTAGGGTTTCGTACCCATAAGGTGCTAACGCGACCCTTTTACTAGCCTCCGCTGTCTGTAATCAACAACACAATAGTGTCCACTACTGGTCAGAGCCTCCTCCAAAGCAGCAGGGCTAGTAGTAGTATAATCACCACGCCTAGTAGGCGGGTTGGTGATCGCAGTGAAGGTGTAGATAATACACAGAAGGAAGCTGCTGCCCTTCTTCTGGGATCGCCTAGTTAGCTTTTATGACATCCATGGTCTGAGTTGGAGGGGTGCCGCAACCGCCACGGCAATGTCTGGTCTGTCAGCGAGCTGTACCACATAAACTGAATGATAGGTTGATCATGAAAATTTTTACAGAGTGTGTATTTCTGTTGCCGCTATAATAAAAACGAATTAATATAAAATTAAAGGGGAAATAAGAAAACGTGATTTTGGTCTTAAAACTTGGTTGGAACCATCGGTGTGCGTGTCCACACTTGGCCGGCTTATGTTTGACCGCAGATTGATAAGGCAATTTTTACGTAACTTTTTCCCAATTACATATCCCCCGCTTAAGATATAATACCAGACAAAGAGAGCTTATAATGTCATCCACATTTTATTCTTACTGTTCGACGGGGAAGCTCTTGCCCTTTATCTCACCTAATTTTAAGTTATGTTGGGGCCGAACACTGAAAAACTGGCGATACCAATAAAAGCCAAGGATATACAACAATTCAAGGCGACAGACTTAGGTTAGATGGTAGTAGCTAGCCAGGCGGACTTCACCATCCTACCACCAACTTTTCCAAGCACAATATTGTACTCCCCTGGGGATTGAACCCGGAGCCTTTAGATCTGAAACCGATGGTCGAACAACTTAACCACAGAGGCGGTTAGAATATCCTCTTATGCCCTGCGACCAATAAAACCGTTAATCTATCAATTGATCTTCAATTCTCGCTTTGCGTTTCACCAATCGGAAACCTATACTAACTTGCAGCTATTCTATTGTAAGCCATAGAACAGAAACTTCAACTTAGTAATTATAATTCTAAATTCTAGCTATTTCAGTCACGTATCTGCTTTGCATTTTGTTATTTCATTTACCCTTATTTATTTATTCAGTTACACCGACAAAATGAACACCATTCATTCGAAAATAAAGAAAAACGGACTTCCTTTTTTTCCACTGAGTCCACCTCTGATCACTGCTGAGTAGTGATGGCGTGGATTGATTCGTTCGGCACATTAATGACATAATGACATTGATTTATATTTTTGACTAGTAAAATAAATAAAAGCTTTATTTTTACGTATCAACTCAAAGTAAAAAGATGGATAGAATAAACTGAATTACGTAATTTTTTTTTACTTATGATGTCATCGCTCGGCTCCACCTTTTGAGTGACCATCCTTGTCTACGCTTCATACCTCTAAAAGTCCAATCCGTAGTGTATATGTGACCATCTGTTTGGTTTGATCCACTGTATGACCAGCCTACAAAGGATCTATCTCCTTTGGTCACAGTATTCGTTTTTCTATTGTATTCTAGTTTTAGTATGTCTCATTATATTTTTTAATGGCTTGACCTTCATCTATCCTGACTTTTTCAAGCTATGATAAGGCCGAAGGTGGAAGCGCATTTATTATACCTATGTCTTATTCCCATGTAGCTTTTTCCCATTGCTCTTTGGGTAGTTATAAGTTGATGGAGTTGTGTTCTGTGAGAGGCCACGTTTGGCATGCGTTTTTTATTGCATGGTCCCTTCCACACTTGGTAGGTCCAGTCTTGGTAGGTACTAAGCAGATGCCCATAGAAATCAAAAAATATGCTCCAAAAATAAAAAAAATAAGTCCAATTAAAACCGATGTAAATTAATTTTAAAATAAAATAATTATCGATTAAATTATATACAAAAGCAACAGTGTAAATCGAAAGACAAAAAGTAACTTTTAAATACATCCTAAAAAAGCAAAAGCTTTAAGATAACATATCAATTTTAAAATGTCTGACAACGCCACCATCAATGACATTTACAGATTCATTATCTTTGTACCATTGTACCCTTGTCCTAATTTCTTTAATTCTAATATTATTCCACGAAAGCAGTCAAAATAATGGTGTTACTTTGTAATCTAACCTACAATTTGTAATCATCAACAAAATTCTTTGATTATATTTTAATGCATCAGAACGCAGAGAATATTGTTTAGATAAATCAACTTGTAATTTGAGTGGCGTTTGGTTCGCTGTTTTTAACGTTTCAGATTTATGGACTGCGATTTCAGATTTTCAATGTGTTCGAATGAGTTTTATTTTGCACAGAGAAACAGGTTTGAAGGGTGTGGATTTGTATCAACATTCAAGAAAAGACTACCGACTTTATTATAAAAGCGAAAGTTTCTTTATATGAATGAATGGATGTACGTTTTTCATTCTCCCCGACAAAACTTTTGAACGACAAATGAATACACCTTTTTTTGTAAATACTTACACACTTTTGACACAATATATATCACCTAATAACAGAACAAACATCTATTAACATTTAATAACATCACACATTATACTCGTATTCTTGAGCAGCCCAGAAGGTAGAGGTACTACCAAATAATTGGAAGCTATTAAAATTAAATAAAATTATAATATCTGCTCAAAAACAGCGCATTACAAAGTAAAATATATTTTTTTTTGTCTTACTATGAACTCCCAGTAATAGACTGATTTTGATGTTTTTTTCTGTGTTTTTGATTTCGATAATAATATTAATAGAAATTAAATTAGAACATACAATTTGACTATACTACTTTATATACTTATATAAAGAAAAGCAGGTAACTAACTGGTTAGAGGTAGGTACAAAAAGAAAAAATATAACAATAATAAAAAGTAATATAATATTGCAACAGCTTCTAGCGCCGCATTCATTGAAATTGAAAAATCTTTTCTCTCGAAAATACATTCGTCATTTTAGCTATTTCGATTGCCTCTAGACATAGCCGCTGCGACTCACATGAATATTTCATAGAGCTCGTATGCCGCTTTTGATGCATTGTTTACAAGATGAGGTCAAGTTTATGTCAACGCTTTAGTCGGCTTGCATTATAGAAGCATCGTTGTAAAAGTTAGCGATACAAGATGTATATTAATGTCCTGTACATAATATATATAATTTATTATTACTCTTAAGATGAAAGTATGTGTATATATACACAGAACAAGCCTCACAGCTCAGTTGGTAGTAACTCTGCCTTCTGCGATGTAGGCTGTGGGTTCGATTCCCACCCAGGACAAACATTTGTGTGATGAATGTAGATGTTTGTTTGGGTGTTGTATCATATAGTACGTATGTATTTACAAATTTATTTAAGTATTATCCGTAATCTAGTTCCCATATTACAAGCTATGCTTAGTTTGGGGATAGATTGCGCTGGGATGACTCAGTCAAGTATCAGATTGAAGTCTTGTTTTTTTATTACCCATTAAGGGAAGGCTAAATTATTTTAAACATACCACCCTTGTGTTACGTTGTATATTTTCATACGTAGATAATTATCTATAGATAAAACGGAAGTCATAAATATATTATAATGTAAATATGTAGTATACAGTAGGTATCTATAGATACTAATATACGTATGTATTTTTGTTATTATGTTGTCTGGTGTTGGTATGTTTTTAGTCTCTCTCAGAGTATTTTATCGTAAGTTCACTACTGTCGCAATAGAACAAAATATCTATTGTCTTCCCTGGAATTGAATGAGCGTTGTGCTGCCAGGCTCATAGGTAATAATTAGCTTGAGGCTAATTCACAGAACCAGACACGGACGGTGAATTGCCGGTGGTCTGTGTTCTATAAATACCACTTTGTCGAGTGTGCGCGAAGATATCAACTTCGACCTTATCATTTCTTACCCTTTCCACCACCGGAATAGCAGACGTACGGTAGGTTACAACTCGTACCTTGTATATATTCTATTATAATTTCAAATCATTTATTCAATAATAAGTACAATAATTAAACTAACTATGGACAAAGGAATCAGTCAGATTACCTAAGGTCCGTTACAAACGGCCTGTACGTAACTCAACTGTACCAGACGGAAGCCTAACCAGTACCAGACGGAAGCGTGCCCAAGACACTGGCTGCATTGACACGCTGAATAGCTATGCTAATTCGCTGGCCTAAATAAGAGCCAGCCCTTGGGTCACGTGTCGCCTCAATCAAAAGCCCCGCAAGATTTTTGAAACCCAGGAGGGCACCGGCTCCCCACGGACCCAAGGTCCCCAAAAGGCTCAAATAGGTAAGCTCTGTCGAGACTCGGCCGATTCAGCCGCCGCACCAGCCCTAACTGATGTCCCAGGGAGATGAGATGGCGCTAGGGTGTCGACACAGGTAGCGTCCCACATCAAAGGCCTACCCATTTCCCAAGGGACAAGAGTCATACCGTCGGGCCGCTTACCATCATCACGTAACAGACCATTCGGTTCAAGAACGGCTGGCACATTGACACTGGTAAAAGCTCGACGGATAATGTAATTAAGACTAGCGTGAAAACCAAATTGATCTACGGCCGCACCGCACCGGCACTGGTGAGAGGCGCAGCACCTTGCACCCAACCGAAGACAAGTGGCAATAAGGAAAGTTACAGGATCCATAAGTGTACCGGTATTGTAAGATGGATGTGCTTGCAGCCAAAGACCTGATTCTTATTTTGAAACAGCTAAGAGACGAGCAGGATCTGTGGAGGTTGAGCACGTATGTAATAGATAATTCCGTGTCAACTCGCACAGAGGCCCGTCCCACTGCCGCTGTGCCGAAAAGTGTTTTGGGGGATCGGTATTAGGACAAGCACTATGCCAAGCATTTCGAGCCTCGTCAAGATAAGAAATTTGGAGTATATTGCCTGGAACAGCCGAAATTGATGGTGGTAGAATTTTCTCAACCAAAGAATGTGTACTATAGACGGAAGACAAGAACGCTGGCAAAGCAACACTAGAAATTTTATTGTAATGAACATACGATTTGCCTCTACATTTATTATTAATACTAGAAAGCAATGGAACTCCTTGGCCTCTTCTGTTTTTCCGCACCAATAAATCTTGGAGTCTTACAATCAAAAGTGAACAGGTTCCTTTAAAACAAGCATGCTCCATCTAAGACTGTGGCTGTTTTATTTGTTTTTTTAAGTGATGAAGTTTTTTATTTGATGTCAAAAACAGTTATTATCAATAAATAAAAAAGTGTCTTTAATTTAGTATTTATCTTTTAAAATTAAATATTAATCTGAAAATTATAGACCTTAGAAATACACAAGTAGCGAACTTGAGCCGCCTTCATTCATCGACTCCCCGCGACTGCCACAATGTCATAGGCCCATCATCTTCCACATAGTTTCGTGACTAGCCGTGGTCTCCATGCGAGAACCTTTACTCGCCAGTGGTTATCGATCCGGTGAGGTGTATGGCCTGCAAATTGTCACTTCAGCTTGCTAATTCTGAGAGTCAGTAGCTTTGGTTCTCGTACTTCATAGCAATTATAAATATTTTTTAAGATCTTTTAAGAATTTATACGCCATATACCTACATTTGTGGATGCCATTGATGGTGACATCCAATAAAAACATGCACGAAGCCTATTCTGTGAAACGCATTATTTAGGAAACGATGGTGACGGAAAACGGATATGAAACCAAACGTGTCTTTTGGAAAAAGTACGTACACTGTAGGAAACACATAATTTAGGGAAACGGTATTGGCGAAAACGGGTTTTTGTCGTGTTCATGCCTCTGTTGAGGCGGTTACCTCTGTGGTCTAGAAGAATCATTCTGATGGGTTCAATCCCCAGGGGGGTTCAATATTGTGTTCGGTTTGGTTGGTTTACGTTTGCCTGGCTAGCTACCACCATCTTACCTAGGTAAGTCTTTCGCCATAACAACAATTATTCTTGATTGCTGTGCTTATAGGCTTTAGAGGTTAGCTAGCCAGTTTCTCAGACTGTTCTTTATTCCGGGTGAAGTGCGCTTCAACCTTCAGCCTTCTTTAAACCAAGTGAGATAAAGGCCATGATTCCCCGTCGTTAGCATGTTCCCATAGGCTTTGACCTAACTCATTTGGAGATGATTTGGAGATTCAGGAGACGCTGAAGGTTTGCGGATCCATTGAAGAAAGAAAATGTGAATACATTGACTTTAAGACCGCCGGTAAGACCCTAGAGAACACTCGCGACTTAACCCTAAAGGTGCCAACATCAAGCGAGTTACTCAATTTAAATACCTAGGGCATTTATTTCCTTACTGATGATCTTAGGGATAACTTAGACATAGAAAGGGAACGTAGGGCTTTGGCGGTTTGAGGTAACACGTTGACTCGTAGATTTGCCCGTTGCTCTGACGAAGTGAAAGTTACACTATTTAAAGCTTACTGTCAGAGCTTGAACACGGTAAATCTATGGGTTAACTATACCAAAAAATCCTTGGAGGCCCTGCGTGTACAGTATAATAATACTTTTAGGATGCTGCTGAGACTCGTGGAGCGCCTCAGAGATGTTTGCTCAATATCGAACTGATGGTTTCCAAGCCATCGTTCGGAAGAAAACAGCATCTCTGATCGAGCAGGACGAAGGCCAAGTAGCGGAGCATTGTCTGTCTCCCATGTGGACACAATTTGCGAAATGTGTTGCACCAGTCTGTCGTCTGTATGATGTATGTTAGTAGGTATAATGTATTTTTTAAATTTTAATTATTTTTTTAATAAAATGTAATTTGATAATGTGAACTTGTAACATAATTTAACTTCTGTTTTTAATCTTATTTATGATTTTATTGAATGTGTAATTTTGGATTTAATTTTATTTCGTGTTTATTATGTGTGATATGGACTACTTTATTGTCTGAAATAAATGAATACAATACAATACAATTTGTGTAACGATTAGAAGTGCGATCTGGTTCTGCAACAAAAATTACTGCAAATTGTCCTTGAGCGGTTGTCATAGCTATCACGCATCAGTGTTGCCTGCTGCATTGTTCACTGTGTGAGACCAAGTTGAAGTTCATTTGTCTCCAGCGAGTATGATGAAAATTGTTGATGGATGATTCACTATCACAGCTGACTTGCCCACTAATAGTCGACATTTTATTCACAACAGCTTTCAAATTTACCATCATTTTCTTTAAGAATCTATAAATATTTTAATTTTGTTATTTATGGAATTAATTAAATAAAAATAAAAGTAAAATTAAACTAACTATGTACAAAGGAATCAGTCAGATCATAGTTACCTAAAGACCGTTACAAACGGCCTATAGGTAACTTATTTTGTTATTTATTACATCAGTAATATTGTGAATATTATATTTTTGTTGATAATTATATCAGTATTATTAAAAGTCGTAGTAAATTTTATGCTAGGTAGGTATGTTGTTTATTATCTTCTTGATTTTGACATCTGTGATCTCGATGAATTTTGGCAGATTAGAACAAATTTTTTAGAAATGTGAAATTAACATTTCAGATACATGTTTGGATAGAGGTTCAATTATGCAAAAGTTTGAGACTTTGGATTCCAATATTACTGTTGTAGATAAGAGTTCACTCTATCTACTAGGTTCACCAATTCTTGATTAATCTTTTCCGGGTTTTGTCGACGACAAATTCAAAATTTTATGAAGGTTTCGGACAGACGATCAAAAATTAACTCACATATGGCTTTCACCATTCTAAAATTTTGTCTTTTTGTCCCAAAATTTACATATGCTTTGCGATGTTGTCAACTGTGGAAACACAGTGAGCTGGTTGAAGGCTTAGACAACATAATAAAGAACACCGTTATGTTTTGCCAGCGTTCTTGTCTTCCGTCTATGGTATACATTCTTTGGTTGAGAAAATTCTAACACCATCAATTTCGGCTGTTCCTGGCAATATACTCCAAATTTCTTATCTTGACGAAGCTCGAAATGCTTGGCATAGTGCTTGTCCTAATACCGATCCCCAAAACACTTTTCGGCACAACGGTAGTGGGATGGGCCTCTGTGCGAGTTAACACGGAATTATCTATTACATACGTGCTCAACCTCCACAAATCGTGCTCGTCTCTTAGCTGTTTCAAAATGAGAATCAGGTCTTTGGCTGCAAGCACATCCATCTTACAATACCGGTACACTTATGGACTTGCAACTTGTAACTTTCCGTATTGCCACTTGTCTTCGGTTGGGTGCAAGATGCTGCGCCTCTCACCAGTGCCGGTGCGGTGCGGCTGTAGATCAACTTGGTTTTCACGGACTTTCGTGCACAAGGTCTGCCAGGCAGGATTTCGCGCCACGCAAGTCTTAATGACATTATGCGTCGAGCTTTTACCAACGTCAATGTTCCAGCCGTTCTTGAACCGCATGGTCTGTTACGTGATGATGGTAAGCGGCCTGACGGTATGACTCTTATCCCTTGGGAAATGGCCTTTGGTGTGTGACGCTACCTGTGTCGCGCCCTAGCGCCATCTCATCTGCCTGGGACATCAGTTAGGGCTGGTGCGGCGGCTGAATCGGCCGAGTATCACAAAAGGCGCAAATATAGTGGTCTCGACAGAGCTTAACTATTTGAGCCTTTTGGGGTGGAGACCTTGGGTCCGTGGGGAGCCGGTGCCCTCCCGGGTTTCAAAAATCTTGCGGGGCTTTTGATTTAGGCGACACGTGACCCAAGAGGCTTAATTTATTTTGCGGTCAGCGAATCAGCATAGCTATTCAGCGTGGCAATGCAGCCAGTGTCTTGGGCACGCTTCCGTCTAGTACTGGTCTGGAACAGTTGAGTTACCTTTAGTCCATTTGTAACGGTCCTTAGGTAATCTGACTGATTCCATTGTACATAATGTTTAATTAATAAAGTTTAATTGTACATTTTATTGAATAAATGTATTTGTATGTGAGTATTTCTTAGTAGCAATCGTGAAAAAAAATATTTGCCGCATTTCCCTAGGCATTATAAAAACTACTTTTAATACATAAAACTTTAATAAAACAAGCAATTTTTATTTTCTGAAACTTAACACATTAGATACCCAGGTGCTTTATCCATTATTTGCACCAACAATTCCGACAGTAGGTAACAACACTAATTGAAAAAGGATGTTCTACGTTGAACTATCGCTGAACTCTGATCGGAAAACTCTTCAGATGGCCGACGATATTTTCACAGAAAGAAAAGTAATGGACGGTTCTCAGAGATATATATTGGATGTTCATTGAATAAAATGTCGCGCTGGGTCGGAACCCTTTATTATCATGTCGAGACTGATGTGGGCGATAAGCCTGACCCTCGACCCCATCCACATTAGACAAATATTCGGACAGCGACGACATTTTGTTGCAAATATGCCTTGCCCTGAAGCGATTACGGAAATGTGTAGCACTGAGAGTAACGGATATTTTTGCATTATATTTGGCGGTCTTTATTTTACAATGTGGCCTTTTTGTTTCGATTTCGGTCAAACTTCCATCTTATATTAATACTTTAATTATATCGGGCGTTTACTTTGAGGAGGCTTTATGTTTTACCCATTCTGGAAGCTGTCAAAAATATACTTACCGTTTGAAATTTTCGCCTTTTGCTAAAAAAAATGTCAGTTAATGAAAGAGGATTTTCACTTCACAATGTATTTTGTCAGCACAATAAATATCACGTAAATTAAAAAAACAGTAAAAACCTGACGATGTACTCTGAACTTAGTTCAAATTATACGCTGTCGAAATAACATTTTAACAGATATTCTTACTGATAATGTAAAAAAAAACATCAAATGCACATAAGTACACATTAAAAAACTATT
Organism: Venusia cambrica; assembly: GCA_951394065.1. Lineage (NCBI taxonomy): Eukaryota > Metazoa > Arthropoda > Insecta > Lepidoptera > Geometridae > Venusia > Venusia cambrica. The sequence goes on along the minus strand of OX596044.1, from coordinate 4,811,651 downwards.
ACAAACTTGTTACAATAAAACACAACAACCTAAACTATGGTTTTATCGCAAACAATTTTTATCATCATCATCGATCCTTTTTATTTTAATTATTTCAAGTGATGCACTTGGCCACAACATTTACAAATGTTATAATGACAGAAAAAAACACAAAAACTGTGTCAAGACCCTCGTGGCTCTGTTGGTTAGAGCGTTTCCGGCTGAAGAAAAAGAAACGGGTTCGAGTCTCGTCGCGGGTTATGAATTTTTGTGACATTATAATATTTGTAAATCAATCATATATATTTTTTTCTATAATTTCCTGTTTTATTTGTTTTTGTACATAAATATATTAGAACACCAACAATATGAACAATTGAAGTAACTACATATAATGAAAGCGGTCGAGTTACCTAAATAGCAACAAACGGTCTATAAGTAACTTAACTGATGCAGTTACAACAATCCATTTGAAACAGAAATACAAGCCGGATAATGATTTAAGTAACGGAGTAATACAATAGATGAGTTTGTGTTATAGTGATAACAAAAATAAGGCAATGGTGCTATCTCTGGGGCCATGGAGGATTCTAATATCGCTTCTCTTCTGCGCTGTGAAAGGTAAGTTTCATTTTTACTAGTATACCGTGGGATTTTTTTTTCAATATTTGATGTCTTCACTGCAAAAGAAGCACCCTGAAAATTTCCAATCTCTTGGACATCTGAAGGTCTACTACGAAACACAAAACATGACGGATCCACTGATGCATTGCACGTTTTTCAAGACAAAAATGACAGAAGTTCTTGCGGGTAACGTTAAATTTTAATAGTAGGTCCCGTGATTTTGGCGATACGCTGATTGATGGTCTGCTACAAATTAATTGAATATATTTTGATTTTGGAACCAGACCCAAATTGCAGTTACAGTTGTGGCTCTTGACTTCTTTTTGACTTTATGTAGATGAAACGGTAGAACCACGAGTCAATAATCTTAATATCAGTACGACTAGGGGTTTGTATTTTTTATAAATATTTGGACCACTAACCCTAAGCGATTTGATCGCACTTTGCTTACTGTCTCACTTAGATGACTTTTAAATATTTTCATGATATTGGTTGCTCAATGCCAAGCTTTTGAAACCTCCATAACATTAATCGCACTTGGCCTATTATCGCGTAAGTACCTACAACTATATTCTTAATAATTAATAATTAAGTATTCTGATAGCAGCATGCCTACTTTTGCTATTGTCAGTGATTTTGATTTGCGTTTGGCCTACAATTTGTAGTCATGACACACAATACATGAATGAAGTATGTGTTTTTATTTTTTATTTATGGTGAATAAAATTGAAATCAATGGGGCTCTATTTAAGTATATTAAAACGTCAAAACGTACTTCACTCAATATATTTACACATTCGCCAAAATCCATTTAGTTGATCCATAAAATCAGCAATATTCATTGGAATACGGTCGTTCGTGACTATTTCTTTTTCAATGTTGTTTTTGTAGCTACTTTCTAATGGACCGTCTGATAATTGACGTAGGTAAGTAGGTACTTACATTTTGTTTCTATGGCAACGATAGTTTACTATCATCATAGACATCTTGTGCTCTTTGATAATAAAGATAAACTTTTCCATTAAAAGGTTGGAAAGTCCTTGGTCGGAGAAAATAACAACATACCATCATTAATAAAAAAATAATGGAATTCCTTGCCTTCGTCTGTTTTTCCGCACGAGTACAATCTTGGAGTCTTCAAGTCCAGAGTAAATAGGTTCCTTTTAGGTAAGCGAGCTCCATCTTAGGCCACATCTTTACTTGTTTTACATGTAAGCTGGTGACAAAAAACTTCACTATCACCAATAAAAAAAAACTGTATTACAGTAAGTGTAATATAATATATGTAATATTATAATCAGATCCGATTTTGTAAAAAGTTGGCAAAGTAAGATTTAAGTGCGACAAAAATAAAAAAATAGGCATAGTGCGACTATGGAGGTTTCAAAAGGTTGGCATTGAGCTAGCGATATTATGAAAATATTTAAAAGTCAAGGTGCGACAGTAGGCAAAGTGCGATCAAATCTCCTGAGCAAGTGGGAACATAACGCCGGTAGATCAAAATTGGTAGGACCACGATTCAATAATCATATTTTTGATGTTAAACGCCATATGTTGCGTTGAATTGTCGCTTTTACGACTTTGTATTTTGCATTGTTTACCTTAATATAAAAAATCTAACCAAATGTAAAATCATGTTTTTTTTTAAATCGGCCATTTCGAGATGAGTTACAAACGTTTGTATATGATTAATACCACTAGGCGTTCTCGAGGAACCCTTGTATTGTTTTGATAAGAAACAACATTGAAACGCTCCGGTACTTTTATCAAGCTAAACAATAAAATAAATTCATTAATTCCTTTACAAAATGGCTGACACGTGATAAACGGCTCTTTCTCTATTTCATAAAAAGTTATGTCTGTTCAAGGTAATGTGTAAAAAAAATACCATTGAAGGATAACCCAGCAGAACGAATAAACCAAACTCAAAAAAATCATTATCGTAAAAAACTGTAAGCATTAAATCTCCAAAGCTACCCTTCCACTTAAAATTTTACAGAGCGGCCGAATTTCACAAAATTAGGACAAGACTAAATTAAGTTCAACCTCTGCAAAAAAGGGGTGCTAGCGCCAGCTAAAATGAAATGTATAAAATACTTAATACATATCAGAAACCTCGTTTTTTTTTAAATTAGTGTAGTTTTCTTTAAAATTATGTGTACTTAAAACTGCCCAAAACAGGAATTGGCCTTACTATTTTAGCCAGTTTAGTAGTAGGTACATTCGTTTGTTTCTCTTGACACTACTACACGGCACTACTATTAGGGCCTTGGGAGATTTTCTTTCCCGTGACTCTACTATTCTCATTGGCTGATTGATTCATATTTAAATTATCCCCGTGGATTAACCGATTACCAATGACGCTACTCAAGTAGGCCGCAAAAGCATCGTTACTTGAGGACTAAGGCCATGGCCCCATTAGGCTAACTGTGAGCGGCTTACTGTTTGCCTCTAGTTCGCCTCCCTATTTATTTTAAATGGAGTGTCCATACAGCGTGTAATGTACGCAGTTTGCGACGTGTCGCAGATTCACTCAGTTAGCGGCGGAGTCGCAGCAAGCGACGCTTGCGGTCAGCGCCGCTCGGCGGCGATACGCGTTCAGTCAGTTGGAGTGAACAGTCAGCCTCTCACAGTTCGCCTAATGGGGCCACGGCCATTTCTAACCATCTCTGGCGTCTAGTGGTGTCAGATCCTGAGGTCCCGGGTTCAATCCTCAGGAGGAGTAGAATATTGAGCTTGGTTTGGTAGGTGGTAGGACTTTGTTTAGGTCCGCCTGGCTAGCTAGCTTAATTCTGAAGCCATAACAACAATTCTTAAATTGTTGTGTTCCGGCATTTAGAGGTAAGATAGCCAGTTCCTCAGTTTATTGAGGATTCCGGGTGAAGTGCGCTTCCACCTTCGGACTTATCATAACTTGAAAATCAGGTGAGATGAAGCCCAAGCACGTTGTTCTGCAGCTATAATTTTCAAACAATTACGTTATATAACAGTTTACAAATTTGAAGTTCAAGTTCATATATCTAACTAGGATGAAATAGGTAAGATAACCGGTCGTGCCATGTAAAATCAAATTTACTCAATATGACATATTTATATTTAATATAACACTACTTCAAAGAAATAGTGTCATGGGAAATGCTGTTTTCCTTCTAAGACCAAGGATGAGGTCAACACAAACCGACGGAACACGTCAAATCGCCTGTCTAGCGACCACTCTCCTACCTAAGTCCAGCTTTGGTAGGAGAGTGGTCGCTAGACAGGCGAGCAACTAGAGATAGGATTATTCCGTCGTAACTGATGTCTCAAGGTTAACGATTCTATTAAATTCAAATCCATTTATTAAGATGTCTAGGTCCAAGGCGTTAGTAATACTTAGAATTAGAAGTTAATACTAAATAGCTAAAAGAGATTTGGTTCTCTGGATGAGCTGCCACACCAGCGAACATTCATAATTATTAGCAATAACTTTCAGAATTACCGCTCGCGCGTACTCAATTGAGCAGTGACACAGCCTTTTTCCGCCAGATGGCGTCATACGGCCTTATCTAAATTTTTAACCAGATGAGATGAAGAACAAGCGCTTCCCCGTCATACAATAAAAAAAAAATGCGCGCAGCGGCAAACATGCCTGACGCACTGCAAAAGCGCGGGAGCTGCAAAAACGTTCTGAATGCATTATAATATTGGACCCACAGAGCATTGTAAGCCTTTTTATTTTGCTGAAACCACATACTCGCCGTGTACATAGATGTACAGTACGAATTGAAGAGGGTTATTTAAACTGCGTCTGTACATCGTGCATTGCCTGGGGTAGACCAATAGGAGGTGGATCCAAACCAACCCAATTGTTCCAATTTTAGCGAAGTTGTTGACGAAGCAGTAAGAAATATTGGTACTTCGGTAAATTGAATCATGGCTGTCCCGAATCACTGACAATAGAAACAAACAGGAAACAGAATAAACGTGACATGACTGGATAGTTTTAGTTTCTGCCTTTTATTTTACGATAGCCACGTGAGAAACATTTAGATGGGCGGGATTTAGTACCTACTTAGCGATTCCTAGGAATATGTTGGTCAAAGCATTTTCAATAAGCTTTCGCCTGTGCCCTGAATTGAATTTTGAGTGGAGTCCAGTAAACAACCCAATCCAATTACTGTATTATCTAAGTGACATGTTTGTCTTACGTAATGTCAAGATTTGATTTACTTTCTAAAAAAGAAGTAAAGGGACACATTGCTAGAAAAAACCTTTTGACTCTGATGTTGTATTGATTCAAGGCGCTTTCAACAATAACCCGAATTCTAAGAAGTGTTTTTTTTTTGTACGAAGGGAAGCGCTTGATCTTCATCTCATCTGGTAACAAGTTGAGATAAGGCACCCGGAATCCTCAACATACTGAGGAACTGGCTATTTTACCTAAATGCCGGAACACAAACATTTTTAATAATTGTTATTATTGCGACAGAATTAGGTAAAATGGTGGTAGCTAGCCAGGCAGACTTATACAAAATCCTACCACCAACCGAACCAAGCACAAAATTCCTCCCCTAGTGGATCGAACCCGGGACTTCTGGATCTAAAATTGGTGGGCAAGATTGGATCAACTTACTTGAAGATTGTTGATAAGAAAGCGTGACCCAATGTTGTTATAACAGGGGCCCGATTCTACTTAACCAATCGCTTTACTAACTATGGTATTCTCACAGAATAAAACTAGAATGCTAAAAAACATATATAGGTAGTAGTAGTAGTACATAGGTAGTGGAAACTCTGCGATGATTCGTCAAAGTAAAGCGATTTAGTAATCAAGGCCCGATTGGCAGCTAAATTGTGATTTCGCAATGTAAATGATACCCATTAACTACCACAGTTAGATAGATAGCTTAAACTTTATAAGACAAGTGAAACATACTAATGTTATTTGAGTTATTGTAAATTTATAATAAGGATAGTAATATCAGAAAAAAAAAAAGAGCCCGAGGTTCTTGCCCACTTCCTACTGGACCCATGCGATCGAACTAGATTGGAGGTTTCAATAGAGGTATTTTACTGTTAATGATTTCGACAAGTAAAGAAATCCCACATTTAAATAACTTAAAACACTGAAAGACTGAGATTGTTTTGCTCCTAAAAGCAGTCAACTTTTCGTTCCAACCGCCTCTGACCTCCGTCCGAACTAAACAAGATCTATATATACAATCGTTTCAAAACTGGTTGACAAATCGATTGGTACAAAATTGAATTCATTTCGCTATCACACTGAACAGAAGTGTACCGAATGTGAATTTATTGGGAGATACGAATAATCTTGTTCATGCCAATGAATAAAATAGGGGAATCGAGCCCGAGGCACAGCGGCGACATGTCAGTTGCAAGTCTCAACGAACCGCGAACATATCGGCGACCCCGATCGAAGGCATAGTGCCTTCTTACACAGAAACTATTTTAACAATAAGAATCTGCGATGTAGCTAGTCTAACTCATCTGTTTTTCCGCACCAGTACAATAATGGAGTATTTATGTCCAGAGTGTATTAGTTCCTTTTAGACAAGCTCCATCTTAGGCCACGTATTTTATTGTTTTCAAATAAGCTGATGGTCAAACACTTTGGTCAATAAAAATAAAAACATCTTTACAAATATGAATGTTTGCAAATTACTAAGATAAGATAATACAATAATGGACACATAATTACAGCGTAACCAGGTATCCTATTTGTATAGGATACCTGGTTACGCAAAACGTTACTAAGTGCTACAAAAAAATATGTATAGGTATTGAATTAGAACCGCCTCTGTGGTCTAGTGGTTCAACCGATTTCAGATCCAAAGGTTCGATGGGAATACAATATACTGTGCTTGGTTTGGTTGGTGATAGGACTTTATTTAAGTCCGCCTGGCTAGCTACCACCATCTTACCTAATTCTGTCACTATAGTTAAGTTCCGGCATTTAGAGGTAAGATAGCCAGTTTCTATGTTTGTTAAAGATTCCGGGTAAAGTGCGCCCCAACCTTCGGCCTTATCAAAAAAGGCAAAGTGCTAACTCGTCGAACAATAAAAAAAGAAAAAGAAAAAAGATACCTGTGTCCGCTTTTCCAGTCAGTTAAGTCCACAAAACCCTCAGAAAGAGATTTAAGATGCATCTTCATTTCTAGGTCTGTTGTTACAAAGATGAAATAATTGTAATAACGAATATTTTTGTAAATTCTTCCTTGTTTGTATTTATCTTGCTTCTTATCGTTACTAAATAAATGATTCTATTTCTATGTCTTTTATTTTATAACCAATTAGATCAATGCGTTGAACTACGAGCTGAACTTGTGGAATAGAACCTAAGACGAATGTGTTCTTTAGTTGTTGGCGGTCAAATGTTAAAAAAAATGTTACGTCTGATTTCATAAGACCTTTGTTTTAAACAACGTGAGCGTAGTAAAAAACAATACAAAGTGAATAATATGAAAACAACCACAAAATTAAACGAAATATGCAGAAGGACACACTCAAACATACCAAAGGTAAACCTAAACGAAACGATTATTAAATATTTACAAATGTTATTATGACACAAAAATAAACAACCCACGACGGGACTCGAACCCGCGTCCTACAGCCGAAAACGCTCTAATCAAATAAATTGTGTCAATGTTGTCATGACGCCCATTACAATCTCACAGCAACTGATTTGTGGAACTTTTCTCTTTATCCCACAGTAGATACCACCAGCCATATCTTTTCCTCTTTTTTACAAACACAAATGTCCCTTTCTTTCCTATCTTCTAATTACCATGCACCTGCATTATACGCAAATTAGCATTACATTTTACGGACGAAGCGCTTTCCTTCCACTTTCATAATATGCAAAGCAACGCCTTGCCCGAGTCTGATTCCTGATGATTACAACCTGAGAGTTTTGAAGATGAGTGAATAGTTTTTTTCTAGGCAATCGTAGACCATTATTGCTTTCCGAGATTGCAGTCAAATGGAAACCTATTAAATAACATTCAAGTGAATTTAGAAAAACTTAAAAGAATGCAAAATTTCACACTCTTTCTTACTATGTGGTCTAGTGGTTCACCTACCGGTGTCAAGTCCAGAGGTCCCGGGTTCGATCCCCAATATGAGGACTGGGTGCTTGGTTTTGTTGGTGGTAGGACTTTGTTTAAGTCCGCCTGGCTATAGCTACCACCATCTTACCTTAATCTGTCGCCATCACAACAATTTAAAAAAATTGTGTTCCGGTATTTAGATGTAATATAGCCAGCTCCTCAGTTTGTTGAGGATTCCGGGTGAAGTGCGCCTCCACCTTTGACCTTATCATAACTAAAAAATCAGGTGAGACGCAGGCCACACCTCCCGGTTGAACAAAAAAAAACTCCATGGTTATCAAAAGAACACGGCCTTAAAAAGTATTACAATGTGTATAATATTTACAATCAGCGCCTTTCATTTCATACCCATAATATGGTTAAATAAAACATTTAATTTTATAATCCCTTTATATATTTGCACCAAAAATTAATCATTCAAAGTCAAAGTCAAAGTCAAAATTTCTTTATTCATTAAGATTTATTAGGATCATTTTGAAACGTCAAATCTACCGCCTGTTCGGAATCGCGACCAGCACACAAGGATAAAAGCAAGAACCTCGGGCTGGTCAAATTTTTAATGATCCATTCAACAATAACATACACAATTTTAAATTATATTCTAAGTAGACACATCATAAACCTAAATACTTAATCTTAAAATATTATCACCTATCTACCTAATGGGCAGTTTGTTAACATTGAGAAATCACCATTATGCTGTCAACTGGTATAGTAACATTGGCTTAGACATCCCCAAAATCAAATGGAACTAAATGACATCTCACGTGTCAAAATCCATCAAGCCTTCTTAGCCGTTGAGCTTTACAATTAAATAGACATACAAACATAATATTTATGTATGTTTTTGTGTTCTCCTGAGGCTTTAAATTTGGTCTCAAAATCCGAAGCTACCAGTGTGAAGCTGGCTTGAGGAACAACCCTCTTAAAGTGCCTTAAGCCACTAATAGCTTATACAATTAGTTGGTACCTAATCGTGTGACCTCTCCATAAATAATTCGGTCCAAATTCATTGTTACACGATTTCCCTTTCAAACAAATTGGTCATCATAATTTAGGTCAGGTTTTGTTTTCCGGAGTAAACAATATTGATTAATTGATGGTTATGTCGAGACCGCGTGGCTATGGTGCTCTTGGCTCACTTTGTTAGTAAACAAGATTACTTCAGGCGCGAATTAATAAAGGCTTAGCATTGGTAATTAATTAGTTTAGTAACATGTTACAAACATACAAATATAATGTCAAATCTTCAGAGAGCCTCGGAGTTCCATGATTTTCGCTCTCAAGTATAAACGAAGTTTGTCATACATCGCAAGATAGATTGTCCGATTCCATATATTTTTTTGCAAATATTATTAGATATGGATAATTTAGGTTGCAGTGATTTACTTTATTTAAAAAAACAACATCAAAATCGAATCAAATGCAAAATTATTTTCCATGCAAACACTTTAATATATTTTTTTTAAGAATTAAGAAACAAAGCACTCAAAACCTATATTATCTTTATAGAATAAATCTAGTTTCATTGAAATGGGACAACATATTTCAAAATTATCGGCAAACTACGTTTTTATGAGAAGTATAGTATAGTACGCCCAGAGAAGTAGCTGTACTACTGGGTTTTCTGGGCGTACTAATGCTAATACGTGTATAATTTGATAATACTGAGTGCGGCCAAGTAATTAATAATGACACAATGATCATTTCACACGAATAAATATGAACTGTAAACACAGACAAATGAATACATTATGTAATATCACCAGAGGTTAATTATGCTAAAACTTCTATCAAATTAGTAGACTAATAGTGAGTCATTTGTGATATACACGCATGTTTACCAAGGAGACAGAAAAAAAAAGTAGAAAGTAAAGTGAACTGTTTCTCCATACACAAAATATATTTCCTTTTCTTAAATATAATTTTGCGAAGAACCACAGCTTATCTTATGGGCTATTTCCCCTCCGTTATAGCGCTGTAGTGCCGATTTCGTCTTGCTATCGCTCAAATTCAGTCACAGTTTGCTTCAAATGTGTTTAGCCTCGATTGAAAGCGACTAGACTGGTAAATATAGCAGGGAAGCAAATACGGAACTGGGGCACTGTACATCTGTACTTTTGTACATCAGTATAGAGGGCACTAGTCACCCTAGAAGAAGATTACGTAGAAGCTTTTTCGCTATGTTTTTCGTTACAGCTCGTCACCAATTTATTCAGCCCATCATACGCAGTACTTTTAGGGTTACGTACGTACCCAAATGGTCAACCAGAACCCTATTACTATACCACCGCTTTCCATCCGTAGGATCGTCTGTCTGTCAGCGGGCTGTATTTAATGAAGCGACATATATTGTACATTATATTATGTATGTAACATACCTACATTATTATTCATGGTCCACCTACGTGGTTCACCTTGGTGTTCCACGTGTGTCTATTCGTATACCCATAGCTTACCCAGTCGCTAAACCACGGGTATATATATAAAATGTAGTGACCTTGGTTTACCTAATAGGTGAACCATGGTTAAAAAAAGACTGTAGTGCCCTTGGTTTACCTAAAAACTAATACAACATAACAAGTTCTCCGAGAACATAAAGTTATTTAGGTTCCACGAATCATTTATTAGAGTTAGTTCAAAGTCACAACTGTTTCATTTAAATATTTTGATTTGGTGCTTGTTTGTATTGAATGATCACGATTTATTCGTTTATCCAATCATATTGCACCTTACGATTAGTATTTAAATAGAAGTACTACATTAGTAACAGTGAAGTATCTAATGATTGTCATAAATAAATACATTGCGGGTGTAATTACGAATAAAGAAAGAGGAATCGACGTCGGGGCTAAAATGGATAATCCACGGACACATTTAAATACCTGTAGTACACCTGGGTGTACCACGGTCACATTAAATTACCCATAGTACACTGGAGTGTTCCACGGCTACATTTAATTACCTATAGTATATATATATATAGTCACTTGAAAGGATCACGGTTACAAAAAGATACCCGTGGTATACCAAGGTGAACCACGGGTAAAAAACGTTTTTTTTCACAGAGTGTGTATTTATATTGCCACTATTATCTATTACAATAAAAAATAGCACATATAATATTGCCGCTATTATCTATAGTAATATGAACAAAAAACAGCACATTTCCATAGACAATAAATAAATAAATATTGATTGACTATTCTGCTCGCTCAACGCGTTAACAAAAGATTACCATATATTTTTCCCGCCAGCAAATAAGTATATATGTAATGAATAAATAAAATAAAATAATTAAAAACGACAAAAAAATACGTACATTCAGCCTCATCAAAAAAGCGCTTTCTGAGCTTAAGAGGTTTTTAGGTTAAGTAAAGAGAAGTATAGTAGTATTTCTTGTCTCAAAACGTGTGTTGGAACACACCGTGTGCGTGTCCGTATATGGCCAGTTTATTTTTCCATGACAAACTCGTGAAATCACATTGGTAGATCACATTCTTATCCAATTTCTACATACCAAATTTTACATTCGCCATGTCTGGTTTGTGAGATAATCACACTGAAATAAAGCTAATATCACTACGTCAAAAAAGTACTTTCATTACACCGTACCGAAACCAAACTTTTTCTTGATCTCTCTCGCTAACTCTCATTCTTTGCAAATAATGAGACCAAAGCACCGTTACACCGACCGTACGTCATAGTAGGTGGGCAGAATACAATAAGTGAATATGTCACCCCTTAATAATATGAAAAGGTTTATATATGTTTCTTGAAAAATGTTTTCGTTTTAGTCGCTGTTTAAAAATCTACCCCTCCAGTCTGCGGATGTCATAAAAGTTGACTCAGGGGTTTCACCAAATCGCAAGCAGCTTTCTTCAATGCGTAAACAAACTTAAACCATGAACACCAATATATCTACCAAGCGTGGTCATA